>OX456526.1:149008840-149741497 GCA_949748255.1 Eustalomyia histrio
AATACGAGTATGATATGTTGAGAATGACAGCAGTATACAAGCTTAACACAAATAACATTAAATATTTATAATGAAACAAAGTTGATGCATAAGGAAATATAGATTATGTAGGTCATATAATATATTTTTTTTTAATAAACATTAAAGAAAGGTATTAAATAACAAAATGAATAAAGAATTAAAAGAGCTTAATAGAATTTTTTTTCTATTATAATTGCATGATTAAAATCATTGACATATTTTGATTAGAAATTTATTTTTTATTTATGTTAAAATCCTTGAAATAAATATCAAATAATTAAAGTTTTTAATAAATATGTAGAAATTGGCTTGATGATTTATTTGTATATGTTTTTTTTCAATTAATTCATGAAAATGTATAATCCTGTTTCTAGCTTAAAAATTGCAAGAGAATTTTGAAAAAAAAAATATATTAATTAATAATACTCATACGCAACCAGCTGGGAATTAAGTTTATTGAAATAATTGACACAAACAGAAAACAGTCCTTCCGTTTATCAGGCCATTGCTTTTTCTCTAGTGAATGCTGTATTTAAATTTTTAGTCACATTTCAAACTACAATATTTTTTAGATTAGAAATTTTAATATTTTTGTTAAAAAATAACAATGCATTATTTAAATTATGTTTACTAATTTTAAACAATAAAAAAATTTATTTAGAAAAAAATTCAAAAAGAATGTAGTCATAAAATTTATACAAAACTGGGAAAATATTTGGAAATTTTTACGGTGACCCTACCGGAGGAAAAGTCTCCCCTATGACGGCCTGACTAAACCTGTTATGTAGTATACAATAACTTTTAGAGTATTTGTTCCTTGAATTATGGACAAATTAACTTAAAAGTAAGTTTGGAATTTCAGCAGAATCATGAAGGCTCAAAAGGGAAAAGGTCGCGTCCTCAACGGCCTTTGGCATTGTCAAACAAACTGAAATTAAAGGAACGAGTGGAATTGAAACACTTAATTTTGAACCGAAATACAGGGGGAAAGGTGGAACGGCTGGAATCGAAACACTTATCAAGGGAACCGAAATAAAATGAAACTGGAAATGCGTGAAACTGAAACACTAGACAAGGAATAAAACAGGGAATGAGTGGAATTGGAACACTAGACAAGGTAATAAAACAAGAAATGAGTGGAATTGGAATACTAGACCAGGGGAACGAAATAAAATGGAACGGGGAACAAGTGGAATTGGAACACCAGATAAGTGGACTGAAATGAGATGGAAAGGGAATTAAGTATAATTTATACGGTTACCACAGGGAACGATATTAAATAGATCGAAATTGAATTTAAGTGGAATTTATCAAATTGTATTTCCTATATTATTGGTTTAGTTACCAAAAATGTAACTTTATTAATTTGCCCCACGAGTTTGGTAAAAATAGAGACTTAAGAGTTCCAAAGGCTCTCCCTTAACACCCTGACCAAAACCTTTTGACAGGAAAACTACTATTTAATTTCTGGAATTTTTGGAGTTTTCAATAGGAATGTGTGGTAAAAAGGGGATTATAAATTAAACAAGTAAAAAACGCTTAATTTCGGCTGTACCTTGATTACCCTGCACCAATAACCTAAAAAAAAATTCTACTGATTTTAATACAAATTATGTAAAAAAACTTAAGAAGTAAAACTATGGAGTTAAAAAAAATTTGGGGTGAAAAACTTTTTTGGATGTGTAAACAAAGTTTTAGGTGGAAAAAAAATTTTGAGGTGAATAAAATATTTTGAGGTGAATAAAAATTTTTGAGGTGAATAAAAAATATTATTCAACTCTAAGGGACTAGTAAAAAAAAACAAAAAAAAATTTCATAAGGATCACGAATACATATACCTTACGGGGGTTTCACAAACGGAATGACAAACTGATATATACCCTCACCCAGCTTAAACCGCAGAACTTGAAATTTCGCATATTAATTCCTCTGTTATTTGAAGCGATTTTTTTTTTTTTTTTGGAGAGGGACAAAATCGGCTAGAAATCTCAAACTTAAAATAGTTGTTATATGCAGTAAATGCTAATTTTAATTTTTTATATATTTATTTTATTTAGGATATTCAATATAATTTAATTCAGACACAAAAGAACATAATTGAAAAGAAAAGTATCGAAAATCATAACCATAAAATACAATCAAACATTGCTAGAATTTTTCGAATAAATTAACAAAAATTTCTACAAAACACATAACATAATGATGACGATGATCATAACGTCAATGGTGTTTATTTCAAAAATATACCAAATAATGTACGAGTATTTTATGCATGTATTATGTTTTTTTTTTGTTATTGTTAGCAAAAAATTATATATGTACATATATACATGAAGAAAATATGTATTTAACATTTATAGAAACACATTGTGCTATAAAGGCTAATAAAACAAAAGCCCATTGATTTTGATCCTACACCATTTCCAAAAATATGTCATACAAAATATTGCAGTACTAAAACTTAGCAACCACTTAAAAGGTAAATTATTTTAAACCTTTTATTTAAAAAAAATATTTCTGGAAATTGTGTAGTAGTTTATAAAAGAATAAATAAATATAAAAAGCGAATGGAAAATATATCTGAATCATGTGTATGTTTCACTATATTCCTACGTAAGTATGTGTTTTGAAAAGGTTGGTAGGTTGGTTTATTGGTAAATATCATGACAATTTCAATTATATTTAGTTTGTTATTTTTTTTTTATCTACTACAATAGTTGTCCTTTTTTTCTATTGTATATTCTACTATGTTGTGTTAGCATAGTTTAGGGGGTTGTTTGTGTTCTTTTTCTTTTTATTTCATTTTTGATAGTTCTAGTCCATTTGTGTTTCTAAATGCTTGGTAGTTTTTCTTTACAAATTGTACGGTAAACACCCACGTAATTTTCTAAATTTTTATTTACTTGGTTTTATAGGGTTTCTCTTTAATATTTGTGTTGTTCATACAACTAAACATATGTTTGTATGTATTTCCTTTACAAAAAAAGTTTGTTAAAATAGTATTAGTATTGGTGGTAATATCCTTTTTTGCCAGCTCTGTAATACAAGTTGTGCAATAAATTGCAATTTAAAATCCTTTGCTTTTTCTGTCTCTAAATATGGTAGACTTATACATATTGAAGTAAACGTTAAGTAAAAGTTAACAAATGTAGTAGAAAAAAATAGAAGAAAACACACTATCAATTGTTAGTTATTTTTAGGTTCATTTAACTGATATAAACACAATAAAAAAATGTTTTTTTTTTAAATAGAATTTTCTATTTTTAGCTTATATTTGATAAAATTTATTACAGAAACGTTTTTAGGTAAAGCTTATAAATTTTCTTTAATTTAAATTACAAATGTAAAAAAATAGTTCTAAACTTTTAAATTATTAAATGGACAAAGTAGGCAAACATTTTCATTTCCTAGAAAATTTATATTAGGAAAACTTGTTGATACACCGGCATTGGCCTCATAAAACTCATAGCAGCCATAACCAAAACAAAAATATCATATACTAGAAAGTACACAACAAAATTGTTGTTGACCATTTTACTTTAACGATAACCAAAGCAATGTACAAATATGGTTTTTTATTGAAAACCATGTAAAATATGTACAAAAATAAAATTACGCAATAATATTTGAGTTGATGCGAACTGAACAAATATTTTTGTTGGTTTATGTTTGTGGTTTTGTCATAAAACGCATAGAAAAATATACAATAGGGTGAAATGAAATATTTCAAAAACTTTTTTACTCTTTTTTTTTTCTTAGAAAATCTATAAATTAAAGTCTTTCAATTTTAAAGGCTCTTTACTAATAGAAATCCACGATTTTGAAAATTTCTC
Source organism: Eustalomyia histrio (assembly GCA_949748255.1). Taxonomy (NCBI): domain Eukaryota; kingdom Metazoa; phylum Arthropoda; class Insecta; order Diptera; family Anthomyiidae; genus Eustalomyia; species Eustalomyia histrio. Next base: position 149,012,695 of record OX456526.1, read on the forward strand.
TTAGAACAACTTTCACATCCTGTGGACTTTATTATGAAAAATTGAATATCTGGTTCTAAGGAAATTTTTTTTGTTTAATAATACACAGATACTTAAATAAGATTGCATTTCATTTTTAAAATTTTCAAGAAATGTTTTCTTAATAAAATCTTAAAAATTTTATAATCTAATTTTAAGAAAGATCCTAATAAAAAAAAAAACAACCAAACAAAAAAATTGCCACCCTAATGCCCATACGTACATCTGTAATATTAAATATTCTTATTACAATTGTAGCAATAAACCGGAAATAACATCACAACACACAAACACACACACAAAAATCTATAAAAACAAGAATATGAAAACAAAACTAAACACATTGGTGAAAATTATACACATACAAGTATAATATATTGGGGAATTTATGTTTTTATATTGATAATCATAAACTGGCAGCTCTTAATACAAATTTTTGTATAATTTTTTATTAAAAAGACAACTGAATTTTGTATGAAGTAGAAATCATTTGCAGTGCTTACCACATCTATATATATATATAAAATATTGTTGCATGTGTGTTGTGACTTTATAACTCACGAACGGTCAAACCAAATTGGATTAAATTTTTAGGGTTTGTTCGTATGGTCATGTAGATGACCATGAATTTGATTCAATGTTAATATTCATGCGTAGCGAAGCACGGCGGGATCCGCTAGTATTATATGAATATAACGATTAAGTGTTGTCCTGCTATGACCATTTATAGTGATGTTTTTTTTTTTAGTTTTTAGCCACCATTGTATTTGAAATTTAATGTTTTGTCTTTTTTGTGTATGTGTTGATTTTATATGGTCATAAAATAAGCAAAATAGTAAACAAAAAATCTGTATATTAACTTATAAATTTTTCTTTTATGTGTATTGATGCCCTATAAATGTGACTAGTTTATGAAACTTTATGCTTTTTAAAATAAGGTTTACAGCAATATTAACTACAAATTTTTTTTTGGTAGTTGATGACAGTTGATCTATTGAAATTGCAGCAATTGATTCTTTTTTTTTTTCTTTCAGATGGTTTATTATTGTAATAAAAATTTTATGTTTTCTAATTCAAAGATTTTGATTATCATAAAAACTTTAATCAAAACTGATACATCTAACAATTTAAATTAATGAAGATAGTTGTCTTTTTAAAAAATTTATCAGACAAGTTGACTAAGGGACTCATCATCGCCCAGCACAAGCCTCTTCGGAGTAGACATCCGCAAGAACGGTTTTTGGAAATTTTAATGGTGAAAAGCAAAATGCGAAGGCCTCTTCACGGCATGTCCAAACCCCATTGGCATGAAACATGAAATTTAAAACATGTGTTCTTTATAGTAAAGTTATGGAAACTTCCCCTGGAATTTGGTGAGCCTGGGGGTTCAAAAGGATCTCCCGCTTATCAGCCTGCCCAAACGGCATTAGGCAGAAAACTGGAATTTAAAATATTTGCTCCATAACATATGGGTTAATTCACTACTAAGGTGCCAGAAACGTAAACTAAAGACTTAAGCTTCCATGCTGGTCTAAAAAACTGAAATCACTCTCAAATTAGAAAACGAAATGGAACGAAACGGGGAACTAGTGAAATTGAAACATAAGCTAAGGGGAACAAAAATAGACGAGGCGGGAAACGAGTGGATTTGGATTACTATAAAGGGCAAAGAAATATAATGGAAAGGGGAACGAGTGGAATTGAAACATTAGGCAAGGGGAACGAAAGCACTGGAATGAGGGCCGAATGGAATTTAAATATTAGACACGAGAAACAAAATGGAAATTTAAAGGGGAAGCAGTGAAATTGAAACACTAGACGAGGGGAAAGAAATGGAATGGAACCAAGAACAAGGTATAAAAAGGTGGAAAATTTCCTCTTATTCACTTTGCCCATACCCGTGCGAACTAAGGCTCCTATTCCGGAATAATCATTCACTATGGGGTGGGGAAGCAGGTTCAGAACATGTTTACTGTGAAAAGCAAATAGGGAAAAAATCTCCCCCTTAACTTCCTTCCCTAACCCTTCCGCTAGAAATCTTAAAATTAAAATATTTTCTCCCGGGGGTACGAGCTAATTCAGTAGTAAGGTACTTTTTGGAATATCCAACAAGAACGTAGTAAAAATGGCAATAAATAAAGAAAAAGTGTCCCCAAATCATCCAGCTGAACCGCTAAAACTAAGAACTTGAAATATACTAAAATAGTAGACTTTCCCCATAAGTATAGTAGACTTTTTCCATAAGTATCCTGCCAAAAATCCATCGGCTGGAAATCAGACACTTAAATTGTGTTTTGTTGGAATATGAGCTTATTCACCAAAGAGATACTTTTAAAAATGTGATCGTACTATACTCCAACAAACAATATGCGGTTTTGCGTTTATGTCCGACAAACTCTCGGTCATAATCCCCACAATGAAAATATAACAATTTTTATTGGGATTATAGTCGAAATATTATTTTTTATATATTATTTATATAGAAAGGCTTTAGTTAGCAAAGCTAGAATTGAGCATACCCCAGAGGAGAAAGTCCTAGGCCCGACTGAATGAAATTTAGACAAAAAAGCTAGAGTCAGTGAAGCCTATGTTTATTCGGGAAAAATATTCGGTCAACATATACAGAACTCAAAAATATTATAGGAATTCATACTTCAAATCAGGGATTTATATCCGTTTTCTTCATATATAATTTCATTTCAATAGTAGAAACCAAATTTCAGTTGAAAATTTACCAAATTTTTTTTGTGTGCACCGTCGTTATTATACTCAAAAAAAAGTATATTAATTTATATAAATAAACTTTATGATTTTTAAATCCATACCATATAAATTGAAGTAAAAAAGTACTAAAAAGCACACTTAAGTTTATTAGAAAATATTTATGTATATTCCAACAGGAGACCTTTTAAGAAAATATTAATGCTCTGAAAATAACAATCATTATCATACTCTTTTTTTTCAAAGGGATTCCCATAACAATGACCTTAAGCTATAAAAACTAAATAAACAATTTTGGGTACTAAAATTCAATTAACCACATTAGCATTTCATTGAATTGTCGTAAATGAGAAAAAACAATACTACAGTACTCTCGTATACCAGAATCTTTTTGCCCTCAAATTGCAATTCCTATCTATAGCCCTTTTTCACATTAGCTTTAATGGAACATTAAAAACAATGCGAAGAGTATTAGAGGAATGTAAACCGCTAATGGACTTTAGCCACATATTCAAACCACCCACCCCTCCCCACCACCTTGAATATAAAAACAACAACAATAAGTATAGCAAATAACATCAAACTATATTTTCTAAGTGAAAAGGTGGTAATTGAATTATTTTTTTTGTTAATACTCTTGAACTATAAAAATTAGGGTGGCAGTTATTTTAGAGAAGAGAAATTTATTTATATATTTTTATTTTTAATTTTATCAGGCTCGAGATTATTATTTAATGTTACTTATGAATAGTAAACACTTTTTTTTTATTAAATGGAAAAAGTTGTGAGGATCAGCGCTAGAGAGAGTGCGACCAGGTCATCTTCAGCCTCCTTATGAACCACCCAACCCACAAGTAACTGATGGTTTTGAACAGGCTTATATAGCACACACTCTAAGAAAAATGATTATGCGAAATTCCATTTTTCAGTTAGTGAATGATTAGCCGTAAAAATGAGCGTTTTCCATCTATTTATAGAAATACCCTTTGGCAACCATCTTCGATCTTCGAAGCACAAATTGACAGGGTTGCCATTCCAAATGTTAATGTTTCCATTTCTGGGAACGAATTGGGAATCTAAAGATAAATTTATTTATAATGTTAGATTTGTTTGCGGTCCTTTGTTCCTTGCAGAAGATAAAGGAATATATATGTTTATATAAATTAAAAATTTTTTGGTAAAGGCTTTTAAATATGATTCTAAAAAAAGATTTTTTTTGTTAGATATATATTCAGATTTTTTACTTAAGATCTGCAATAGCCCAGCCAAACTTGCCAGGTAAATGTAATGGAATATTTAATAACACATTATTTTAACATGAAGGTGTCACTGGAGGTAAATGGTTACCAAGAATCAAATCACTGGTAAAATTAAATCACAGGTCAACAATAGAGACTAAAATAAGTACATACTTTTAATGAGTAAAATAAGTCTTGAAAAATAAAAGTTAAATAAATAAGCTGGACAAAAAATATGTACTTATTGTAAGTACCCTGCGGGAAAAGGATAGGGACCGGTCACTTTAATATGGGCTTGTCCTAGTAGGGGTCAATTGCCCTCTGTGATATGTCACAGGATTGGTCTAAAAGAACATGTCATGACTTTTAAACCAGTCACCTGGTAGGTACTTTAAGAACCGGTCCTCTTTTCACCTATCTCATGATATATATTTTCGGAACCGGTTCAGTTTTCACCTACCACGGGACAGATCCCAATTCCCAACTGACCCCTTTTTTCCCGCAGGGTGGTTATATAATAAAATAACAAAAGCTCATTATTTGTATCAGTTATAACAAAATCTCAGCAACACATTATTTTAAAACCTATAAATAAGTAGAGATATATATCAATAATGCGTACTCATTATGTCATAACTTTCAAATAAGTAGTGATGTATCACAATATTTGAAAAGTATTAGTTTTGTATTCAAAGTAACGCAAATTGTACCAGGTAATACCCGAAATATGCCCAACTTTTTCATAAGATTTTGCTGAGATCTTATAAAAAATTGAGAAATTTTTAAAATTTATCAATAAAACTTATAAATAAGTGTCTTCTTATGACTTTAGAAGTCTATAGCAAGTAGAATTTATAGTAAATGTTTGACATAGAAACGCACATATGCAATCCACAAGAACACACGGTGCGTCTATAATGTGTAAATTCATTTTAAACGTTACACGTAGCACACATGTACATTACATGTACAAATCTGCGCATACATACGATACATTTCCGTCCATAGATATTATTACTAAAGTACAACAACATGAAATCTTATGTTCATGTATGAGAGCATTTTATATTTGCTTTGTTGCACTTTGAAGGTTAGCTACATAATGCAATTAGGACATACTTCCAGCTAGAGTGAAGTATAGCAAATGTTACATTAGAGGGCTAATGGCGCTTTTGTAATGTTAAAGAGGAGATTTTTCACTAACATTCACAGCTACAGCAAAAGTGATTGTAGTAGTGCCGGAAAAAAAACAAAACAAAACATAGCATGAAAATATGTATTATCTACAAAGTCTTTGGGTTGTTGCACAAATTCTACATCTTTCAGATAATAGACTTTGAATTTTTTTAGCATAAGCATCAGCAATACATACGTAGTACATTAGTATGGTCACAAACAAAGAAAGGAAAATGGGAATAAATTTTGGCATTAAAGTTTTAACTTTATGTTTTCCAAAATACGTAAAAATAATTTTCTGAGAAATTCAACACATTCAGAAATTTGGAATATGTAAGAGGATTGCTTAATTTGCGTACAGAAAAGTGTCCCAAAGGTCTGTCGTAAAGGTATGCATGAATGCATTTAAAAGTGTTGGAAATTCTGTCAAATGTTGATGTTAGGTTTTGTGAAACATAATGAAATAAAACAAAACAAAAGGATGTGAAATAAAATACAAACAAATTACTATTCATTCATTACTATTCATTCGCTCTATTTTAGAAGTAGTTGTTAGAAAATTGTACAATTATAGTAGACTTTGGAACAGTTGAGTGTTAAATGGTAACATAGCAATTTAAATCAAATTTTGACACTAATTTTTATAAGCCAATTTTGGAAGAACCTGAGAAATAATCGATTTGAAATTTAAAAAAGGAAATGAAAAATGTTATTAAATGCGCAGCAGTATGCTAGTTGGTAGCGTGCAAGCCTATCAGTGCGGGGGTCGTGGGTTCGATTCCCATCAGAGGCTCTAGTCTGTTTTCGCTACAACGAGCCGATAGCCTTTGTTGCTAGTACTCGGTTAGGGTATTAGGATATAATTTGTAATTATATGATTAATATAAATAAAATAAATTTTATATTTTCCAGAAAACTAATTTTGAAAGTGTATGTATAAAAAATGTTATACAAATGACATATATATTTACATTTTTAAAATGATAGGTGGAATGTTTGGAGTCAGACAGTTTTACTAAAGGAAAATATATATTTTTTTATTTATTTATTTCCATTCTATACCAACTGGCTTTATTTCCAAATTATTACAACAATGAAAGTCATAATTCACTCCAAATAATAGGTGATATTTTCTGAAAGGGATTTTTTGTTTCTGTTAAAGGTTTCCTACACCTCACAATCTTATCGACTATATTTGTTAAAAATTTCTACTGAATCAAACATACAAAAATAATATAACATTTCACATTATTGGCGGCGCTATGGTTGATAGAGGGTATTGCGTTTGAAAAATTTTAAATAATTTTGCCTGATAGAGAGTAAAAAAAATTATATAATTTGCAATTTTATTAAAGTTACTATTATTTTGACTTTATTTGAACTAAATTATCATGAAATGAGATGATATTCTGTTGCTAAAACAGGTTTTAAATCTTATTGATGCTTTCATTTACTACGTTGAATTAGAGGATGACAAGTATGTAAGGGTTTTTGATTTAGTGTACTGTGTATTCTTTTAATTCATTAGGGATAGTTTTTGAATTCTTCATCAAAGTGGTCTTTTAATTTAACAACATCGTTTAAATAATAAATATTTAAGAGATCTTAATTGAACAAAGATCTTAATTGTTATCAATGGATTTTTGTTATTTCTTTCGGAAAAAGAAAAATGTAAATTACGGGACATACTAATAAACAAGCAGTTAAATGACCTTTATTTATTTAATATAATTATATAAAAAGTTATAGGGAACAACTTTGTAATAATAATAATAATAATAATAATAATAATAATAATAATAATAATAATAATAATAATAATAATAATAATAATAATAATAATAATAATAATAATAATAATAATAATAATAATAATAATAATAATAATAATAATAATAATAATAATAATAATAATAATTATAATAATAATAATAATATATATTTTTGTAAGTCGATAACCTTAATGTGGTTGATAGAGGTTATTGCATTCAAAAATTCTTATGGTTGATAGAGTTATAGTGAATGTAAGTCTTGTATTTATTATTCGATCTATCTGTTTAAGTTATATATTTTTAAATTTTATCAGGCTAGAGATCATTATTTAATGTTAGTAACGAATAGTAAACACTAATTTTTTATTAGATGGAAAAAATTTGTGAGGATCAGTGCTAAATATTAAATACTACTAAAACTGATTTTTTTTCTCTCTGAAATTGTTGTCAGATATGTAGCTGTCATTGGTGAACAATTACCTTAATGTGGTTGATAGAGGGTATTGCCTTCTAAAATATATCTTATGGTAGATAAAGAAAAGTCAAATATTAAAAACTACTAAAATTGATTTTTTTTTCTCTGTTAAATTTTTGTTAGAGATGTAGCTGTCATCAATGAACAGTTTTCTATTAAAAGGTGATTTTCAAGATATTGGCTCATAAAGGGTTTTGAACGTAAGATATTGATGTTTTCCTGTAGCAGACATTTGTTGAAATTTAAGCAAAAAAATTCTTATAATTCATGATTTTTCATGCAAATACTCATTAAATAAATTAACTCTTTCATAAAAATACAAATTCGAAAAAATTTATAAAACCTCAAATTACTTCAATTCATTTTTAATAATTTACCATTTCTTCAGTACTCAATTATCATAATTACTTTCAATAAGAATTTACTACCATATAGTTTTATAAAGTATTATGTAGAATATAAACAATATTTTACATATTTAATATTTTATTCATTTTTTAATTATCTTTATTGTAAACTTTGTAATGAAATATCTGTTTAACGTTGATGATAAGGATAATAAAGATACTGATGATAATGTTAATTGTTTTACCATGTTCACTTTACTTAAAGTTGATGAACAACAAGATACAGCAGTGCATATAGGGATAGACATATTATTTTTCAACTGAAAGTGAAAGTTTTCCAAAAGAATTTAAAACAAAACCAATAGAGAAGCAAAATTATGTCGATGCTTTAGGAAAAAAAATTTAAAATTTAGTTTTTGCCATAATTGTGGCTTCTTTAGCCCTATGTGCAGTGGTTATGAAAAATATTAATTATCTTCTTCAACACATATTATGGTTTTCAAACAACAAAATATAAACTGTAACTAAAACTAAAAATAAACGCTAATTGACTTCACACCCCCTTTAAAAATATATAATCCATACAAAATACACTCAATGAAAAATATTAGTAACAAAATAAAATTCATATTTAAAGCGAAATATTAAAATCGAAATTTTTTATAAACTCTGTTTTAGTACTCTACTAAATAAAATTGTGATGATTTGAAAAAAAATACAAAATCAAGATTTATGATTAAATTAATTGTAATTTATATTATATGCTAGTAACAGTATTTTTGGTTTTATAATTAACTAAGTTTTGGCTTAAATAAATGCTAATATGTTAAGCTCTGTTTCAAAAAAATTTTCTATCATAAAAAATTTAAAGAGCTAAATAAGAAAAACTTCAATATTTTGTATTTATAAGGATACAATTATGTTTTTTTTTCTTAAATCTTATTTAATAAACATATTTATTGAAATGATATAGATATGAAATAAGATATTGCTTATAATTTCCATAAAGTCAGGTTGATTTAAAAATAAGTATATCAGTGCGTATGAGTAATATTAATTTTATAGGTTTTTTAAACTATGTGGCACAGGGATGCGAAAGTTGGTACAATTGTACCATTTTTGGTATAATTTGGGTCTTAAAAGTACGATGGTACTTCCAAGTTTTATTTGGTACAGTTTACAAATTTTTCCAGTTTATCGTTATTTTTTTTTTTCGCAACTCATTTTTGCTGACACATTTAGACAGGGACTTTGTTGCTTATAATTATTGCATGCAATTTTTGATTGTTGTCGAACGTGGTAGAGAAGCTAGCGGGGATAACAAAATATGTTTCTGTAATCTCTCTTTCACACTCATATGTATTCTTATTTTGTTGCTTCATTCACATTCAGTTTTCGTGGAATTAAAGTCTCCGTATAAATAGACATAACTTTGGAAGAAACTTTGAAAAGGGAATTAAGAAAATTGCACGCAATCAATTACATCGTCTAAATTGTCAACAGTTTCTAGTCTAGTCCAAACGAAAGATTCGTTACATTTATCGAATTCTTGTTGCTATAATTTTAAAATAACAAATAGTTTTTTATCTTTTAAATATGCGATTAATCTCATGGATTTTTGTACCTTATTTTACATATTTTCATTATATTCTTTTAATGTACAACTGAATTTTCTGTAAAAAAAAATTTATAATTGGAGTTTTATTTTTTTTTTTTTTAATACAAAAAAAAATGGTACAATTGAGGTCAAAAAAGTACAATTTGGTAATCACTTTTGTACGAAATTGAAATTTTCGTTTCGCATCCCTGATGTGGTATTAGGGAAATTTCCAGTTTCAATTCGGGAATAAAAATCCGTGTCAATTATTTGTAGGCCTTTAAACCAACAACCATTGTAAATTACCAATATCAATTGTAAAGTATTATTCGACCTTTAAAATTGATGAATTCGTTAAATAATTAGGACAATTATTAATAAATTATGTAACAAATTTTAAAATATACAATTTTAATTTATTTTTTTTTTTAATTTTGTTTGATTTATATTTTTGAGTGTATTCCACACATTAGCATATGCTTACTATTTTATCATCTACTTGCTTTAATATATCCATAGCAAAAAAAAAAAAAACAAATGATTGTTTTTACATCAAACTAAGGTTTTTCTTAATATTCATATATAGTTAAAATATGAGTTACATTACAGAGGTACATCCCATACTCAGTCTCTGGCTGATACTGGCCCTCTTTCCCCCTTTAGTTTATGTGGATTATCATATAGTTAAAAAAAATAGTGTAAAAATGTGTTGTATTATGCTGTACTTCATTATTATTTTTCACACATGTTCATATAACCAAAGTAATACTAAGACACCATTTCCAATACAAAGGAAACTATTAAAATTTTCATGTAAAATTCCTTGTAAAAATGGATAACAATTAAAAATTTTTTATTAACAAAAACAAAAGTTAAAAATGTGTTTTTTACAAAATTTTCTAATTTCATTTGGAACTGGTGTTTTGCTAATTCTTTTGCAAATGCAAAAAAAAACAACTATATGAATTAGTGCTTATGGAACGTGTGTATGTGTTAAAATTAATGATGCTTTGTAAAATATGTTTAGTATTGTGGTTATTTTTTGTATTGTTTCAAAAAAGTTCAAGTGCAAGTAACCCAACAAATATTTATGAAGAGGCAAATAGCTTAACTTTATCCAAACTAGATGCCTAATGTGGAATAAGTTCAAAAAGTTTAAAAAATTTAAGCAAATTTCGAACACGCAGAGAAAAAACATGGTTGTAATGTGATCACTGCTACTATATTGTCCTTGCAGCAATCTGGTATGGTTGTCACAACCAAGTTATTAGTTTTCTAACCATCAATATGGTCGCTACCATCATTATTTAGTAAATATTTTACTATTTTATGATTGGCACCTTCTATTTTATATGATACTGTGGTAACAAAACTTCTGACTATGAAAAAATATGATAATTATGCAACGATAAAATGTTGGCAACAATCAATAAATAATTATACAATCAAAGAAAGAAAAGTTATTAAAGTTTGTGATTTTTTCCATAACAATTTTTCTTCAAAAAGTCCTAAATATTAATTTTTTTTGTAGAAAAAACATTTCTAAAGGAAATTTTCTTAAATTTAAAAAGCTTTTTCATAGTTTCTAAGAACTTTTCCTTTAAGATTATCCAGGAATCATAATATAGTTATGAGGGGCCATAATATGATAACATTTTGAGCATACTATGATTACGTGGGATCATATTATGATTAATTCAATATAACATCTTTATTTAGGACCATTATATGGTAATTTTTGAATCATAATATAACTGTAGGGACCATAATATGGTAAAAATATGGTTATTTTATTATCATAATATGATAACCATAATATAGTACGATTATGGTTGGTACAATCATAAACCCAAAAATATATGATGCTCTTCGAATATGACTGACCATGTTTTTTCTTTGCGTGAAGATTCAGGTTTTTAGATTTGGGAATATTTGAATATTTAACATCAATCTTAAATACCAAGCGCGGTCAAATATATTTTTAATAAAAAATCTTACAACAATAACACTAGGCAACAGCCATTTCGTTATTTGGTTCTAGCATACTTTTTCTCATGGATTTGGACCTACTGAACACGAAAATGAATTTTAAAAATTTTTCTGTCGATTGGTTTGCGAGATACAAATTTTTTAATTTTTTTTTTTTAATTTTTGGAGGTACACTTACTATTTTGAGCATATCTTTAGTCTTCTTTGACCTATTTTATCCTACTACTACTCAAAATAAAGACAATTGAGCCGTCTACAACTTATTCTCAGAAAATTTTCAAATCGGGTTAGTAGTTTTGATGTTGGCGGCTTAAAAAGGTTAAAAAACTGCGTTTTTTTAGTAAAAATGTGGCTGAAAAATTCATATAAAAATTCATATAAAATGTAAAACGCGATGTTAACAGCGATTTTAATTTTTTTACGTATAGCTGACACTTTTCCAAAGAAAATAAGCCCTTACTTAACAAAATCTGATGACAAATGGCCGACTTATTATTTTTTTGGTAAACGACCGAAATTCCGCTATTTCACGATTTTTTGATTTTCATTATTTGCACAGCTTACCTACCCAACGCAAACGAATAAATACATTTGAACTTAATTTAAAATAAACAAAGTAGTCTTCGTATATTATTTTTTAATTTATTTACAGCACTACATGCTCAATGTATCGCACAATTAGCTAAACTAACGAAATTAAACTAACTAATTAAATTAAGCAAATCAACGCACAAAAAAATGAGTAAAAACAAAGATATAAGTGTACATTTTATGCCATGTGGAAAAACTGCTGACTTCTTCTTTGTTTTTTGTGTTCGCTGCAATCGGTCTCACGTATTAGGGTCCAAATATAGTCACCCATCATAGCCGTGTCATAGTTGCCCTGATAGCGTCGTTCCATAGCCTTCAATTCCTGATGAAAGCGCTCGCCGTGTTCGTCGCTCACGTCTCCTAAATTCTCAGGGAAAAAATCCAAATGAGAATCCAGAAAGTGTATTTTAAGTGACATGTGCACTCCCATGGCTTCATAGTTCTTTACCAGATCCTCAACTATGTCCTTATAATTCGGGCTTTTGTTGTTTCCTAAAAAGTTTTCCACAACAAGCCTGAAGGAATTCCATGCTGCGGCTTCGATGGGTGATAACAGCTTTGGGAATTTTTCATCTTTCAACATTTTTTTTATCTCGGGTCCTGCGAAGACTCCTTCTTTAATTTTTGCCAGCGAAAGGTAAGGGAAAATTGACCGTAAATAGGCAAAAGCTTCACCTTCTTTGTCTAATTTTTTGGCAAAATTTTTAATCAAACCCAATTTTATGTGCAGCGGCGGAAGTATTATATTTTCACGGTTCTCTATTAGTGGTTTGCGCTGAACATTCGCTTCTCCAACTACAGGTTTCGTTCGTACCGGCCATTTTTTTTTTATATAATGCTGATCATCAGCGCGGCTATTCCAAAGGCACAGAAAACAGCAATGTCGCGTATAGCCTCCTTGGAGTCCACACAGAATGGCCACAACTTTAAGGTCGGCGCATATTTTCCAATTGTATTTCCTATACTCTATGCATTTCAGCAAAATGTCCATAGTTTCATAGTTCTCCTTTGAATGAACCGCATGAGCAATAGGAACAGATGGCTTTTCATTCCCATTATGTAAGAGAACTGCCTTCAAGCTCTCTTTGTTGCTGTCAATAAACAACCTCCATTCGTTGGGGTTGTGAATTTGGTGAAGCTCTTGGAACAAGCCTGAAATGTCGCTGCAAAAACATATTTGGTCTTTCTTTGTATAAAATTTTGCATACTCCTTGTGACGGTTTCTGTACGCTGATACTTTCACTTCTGAAGCCGCAAATCCACACTGTATCATCCGAGACGCAAAAAGTTCGGATTTCTCCTTAGTGAGACCAAAATCGCGCACCCAATCGTTTAGTTCGGCCTGTGACAGTAATTTTCGCTTTGCACCCGGCTCAAATTCGCTTGCATTTGACTCAGACTCTTCTTCTGACGATTCTGCTTTTTGAAGAGATGCACCAGGGCACACTGGATATGGCACATCATGCGAATGTGGTACTGGAAGCGCAAACGATCCCACTTGAGCGTAGTTCCATTTAAAAAATCTTCCTACCCCACTGTTTGTGGTGAGGCAAAAATAACAGTCTGTGGAATGGCATAGCGGCTTTTTCCACATCATTGGTGTATCGAATTTCATATGGCGGCTAAAATTAAAATAAATTACTATATTCGCTATGTATAATGTGTTTAAATAAAAATTCTTACCTTCCGCCAGCTGCCCAGTTGGTTAAGATTATATAGCAAAGATCACACAGCGACTTAGGTGTCCATGGTTCTGTGATATTTGGTGAAATACCAAAATAATTCAAATAGTGCAATTGTACTGCTGGAGTAAACTTGTGTGCGTGATTTTTTTTTATAAACTGGCCACAAACATTGCAGAAATTGTCTGGATCGTTCAAACACTCGAACACACGTAGTCTTTTACTCATTGTCTTCCTTGCGTTTTCTAAATATTAACTTCTTTACACTTTCACAGACAGTTTTGAAATGCAATTGATAACCGTGTCTCCTTATGTTTAAATATGTATGAGCATGTAGTGCTGTAAATAAATTAAAAAAAAATATACGAAGACTACTTTGTTTATTTTAAATTAAGTTCAAATGTATTTATTCGTTTGCGTTGGGTAGGTAAGCTGTGCAAATAATGAAAATCAAAAAATCGTGAAATAGCGGAATTTCGGTCGTTTACCAAAAAAATAATAAGTCGGCCATTTGTCATCAGATTTTGTTAAGTAAGGGCTTATTTTCTTTGGAAAAGTGTCAGCTATACGTAAAAAAATTAAAATCGCTGTTAACATCGCGTTTTACATTTTATATGAATTTTTATATGAATTTTTCAGCCACATTTTTACTAAAAAACGCAGTTTTTTAACCTTTTTAAGCCGCCAACATCAAAACTACTAACCCGATTTGAAAATTTTCTGAGAATAAGTTGTAGACGGCTCAATTGTCTTTAATTTGAGTAGTAGTAGGATAAAATAGGTCAAAGAAGACTAAAGATATGCTCAAAATAGTAAGTGTACCTCCAAAAATTAAAAAAAAAAAATTAAAAAATTTGTATCTCGCAAACCAATCGACAGAAAAATTTTTAAAATTCATTTTCGTGTTCAGTAGGTCCAAATCCATGAGAAAAAGTATGCTAGAAACAAATAACAGACAAAAGTTTGTTATTTGTGACCTAGTGTAATTAAACGAATATTAAAATTTTGCTATTTTTGAAAGTAATTCAAAACCGAACCATTTAATTGACAATAAATTCGGTCGTCAGCACGAATCTGTTCTCTAAGGGCGGGGCAAAAACTATCATCTGATTTTCTTGCGCTATAACTTTTGTTTGAAGTGAAAACTTATTTAGTTATTAACTGATTTTATTTACTCGCGTTACTAAATTTTATTTTGATTAATTGTGTAAAATTAAGTCCCACTAGTGACCGCCGTCAGCGTTGATGAAAACTTGGGTTCTTTTTATTACATTTTGCACAACAGTGCGGAGCATTTGAGGTGTCACGTTGTCAATTACAGTCCCGTCGCTTATGATCAATTTTGAAGGAAAAATCATCCACTTCGTCATCCTACTAAGATATGGGAAAGTTAATTCGTAATAGAACTTGGCTTACGATACGATTTCTGTCCAAACTAGATTTTGTTTGATTTAATAAATTTTTAACTTCTTTAGAAAAATTTTCAAAAGGACTTTATTATTGTTTTTAAGTTCAAAAGAAAATTTTTGCAGTATAATCCTTATAAGAGGGCAAATTATTAATTTTGTTTAAAAAAATATTTCACAATATCTCTTAACAAAATTGTTTGCTGGGTTATAATGTATAAACACGTATGCATGAATTATAAATGAGTATACAATTGGTAACATCAGTAATAAACAGTTATTAGAATTTTATTTTAATATATACATATTTTTTTCTATTTTCAATTTATTATTCGTGCCTTATAATTATGGTTAAGATATTAATCATTTTCTGGTTTTTATTGTATATATTTGCAGAGAAATATGGACTACAGTTTTACCACCAGAAACAAAAGATATATTTACTGCCATTTTGGGTATATCAAAAGCTAATCGTTTCGATGAAGGCATCTATACGTGTAAGGTAAGGATGTGGAAAATTACAAGTACTAAACAAAATGATAAATTTTCAAATTAAAATGCGATATTGAAAATATTGTAATTATTTAAAAATAATAGAAAAAAATAGAAATTATAAAACAATTTAGGATATTAAAGCTTAAAAACACATATTGTCAATAACTTACTAAATAAAAAAATACAAATCCTGCACCCAGAAAACGGAATCCGTTCTGTACAATTTTGTTGCCAATCAAATTCAGGCGGTTGCAACAACTGTCTTCAGTTTAAATTATATTTTTAGTTGTGAAAGCCATTATTCTGTTGTCTGATTAAATATTTATATTCCACATAAATATTATCACGGTCCACAAAATTTTATTTTAAGAAAAATTTTATTTTTAGATTTTCCGGTATCGAACCTGGGCATTCAAATTCATAGTTCACACTCTTGATTGCTGTACCATAAAAAATATGAATTTTTCTTAATATATTTGCTATTTAAACATTTGAATATTTTATTTCCCATCTAAAAATCGAAATATATATGAGCATACCTGATCATACATGGGCCTGTATATGATCATACATGGTCATATACGTCCATACATTGTTTAATATATGACCATACATGATCTCATATATTATCATATATCTTCGGATCTGAAATTTGACGGTATATGGGCGCATATGATCATATATGCACATATATCACCATATACCCTCAAATTTCGGATCCGAAGATATATGGTCATATATGAGATCATGTATGGACGTATATGACCATGTATGCCCTTGTATGATCATATACAAGCCCATGTATGGTCATGTATGTTCATATATATTTCGTTTTTTACATGGGCTTAATTAAAAAAAAAATAATTTTTAAATGTTTGCCTTTTTCGGAATTTGAACTCGGAAATTCGGTGTACTGAACAGCCTCTCTACCCACTACACCACAAACACTTATAAATTTTGAATTTAAATAATTTGTTAGAAAATTAAATATAGTATAAAATTTGTTTATCAATAGTAATCATTAGTGGCGCCTATAATTAATACAATTCACAATTCAGTTGCTTCTACTGAAACCCTAATTAATTGATATATTTGATCTTAATAACCGTATATGTAGTTCTCACTTTTGAATATTGACAATATTTTAATAAATTTAATAGAATGTACTAATTTTCTAGTACATTCACTAAATAATTAGTTGATTCTACGGTACACAATTACAAAACGAATTTTATTTTTAAAGTTGATTGGATATACCAATAATTTGATAATAGGAATGTTGGTTAGGTCCTTTTCCCTCTACTTAATTTTTAATATAATTTTTTAGCTTTCTTTATTGATTATAGGTAATTCTAAATAAAATAACGTCCTAACAAATACATTTTAATGGTTTTAATCGAATTCCAACCAATCTTTTCCCTGAGTGTGTTTTGAAATAAGAACACTGATTTTTTTAGAAACGAAAAATTTTATTACCTTCGATTGGTAATAAATTCCTTTGTTATAATAAATCTTATTTCTGGCTGTAAAAAGCTTTTGCACAAATCTGTTTATGAAAACTTTTTGTAATAATATTAATTGAATAATAGAATTGTTTTTTAATTTTGATGATTTTTAATAAATATAGAAAGGATTTATAAATGATTTTGTTAACTATTTTACTAATTAATATCAATCATACGCCACATATGTCCAGCAAAAATATATGGAAGTGATTCATAAGGAATCAATTTTTCATTGATTCAAAGTATCAATTATTATCATTCTAACTTTTATTAAATTCTAAAGCAGTTATTTTTCACAACTTTCAAGATGTGATTTTGAATGAAATTTAGCTTTTCTTAAATCTATGAAGGGTTACTTATTTTAAAAATAATAAAAGTTATATGTTAACAATAGATATTTTCATATAAATTTGATATTAATAACTATGGTTAAGTTATTTTGAATCAAGTTATCAGGTTTATGTGATTTGTATCAATTTTTAACTTTTAATTTCGAATAAAGAAATTTAATCAATAAGTCCCGAATACTCAGTGATCCGTTATAATTAAACACCAACAGTCAAACCGAAACTTTATTCCCATATAACAACAAATGCGTCAGTTCAATTCCCTGGTAGAAGCTAACGGGACGTTGAGAAAATGAGGCTAATGCCCGATTAAAAATTCCAAATTTTTTTGGGAACATGAAAAGATCTCATTTTTTACTAAAACATAAGAAGGGCTTTTGATGCAATGAAAAATAATGATAAAAATAAACTTCCACCCTATGACACCACTATGTAAAAATCATTGGTTCTGATCCAAATTTTCACAACACCGGAATCAAAATCACTGCTTCTTTTTCTCTTCTTTTGTTACTTTTTTGTTTTTGCTGGGATGTTAGTACGTTATAATTTAATTTTAGAAATTTTTAGTTTACCTTAAAAAAATGGTATGGAGTATTTGCTATTAGAGATAATTAACACTAAATTTTATTTATAAAATATTTATAAAATTCATCAAAATGTTGAAACTTCTATAGCTATATATGTTTGTAAATTTATTGTCAAATTTTCGTTTCTTTTTTTTAAGAAAAAAAAATCCTTTATGACTTTTCTTAGAACGCTTCTGTTACGGATGACTGTATTTGTAAACAGCAAAAATTAATTAAAATATTATTTCTGTTAAAAAAAAGGCCAGCAGTGCATAAATTTTAAATGGATTTCTTTTATATTGTAAATAAAAAATATTAATCTTTTTTTAAAAAAAGATTAGTTTTTCTTAGAAAACCAAAACTTCAAATAATATTCTGCTTTTGTATGTTAATTAAAAAGCGTAACTTTCTCAAAAAAAAAAAAAATATTTTACAATATGATATTTAAAGAAATTTTAATCAATTTACTTAGGCTGCCATGAAACATTTTTGTGAAAATTTGTGCACAGAAAAGATTATAAAGTTTCTTAAGAAATGATAATAATAATTTTGTTCGGCAATTATGGCTTAAGTTAGCCGTAAATTATTTTTGTTTGGAAATGGTTACAATTTATAGGGATTTGAATTTGAAACCCGAAACCTGATTTCAAATGATTATTTTCAAACCCTAAATGGCGTTTGAAGAAATTGATAAATACTTAAGTCATGTGTGTCTACCTAACAACTGTTGAGTTGGATTGAATAAGATAAGCAAAGCCAACAAATTTCCATGGTACCATATTGAAACCTCCGACATAATTATTGTTTATATGATTATTTACATCTCAATTACACAACTCTATAAACCCTGGTTTTCCAAATAATATATTAAAAGAAATATGTATTTATTATAAATAATAAAATTTCATTTAAAATATATATTTTTTTTTGTCTCTTTTCATATTCCTTAAAATATTTTATCTATTTTCTCTATGTTAATGATATTCTTATAAAACCCTTTTTTACTTACAATTATTTCCGCCCTCATATTTTTATTTCCAAAGAAAAACTTTTGAAATTATCCTAAATCATACCGCATTAATATTGTGTAAATTGAGGATATGAGCTTTTTAATTTGTCCTAATTTCCTTTGTAATATTACAATCTCTTTTCTGTTTTTTTTTCTACGATATTAAATGCTTTTGTAATTTTTATAATTAGTTTATTAGAAAATATAATCAACCAAAAGTGACTACACCAAATACTTGGAAAACCAACTGGTCATTTAATTAATCAAGAATATTTAAAATGGGGGTTTGTTTAACAAAGACTAAAAAAGATAACAACAAAAAAAATGCGCAGGAAAATCAAAGAAAATTTTGATGTAACTGTTTTGATGTAACAAAGCAAATTGTTTGTAATCACCCTTTTTTTAATTATATAACAAATTAAAAAAAAGGAAAATAAGGCGATAATCATGGTATATTGCCAGATGATGGTATTTGTTTAGTACGAGGGCGGATCAATAAGTCCGTGACTTTTCGAACTTCCCTCGTAGTTATATGAAATACAACACTGCTTCCATTAAGTACCACCTGTTAACAGACTACTGTCAAATTTTTGAGCATGTTCCGTCATTTACTTTGCGTTTAACAGCTGTTCAAAACATACAACCTCGTGGATTTTTTTAAAAATTAAAAAAAGTAAATTTCGAGTGCTCATTAAACATTATTTTTTTGCGAAAAAAAACCGTCAATCAAACCAAAAGCTTAATAAATACTATGGGGACTCTGCACCATCGATTTCAATGTTAAAAAAGTGGTTTACTGATTTTCGTTGTGGTCGCACAAGTACAAATGACGCGGAACGTTCTGGACGGTCAATTGAGTTCAATACCCTTGAAAATGTTGAAAAAATCCACGATATGGTGTTGGCCGGTCAAAAAGTAAAAGTGCGTGAGATTTTGTTGATGCCATTGGCATTTCATATGGCAGTGTGGTTTCGATTTAAAATGATCAGTTGGATTTAAGAAAGCTGTCTGCAAGATGGGTGACCATAAACGTAATCGTGTGACAACTTCAAAGGACTGTTTGGAGTTGTTTGACCGCTATACGAATGAGTTTTTACGGCGTTTTGTAACTGTGGATGAAACATGGATCCATTACAACATTTCGGAGACCAAGCAGCAGTCTAAACAATGGGTTCTTTCGTGTGAACTGCCTCCGAAGAAGGACAAAGAAAGTTTGTCATCCAATTAGGTGAAAAACAATGAAAAAACGACCCCATATGGCCAAGCAAAAAGTTATTTTTCATCAAGATAATGCACGAGTGCACACGTGTGTAGTCTCAATGGTAAAATTCCATGAATTGGGACTGGGAGATTTAGCCCCTAGTGACTATTTCCTATTTCCAAACCTAAAGGAATGGCTCGGTGGAAAGAGATTCAGCTCCAACAATAAAATTATTGATCAAACAAATGCCTATTTTATGGACCTCGAAAAATCCTATTTTTTTGGAAGGGATACAAAAATTGGAGAAACGTTGGACTAAGTGTTTTGAGCTAAAAGGGGATTATGTTGAAAAATAATTTTTTTTTTTTGCAAAAAAAAAAACTGTGTGTTCATTTAAAAAGCCACGGACTTATTGATCCGCCCTCGTATGGTAAATGCTGCCAAATGCTTAGAGTCAAGTTATGTGTCAGTTTTAAATTAAATTTTTTACGCTTAAAGACTCCAAAAACAATTTAAAATTTCTTAACAGCTTAATTCTATACACGAAAAAAATAAAGTGACAACCGAATTTAAAATTGTGTTTTGGTTGCCACAACCAATAAATTCGGTAAGGACAAACAAATTTAAATGGGATTGCTGAAAATTTTAGGTGTTGCAATCAAAATGCATTTATGGCAACCAATATTCAGTTGTACTAAACGACTTTAGTAGCAGTAAATGGATTTTAGTTGGAAACTGACCTAATATTTGACTGTGTATGTGTTCGGATTCATACGCTGTAAATTTATGAGATTTTTTTGTAGAAAACTTTAACCCCATAACTGCCTTATTTATGCGTCATTTATTCTCCTTTTTCGCAAAACATTATAAAGCTTAAACGCCCAATGCAGGAAATTTTTTGTAGTGTTTCTTGTAAAAAGGTACAAAATTACCCATCAATGTATTCTGAGTGAACATAATGCCGACTTAGGGGCTTAAATGTATGTCATATTATAAGAAAAATACCATTCCGCTTTTTATGTAGCAAAATTGTTACTTGAGTCGATTACTCAAGAACCGCATCGTATTAACTTTTAGCACGCAAACAATGTGTAATTAAAACATGATTACTATATAAAATATGTAATTAGAGATATTTATAAGCTTTTAAAGTAACACGCTTGTCTCGTCTAACATACTTAATTGTTTCATATCATTGTGTTTTTATGATTCCTTTTAATTCCCTTCATATAATATGAGGTATTGTTTGGTATTTGCAAAAACAATACAAACATAAATTTAAGCATGATGAAATGGTCTTTGTTCGTAATTTTTTATCATAACACCTACACTTTATAACACCTACTTTATGATACCAACACTAATGTCAACCAAATATTTCATAGAAATACGAAACAATCAAATGCCAGATTAAAAAAATTGATATAATTTTATTTGATTTTCCTAAATTTTTATTCTCGATAAAATAAATAATCTTGTTATAAAAAAACTTTTTAAAATAGTTTTAAAACACATATTTTTAAACATTTTTTCTGTGTAATTTAATACGTTTCAATTGTATAGCTTCTAATTGCTTAGATTTTTATACTTGACATCTTTCAATTTAATACTAAAAATCATTTCTTTATATTGTCTTCGAATATCAAAGAAAATTAACTTAATTGTGGGAAAAAATAGAAGTAATAAAACCGAACGTGCAAATATCTATATTTGATTGAAACAACAACAATACAAACACTCAATGAAAATCAAAACTCTATGATTTCTAAATGAATCTTATGTTAAGTTGCAAATAATAACAATTTACTTACCGCAACATAAAAAGTGTATAACAGATGTGATAAGAAAATTATAAAGTGTGTTAAGGCAAGAAAATAAATAAATTTTATTTTATTAAAATAATAGATTTTCATATTAAAGTAACTTAAAATCCCAATACGTTGTTGCTAGTAGTTTAAAATCTTGAAATATACACACAGAAAACAGATTCATCGTGACAACTAAATTTCTTACTAACTGAATATTTTAGTTACAGCAACCGAATTATTTAGTTGCCGCAACTAAATGTTTTCTTAATACAATTGAACTATTCTGTTGCATTAATTGAAATTTGATTGCGACAAACAAATATATCGGTGGTAGGAAAGAGATTCGGTTGCTACAATGAATCTTTGGTTGTCCCAACCAAATATTTTCCCGATAAAATTGAAATATTTGTCTTCAACCGAAATTCCGTTGCATTAATTAAATTTCGATAGCGACAAATAAATTTATCGGTGGTAGGAAAGAGTTTCGGTTGCTACAATGAATCTTTGGTTGTCCCAACCAAATATTTTCCCGATAAAACTGAAATATTTGGTTTCAACCGAAATTCCGTTGCATTAGTCAAATTTTGACAGCGACAAACAAATTTATCGGTGGCTCTAAGCAAACCATTCAGTAGGAAAAAAATTCGATTGCTACAATAAATCTTTGATTATCCCAACCAAATATTTTCCCGATAAAATTTAAATATTTGGTTTCATCGGAAATTCGGTGGCCCCCACCAAACCATTCTGTAGGCATGAAATTTGGTTGCTACAATGAATCTGTTTTCTTAAATTATTTTTTATTAAATTTTTTTTTTTACTCTAGAGGAGGATCCTCCATCTCCAGTGGTTGGGCTAAGTGACGCCACTTTTCCTACATATCACCATTAATTATCTCACAGTTAATTAGCCCTTACGACCGGGAAGACTTATTTTAAATCTCAGATTTCTAACAGAAGTGATTTGTATAAGACTTTTCTACTCCTACCCGTCAAAATTTTCAAAAATTCCTTCTCGGGGGATAGCTATGCTAGAGGAGGGAACTACGTGCTAAATTTAACCCTAATTTTGCCAGGCTCTTATTAGAAAGTCCAGAAAGTATATTCTACTGAAATTAGATCATATCCCAAGGAACACATATTTAATATTTAATATTGCTTGCCAAGAAGTTTTAACCAAACCGTTAAAAGGGAGAGCCCAGTATTTAAGTTTATCTTATTTTTGGCTAAGCCAATAATCCATTGAATACATATTTCAAATTTTAAATTTCTATACAAATAGTTTTGGGCAGGCTGCTAAGAGAGATATTTGTATTACGTTTCTAACGAAAAGTGTCAAAATCATATCCTAAGGTGGAATTAGACCCGTAAAACACATTTAAATTTTCAGCTTTTTAGCTAAGCCGCTGTAAAAAATGGATAAAAGTCGCTAAGATACAAAAAAGTTATATAAATTGGTAACGATCAATCAAATCCGTTCGATCAATCAATCAAATTCGTTCGATTTTGGTTTCTGTGTTACGTATTTTATTTCCATTTCTTGCCCGTGCCATTTCATTTCATTTCGTTCCGCTTATCCCCTTATATAATAATTTAATTGCACTCGTTTCCCTTTCTCGTTCGAACTCGATCCCCTTGTGTACTGTTCCAATTTCACTCATTTTCCGTTCCATTTTATTTCTGCCCCTTGTGCATTTAGTTTCCCAATTACAGTGATTCAATTTCAGTTGTTCTTTAAATTACAGGCTACTGCCCAAACCGGTTTGAGCAGGCCGTTAACTTTTTTAATTTTGAATCCCTATTTTACCATGTTCCTGACAAAAATTCTAAAAAAAAATATCATATCTGTGAATTATCCCATATTCCAAAAAATAAATTTTTTACATATCACGTTGTTAGCCAAAGCGGTTTAGTCAGGTCGTTTTCAAGTTCCTTTTTAGAAGAAAAATATTGAGTCAGTCAGTCAGCCATTTAGTCAGTCAGTGAGTCAATTCAGTCAGTCATATTAATATATGTAGATTCATTTGTAACATAAAGTTAATTATTTTATCCTACTAAACAATTTCCGGTAGTGAGATATATTACTTAGACGTATGAGTAATATTTAATTTACATTTTCTTAATACTCATACGTCATGCTGTCTATTCAATTACATTTGTGATACGAGTATTAATTTTGATTTGAATTTTCTATTTTTTAATTTGATTTTCTATTTCTTCTGCTTCAATACCTTTGCATAAATATTTATATATTATTATTACTTCATAAATATATATATTTTTTTTTCCATTTATACATATTTATTTAAATTACATATGCATGAGTGTGTATTTTCATTTGAAACTAATGTATTATTATTTAAATACAATAGAAAAAAATTAAATTATTTTGAATCAGATCATAAGAAATATAATTTTAAAATTCTACTACAATGGGGCAATGCCCCTTCTTCTAGGCTGAAGGTTAATATTTTGGGTTTTTTTGAAGAAAATATATGTAAATATTTTCTTAGTTTTTATGGAGTTAAGTGAAATTTGACTAAACTATACTTGGAAGTCTTCGAAGATAGAAATTAACCCTTTTATAAATTTGGGGTCAAAATACCACACAATTTTTTTGAAATAGTTAAATTCTACATAATTAACCTAGAATCCTTTTAATTGTAAATTTTTAAATTAAACCATTTATGCACTAGGGTTCAAATGACCCAACAGTTGTAAAACTTTAAAATACTCTGTCTTAAAACATTACACAAATTTTCCAATGATTTTCGCGCCTATTTTTCTTTATCCAATCACCACCAAACTAGAATTTTGTTTTTTATTAATAATTTTTTGCACCCCTCTAATACACATACATATTTAAATATTCTCTAGGTATTATTTGAATTTTTACTAACTAAATTAATTACGAATACCATGCAAATCAAATGATATGTTTGTGTTGCATATAATATGCCAGTAGACAATTTAATGAGGTAAAAAATTAAAATTTTCAATCCAACAAAATATCAATATAATAACAATGAATTTATAATATAAAATGTTTATCGTTCTACTTTATTTTTTATTGAATATTCCTTAACTACAAGTTATTACTTTTACTACAACTGTAAAATTTCAATACAAAAAATTAACAAAATTTAATAATTGTGGAATATAAAAGTCGTAAGAATTTCAAGTAAACAAACATTCAGAATATTAAAAAGATTTACAAAAAATTAATTACTATTTATCATTAAAAATTTTATAGTTAAAGCTCAAAAATTTTAACCCTTAAACAATATATACAGGTTTGGGTGAGAACCCATGGAAATTTAAAAATTGAATTAAATTTGAATTGACATTGAAATTTAAGAGGTATTGCCTGCTAACCCAAAATCATCATACCTCGATTATAATTTTATTTTTCAAACGCTTAGATAAAAATAAAAAATCCCAATTTACAACATTGTGTACCGTTTGCGTATGCTGGATGGTAGTGTATCGGTTGGGGGTTAAGAAATATGTACTCCTTTAATTAAAGAATTTAATAATATTTTTTTTAAGTTATTTATCAAGGAATTTTCCAAAAAAGTCTAGAAAGAAATTCCCAGAAAATATATATTTTTTTTTCAATTCAATTTAAAGTGAATTGAAATTCCAACCTGAAAATTCCGAGAAAATAAGCTTGATTTTTTTTTTCAAATCAATCAATATTGGTTTGAGTTTCCAACTTGGCATGCCGATGGTTATAATTTGGTACCTCATAAGTTCAAATTTTTAAAATTTTTAAATTAGAAGGAAAAATTACTTCTGTTTAAAGCAAAGGTCGTTTAGCGTACTTATTTCAAATTACTCACAAAATTACTGTTAAGTAGGTATCCATATATGACCATCAATGTATTCTTATACACATTTCACAATTAACTATTCAATGTGGCATTTCTAGTTTTGAGTTTTTTTTTTTTTAGAAAACCTGCCAAACGCATACAAAAGATTTTAATTCAAACCACAGTTGTGTTTATTCAGAGAGCATAAAAGAATTTTAATTAAAATAAAAGTATATTTTTTTGTAACAAAACTTCTACAGAATATTATAAAGTATTAAAAAATGTTTAACCCTTTTAGCACCAGTGTTGTGTATGAACAACATTGAATTTCTGTGATCCAATTTCACAAAAATTATTTTAGCTTCTATAGAAATCATGGACCCTTTTCCAGTCCATGATTTCTATAGAAGCTAAAATAATTAAAATTAAAAATTAAAGGCCGCTTTGCTCTTTAAAATTTAGAATTAAAATTTATAATATTGAATTAAAAGAACTAAATTATTTTGATAGATAATATATTTTTGGCCATGCATATTATTTGTGTACCAAATACGGGTTTAAAGCAAAAAAAAATTCGAAGATTTATCTACAAAACATAAACAAAAATATATAGGGAAATGTCTTGTACTCTAGTACTTTCTTTTTCCAGACTTGAATGTCTGCTTAAATATAACAAATTATAAAATTCCTTTCCTTTTCATCACTGGGATGTACCCTTTTGCTTTCACAACTGTATATAAATATTACAAAATATACAAAATAATAATCTGATGTTATTAAAATGAATTCAATTTTTCAAATGTATGTGTATGCAAAAAACAAAAAAAAGTAATTTTCATATTGTTTAATTTCATTCCTAACAATCAAAAAATCTTTTTTAAAACCTTATGATACATATCAAAATATATTTATATAAAAAGAACAGTTTTTTGTTTAAAAATAATACAAGCACTAACGTATTAAATGTATTTATAAAATGAATAAATAAAATTTGTATTTATAAAAAAAAATCAAATTAATAAAATACATACCAGCTAATATTTGAGCTCCAAAAATAGACATAAAATATTGTAAATGGAAATACTATTCCAAAAAATTGGGCACCTTATTATTAGTTTCCAGCAAATATATGGCTTAAAGGGCGGACAGTGCCACTTTGGTGAAATGTGCAAACACTTTAGAAATCTGAAAAACATCAATTTTCTTTACCTTTTTAAAAATTGTGTAAATTTAACTTCCCCTTATTCTATTAAAATTTATACATTTTGCTAATAACTTACAAAGATTTAAATCCAAATAAAAATGATGCAGGTAGAGCGTGTGTTGCCAAAATCCTATAAGTCCTCAAAACAACTATATAATTTATTTTAAAGGGAAAGACTACCAGTAAGGTTTTATACATTTTATTTTTAATTTTTTGATATTATATATCATTGCAAAATCACACAGTCCTTCATATCAAACATGCTTTCGCATGAAAATCCCTGTCCTGATCATTAATATTATAAATCATGCTATTTAAGAATAGTTTTTACCATAATCTACTTCCACAGTGAAAAGGCACGTATTTCGTTGAAAAAAAATTGTTGCTTTTAAGATGATTTTACAAAAAAAAAAATACACTTCTCTTATAAATTTTTTCTTACCTCAAAAACTTATGATTTATAACTTTACAAGTACTCGTACTCATATATACATTTGCCATCACAATGAATAACTAAAGAAGATGAAGAAAATGAAAACGCGTTCGTTTTATGCATCATGTTAATGTCAACACATAATAACAGACTATACAGACATAAATACAACTAAGAATCCTACAAATATACAGGATGTACAGATTAGAAGATGTAGCCAATCATCAAGCCACCCAGCCAATCATACGATAATAGCCTTTTTTTCACTGAGCTACATCTTTCATCAATTTGCAAAGATGTTAACATTTTCCCATAAGAATTATACAGGCGAAAAATTCTACATCTTTCTACATCTAAAAAAGATGATCCTTTCTCATTTTGTTCCATCTTACATCTTTCGTTATTTTAAGTGTCATCTTCAAAAAAATTACCAAAAAAAATCGATTTTCTTTGTACCATCACTAACAAACTGACATCGCAGAAAATAAACCAAAAAAAATTATTCAACAAAGGAAAATGAGCCGCACATGTAAGAATTTCATACTTATGTCTAATAAAAATTCTTCCTCATCATCGTCATCTTCTTCCAGAATGCCCTTTAATATTTCAATGTACTGCATTAAAATTCGAGTTTGTTCTTGCAAAGTAACAACTACTCCAATGATTAATGCTTACTCTAAATCCATTTTTTATTTTTAACAAAAATTATAAGTCTTTTTCTGTTATTTTTTTGACAGATGAAAAAATAACAGATGAAAGATGTTGTCAATGTAAGCACATGTTTCACGTTTTCAACATCTTCCATACGTTTCACAAAGATGTTGTTCAGTGTAAAAAGCCTATATGATTTTTTGCATTCTATTGGTCCAAAATGCATTTTTTTTTTTGTTATAAAATATTTTTTGAAATAAACTGCAAAATAAAATCACTGTATTGAAAAATTGTATTATTAGGTACTTTTATAATTGGCTTGATTACATTTTAGACTTTGGGGTAGTATATGATACTAAGCTCTTGTTTTGTAGTCATCTGAATTACCTAGTGCCTAAAGCTTACTCCCTTCTTAGTTTTATCGTCGTAATATTAATAATCTGTTTGATTTTAACATTAAAAAAAATAATTTTTTCTTCATTTGTGCGCTCTTGATTAATCGTGTGGAGAAAATTAAAGTTAAATTTTTAATATATACTTCTTCTTCTATTTACTTTCCAACGCTTCTTACATCTTATAATTATAGGTGTATTTGGATTTCTATGAAGTCCTTGGAATCAAGATGGAATATCTCCTCATTATTGCTTTTGTTCCTCAAACGTCGTTGAGCAGAAATTATTTTTTACGTCTAGATTTTCACAGAACTGAATATGTTCGTAATGAATCTCTTACCAGATCTTTGAGATTTTTTAATATTCTTTGTTCTAAGTTAGACTTAAGTATTTCTGGTATTGAGTTGAAAACTTGTTTAATTAAATTGTTATAATTTATTTAAATTTACGCTACTAGTTTCTAAGGATTTGATTGTATCCATAGATTAATAAAGAAATAATAATAATAATAATAATAATAATAATAATAATAATAATAATAATAATAATAATAATAATAATAATAATAATAATAATAATAATAATAATAATAATAATAATAATAATAATAATAATAATAATAATAATAATAATAATAATAATAATAATAATAATAATAATAATAATAATAATAATAATAATAATAATAATAATAATAATAATAATAATAATAATAATAATAATAATAATAATAATAATAATAATAATAATAATAATAATAATAATAATAATAATGATTGGCTCGACGCCTTCAACTATATATGTACTATGTTGTTGCAGGATCTTTGCTTAAACCAACAACTAAAGTTATAGCATTAGACAGCAAAATAAAAATAGTTAAATTTGTTCATATTCATGAATAACTGTAGCAACTACAAAATTCTAGTTTTTTTAATATGATGTTTAGAAAAAAAAAACGTAACGAACAACAAAAGTATTAAAGTTAACTTTTATAAGACTGACACACACCCACACATATACACAGCCAGACACATACACACAATATATGAGTATTCTGTTTAAATACATTTGTTTATACAATACGTTTGTGTTATAACATACTATCCATATAAAGCATCGTATAAATGTAGTTGTGTTCCACATAAATATGTATTTGTGCACACATGAAAATGTATGCAGTAGTTAGTATGTCATATAAACATTTATATGTGTGTATGTGTTAACATGAAATAAAAATCCACCCACAATAAATGCCATCATTGTTGTTTTGTGTTATTTATTAATGTTGTTGCTGTTGTTTGTTATGTTGGCAATTGCAACCAAGTCAAGTGAATTGCGTTTGTTACACTTGAATTTTTTCTTTAACTTTTTTTCATATTTTTTTTTTTTTAATTTTCTCTCCTTAACAATTGTAGAAATTGTGTGCAAGTGTGTAAGTGTAACATGATGTTGCAATTTCACATTTAATAAAATATATGTCAGTTATACAGTTACATTTTTATATCTTTACAAATTTATTCGAGTTATATAATAATAACTAAACCAGTCACAGGTTTCTTTTTTTTCATCAGTCACATTTATACAGATAATTTTTTATATAAAAAAATATATTTTAAAAATAAAACTAGAAAAATTAAATTGTATAAAATCTAAGAACAAAATTATGTACACATACAGGGAAGAATTGTCTCACTCACTGGAAAAATATTCCAAGTGATAAACTCTGATTTTAAGGAAAATCGGATATATTGTAGAGAATATCATTTTAATAATTGGGTTGTCTGGGATTAGAGAGCGAGAGAAGGCGGAAAATTCAAACATATTGTTTTAGTACTTTTTTTGTTCGGTAGCATATCGGAAACTTTCAAAATAAGTTATCAAACCCGGAAAAAGTAATCTCTTCATCGAAAAAGGAAGTATGATTTGCATATTGCCTGTGTGCTTGCACCCTGCTTCTCGTGTAGTGTGGGGAAGCTATATATCCCATATCAACTATTTTATTGGAATTACAAAATTTTATATGGTATCAAAAACGATATACCTTTATATGGTAGTATTTCCGGCAACAAAATACTTTTGAAGTTCCATTTGTAGCACAAAAAGTACCTTAGTACCAATTTATCGTCCCCTAAAATTGTAGTTGTTTTTGCAAAATACATTTACCGAAAATTATATCACAAAAAAGAGGAATATTTTGAATAGAATCAAATGAGTGGAATCAAATGAGGCATAGTACCAAGCTTATTATATTAGCTCTTCAAAATGTTTTTGTTGGAAATAATATAAAAAAAAAAATTTAAATAAAAATATTAGGGAAGTGAAAAACTAAATTTGTGGGCAAATAATTTTTGTGGTAAAAAAAAATTGAGGTGAATAAGAATTTTTATGGTGAAAAATATTTTAAAGGTGAATATAAAATATTATTCACCTCTAAGCATCTGGTGAAAAAAAATATGACAAAATATTTTATTTACTAAGATGCATCAATTTGTATTGAAAATTTTGAAGTAACTCCAAATTTTTGCGCAGAAGTTTTTAACAGCTCTGGAGGATGTTTATTTATCTACACATGTGAATATCAAAATACAAATGAACATATATGATTATATATGGGGTGATCATAGATGTTCATACACGATCATGCATGATCTGATATATGTGTACATATATGATCATACATAGTGTGGTGTATGAACAAACATGATCATATACATCCTTGTATTATTCTATATATAAGCATACATGATCTAATATACATATATATTCCGATCAGAAAAATATTATGAACCGAAATTTGAGGGAATATGGCCGTATATTTTTATATATGTTCGTAAATGCTTATATATGGCACATATATGCTTATGTATAATAATATATGAACATATATGGCCATATTACCTCAAGTTTTGGATCGGAATATATTTCGAAATATATAAGATCATGTATGATTATATATTGAACACTACAGTACGTATATGATCATGTATGTTCATATACCAAACAATGTATGATCATATATGATCACATATATTTCTACTTTTTTAGGTGTAGGTAAAAATGGCCAACCCTGCTTGAGTTGTGGCGCCATGATCACCTTTTTAACAGACAGATGGTCATACGAAATACAAATTTTGAATACTGTTATTCTTTTATACATGGTGATTCAGTCACGACCCGCGTATTCCTTAGCTCATTTTATGAAAATATGTTCACTATGATTATTCCCGAAAATGCAAGTGTGCGAAGTGACAGCGGTTTGAAAAATTTCAGATTGGTGGTCGGTGGGTTGTAGAGTAAAATTGCTAACTTCTGTACCAGTGGTCGGATTTTTAAGGCTTATTGGAAAAGTCTTTAGGAGACCTATCAGAATCAATAAAGAAAAAAATTAAAAAAAAAGTAAAATCGCCGGGATACAGAGCTTTAAAAAAAAATTGGAAAAAAGACATAAGAACGTGCACATAACCTCAATTTGCTCAGCTAAATGGCAGGTAACTTTTGTTTTTTTTTTCTCTTAAAAGTTATCTCTACCTTACCTTATTTTTTTATTGATTCTGAAATATCTTCTAAAGACCTTTCCAATAAGCCCGACCACTGGTTCATGAAATGAGCCAAGGAATACGCTGGTGAAATTCGGCGGGTCGTAACTTAATCTCCCTGTATACTGAGAGAACTATTTTCATGATATCAATTTAATTTTTGCATAAAAACAATGAAGTTGCTCTAAACCTCGTTCATTGAAACTTTTCTTTAAGTAAATACAAGTTTTCAATTTTTAATTATATGTAAGCGAGGGGTTTCTTATGGAAAAGCAAACACCAATACATTTAAAGAATAACTATTTTGATTCAATATTTTTTATTGTACGAAAGTGTTGTTGCTTTGCACTTGCGAATATACAGTGAAGAACGGCAAAAGAAACCAATAAGACAAAGTTGTTTGTGTTTATCGAATTGCTAGTGCTGAGTGCTCTATGTGTGTATTAAAACATACAGCCTATAGCTAAGTGCTTTTACAAAAACAAATGAGCACCAAGCGCATAGGGCTTGGGCACCCTTTATCTAAACAATGTTTGATAATATTCTTTACTTCTCTGACCATTCAATACAATTATCTCTGTGTAAAGTTTTAGAATTTAAAAATATTGTCCAAGACATCTGTATGGAAAGCTTGTTAAACAATATATTTTCAAAAAGTCACAAATACAAATTTTAGGATCAACGAAAAGTGCTATATAAACAAAACTTATTAATATCTATTTATTATGTTTATCTAAAACTTGCTAAAGAATTATAAAATTGTCAAACACATCCGAGAAAACTTTAGGTATTTAAAAACATTTATTTTAAAAGATTTCTAAAACAAAACTTAAGTGTCAATGACCCTTAAAAGTCAATATATCAAATCATTATTTATTTTATTTATTTGTTTATATATAAAAGCCATTATCTTTTAAATTATCTTGTTATTTTGTTATAAATAATATCTACCTTTTCAAATTGATGACATCTAAAAATTCAGTTTAGTTTATCAAAAGCTAAAAACAAAAAATTTCTCAATCATAAAATATTTACGTAATATACTCGTACACAAATGTATGACCAGACCTACATACAGTAACAAATTATATATAAATATATATTGGCTATAACCAATCGAATCAATCAAGCAGTAAAGACCAATGAACTAAAAATTTGCAAAAAAAAAACTAACCAAAAAGAAACAAAAATATCGAAATATATCAAAATATATCAAAATATAGAAAATAAAACGTATGTTGGTAGTAATGTAAGCTGCACACAGATAACACTTGTTTTACGAGCAAATTAAAAACTCACAAAGCAAAGTCTAGAAAATGTTTTTTTTTTTCATATCAAACTCTTTTTGCTACTTTTTAAATAAAAAACTTCTTATCATTCTTTCTAGCCGCCTAAATCGAAGCTTACCTGTACATAAATATATTTTGACAAGTTTTATAAAACATCATGCAATTTGATAAGTTTGTTTTGATGTTGTAATAATATGTACATTTGTAAATAGGGTTAAAAATGTAAATATTTGTTTGATAAATTTCATCAATACTATGAGCAAGAAACAAATGGCACGTTTTTGGAAATGGTTTTTTTGTTTATTAACAAAACAGTATAACAAATGTTGTAATTAAAATTTAAATACTTATATTATTTGTGTATAAATATTTTGTATTTAAGCATAGAAAACTGTTTCGATTTCAAGTGAAATTCTGTTATATTCCATTTGGTGTATTATTTTTCATTGTGCTTCCTTCATTGAAAAAAATGAGTTCAATTCATAAAATAATCATAACTGTCGTAAGGGGTATAACTAAGAATTATATTTTATTTTTTATAAAATGAGAAAAAAGTATATCAAAACCTTCTTAAAAATTTGTATAAATTTAAAAATAATTTTTACATAAACAGTTTTTTGCCTTTCCTGAGTTGTAACTCTTTTTGTATTTAGGGTGCGATATGCTAACGTTTTTTTTTGGGGGGGAGGGGCATTGTTAGGAGATTTTAAAATTGGTTTATAAATGAAATATTGGTAATTCTTCGCATTCCCCGAGTGCCCTATTTTAGCGTCTAATGGCTTCATTCCTGACAAGTATGTGCAGTCTGTGGCCGAAACCTTAACTCGAGATTATTTTAACTATGGCTGTGTAAAATTTCATGGTACGCTTAGTTAGCCCTCACAGTGCGACTCTATGCGCTTAAACCTTTGATTATACACTCACCAAAAAAAGTCTGTAATGGCAACTGAAAATTTTGCTGTTATTACGAGAAATTTTGCTAATTTGAGCCCAGCGGTATTTTTTGCTAATCTCAGCAACACATGTCTGCTGACGTGTAGTACAGTGAAATTTGTAGAAAAATTTTCTGCCGATACTAAATTTAAGTAAACTTTTTGTTTGCTAAAATCAGCAAAAAAAAATACTAAATATTATTAATATTTGTACAAAATTTGAAATGTTTATTTTTTTATCGAGCACAAATTTTTTTTATTTATTTATTTTTTTCAAAAAATATTTTAGACAAAATTAAAAAAAATATATCAAAGGCTTAAAAATTGTAAAAACATAAACGAATTTATGATTTCGTTTTAATTTCTTAAGGTCAAATTTTAATTGTTTTAAGGGCTGATTTTAAGAACCAAAAAAAAACTTTTTAGTGCTATTTTAAGTGGATGTCCTATTTTTAGACATGAGCCGGTATATTCAATGATGATCCCTTTTTTAATCTATGTAACATTTAAAGTTTATTTAAGTTTGTAGGTGTAAGTTTTAATTAGAAATAACATTTCTTTCAATATCTACTTTTAAAAAATTAGTAATTTTTTTTGCAAATTTTAGCAAATCGGTTTTCAAAATTTTGTAAAATGATTTCTGAAATAAGCAACAAAAATGTGTAAATATTCTGTAAAAATTCTGTAATTAGTAAAATGTAAATGGCAACAAGATTTGTTAAATAAAATTTTTTTTTTACTAAAAATCAGTACAAAAATAGTGAAGTGGGATTAAAAACCGCTTACAAATTTTTCTACTAACTTTTTTTCTGAGTGTAGCCGGTATCTGTTTTTGTATATTAATAACATTTTCTACATATAGTGAATGTATAATACATTTTTAAATGCATAGAAATATACGGAAATTTTTTTAAGAAATAAAATCAATCTCCAGCCATTTGTGTTATCTATCATACATGATGATTGTTTGCAAAAAAAAAAAACAAATTTGTAACATCAATTTAATATTAAATAAATTTTTAATTTTGCTTTCTTTTCAATTTTTCGTCTGCATATGATTTCGTTAAAATACAAGTATATATTTCTTTTTTTTTACTATACAGAAAAATATTAAGTTTGCTTATTGTAGGGTATTTCCTGTTTTCTATTTTAAATTTGTTGTCGATTTTTATTTTCCTTTTTTTCTAATTTTTTCTACCATTTTTAACGAATTGTATCAATATTTGATACGGAAATCATTGCTTTAGTTAAGAGAAGCATATAGTGCATTATGTTAGATTTTTCTAACAAGGAAGTAATTTTTGGGGGTACCCAATTTTCATGAAAATGTTTGCGGAATCTTTCCTTGTATACATTTTTATCGGCCCAATGATAAAAAATTGATGGTAAGAAATTGCATTTAAAAATCTTAGAAACTGTTTAAATAATTTTCAAAACTCTTTTAGTTTTCTTCGATCTTTTTGATTTGTATTTTAGTTTAAATTGAGCTTAAGATCTTTTTTATTAATAAAAATTAATTATCAATATTTATTTTTCCCAAATAATAAATAATTTTATATACTTTAGCATTAGTTTTTTGAAATACCTTTCATTTGATACCTAATTTTTAATAAGTATGGGAAGTATTGCGTTTTTACATTGTACACACTTAGAGCAAAATCGGGCCAATAAAAGTACACACAATGTGTATTGTTTGTCCTCTATTTCAAAGCCATTGCTGTATAACTCCGATACTACCTTCCTTGTAAGTCTGTCTTGGTAGTTGCTGTAGAAACTATGATTTTATACTATTGATTTTTTTTTTCTTTGCATTTACTTTTATACTATTCTGGTTTCAATATGTTAGGGAATACATAATGTACAAAATATAGTTTAACAGAAAAAAAATATATAAATATATTTGGAATTATGTATGAGTTTGTTACTTAAGTGTATGATAGCATAAAGAACTAAAGCTGTATGCAATACTCGTATAATATTCTTTAAACAAAATAATATTTTAAAAATTGTTTATACTACAATATTATTTTGGGATTAGAAAAAGAATATGCATTTCATATAAATAAAATAGATCATTAAATCAATATACTTGCACAATAACTGCGGACTTGTGATAAAAGCACTTAAGTCGACTAAATAAAACTTTTAAAGATTTTTGCAGTAAATCAAAATTTCTTATACATTTCTACAGCTTATGCAGCAAAAGATATAAGATCCCTTCCAATCAACTCCGTTTAAAATTTTTTAATTTCTGCATGTTATATCAGGCATTTTTTTCGGTGAATTTTTTCAAGAAAAAATCTTAATTTCAAAATGAAAAATATATATTTTAAAGATTTTCTATAAACAACTCTATACAATGTCAAATGTGTTGTTTAGCTCTCCTAACAAATGTGTACTTTTTAAAATAAGTGCTTTTGTCTAAAGACCACAGTTGTATAAATATATGAAATTCAATATTGAACTTGGATATATTTGATAAAACAATATATCAGGATATCAAAAGTTTTTTTTTATGTTATAATCTAGGAAAATTTTAAAAGCTGGTCTTACATTATAAATGAAAAGTTTCAACAAAAAAAAAAAACTGTGTAATTTGTCCTTAAGTACTCCTAAAAGACATTATACTTTCTACATTAAGAAAATGTTAATTAATGAAAGACAACTGCATAATAATGTCGTCCTAACTCAATTAATTTTTCTCAAAAAGTAAACACTTTTATTTGGTAGTAAAAATGAAGTAGCAAGGAAAGTAAAGTGTTGCAAACAAAAAATCCACCATTTTATGATTCTTCTGCTACAACAATTATACGATTTAATTTATGATTTCACAGCACTTAAAATATAAAGCAATAAAAATGAAGAGGAAAAAAACGTGACATTAAAACTTAACACAAATAACACTTTGCAACAAATATCTGTCTTGATATATCTGTCTGTTTTAGTGGTCATAAGGGCAAGAAGTCACAAGATAAAAAATGTTGTGTATTCTCTAGAGCAGTTTGGTTTACAAAATTACCGAAATCACTTAAGCTGCTCAAAAGTTGTATGTAAAATTGTGAGGACAGCTAAGAAATCGATATGGTAATATTAGCAAAGTAGATATTAATAAGTTCAATTTGTATAGAAAATTTTAAAAGTATTCTTATATTTCCGCTCACAATTTTTGAACCGCTGTACCGATTTTGATTATTTTTTTATAGCCCATAAAATAAGTGAACATCTCCCCCCCCCCTCACCACCAACGAGCCAATTTTGTAAAACTCTTTAGGAAATTTAATTGCATTGTGATCTACATCCATGTCACGTCAAAATCATTGAGGCTGAAATTTCGTGTTGCATGGTGTAATTAACAACATGTTGTGTTCAAATACACAAAAAACTACGCACACAACATGCTTACTCTGATACTTTTACCAAAGACATTAATAGAAGAAGATATTCAAAGCAAAAGCGCCCTATCCAGCCATCGAGATATCAAGCCACAGTGGGGCTAAATCAAAATATTTTAGAAAGAACTCTGGCATTTCTTACCGGCCTATGGGATTACTACGAAATTTTAAACTGTCATCGCCAAAGTGATTTCGAGTTCACGTTTTTATGGCCAGCCTCACAGATCCAACGGGAGTTTCAAAGTGGGGCACCTTGAACATGTGAAAATTTGAAAAGTTTACCATTTGTCGGCTTATGAGATGACTTAAGGAAAATGTTACATTTCAATAATCTGGTAGTAAAGAACTACAATAAATATATATATTTTTAAATAAGGGTTATCACTT
Organism: Eustalomyia histrio; assembly: GCA_949748255.1. Classification (NCBI taxonomy): domain Eukaryota; kingdom Metazoa; phylum Arthropoda; class Insecta; order Diptera; family Anthomyiidae; genus Eustalomyia; species Eustalomyia histrio. Next base: position 149,050,665 of record OX456526.1, read on the forward strand.
AATTTGATTAAGTTATTTGCATTGGTGCCGACTGCAAAGCAAAATCAAGTGCAATTTTTCTGAATCTTTTTTCTCACTGCAATATCTTATTCTGGCTTAAATGGCGTGCTTTCAAATTTGAGAATTATATTTTTGACAAAGTGTATCAGCACATTAAGGTAGAAGCTTTTCCCTTTTTTATCCCACTTTAAAAAATTCTAAAAAACTCGTGTTGAAAGTCTTTTGCCATTCATGATACTTATTAATTAAGTGGACTACATACTTAATTGATTATTTACATTTCATTTCGAAAAAAGTATGAATGAAGAAAAATTTTTAAAATATATTCAAACCAATAAATATCGTTAAATACAATTTCGCTTAATTTTATTTCGTTTTCTGTGTTCTAATATTATGTTCCCCGTTCAATTTCCTTTCATTTCTATTGTCTAATGTTTCAATTCTATCCGTTCCCCACGTCTAATGTTTCACTTCTACTCATTCTCCGTTTCATTTCATTCCCCAAGTCCAATGTTTTCATTGCACTTGTTAAATTATATTTCGATGACATTGTAAAGTATTTCAATTCTACTCGTTCCCCATTCCATTTCACTTCTTTCTCACGTCTAATGTTTGAAATCCAATCGTTCTATTCTATGTTGATGCAATTGATAAGAATTTAAATTTTGTTCAATTCTACTCGTTCCCTGTCTCATTTCATTTTCTTTCCCATGTCTAATATTTCACTTTCAATCGTTCTCCGTTTCATTTCATTTCCTTCTCCAAGTATAATGTTTTCATTGTACTTGTTAAATTATATTTTGATGACATTGTAAAATATTTCAACTCCACTCGTTCCCCGTTCCATTTCACTTCTTTCTCACGTCTAATGTTTGAAATCTAATCGTTGCGTTTTATGTTGATGCAATTGAAAAGTATTTCAATTTCATTCGTTCCTCCTTGCCTTCAAATTCCATCCCTTTTTAGATTTTCAATTCTACTTGTTCCCCGTTCCATTTAATTTCGTTCCACAAGTCTAATGATTCAATTCCACTCGTTCTATTCTATATCGATTAAATTGCGAAGTATTTCAATTCCACTCGTTCCTCGGTCAATTTAATTGTTTTTAAATTTTCAGTTTGCGAAGTATTTTAATTCCACTCGTTCCTCGGTCCTCTTATCTAGTGTTTCAATTTCAATGGTTTCCCTTTCCATTTCGTTTCACAATTTTAGAGTTTCAATTTAATTTGTTCTTAAATTTTCAGGTTGCTAGACAAATCGGTTAAAAGCAGCACTTTTCGCCTTTTAGGGTCACGGTGGAAATTTTCCTCTTTCGAGAAAAAATCCTTATTTATCAATGATTGCAATGGACCTCAGATTAAGCATGTACCTCCTGAAATGAATTCAATTTTTTTCAAATTTTGTGAATTTTTTAATAAAAATATTAAAAAAAATAAACAAAAAAAATCTTTTTTTTTTTATACTTTTGATACCCAATTGCAGTTCTCATTTATCATCCTTGATGAAGGCTAAAAAAAAATTTGTAAAAGCGAATTTAATGTTTTTATTTTTTGCCAGATTTTACAGATATTAATTAGGTTTTCTATTCTGCTGTACACTGTTATTTAATGCACAGAAAAAATTATATTTAATTAACGATAAACTTAAAACTGATTAATAAATTTGATTGTCATAAAAAAATAAGAAAAAAATAATTTAAAAACTACTATTGATTAAAAAAAAATAAGAAAAAAAATAATTTAAAAACTACTATTGATTAAATTCACTGTTATAAACTCCAGGAGCCTTTGATGTTTTCTTTTGACTCGCTGGTTCAAAAGCTGATTCGTTCGCTTTTATTCTGCACATCCTTTACTTTGTAGTGTCCTCGCAAGTACATATGTATATGAACACAATTTTTATTTACTGCGTCAACACATTTTTTTTCTTTCAACAACAACAACTATAATAACAACAACTATAATAACAATTTGTTTTTTTTTTTTTTTTTTTGTTTTATATAATTTTTTATTTTTTTTTGTTTGTTTTACAGTTAAGGCTATAAACATTTTGTAAAGACATTAAATAGTTAAGGGAAAATTGTATTATTATTATTCTGCTGACAATAATTTCGTGCTACACTCGCCCACACACACACACAATGACTTACTTACGCATACACACAACCACAATTGAAGTATATTCAAAAATTTTATTATCATTTTTTTTTTCTTTTATTAACAATCCGCTACAACGATTTTGTGCGAAACGTTTAAACACTCTTTCATCAGTATAGTATGAAATGTTATAAGAAAATTTTTATATTCTTACCAAGCAAAAACGTTTAAATAAAATTTTAATATTTATTTTGGTATATTGTTGTCAATTTATGGTTAATTTCTGTTATTCTCTGTTATTCAACTCTTAAGTAAATTTACTATGATTTATGGTGGAAAATATTCACAAATAAAAGTAATGATGCTGGAATATTAATAGCAAACAATAAAGCAAAGTGAAATTAAAAATTATTAAAAGATTAAGATGTCATATATGAATGTACATATTTTGAATGCAAACAGGAAATTGAAAAATGTGAATAAAGAACTTTTAATAAAATATTTATTTTTAATTTAAATAAAGTATATACTTATTTCCTTTTCATTTAAGGTTACTGACTGGGGTGTTGAACAATGTCGTTCTCTACATGTTCATATAAAATCTCCTCCTCGCCTTAGAGTAGATCCGGCCAGTGTAACTCTACACAAAGGTGACTCTTTAAGAGTTCGATGCCTCTCACCCGGTAATGATGATATTAAAAGATATGCTCAACTTGGCTATAGTTGGACACGTAATGGAATACTATTTCAATCTGATCCAAAAACTGTTATGTGGGAAGATTTATATCCCGATGGTAGTATACTTAAAATTAATAATATACAAAAATCGGCTGAATATTCTTGTGTGGTATCGAATACAGTTAAACCAGTGTCAAAAAGTGTTTATATTACTGTCATCGATCGCAATGCTGTACATGTTTGTCATGCTGAATCAGCCTTTGGAGTGCATTGGCCTACTAGTGCTCCTGGTGGTGTTGCTGTTATATCTGATTGTCCAAGGGGATTTGAGGGATTTTCTAAAAGAACTTGTGAGAAACGTGATGTTGGTAATTCTACTTGGTTGACACCAGATTTTTCCAATTGCATACGAGATCAATTGTTGACAATTTATAATAAATTTCGAGCTTTAATATCGGGTTTTCAACAAACAAATACTTCGGAATTACTGAAAGCTTGTTTGGATTACACTTTAAACAGATATAAGCATTTTTTGCCAGGAGAAGCAGGATTTTTAATTGATATGTTACATGAGGTGAGTACTAAAAAAATAGTAGAGATAATTTGGCAAAAATGCACTTTGTCGGGCGTTGCTCAAAAAAAATATGACCCCCTCTGTAATAAAAAAAGAAAATTTTTTGAGACCGGGGCCTGTGAGGCCCCTCTAGGTCGTAAAAACTGGTACGCGTAGTAACATAGTACCCAAATGAAAGGAAATTTCCTCAGAATCTTAAAAAATATTTTTTCTAACTTCGGCCTACAAGCACCTACCCAAAAAAAAATAAAAATGTTGTAAAAAATTTTTTTTTTATATGGGGCCCAGGATGGAGGTATTGAATTGAATGAATGGATGGAATGGAATCGCCTTAAAGGAGTCTTAAATGGATCAAGACGGAGCCACATATCATGGATCATGAAACAAAATGAATTTTTGATCTAAAAGGGCCTCAAGAAAAAAATTTTTAGAGAGAGCCACAGGCCATATATCATGATAAAAGCATATTTTATTTTTGGAAAAATTGCCCCAAGGAATCTTCAATGGATCTAGAGGCAGCCACATACCACGGATCGTGAAACAAAATGCATATTTGAGATTCTGCGGAAATTTTCTTTTATTTGAGTATCGAAACTTGTATGTTGAACACAGGCCCCGGCCCCAAAAATGGAAAATAGAAAATAATTTTCTTTCTTTATTGCAGAGGGGATCATATAATTTTTTTTTTTTTTTTTTTTTTTGAGCAACTCCTGACAAATTGTTTTTCAACCGAAAATTTAAAAGTAGTTTTATTAAAAATCATTAATTTTCTGAAGTATTTTATAAAATAATATGGCAGTTATAAAAAGTTTTTTTAGGAAAATTTGAAATAAAAAAAATGCAAATTTTCCTAAATAAAAACATGCCAAAGTTCCAAAGTTTAAGGAAACTTAAACAAAACCATGAGGATATGGAATTTAATAAATTTTCCTATAGAAGGTATGGTAGAATTTCTGCCTAATTTTATAAAAAAAAAATATATTTTTGTCCAATTTTATTTTTTAAATATTTGTGTTATAAATCATTTCCAATAAATAATATTTCATATATTATTCAAGTCTTATCTTTAACTAAACATTTGTCATGATAACACTAAGACAAACTATAAGTCTGTGTGAAATTTATATTCCAACCACAAATTGTGACATTTTCTTTAGGGTTTATAGTTTTTGCTACAATACACTCACCAAAAAAAGTCTGTAATGGCAACTGAAAACTTTACTGTTATTACGGGAAATTTAGCTAATATCAGACCAGCGGTATTTTTTGCTAAACTTAGCAACACATGTCTGCTGACGTGTAGTACAATGATATTTGTAGACAAAATTGGCTGCCGCTACTAAATTTTAGTAAACTTTTTGTAAAGTGGAATTGGAAAACCAAGTTAGCAAAAAAGTTTACTTAATATTATTAATATTAGTACAAAATTTCAAATTTATTTTTTTTTTTATCGAGCATCAAAATTTTTTATTTTATTTATTTTCTTTTTAAATATTTAAGCCAAATTTAAAAAAAAATCAAAGGCTTAAAAATTGTAAAAACATAAACGAATTTATCATCTATATACATATATATATAAAAAATTGTTGCAAGTGCGTTGTGACTTTGCAACTCACGAAGGGTCAAACCGAATTCAGTTAAATTTTTAGCACTTGTTCGTATGATTGTGTAGATGGTTTATCTGAAGTCACGCGTTCGTGAGTTATGATTATTCATGTCAACATGTGGTTTTGTCCATATAAAAAAAAACGACAACAAATACGTAGGCGCCCATGAGCGTGTGCGGTATGTATAATGTGTGCTAACTTCATACACACGGTAAATACATGTTCTAGCGCATACACGCATAAACATTGACAGCTGTCAGTGAGTGATCATTTTAAGGTTCTTTTTCATCGAACTCGCGGATCGAGAAAATAAAGAATTTGATTCAATGTTAATATTCATGCGTACCGAAGCACGCCGGGATCCGCTAGTTTTGTTATAATTTCGTTTTGAAAAATATTTTAGACAATCTTTTTACTTTTTAGGTCAAATTTTTTATCGTTTTTAGGGCTGATTTTCAGAACCAAAAAAACTTTGTAGTGCTATTTTATGTGGATGTCCTATTTTTAGACATGAGTCGGTATCTTCACTGACGATCCCTTTCTCAATCTATGTAACATTTTAAGGCAATTTAAGTTTGTAGGTGTAAGTTTTAATTAGAGGTAGCATTTCCTTCAATATCCACTTTTTTAAAATTAGTAAATTTTTTTTTCCTAATTTTAGCAAATAGGCTTTCAAAAATTAGTAAAATGATTTCTGAAATTAGCAAGAAAAATTTGAAAATATTCTAAAAAAAATCTGTTATTTGTAAAATGTAAATAGCAAAAAGATTTAATAAATTATATTTTTTTTACTAAAAATCAGTACAGAAATAGTAAAGTGGGATTGAAAACCCGTTTACATATTTTTATACTAACATTTTTTTTGAGTGTATTGTAAAGCTAACCTAAAGGTGGTAGACGACATTTTGAAATTTTTTCATAAAAGTCTCATAAGAATTATTACAAATATGAAATTTTATATAACTTGGACAAAAAGTTTGAGAAAACTAGTAAAGACTTTTAAGACACATACATGTATACAGTTAATATATAAAATAAAGTTTTTAAATAACAAAAAGAAAATAAAACTTTGAAACAGACAATTTAAGATTTGCCATAAATATATTGAAAGTTTTTTTGAGGTTTCGTGTTAAATATCAGTTTTTATTTTGTATATAAATATAAACAAATATAAAATACAATAATTTATAAAATAAAACAACACATATTTGTTTTATTTTTCCGGATTTTTTAAATATTCATATTTTATCAATTTATGAAATTTTCATATTTTTCCCCTTTTTTTCATTTACAGCTTGATAATTATTTGCAATTGAAAGGCACTCAACTGGAACGTGAAATGGCTGCTGAGATAATTTTGCATATTTTAGATAAAGTCATGCAAAATATACAATCATTGAATAGTCAACAGGTGGGTTTATATTTCATTTATTTTTGCTATTTTAAATTCTGTGCTGTTGTTGTATTTTTTCAATAGAAAATTATTTAAATATTTATCAGTTACAACATAAATGTAAATGTTCGAATAAACAACTCATTTACAATAATAACATAAATTAATACATACATTGGAATAATATTTTTAAAAATTATTTTAAAATGTAAAAACATTTCATTATACAAATATTAAATCATACTAAATCATCCCTACCATACGTATAATGAATATTATTTGAATTAATATTACTCATACGTTAAAGTGGAATTTGGGTTATTAAAAATACTTTAAGTTATCATACATATATCCTGAAATATACCTTTGATTTTATTGATAAAAATTATACTTTGAAAGGGAAAATCAATTGTTTTAACTAGATAAGCAAAAAAATGCTCAAAATTATGTTCTGTCTGAAAATAGTACAACGATTTCTTTTAATAGTTTAATTTGAAAGTGTGTTGGAAATTTTTGCGTTAAAATTCTTCTCTTTATCCATTAAATCTGAAACTGGGAATTGAAAAATTCACTACAAAAAGGTCAAATGAATTTATTAAACAAATAAAAAACCTCAGAAAAAATCATTAAATTTTTTTCTCAATGCGCGCTAATAAAAAAATACTACCGGTAATGAAGTATCCGATATTTAAGCTAGTTTTATTATAACCAACACTATGCTTTCATTACTATAAATCTATTGTTGTTTCTTCTTTTTTCCACTTTTTATTTATTTTTAGTTCCTTTCTTTTTCAAGTTTTTCTTTCGTGATTTGTAAGACATTATGGGCGTTAACTTGATTTTACTAATAAAAAAAAAAAAAAACTTTTATTTTATTTTTAATGAATATTACAAAGTTTATTTTCTTTTTATAAATATTTTTAGACAGTTGGGTGAGAAAATTAAAAGAAATGCAATTTTATTGTTTTGAATATTAAAACGGAAATTAAAGAAGTTTTTATTCATATTTAAAATAACAAAGTAAAAGGCAAAACTAGCAACAACAACAAAAAAAGGAATAGAAAAACTTTTACTTACATATTAAGAAAACAAAAAGACTATAAATACAAAGAAAATTTAAAAAAAAAATTAACTTCTTTCTGAAAGCTATTTTAAAGTTATTAAACTTGAAATGATATCAACAAAAAAAATTTAAACTAAGTCATTGCACTTTAGTGAAAACAACAGAAAAAAAAACACATCATTATTGTTATAATAACCAACATTATGTAGGGGTGATGTGAAAATAAATTTTACAAAAAAAACTGGGTTAACATTGATAATACAGTGTTGTACAAAACAAAGTCAGCAAACTGCATCAAAAATAAATAAAGTAATTTATTTCAAAATATTCTAAAGAGGTCTCCTATGAGTTTCAAGGCGGGTGATTGAGCCTACCAATCAAGCACATGAACTCCATTCTTTTCTACGAACTCTTTGCCCAACCTCGTTGTATGTTTCGGATCAAACATCCATTGAAATGGCATATTTAACTTATCATGCGGAATCATTTTCATTTGTTTTTAAGTAATGCAAATGTTGGAGAATCAAACTATGCGCTTGTTTTCTAACATGATCGCTTACAAACTTGCATACAAATCAAATGTGTTTATAAAATATTTCGCAGTTTAAATATAAATACAGGTATTGTTGCTTATTTTTTGTACAACACTGTATATATATATATATATTGTATAAATAGTTATGCCATGATTGACTGACTTGTGAAGTTGCCAACAGAGTTTGTACTGAGAAGTTAAATACGAAAAAAAATAACTAACTTCAGACTTAAATAAATACTACAGAGGAGGATGAAAAGAATTCATACAAATAATTCAATATAAAGCAACATTATAAATATAAAAAAATTCTATTGTTTAAAAAACAAAATCATTTACCTTCACCAAGTCATTCACTCTTTAAAACATTATGTTTAATCGAAAATCATTTCAAATTAAAAAAAGTTTGTTTGTTACTTTTTTTTTAAACATTCCCAGCAAAAAAATGGTAGTCATTCTGTGATAATAACTTCTTTCATTGCATCCTAAACTTCAGTTGACATTCTTTTATGATTTTTTGGTGTTATTCTAAGGCACTTCCAAAAGAATTCATGTGTTCATATTTCATATGCAGTGATCTGGATATAAACCCGATGCATATATTTAAAAATCACTCTTCATTACTTCTAAAGCATAAGTTATAGTATATCGTATATTTTTTTCAATCTCAAGCATTTATTCTGATGAAATTTTTTGATTTTTTTATTAAATCATTTTTTATATTTTAGTTTAAAATTTCATGAGGGTTAGAATTTATGCAGTTTTGCAATTTTTATAAAAGAAAAACTGATTTTTTTTTTTACCTTTAATTGAAACTAGCTGGCCTGTCATTTCACAATATGTGCATTTTTTCATTATGTATTTACATCATTTACAGTTTTAATTCAGAATTTACAAAATAATTTTAAAATTGTGTAAAAATTATTTAAAATTGGACAAAAATGTTTTAAAATTGTGCAAAAATTACTTAAAATTGTTAAAAAATATTTGAAAATTGTCTAAAAATATTTTAAAATTGTACAACCAGTTTTTAAATTATTCAAAAATATTTTAAAATTTGTCTAAAAATTCATTAAAATTTTTAAAAAATGTTTCAAAATTGCTTTTTCACTAATGTAGAATAATTTATTTGTTTTAATAAACAGTATTTGTATATCAATGCATAAATTTCGCTTCTTTAAACTTATTTTTCTGCATTCTTATGAATTAAATGTTCATCATATACTACAAGTATATGAACATTTTCCACTCATGTATCAGAATATCTAACCATTGTATTATCATTGCTTCCTTAGAGTAAAGTATGAGTAATGCTAGTAGCTTCATTTAAATACTTCCATCCTATGACACGCTTATATTTAATTTATCGATGAAACCATCAGAAAATATGTGATGCCTTTGCCGTAGTAGTGATGCTTTTATTGCTTCTTCGGCAGCTTCATTTTTGCTGGGTTATTTATGATTGCCTATTTTTATATGTCTGTAAATATATAGAATTTTTTTTATACCAATAAGCTAATGAAAAAGTTTTTTTTATAAAAAAACATTAAATGCTTTAACTATAAATTTTAAAGTTCCGGGAGATTTTTTTTTTCTATAAATGTTAAAAAACAAATTTTTTAAAATATAAAAATTTGTTACTTTTAATGTCTCATAGAGAAATTGAACAGAAATGTCAGAGGTTTTTAAAAGCAAATAAAAAATGTTATTTAGTCCTGCAAACTTATCAGATTACTGTTAATGTTGAAATTATATGGAATTAACAATGGTTAAGGTTAAACTATGGTTACTGTTTTGATAAGTTACTCGCCCTTGAAGAATATAAAACTGAGTAAGATTAGTTGTTTAAATTCATTCTTCTCTGTAGTACTCGTATTTTGGTAGTGCATGGGTTCGAATGATTGATATTATTAACAAATTATTATAAGGTAAACGTTTAATACTGCATACTACGTACATACATATTGATGTTTTTCCCCTTTTTTTCTAAAAAGAGAAGCAACACTCAGGAAATTCTTCTTACTAATTAAGAGGCTGCTTTCTTTGAAACGAGGATTGAGGAGAGATGAAAGGTGGTGAAAATTTATGGGCTTCAAATATGGCAACACTGCACTGCAAAGTTGGCAAAATTGTTGAAGTTTTTTTTAGATCATAGCTCTGTTTTGTTATTTTTAATTCGGTGGTGTTAAGTGTTCTATTGACTCCTTAAGATCCAAAACCAAAAACCGAGCTACACTCAGAAAAAAAAGTTAGTAGAAAAATTTGTAAACGGTTTTCAATCGCACTCTACTATTTTTGTACTGATTTTTAGTAAAAAAAACAATTATTTAGCAAATCTTTTTGCTATTTACATTTTACAAATTACAGAATTTTTACAGAATATTTAAAAATTTTTGTTGCTAATTTCAGAAATCATTTTACAAATTTTTGAAAACCGATTTGCTAAAATTAGCAAAAAATATTACTAATTTTAAAAAAGTGGATATTGAAGGAAATGTTATTTCTAATTAAAACTTACACCTACTAACTTAAATTTCCTTAAAATGTTACATATATTAAAAAAGGGATCGGAAGTGAAGATACCGACTCATGTCTAAAAAGAGGACATCCACTTAAAATAGCACTAAAAAGATTTTTTAATTCTAACATTCCGCCCTAAAAACAATTCAAATTTAACCTTAAACAGAAATTACCAAATTAAAACAAAATGATTAATTCGTTTTTTAAAAAATATAATCAAAATTTTTGATGCTCGATAAGAAAAATAAATTCAAAGCTTTTTACTTATATTAATAATATTTAGTAATTTTTTTTGCTGATTTTAGCAAACAGATTTTAAATTCCACTTTACAAAAAGTCTACTAAAATTTAGTAGCGGCTACTAATTTTTCTACTAATTTCATTGTACTACACGTCAGCAGACATGTGTTGCTAAGATTAGCAAAAAATACCGCTGGGCTCAAATTAGCAGAATTTCCCGTAATAACAGCAAAGTTTTCAGTTGCCATTACAGACTTTTTTTTGGTCAGTGTACCTTCACCGTATGGTTTTATATTGACGTGGACTCTATGAGAGTCGGGTTTGCTGTGCAGCTAAGGAGGTGGTTCACATTATGAAGGATTGCTTGGCATGCAGGGCACGTGTTGGGGATGGTGGGCTAGACAAAAAGACTCGCAAGACCTTTCTGACATGTATCGGGGTGAAAGATAATCAAACCCTTTAGATAGTGTTCCGAATGTCCCTTTCGATGGCATCCTAGAAATAATTGCTTTGTAAGCATTTGACAGTGTTCTCTTACTGTTAGGAGCTTCATTTTCTCGTGAAGGTGTTGTGGAAAGGACATTTGTATGCATCGTGTTATTATCCTGAAGGCAGAGTTAAACTAGATTTGAAGTTTTCCCCATACAGATGCTGCACTGCTTTGCCACTAACCAACCAATTATTTTGTATTTTTCCAACAAGTTTTCGTTATCTGTGCCTCAAGATCCGCCGTCTAGAGACTGAACTGAGAACCTTATTCCTAATCTGCATTTAATTGCTGATTGCAGTGGCGTTGGCAGAAGACATGAAGAGACCTGCTGATGTAACCTCGAGAATTCTGGGGTGATTACGCATCGGAGTTTATATACCATCGACCGCTACGTTTAGTTCCAGCTTCACTTCTTTCACCCAAATGTTGAAGAAAATCGCCGATGAATTAGCTGCGGACAGCTGCATCTGAATAAATTTTTAATATCTTGAAGATAACTGTGCAGTCTACTACATAAGGTAATAATATCATTACCTGTTGCCAATTTTGTCCAGTCGTTGGCTTAGGACATCACTTCCACCCCTGCCTGCGGTGCCGCAAGCTTCAAAACGTAAAAATCATACATTATTGGGGAGAGAACTCCAATCTGCTTACTTCTGCATCATTTCGACTTCTTGCATGATTTCGAATTTCTTCGAAACTCCACGAACAACTGGCGACCTCATATATAGTTAGCTACACATTTATTCTTGCTGTTGGGGGAACTCGATAATGTTATGTCTCTGAAGAGGATCGCACAGCTAACCGTATTAAATGCATTCGATAGTTCAACAGCCTCTAGAACCATCCATTCGTTCTGATTCAGATTGTGGTCCATGTATGTATCAATGGCAGTTAAAGCTATTGCTCTCGGAATCCATGCTGGGGTTGCACGAGTTGAAAGAGTTGTGTCAAGCTGGGGAGAAGTAGCGCCTCAAGGGTCTTGCTATTGGTGACAATAGGGAGCTAGGTCTGTAGAAAGCTTCCTGATCTGCTATTCCTTTCTGGTTTTGGAAGCGAGATCATTCAGCCCATTTTCCTGACCTCTGGCACAATCATAGTAGATATAGATAAATTAAGGACTTCTGTCCGGTACACGACTTCCAATTGATTAAGCATCACCATGAAAATTTCGTGGATTTCTTATGCCTATGATGGCTTTGCTTTTTCATTGCTTTAGCAAATTGCTCAGAGCCCGTTATAGTCGTGTCGGCGAATGTTATTGAGCCCCTGTAGTTGTTTTTGGACGAATTCGAGGGAGATTTGGCTATAGATCACAGCTAACTGACGACGATGCTGAGGTTGCATGTTTTTAGAGGATCTGCCGATTTGTGCTTCTTGGTGACCAATTTGCTGATATCCTGGTTAAGTACTCGACCCCATCTTATTAAAGTCCTACAGCTTTTGCTGGAAAATTTGGCCTGAAGATTGGAATCCTTCCAGTTGGTATGAAGCACGCAGCCGTTGTGCTGATGATCTCAGGGAACTTCCTTTCAGTATGGGGAACTCTCTAAAAGCCAACCAGTTAGTGTTTTTCTGATTGATGTACGTAAGTTACAATATTTATTGTAACTCCTATATTTTTATACTCTTTCTTATTATTTTCTAATACTTATTATTTTATTTCTTTTGTTACTTATTTTATTAATTACTTTTTTAATCTCTCTTTATCCAAAACCATTAGTTTAAGTTTTTATTTCCCTAATTATTCTTTCGACTTAGTTTTAAAATTCTGTCTTATTCTGACCTTTGAACAACAAATTTGAATTTGTTACATTGAAAATATACAAATATGTGTTTCAATTAGTAATTTCTTAAGTCGTGCGACGTTCAGAGATGATAAAGATTTTTGGTCTTTAGAGTTTCATCGTCATTTGGTCTGAGGTCAATGATATTTTCGGTCAACAGGAGGCACAATTTATCAAATCTGCACTCGTAGCTGTAATGTTGACGAGTAAGTGTAACTTTCAATAATTCTGGTCATTCAGGGCTACGGAATTCAGTGTGCAGAATGTGGAGTCATCAACTTTCTCCGCCAGTTCATTATTATTGCTGTGATTTATGAAATATTTTATAAATTTTCAAAAAGTTTTCTCTGGATGTGGGATGTGAATGTGGGTCAAAAAATTCCCTCTAAATTATAAATTTAAAATATTTATTGTTTTAAAAATTTAATATTTTCCACTATATTACTTTTTTCCCTCTATTTATAACACCCCATTTTAACAATACAGATTTTTTTTTTTTGTATTCGTTTTGCAGCATTTTAAATGTGATTTATTTTTATTACTTTATTACAGTTTTTTGCGTATTTTTTATGAATGGCATGTACTCTCTATATATATGTACAATATAGTATAATTTTGTATGCGTATACTCATATGTAATATTTATATAATTTAATATTATATGTGTTATGATGTACAGTCAGACATGTATGGGCAGACAAAAATTTCATTCATATTATATAATAACTTGTGCATGAGTACTTTTTTATTTCTTTATTTATTTTGCAATTCATTTATTGTGTATAGACAGTTGTTTCAAATAAAAATTATAACAAATAAAATATTGCTTATTGCATTAAAATTGATTCATTTTTATAGTATTCAAAATTAGATTATGGGAAAGTTAATAAAATACATGCATACATACATACATATTTATAATATATTTTGATATGAAAATTTTCTTAACATTGAAGAATTTTAAATAATTTAATCTGACATAGCATAACATTAATACATTTGTTTTATAGGTTTTTAAAAGAGAATGTTAAACTAAAAATAATTTGGAAGTTTTAAAAACAAAAAGAAAACCACCTTTAGTATATAAAAAAAATAAATACTATAAGACCTAGAGAAATTGCACTTTTCTTCTGAAATTTCTAGCTCAATAAATTGTATACCGTATTTGTGTCAAACTTACGAATAAAACATGGAAGGAGTTTTTACATTTTTTTTAAAGTGTGAGTAGAAGGCGTGGTCACATATTGACAAATTTAGGATTTGTTTAATATATTTTTTATTATAATTTAATTAAATGCTGAAAACAACAAATTTTTGAAAAAAATCAGAAACAGTTCTGAATTTTTATCAAAATTAATAATAACTCAATTTATCAGATTCTTTTTGAAAAAAATGTTAGTTGAATACAGTGTATCACAAGTAGTGTTTCCAATTATTCGACCCTGCCGGTTAATCGGTTAGGTTATTATTCGAAAAATGGAGAAAATTGATTAATTGGTTATTCGAGTCAATAAATCGAAAAATTTTATGATTAATCGATTAATCGTTTAATGCAAAATATATGTATTTCTTTTATCAATAAGAACATAAACAGTTACTTTTTGCTGAAATATCAAGTTAAGTGTATTGCATTGGTTTCTAAAGTGTTTATTTAAGACAATTCAAAACATTCTGAGATTTTTTAAAGAATCATTCATGCCTTATAATCTTAGGTTTTTTCAGAGGAATCTGACGACTTTTTAAAAGAAAATGTGAGAAGTAAACCCTTAAAAACGCAGTGTAAATAATGTTTTACCGAAGTGTGACATTTTGTCGAGAAAAGTTGTTTTTTCTTTCTTTTTATGACACTGTCTAGAATAAAAAAAAATAAAAATGCTTAAATCAACAAGAGCTGCCTTCAAACAAAAATTCTCTAACAAATTCTTAAAAATATGGTATGAATAATTTTTGGGAAATTCACAAACAAAGTTTGATAGAACAGCCCCTGTTCCCTGACTCTTTCACTACCCGGTTTAAGCTTTAGAGTTAAAGAGGTTGTCTATTAGAAAAGATATAAAAATCACGCATATTCCTGACAAGTCCTCACCTAGCTAAACATTTTTATTCTACTGAAGTTCTTACTTCATTAATATTTGTTGATAAATCAAATTAGAATTTGTCAATAAATTCTTTAGAAACAAATTGTTATTTTTTAGTTTTTAAAAATTTTTTGATAGAATTTTAATGTTTTTTTTTAGAAAATACAGATTTCGAATTTAAAGCAATTTTTTTATTATTGTTTTATAACATAAGTAACGTCATAGTGCTTGTTGGGAATATACCTAGTCACGTGTTTTATTGCTAGGGAGAAAAATATATACTTTAATAAGATTTTCGTTAAGGCTCTTCTTAAAGGCTCCATCTTCGGGTTCTGATGATATCATGAGTCAGCTCGAAATACATGTATGCGGAGGTTGAAAGCTCTATATCAATTTTTTGAACATAAAAATATAATTTAATATTATTTAAAATTTATTTTTTTTAAGAAATTGAAAAAAAAAATATAAATTGTCTATTATATTTTCTAAAGCCGGACGGATCAATAAGTCCATGACTTTTGGAATGGAGCAAATTTTTTTTTTTGCAAAAACAAAATTATTTTTCAACATAATCTCCTTTTAGCTCAATATACTTAGTCCAACGTTTCTCCAATTTTTGTATCCCTTCCAAAAAAAAATAGAATTTTTCGAGGTCCATAAAATAGGCATTTGTTTGATCAATAATTTCATCGTTAGAGCTGAATCTCTTTACACTGAGCCATTTCTTTAAGTTTGGTTATAGGAAATAGGCAAATAGAAAATAGGCAGTTCGTAGTCTACTTCATGGATTTTTGCCATGGAAACTAAGCTGTCACACGATTCCGTTGGTGGTCGACTGTAAGCAAACGCGGCACCCATCTTGCAGATAGCTTTCTTAAATCCAACTGATCATTTAAAATCGAAACCACACTGCCATATGAAATGCCTATGGCACTAAGAATCTCACGCACTTTTACTCTTCGATCTGCCAACACCATATCGTGGTTTTTTCGACATTTTCGGGTGTATTGACCTCAATTGGCCGTCCACAACGTTCAGTGTCATTTGTACTTGTGCGATCACAACGAAAGTCAGTAAACCTCTTTTTTACCCATAGTATTTATCAAGCTTTTACTTGGTTTGATTGACGCTATTTTTCGCAAAAAATAATGTTTGTTGTATGTTTTGAACAGCTGTTAAACTTGCTTAAAATTTGACAGTAGTCAATTAACAGGTGGTACTTGATGGGAGCAGTGTTGTATTTAACTAAGAGGGAAGTTTGAAAAGACAGGAACTTATTGATCCGCCCTCGAAATATTTAACAAAATGTTCAAATATATAGAAAATTCACAATTTTAGAACCTTAAGGTGCAAAAGCCTCAAAATTGTGGTTGAGGTAATTTTTAAAATTAGTAAAATTAATTTTCATTTCTTATTGTCAGAAAAAAAAGCAATATTGTTGTAAAAAGTAAGACAATAATTTTATAAAAATTTTTAAATTTTCTCTCACATTCTATTTTAAATCTTAAAGACATTAAATATGAGCACAAATAAATTTTAACATAATTGTATTATGTTATATGCTGTTTTCTTACCAAAATTAAAAACACCACATAAGGTATGTTAGACTATTTATACTTAAAAAAATAACACACATTATCAAACAAAATCTTTATTTTTAATGGTTATTACCCAACAAACACTTTTATTTTCAAGCCAATTTAACAAGAATTTCTAGATACTTAACAACAATTTGCCGAATAATTATTTACCCTACTGCATCGTGTCAATTATTACATCCAAATATCACAACATTTTTTGTAAATAAAAATCTTTACAAAAATTATCAAAATATAGTAAATTGTTTGATAGGTTATTTCATTGCTTAAAAAAAAAGAAGAAAATATGTACCCAACTAGACTTTATAAATTATGAGAATTTATGTAAGATGTATGACTAAGTATGTAGAACTACACATTTATGAAAGGCTTCTCGGATTTTTTTTTTATTTTTTTTCTCCTTTTGCATATAAAATTTATGACCCCTTAAGTCTTTTGGTAAAGGTAGTTTTTCTTTTTTTTTCTTGTACTTTTTAACACAAAACCATTTAGAAAAACATTAGTAATAAGGATTTTCTTTTAAGGTCTTCAGTTTAGATTTCTTTCTTTTTTTTGCAGTTTTTTTTAAAAGAATACTCATACACTCATAATTCTTTGCATAGGCAGGCAAGAAAAAAAAAGAAATTGTAGTAAATCATGTGGCAAATGGTGTATGAAATATATATATATAGTGTGTATTCTATTGAGTAACATATTTTATGTTAAGTACTTAATAATAATTGTATGAAAAAAGAAAGAAAATACATTAAAAAAATATTAATGTACTGGTATTTGAAGATTTACAAGAAAAGTCGGATACAGTTTGTTAACAATTAAACAGGTTTTAAAGATTTTCTCATAATAAATTTGATGTCTTAAAACTATATTTTAAAAAGAAATGTATTAAGTCACTTTTTACTTGAACATAAGGGTGATCACAAAATGTTGCCATTAATGCATTAATACTAATGCTAGCAAAGGGGGTCAAGCAAAAGAGCAAAGTATCCCCCTTCACATTGTGCCCAAACCCTTTCGGCTAAAAATCTGACATACAAAAAATGTGGGATAATTTATTTATAAGAGATGCTTTTAGAATTTTAAATAAGTACAAAAAAAATTTGGTTAAAAAGGGAAAAAATCCCCCAGATCAAACCGCTAAGCCTAGAAACTTGAAATTTGTCACTAAGATGAGGGGTGTAAAACAGCGTAATTGAATCTGAAGATATTCTTCAGTTGAGAACTTTTTTGTTGTTTAATAATTGAACACAGAAATGCTTGCTATGTAGCATATTTTCATTGATATAAAAATGAAGACAGCTTATGCGACTTATGTCCAAAAAAAGGACATGCACTTAATACCGAAAGTTGGCTTGTTGTGTGCTCTCTTGAAGGTTCCAACTTTTACTGAGAACCGGACAAGTCCTTTACATGGTTATGCGACAGCCTGTCTTTTATCAAGGCAAGATTTATTAAGAAAGCCATTAGCGTACTTCAGTATCAAGCAAATTTTAAATCACCAACACCTCGTTTCTGTATTGCTCGCATCGATAAAGTTGTCGCAAAAAACATGTAAAATGCAACCCTGTTCTGCTTTCTATAGGATGAGTCATAGGCAATTAAATATTTATTAATCAAAAGAAGATAATAAGGCGCTGTATACTTTTTATTTCTCTATCTAATGTGAAATTTTACAAAATTAAATGTGTCTGCATATTAAAAAGTTACAAGCTCGAGAAAAAATTACAGTAAACATACAAATCAACTTTATTATCTATTAAGTCACCTTGTATAAAATAGGGTGACTATAAATTTCCCGATGCGAAAACTTCTCGCAACAGATACAAAAACAGGGTGCTCACTGAAAATATACTTTTTAAAATTACAAAAAGTACTGGGCAAAAATGGTGGGGTTGTGGGAGGGGGGGGGGGGGGGGTTGGAAAGAGAAAAAGTGTTTCTTCCTACTTTAACACGAAGCCCAAAGCCCTGAAGCTAAGAACTTAAATTTGTCATTCAACTGTAGATAACCACTAACAAGGAAAGTATTCCGATGGGTTCCCTCATATCTTAATCAATTTTGGATATGAGATTGAGAAGAAAAAATTAAGACACGAGTAGTTTCAATCTCACGATAAGGGTTTAAATGACCAATTTTATACTTTTTGAGATTCTTTCTTGGGTACTAAATGAAATGTAAATATTTGGAACGGACCTCTGCCGTTAAAAAAAACCTGTCTGAGCATGTTGAACTTGTTTTGTTTTTTAAAAAATTTATAAGGCACTTTTGTTTGGGAAATCATTGTTGGTTTAAAATAAATTGTCGTTTGTTTAAAATAAATGTATATTTTTCTTCAAACACAGCAACACTCAGGAAATTCTTCCTACACAGAGAAAACAGATTCATTATGACAACTGAATTTGTTGCCAATTGAATTATTCGGTTGCGGCAACTGAATTATTTGGTTGTGGCAATCAAATATATCCTGACAAAATTGAAATATTTTTCTTTAACCGAAATTCTATTGTATAAACCAAATTCCTGTTGTATTAACCAAATTTATGTTGCTTCAAACAAATTTATAGGTGGCCCCAACCAAACCATTTGGTTGGTAAAAAATTTGGTTGTCACAATGGATCTGTGTTCTCTGTGTACTAGTTAATGTGCTGCTTTCTTTGGAAAGGGGATAGAAGAGAGATGAAAGCTATTAAAATATCAAGGGCTTCGAATATGGCAGCACTATAATTGCGAAAAGAACAGTTAGTGCGGTTAGAACAGTCGGTAGCCGCCAACTGATGCAGAGTTGACGAAATTGTTGAAGCTTTCATATCCCTGTTATGTTATTTTACTTCAAGGAAGGTAAGAGGTATAGAAAACTTATAAATATTATTTTTAAAAATTTATGTTGCCATCGCTGGGGATCGAATCCGCAACGTTTTGTGTAATAGCACAAAGTGCTTACCATTACAGCACAAGGGGATGTCTAGGCTTGTTAAATATTCGTTACAGTTCAGCTATTAGTCCTTTGACATATTTATTTCAATTTAAAATTAAACTGTTAGTTAGGACTAATAACGATTGACATTTAACTTTCATTTATCAGAAATCCAATTAATTTTACAACTTCCATCAAAAAAAAAATATTTATATTAAATTTATTTTTATTATTTAAACTTTTATTTCCGTAAAAAAAAACTACCCACGTAAATAAAAAAGAAGCCACTTTAACCAAAACTTGTACAATAATAACACTAACTAAAAAAAACAAATACTACAAAAAACAACATACATTGATATAATTTATAGCATGGTGTTTATATAAAAACGTATTTTCAAACTTTCACCTGAATTTTTTAACTTTCTAACGCACTTATATACAACTACATAGATACAATGTGGAAAATCACTGCTTTATAAAAATAACAAAGACCAAAATAAAAAATCCTGGTTATAGTTGTTTACTAGATGTTAACATAATACATATTTTTTTAACGACAAAAACACAACACCAACAAACCAACATTTTTTTATATGTGTCTGTGTTTGTGTGTGAGTTGCAAAAATTCACCATATTAACCTTGAACACACTTACGGTTTTTTTTTTATTTATAACTTTTTTGTTTGTTTTGTTTACAGGATTAATGTTTCCTGTTCATTTGTGTATTAGTAAGCAATTTTGTGGGCGTTTATATTGTTAATATCAAATAAACAAAAACCATAAATTATTTTCAGGCAGCTTTAGATTTGTTACTACAATAATGAAGTAGCCAGATTTTATGTAACAAATTAACAAAAAAAAAACAATTCATTGTATTTAACTATTTATTGATGTTCCGAAAAAAAAAACAATAACTTATTGTTGTGTTTATGAGAAATGTATACAAAATATGTACCAGAAATCAAAAGTTTGCAAAGTGTACAATACATATTTTTTTTAACAACAAAAAGTTTTAAATTAATATTTGTTACAAATTTCTTTAAAATATTATTATAAAAAATATATTATTAGTAAAAATATTTTGTATTTTTAAATTTTTACTAACTTTTATATTTAATTTAACTACAAAAGAAAATAGCAAAAACAAACCTTTAATTTGAATGACATGGTATATAATTGACTTAAACTTTTGTAAGTTATTTGATATTATTGTTGTATTTTAAGACTTTATATGAAATAAACTTTCTTTACCAAAAAAAAATAAAATTCTTAGACTAAAGCATTAAAACTTTGAAGTTAACATACTTGATAAATTCAACATAACGTACTAACTGCTGAAAAAATTTACTGATAACTGACAGCATGAAAGCAGTCGAGCAGGCAGACAGACAGATTAAATGAAAAAAAAGATAGAATTATAGACAAAAAAAATTAGAAATAGAAAATGTTGAGTTAAAAAAATAATAAAATAATTACACAGAAGAAAACAACAGCAGAACAAAGATACATACAACAAAATTTATAATTGTGGAAATTCTTGCTAATATTTAATTATTATTTTTACAGCAAATTAAAAAGTTACAACTTTTAACGCAATCAGCAGCATTGAACCGTGAAACTATAGCAGCATCACAATTAGCAACATCAACATCTACAGGAAGTATAACACAAGCACAGGCATCCTCCTCCTCCTCCTCTTCATCAGCAGCATCACAACAACAACAACACACATCATCATCATCATCGTCCTCCTCTACGACATCGTTAACCCAGGCTAACATAGAAGATAGACATGCTGCATCTTCTTCCTTGTCTGTTGCAAACGGAAATAACCGGCAAACTTTGTTGAAAACTGACATTTTACACACTACCACCAATAGCGGCAGCAATGGTAATAATGGTGCCAGTGGCCTGGGTGTTGAAGGTAGTACTAATACTGCTGTTGCTGGTAGCCAAAGCATTTTAACTGTGGATGAAGATTCATTGTCGTTGGATCGTCTTAACTCATTGCGCATCTATATGACTTCTATAAAAACTTTACCGTTTAACTTACGCATATATGGGTAAGTGAATATACATATATGACGCTTTTCTTATTAAATGGCCAGCACAAAGGATATATATCATATCAATGCCAAAACTTATGTTAGGAATAAAACATGTAACAACTTTTTTAGTTTTTACAAAAAAAATGGCGGGTTCAATATTGACAAATTTCTGCTATGTGGACAGAGTATAATAATTTTGTGCCAGAGTATAATAATTTTGTGCCACTTCTTGAATCGCCTTTTTTCCGAATCGATAAATATCCAAAAATCTAGGCTCACTTAATTCCATTTCGTTTCCTGATTCAATTCCACTCGTTCTCCGTTCGTTTATATTTCGTTCTCCTTGTCTTGTGCTGCAACTGACCTTGTTTCCCGTTCCATTCCAATTTGTTAACCATAACAAATGTTTTAATTTCACATGTTTCCCGTTCCATTCCAGTTTGTTCCCTTGTCTAGTATTTCAGTTCCACCCATTTATCATTCCATTTCCCTATATAGTTTTTTCAATTCCACTATTTGCCCCTTTTTCATTGCGTTTCTCAATTTTAGTGTTTCAATTTCACTCGTTGCACTTTTCATTCCATTGACCTTATTTGGTATTTCAATTTCACTCATTCCCAAACATACATTTCTTAATTCATTTCGTTTCCCTTATCTAGTGTTTGAATTCCACTAGTGTTTCAGTTCCACTCGTTCCCCATATGCCATAGGAGGAGACTTTCCCCCTTTGAACCTCAATTTTTACCACATTCCTGGTGAAAACTCCAATATATACCGTATGTTTTAAAATATTAAAATTTTGTACCCCAAAATCTAGCTGACTTTTAACCAGATTCGTGTATGCTATTCTATAGTCGCCATCCCCAATATAACTATATAACTATTATAATCTTTAAATATTTATTCATTTTATTAAAAATATAATTACAAATTATATCTTAATACCCTAACCGAGCACTAGCAACGAAGGCTTTCGGCTCGTTGTAGCGGAAACAGATTAGAGCTTCTGGTGGGAATCGAACCCAAGACCACCGCACTGAGAAGCTAGCACGCTACTAACTAGCCTACTGGGTCGCTCTACTCTTTTAATATAAAATATATGAAAAATTAATGTAATTTTAGTATTGCTGGAATTTTAACTGTGGAAATTAAGATTTAAGAAGTTTTACAATTAACATTTTTGTTCTATGTATTATTGACACCTAGCCATATAATTCATATAATAATAAGTATACGCACTGAGGTACTGACCAGAGAACTGGAAAATCAACTTTTTTCTTGATTTAATCATACACAAAAATTCTTGTTCACTTTTAATAATTCAACAAAATTCACTGTAGAATAAAATCAGCATCATGTTACTGCACACTGTTAAGTGATTACATTTGCATAAAACATAAACGACAGATGATTCATGTAACATGATGCTGATTTTATTCTACAGTGAATTTTGTTGAATTATTAAAAGTGAAGAAGAATTTTTGTGTATGATTAAATCAAGATAAAAGTTGATTTTGCAGTTCTCTGGTACTGACTGCCTAAAGAAAAAATATTTGGATTGAAATTGAATACATATTTGCCAAGTGCAATACTAAATGAATATTCTTATAGTTAGTTTTATTAGAGATTTTTTTTAAATCGAGTTACGTATTATTATAACAAATAACACTTAAAAAAAATCTTATTTCGTCAATATATATCGACTCCAACTTTGTAGCGCGGCAG
The DNA here is from genome assembly GCA_949748255.1 of Eustalomyia histrio. Lineage (NCBI taxonomy): Eukaryota > Metazoa > Arthropoda > Insecta > Diptera > Anthomyiidae > Eustalomyia > Eustalomyia histrio. Next base: position 149,074,010 of record OX456526.1, read on the forward strand.
TTGGTATGGAAAGCCTCTTATATGTTGTGCATGTACCAAAATAAAAATTATAAAAGAAAATGTTAAAAGAAAGTTATAATCCACCAAATGAATGGAAATAATTTTTGTTAAAAAAAGGGAAGACACTGTAAAATTTGATGAATTATGACTTTTTCTTAATTTTTTAATTAGAAGAGTGAAACACCTCAACGGTAGAGTCCTTTGCTAAAATGTGTATGTTTAAATACTACCTGTTGCAAAAAAACTTTTACCCTTTGACGACCACAGGCAAGTATGCTTGCCTAACTAAAATTTAGACTGCAAAGATTAAATGGTACTATAAATCACGACTCCGAATATAAAACAAATCAGACTATATTTGCAACTATTCCCTATATAAACCAGTGGTCGGCAGAAAGAGATAATGTGAATGTATTGGTGTTTTACACCGTAAGAAATTATTTTATCTTTCTAGATAAATAAATGCATGAATAAATTAATAAACGAATTAACCGAAGAGAATATTCGTATTCATTGAATGAAAAGAGTTCATGTTTTTGTTTTCTCTATTATAAAATATAAAAATAATTCATATTAATTTTTTGATTGCATACAAGGCACTGTGCCTTATTTAATATATTTCAAGAAAATAAAAAAATCTTCACACTCAACGTTCCACATTTTTATTTAAAACATAAACGAAAAAAAATAAATACCTACAATAAAAAAAAAACAAATTTTTAGAGTGTATTTCATTTCTTCAACAAAGCGGCATATACTTGCTCTGTTGAAAGCTAGCGTACTACTGAATGAAAAAATTGTATTTTCTGTGCTCTTGCTGTGAGATTTGTTGACATTTGTATAGTGTACGTGTTAATTGCCGATTGTGTTCGGCCCCGGTATTTATTTAAGTGAACTTAATGTGTCTTTCTCTCTCCGTCTCGCTCTATATGCCTCTCTATGTCTTTCTTTCTCCCTCTGTTTCTCTCTGTCTGCCTCGTTCTGTCTTTCTTTCTCTCTCTCTCTCTGTTTTTTTCTCTATGTTTCTCACTCTCGCTCTATATTTGCCGCCATTCCCTATATAAACCCGTCTTTTTGGTATTTATTTAAATGAACTTTCTCTGTCTTTCTCTCTCTGTCTGGCTCTCTCTGTCTCTCTCTCTATTTGCCTCTCTCTGCCCTTTTCTGTCTTTTTTTCTCCTTTTTTCTCTCTCTCTGTTTTTCTCTCTTTCTATGTCTTTCACTCTGTCTTTGTGTCTCTCTGTTACTCTCTCTGTATCTCTTTATCTATTTCTATCTGTTTCTCCCTCTATGTCTCTCACTACCTGTCTCTTTCTGTATCTCAAACTCTATTAAATTTGATTAAAATCGGTCCATATTCAGACCTACCTCCCATTGAAATGTTTCAAAAGACTGGTGCAAAATAAAGTGTAAATCCTTTTGAGCGTAAAAAAAACGGGAATATATTTCAAAAGAAAAGTGCCTTAAAATTCGTAATTTTAATTTCTTTGAAATTATTTTCCAGTAACAAACGACACACCAGTTCTATAGCAAAAAATTACTTCCTTTTTATAAAAACAAAAGGTTATAATGTTTATTTAATTTGCTTTCACAAAGTATCATATAACTTTTTTACTTATTAAATAATATGCAATTTTTTCTCTCTCTTTTACTTTTTTTTGTAGGTTTCATGTTAAACTAATTAATTTCTTAAAAATTAACATAATTCACTAAATAAAAAAAATGCTTCTAAGTGCATTTTTTTAATTTTTTTATGTCAAACATCTCGCTGCTTAAAAAAATAACTTTTTGATTAATTCATTTAAAACTAACCATAAGACTATTGATGGTCATTAGAGAGAACAGAATAACTGTAAAAATAGCGAAAAAACTAAAGACAAACTTTTTTTTTGTAACAATATTCCCCTTATTAAAAAAAAAAACTTTTAGTACCAAAAACAAAAAACTTTGATAAAAAGTCAAAAGCTAGAGCAAAAAAAAATTGTTAAAAGAAATGAAAAAAAACTCTTTATAACTATTTCCTTTCAAAGAAACTTTTTAATACAATTTAATATTGTTTACCTGCTGCTGTTATACTATCGAATATACACAATCCCCTTGACAAGGAATAGCAGAATAAAGAAAGTATTGCTACTATTTTAAAGAAGAAAAAAACCGCCAATATCAAACTAAAACAACAAAGAACAAAAACCTAATTTAGTATAAAAACAAAAAAAAAAAAATGATGATGATAATAAAAAGTGTTGTAGCTAAAGCTTTCAAAGAATATAAACTGTTAAAGTAGCTTTGGTAATTGAAACGTGCTAAGAAAGTTGCTGCTGTAAATCAATAGAACCGCCAGAAGATTGGCTAAAGAAAATTATCAAGATGGAAAATATTACATGATTTATTTCACACTAAAAGGTATTGTTTTTTTTTTTAAAGGAAGGAAGAGATAAAATTAGTAACAAAAAATTTATTTTGAATATACTTTCACTAAGGTGTTTAATAGAGCATTAAATTATTAAGTTTGTTAACCGATTAGCTGTTCTATTAAAATGCAAAATAATGTTTACTAGAGTGTCCCAAAAAAAAAAGTTATTAATACCTCTCAAATGATGGGTGTTAATGAACTGCATATGGGGTAAACAGCGGATCGCTACCAGCGTTTATTGATGTACATTGTCGGACAAAATAAAGTACACTAAAAATGCACCATTTATTAATTATAGAATCCCATTCAGTGACTTTGAGTGGATAAAGTGGCTCTTGTGAAGAATACCTGGATTCTAAGTTCCCCAAAAACATAAATATTGTTTGTTGACATATCCATTCAGATGAAAATGAGCCTGACCCATAACTGATGAATTTTTTCATAAAAAAAAATAATCAGTCAGGGGTAGGGTGATACATTTTGGACAAGCTTGTGTAGTATCCCAAATAAGACAGCAACTTCTTTTTCATAAACTGTAGCCAAGAAAAGATTCTGATTGTTTTTCATTTATTTTAAAACTGTTAACAGGTTTAAAATAAGTTGTTTGAAATAATATATTGCAGTTTTAAATAGATTCATATTACATATATCTAATACTTATTTTCTTAATCTTTTCAGCGATGATTTATTTTCTGATCAACTTTATATGGATATTGGTTTATCAAATCGTTTACTTAATATTATGACCAATAATACAATATTTGCTTCAGTGATTTCCTATAAAAATTTAAAAAGTTTTCTACCCAAAACCTATTACACCAGAGGAAGGTAAGTTATATAAATTAAATTATATACTTCACATTTATTATTTAATTTATAACATAATTTTATTTAGTTTTTATCCATCTATCTACAAAATATTCGCTTTCAAGATTATAAAATTAAAAGCTGTTCAAACAAAATTTAATATCAATCATAATATGTATATTGTGTGTTATTTTCAAAACAATATTCTCATTTTCAACTCATATATTTTACATTAAAGTAAATCCTATTTGGTTTAATATAATATGATTTAGAAACTCATGTACAATAAGTTATTACGTTTTTCAAAAGTTATAACTAAAATGTAGTTGGTTCATTTTTTTTAACCACGATACGCAACCTTTATGACTAAATTACGCATATAGCAAAAATAAACAGGATTTCGAAGGATTTTTAAAAGCAGTAACGAATTGTTAATGCTCTATTAGCAAAAAAAAAATTATCTCTCTCTGGACAATGTGTTGTAATGGTTAGCGCGTTGGACTGTTAAACAGAAGGTTTTGGGTTCGATACCCAGCAATGGCAACAATAATTTAGAAAAATTATATGAATGTGTAAACAGGATTTCAAAGAATTTTCTAAAGCAGTAACGAATCGTCAATGAACTATTACCAAAAAAAAAATCTATCTCTCTCTGGACGATGCGTTGGACTATTAAACAGAAGGTTTTGGGTTCGATACCCAGCGACGGCAACATTAGCTTAGAAATATAATATGTATGATTTTTTTCTATCGCTAATACATAGTATAGCAACGTCCTCCTTCGCTGTACTCACAGCACTTAAACCCACCCGAGTAAAATAATATAACAGAGCTATGAACTAAAAAGTTCCAAAAATTTCGCCAACTCTCCATCAGATGGCGGGCAATCACAGTGTTGCCATATTTGAAGCCCTTTATGTTTCATTACCTTTCATCTCTCCTCTATGCCCTTTCCAAAGAAAGTAACACATTAATAAGTAGGAAAAATTTCCAGAGTGGTGCTTCTCTTTTTAAAGCAAAAAAAAAAAAAAAACAAAATTTTTTGCATCAATTTATATTCAGCACCTTTTTTAAAAAATTATTTATAAATCTTACAAATTCCAGGTAATAAGTATCCCTGAAGAAGTATCCATTGAGATTGCGAAATATTGGATGAAAAATAAAAAATTTTGTATAAAAAAGACCTTGAGCTTGAATACATATTACCTGGAATTTGTATTAAAAAGGTCGAAGAAATTAAACTGAATAATTTATAAATCTTTCATTTTAAAAAATTAATATTTTTAGTATTAATTTCCTTTAGTATACAACCATATATTTCTGAATTTGTTGCCTATTTAAAGACAATTTAAAAATGCTACCAGTTTTGATTTATTCCAACTGTATTGTTCGTGTATTATGCTGTATTTTTCTATTATCCCAAAAAAAAAACTGTTTGCATATTATATAACAGTGTTTTCTGTGTCATCGTCAAAAGATTATTTTGGTTTTTTTTTTTTTTGTTTTTAATTAGAAACTGCACACAAACCCATAGTTTAATGACTAACGTAACATTTTGTTTCTCTAATTTTAATTACGTAGTGATCCTAAAGAATCTGACTACATATTGGCATCACGCATTATACAAACGTGGCTTTTTCAATCGAATCGTTCTAATGACAATATGCGAGAACCATTGGATTTGCCATTCGAACATGGACATGTAGAGATTATTTTCCAACATGAACGTGCACCAAAGGACAGTGATTGGATAGCTGTGTGTGGGTGAGTAAATAGTAACAAATATTTTGTTAAATTTTTAAGTTTTTCATGGAAACAGTACAAGTTGCAAATTGTTTTCCCCTTAACGTTCTGCCCAAAGCCCTTCTTCTATAAATCATAAAAGAAAAACATATCTTTCTGGGGGTATGGACTAATTCAGTGAGCACGTACTTTTTTGAATATCCCATAAGATCGAGGCAAAAAAGGGTTAATTTAAAAACCAAAAGTGCCCAAAGGTTGGAGTTAGGATACTGATGCCCGTAATTTCAAGTAATATGCAGATGGTATTGTTTAAAATAATGGGCATGAGAAGGGATTTTTTCGGGTAAAAAAAAATTGCTAGAAATGTAACATTTAAAATATATTTTCTGTGGAAAATAACGACTAATTCACTAAAAATATTTATTTTGGAATATCTAATAAAATAGTTTTGGAAAGGCAAGACGCTTCGGAATATTATGTAGTTTACTGTTTGTAGTTTAATATAAAAGTTTTAATTTTAGTTATAAATATAGAAACATACTATACCTTAAATTTTTAAAGAAATAATTTTTTTTTGTATTAATCATATATTACAAATTATATCCTAATACCCTAACCGAGCACTAGCAACAAAGGCCATCGGCTCGTTGTAGCGAAAACAGTTCAGAGCCTCTGGTGGAAACCGAACCCACGACCCCCGCACTGATAAGCTAGCACACTACAAACTAGCCTACCGGGGCGCTCAAAGAAATAATTATTTTAACTTTTTTATATATATTTGTTCAAAATGATTTACTGTCATTTACCGATGTTTTTCTCAGTTTTATTTATTTTTATCATTTGTTTACCCACAAAATGGAAATTTACCCACAAAATGGAATTTTATGTTTCATTTGTTTCCGTTAAGTTATTACAAAGTTAAATTTTGTTTGCTGTCTGTTTCAAAAAAAATATATTGTTTGTTTATATGCAAAATTATTTCAATTTAGATTACAAGAACTTGATAAACACACACACACTTAGAGACATTCACACAAAATGTGTCTATAGACTGTGTGAGTATACATTTTGTAGATTAAAAAACAAACAAAAATACAAAATCGTAAACAATTTTAAACATATTAATAATCAGTTATTTTTTACGGAATTGGTAGGTAAAAATTTAACATTTATTTTTATCTTAATTGATAATTTTTTTAATGATATGTCAGTTGTTTAAAGAACATTTAAAAATATATAACAAATCAGGGATAGAAAATGGGATTTTTTTTTTTGATATCAAAAAAAAATATTCAAGAGTACTATTTTGACCTTCAGAGTACCAGATTTTTTAAAAATTTTATTTTTAACAAAAAATTATGTAAAAATTAAAATAAACACAAAATGAATATAATATATATTTTTACATAAAATTAACATACGTTAAAAATATATTTATTTATAATAAGCAAAAAGAAACAGATACCAAGCAGGGACATAACTGTTATAAACAATATTTGAAAAAATCCTGATATAATAATTTATCACGAATTTTTAAAACCTGCTCTTTGACTAGTAGTTACAAATAACCAATATTTTTTGGTCTTTGATAACCATTATAGTTTGTTTTTATTTTTTTGGACCTCCATAACCATTATGAAAGATTTTTCTTTTTTCGGTCCTCCTGTATTCAAATAAATTTTCATTATAAGTAACGAACTGTAGCGTGGTTACAGAAGACAAAAAAAATAAAAATCTTTCATATTGGTTATCAAAGACCAAAAAAAAATAATAATCTTTCATATTGGTTATCAAAGACCAAAAAAAATAATAATCTTTCATAACACAGTTCAACACAAAAAAAATTACGGAGTTCCGACGATTGACTTTTGTTAATGAAACCAAAAAAATATACGTGTGTCAGCGTTTTGATAGTTTACATCGGAATTTAATTTTAGAGGCGGTTTAAGTTTCCCAGCTCTGGCCTGTTTTTGCAGCATATCGATAAATAAAACTATGTTTTCTTTACATCTGGGGTATAGGATATGTTCAGCAACTTTTTAGATAACGGTATGACAAATAATTTTGTAGAACATATTAACCCTCTAACTCCCCCTCATAACGGCATTTTTTGACTATATTCTAACAAATTGTAAAAACACACCGAAATAGGGGAAGGGCCTATAAAAAACACACTCGAAATTTGGTATCCATTCAGTTATATTTTCTTCTAAGTAAAATATATCCATTTAATTAGGATCCGATCTCTTACCTTACCCTTATCGTGTCATCATACATGTTAATTTTAAATTACATATTATATTATAAATAAAACCTAATATTCGATTTGTATGCATTTTACAAACTTAATAAACTAAGACAATAGCTATTTACTTATTTATCTCTCAAATATATTAGTTTATCATATTCATCTCCTTCTGTTGTTCTTTTCTTTTTCTCTCCCCAAAGTCATGACTATAAAGCATCCTTTGAATCTAGTTGGCGTTCTGATTTGTGTATAACTAAGAATCTAATGGAAAATATAACACGTTGTATATGTCCGGTATCTGGTACTTATGTGGTCATGCTAACCAAACGTAATAATCATGTAAGTATAATAGTTCATATACTTTTTAAAGTAAAAATAAAATACAATCACTTCAAATGATGTTTATTTCTGGTACATATTTTGGTATTATCGTAGTCTTTAATGTTTTTTTTTGTACCTGTGCTACTGGTTGCTAACAGCAAACAGAAAAAAATCCTCTAATGGTCGATTTGTGTGCATTTTAAGTTGTAAACTGAGATAACAGTTACTTACCTATTGCTATGGTTTTTGTTTGCACTTCTTTTGTATTATTTTATTATTATTATTATTATGATAAGTACCATTATAATCCCTAAACAGTATATTTTGTAAACATCTATAGAAAGTGGGTTAAGAATATTTAGTGTTGAGGTAACATAAAAGTAAATATGTGTTTTCAAAAGTTATATAGTTAACCGTTATGTTTAGTAAGAAGTATTGCAACATAAAAATAATAATTTTGAACTACCTAGAGGAAATTCTTAAACACTATTCCAAAAAAAAGCTTTATAATATTTATAAAAAAAAAGATTCATCAGTTTTTGTTTAATAAAATGTTTTAATAAAAATGTAAAAAAAGCTTTACATTAAGAAAAGCTTGGCGTAAAGAAAAGTTTTATATAAAGAAAAGCTTTTTATATAGAATAGCTTTTCTAAATATAAAGCTTTTACTATCATTAAGACCATTTTACAGTTTTTTTATTCAATAAATGTTTTTAAATTCAAATAGCTTTTATATTCTCGTTATAAACTCGTTATGAGCCATAGTTGGCGCTGAGGCATAAATAATATATTGTTAGATATAAATTTTTTAAATAAAATAATTAAAAATATATGTTTAATCAAAGCTTTGTTTAAGTTTGCTGCAAAAATTTTCAATTTTAAATAATCCAAGACTTCGTTAATTTGAAAAAAAAATCTGTAATATAAAAAAAACCTCCCAAAAATAGTTAATAAACATTCAAAAGCTCTCTTTTGTAAAATGTCAGAATTATATGAATTATATTATTTTATTATATTTTTAACACATTTTATCTGCTTTGAAATGACTACAGTTATTTGTTTTATGCGCCCAAACTATTTTTGCAATTTAGTTTTATTTATTAACATAACTTTTCTCCAATAAGAACGCATATAAAACAAGAGAAAACAATTTGCCAGTTAAAAAAACAAAATATGTTTAAAAAAATATACAAAACTTTAGCTTGAATTTATTTTAGTACATTTTAAGCAACAATTTGCTTTGTTAAGTAAATGCTAGCAAGGTTACGAACTTAAACTTAAAAATTAATAAAAAAAAAACACTCTCAACATCAAATGGTGCTACAACAAAATAATATGAAAAAGGATAACAAAACAAAAAATTGTTTAAAAAAAAAATAACATAAAAAAGTTTTTTTTTTTGTTGTGCCAACAAAGAATTTTACTAAAAACAAAAACGTAAATGTAAAAAAGTATAGCAAATAAAGTAATGCATACTATTTCCGGTACTATGAATTACAAGAAAAAAAATCTATGGGCAGTATGCAGAAAATAAAAACAAAATGGTGGCATAATAAAACTGTAGTATAAAAGAAAATAAACTGCAAGTGTTTTTATATATTTAAACATATTAAACGTCACATTTAAGTTAAAATATGGTATAAAATAAAAAACAAGAATTATATATAAACAGTAACAGCTTTTTGAAAAAGATATATTAACAGAAAAAAAGCAATTTACAAAGCTTTAATTTAATCGGTTTTGTTATTAAAAAGCTTATACCAAGACAACATGTGTTATAATATTTAAAGCTTTTTATGATTTAGTAAAATGTAACAGTCTTTAAGCACAGTTAAGCTTTTATCTTATCAAAGACTTTAAAGCTTAAAATTTGAAAATAATTCTGAAGCTTTTATTTTAAGCTTTTTATGATTTTGTAAAACGTAACAGACTTTAAGCATAGTTAAGCTTTTATCTTATCAAAGACTTTAAAGCTTAAAATTTAAAAATAATTTTAAAGCTTTTATTTTAACGTATTGTATAATAATAAAAGCTTTTTCATTAGTAACAAGTTTATTAGTATCAATACCATTTTTATAATATTTAAAAAGTAGCAAAACTTTTATATAAAAATTTTTATGTGTTTAAGCAGAGATAAAACTATAATTTTGCATATTTCAAGAATTTTTAAGTTATAACAAAACAAATTTTATTTATTAAACGAAAGTTTTTTCTTAAATGTTAAAGCTTTTTTATAAAAAGTTTAAAAGCTATTTATAAGATTTTTCATATATTAAAAGCTCTTTTGGAATTATTAAATTTTATAATATACACCACGAAACTTTGAAATAGATTTTGAAATTTATAAAAGTCTTTGCTTACAGGATATTAGAGCTTTAGTCTGTAAATAGTTTAACAAAATATATGTTTTTTTATTTAGCGTTATTTATAAAGTTTTTATTCTACAATATCTGTAAATTTAAATTTTTTGAAAACAAAAATTTAAAAAAATATGATCTTTTATTTATAATTCGTTTAAATAAACTATAAAAATTTACTTAAAATTAAGTTCTTTTTTCGAAAACGTTTACATTAAAATGTAAGCTTTTTTAAAGCTTTCCTCTAATTAGAATTTGCTTTATGATATAGGATACAATTTATAATACTAAAAGTAATATATTCACAAGCTAAAAACACGGTTGTCCAATATAAAAGTTTATTTAAAGAGATTTATTTTAGGAAAAAGCTTTTGAAAGCTTTTGTTGTATACATTGTATATTTGAAAGTTTATTAGTTTTTAAGGCCTTTTAAGCTTTTATCCTTAGTAAAAAATACACCTTAAAAAGTCTTTAAAATAAAGTTTTAATAAAGCTTACTTTATAGGCATTAGGTATTTATGTAGTAATTAAATTATTATAAAATAGTTTATTAAAAATTAATACATTTTTTTTTTCTTTAAACGAAGCTTAATAAAACTTTAAAAAATTTATTTTCAAAAGCTATTTAAATATTAACGAGCTTTTCACTGTTTTAAACAACAGTTTAAACCACTAGTTTATTATTATATTAAAACTCAGGAAAAACTTTAATAAAAAAACTAGCATTTGAATTACGTCGCTAGGCTTTAAAGCCGAAATGTGGTAGAAAGCTTTCTGAAGCTTTTGTTTAATTATAACTTTTATTGTATTATCATGTATTTACAAAGTTTTATCAAATAAATAAGCTTTTATGAGCTTTTAACATAGTATTGAATAATACTACTTTTCTACTACAAATTTTTATTTAAAAATTACTATTAGAAAAGTTTTAAAAAAGGGATCAAAAATTGTAATTATAAGTAGGGTAATGGGGGTAAAGTGGGAAAAGGTTTCCAAAAATATATCAATAGGTTTTGTCAAAATTCTTTTGAGCGATCCGTTGTCTAACAAAATAACAAAAATTTAACTTTCAGGGAATTTTTCGAAATATATTCATTTTCACACATTACCTTATGTCCCCTATAAAAAAAAACTTGTTTTACAGTTGCAATGCCAAAATTTAAATTTACTTATTATTTTTTAAATTAAAAACCCTGCTAAATTTTCATATCATATTTAAAGAGCATTTTACTAATATCAAGATCTAAAATGAGCTTTTTGCACAAAAACATAAAATAAGTTTACTTTTTTAAATCAAAAAACCCTGCTAAATTATCATATCATATTTTAAGAGCTTTTTACAAATATCAAGATCCAAAATGAGGTTTTTGAACAAAAAAATTATAGGATTAGTTTACTTTTCTTTTAAGCTTGTATAGAATTTTCGCATTTTTTTTCTTGTTTTTTTATTACAAATGTTTTCACTTCATAAAAGAATTTACTTTACAAAAATTTTAAGTACTAACCTGTAGAACACGACCAAGATAAAAAGTTTTTGTATAAACCCTAAATTAAATCTCTTAACAAAAAGACAAGAATTATTTGTTAACAACTTTAAGAAAATTTATACAAATTTAGCTCAAAAAAAAAAACTTTTTTCGCAACAAATTTTTTATATTTCTTTTCTCTCTAATTTTTCTTTCAGTCCCATCATTTGTCCACACCACCCCGACCAATTTTTGTCATCATTAGTTGTGTTTGTTGCTTACTACAATCGTGCTCGGCATTTATTATCCTTTTGCCCATTTGGTATAATCGTCAGTGTGCCATAACATTTCTGAAAATGCAATTTTGTGTCTCCACTTCTAGTATAATGGTGATATTTTTACTGGGATTTTTGAAAATGTTGCCTGTGGTAAGTATAATTTGCCATATATACTATGCACTGCTTTAGTTATTATATGTTGTTATTAAATTTATTACAATACTATAAGTAAGTTTATTAATGGCAGACAACAAATTTCTTAAGAAACGTTTGTGGCAAAACTTATGAAAAACAAATTATAGAGAAACAAAAAAGGATTCAAAGACAATTATTTTAAATTTATTACTCAAAAACAACAAAAAAATATATATAAACAAAACAATTGGGAACATGTTTTAAGGGAAACAAATTAATGGTATGAAATAAAAAACTTTATTTTACAGGATTTATTTGTTGAAAAATAAGAATATTTATTTTAAAAATATAAAAAAAAATTATTTGAACTAGAAAAATTTAAGAGATATGTACCATCAATTCTATACATTTCAGTTCCTTGTACTAAAGAGTAAATAATTTGTATTTAAAAGTTAATCGAAATTTAGGTTTGTGGAATTAGTAACTAGATAATTCTTTTTTTTAAGTTTTAAACGTAAAAAAATATAATTTTGTATAAAATTTCTACTGTTGCTTTACACATAATAAATATCATAACGAGCAATGAAAATGGCTGAACTTAAAATCTTATATACACACAATTTTTTCTTTAACATTGTAAATTATAATCCTTATCTGAAATAATTGTCATACTTTGGCTGTTAATTTAAGTCTTCATAAAAATGAATTTAACCATTAACGGTTTTTGTTTGCCATAAACCCATCTAAATTATGCAAAACAAAAGAAAAATCCCAAGTACTGTCAGAAATATTTTGAAAGTCTACAAAGAAAGTGAATATAAATGAAAAAGAAGGTATATAATTTAACACAAAAAAAAATATATAATGAGGACTAATGAGCAAAAAGACATTATTAAGTGCAAAAAAAATTACAGGAAGGAATAAAAAAGAAATTATGGTAGTCAAGAAAGTGAAGGTAACTCCAAAATGGCTAAAAAATTCAAACAATTGTTAGTGAAAGATACAAATACTTTTATATCGCCCATAGATAGATAATATTTATACAACAATTCAATTTGCAAATTGGCACTATTTCCCTTAAAAATATAAAAAATTTTAAAGTTTTCCCATTTTGAGAGAGACGACGTATGAGTAATATTAATTCACAGGTAGTTGTACTGAATTTTCATTAACTTCAAAACTTATAAGGCGATTTTAAATATTTTAAATAATTTAGCACAAACACAGATTGTTTAAGCTTGAGGTTAAGTTTTCGATGTATTTTTAATACACTTTATAATTTTTTTTTTTTCAACTTTTAGAATATAATATAACTTGGATTTAAATTTTAAAAATTTACTGGTTAGTTGTTTTTAAATTTTTTATTATATAATTGGTAAAAGTATACCATGGAATTTAATTTTTAAATGCCAATAAAAACATTAAAGTTATCTAATAAGGATTTTGATTCATCTCTGTGATTTAGGAGGTTAAAAAGAACGTATTTAATTAACTATTTGCTGACTTTTTTTTAATACATGTAGACAATGATAATTATTTTATAATTCTACATCGTAATCGTTACGATTTTTATGAAAAAATTCGAGTTTTTAAAGTTTTCCTATTCCTACAGGGGGTTGCGTATGAGTAATATTAATTCACCAGTAGTTTTATAGAATTGTCAATAACTTAAAAACTTTTAAAGGAATTTTGAAAATTTTAAATAATTCAACCCTGGGCATGTAATATATAATAATAAAATTGTATATTAGAGCGTACCACCTTACAGGCACCGTACACCTTCAAATATAAAGTATTGTTTCAAGATAATTTTAAAAAAATATTTTTTTTTGCCGAACATAGGGGTCACCTTTTTGAGTTTTTCATTATATCTTCAATATTTACAGTCCGATCTTAAAGTGTGATATATCGATTTTTTTTGGTTTCAGGGATACCAATATTTTTGGTTCAAGGTCCATTGACCTCAAGTGTCCCGATCTAGTACTTACCCCCCAAATCTCTTTTCCTACCATCCTAATGTGTCACCCTAATGTCAAAAAATTAAAACTCGCACATTGATTACGTTTCTGCTCGTGTGAATGCTACCTTAAGGCGATTGTGGTCTCTAGATTTATGTTTGCCTCTACATGTGAGGAAACGTGTTGCTAGTGGTCTTCTTATGTCACAATTATTATAAGCCTTAGAGGTGTTCACGGGTACTAATAGTGTTTTTCTTAGACGCCTTCATCTTACATTTAATCGTATCATAAGATATGTTTATAGATTAAGAATGAGGGAACACGTCACTCCTTTTGTATTAGATTTTGTTGGTATTTCTTTTGAAAATTTAATAAAATTGAGAATTTTGTTGCTATTTTATTTATTTATATTGTGGAGAACTTTAATTTCACAAAATCGAGTAGAAACCCTCAAATAGTTTTTCATCGTATAACTTCATCCATTTATGAAAGATCCTTTAATGTGAGGATAACTAGAATTCGCTTCCTAGATACCTTAAAAATTTCGTTTTTTCAAAGGCTACGTTTAAATGCAAATTAGTGCAGTATTTCGGTATGTAACACCCTCTCTAATTTATGATAACTCTAATTTTATCTTTTCTTAATTGCTACATTATGGACCTTAAATTTTAAATTTTATTTTAAATTTTATTTTATATTTTAGTTATTATTTTAGTTTAGGCATTTTATATAGATATATTTTTTTTATATAGTAAATTGTTTTTTTAGTAGTATACGAACCATATTTGGCCCAGAGGGCTTGGTGCTTGAATATTTGAATAAATAAAATAAAATAAATAAAATATTTGCTAAGGAAGTATTTTGATAATTCCAGCACAACTATTTTAAAAATGTTTTTTAGAATTTTTTATTGCCGAATGTAGGGGTCACATTTTTAAATGTTTCCTAATATCTTCAGTAATTACAATCGTATATTAAAGTATGATTTATTGATGTTATTGTGTCAAAAAGACCAATTTTTGCTTTAAAAGTCATTGACCTCAAGTACATTAGGGTGGCACATTAGGGTTGTAGGAACTGAGATTTGGGGGGGGGGGGGGGGGGTAAGTACTAGAATAGAACACTTGAGGTCAATTCCCGAGAGAAAAAAAATCAACATATCACGTTTTAAGATCGGACTATAAATACGGAAGATATAACAAAAAATGTTAAAATGCGACCCCTACGTTCGGCAAAAAAAATTTTTTTTTTCAAATTCACTTTATATTCGCTGGTGTACGGCAAATTTTTTTTCCTGGAACGGTCTATTGTATATGCTTATAGTTAAAAATTACTTATAAAAATACCTGTCATTGATTTTAAAAGTTTTTAAATTTATAATTTTTTTACAAGAAATATTTTTTTTATGTTAATATATTTAATGTGATTTACAGGTGATAAAAAATCTAATTCTAAGGTTGGCCAAAAATGGCTTTTGGAACATATGTATAAGAGCCTAAGAGGGTTAAAAAAGATGTAAAAAATTCATATTTATTTGATATCTTTCGTTTGAGTATTTTTGGCAATAAGGGCAAAGATATTTTAAATAAGTTGCTTCATCTTAAGATTTTATCAAATATCTAAAAGTCTAATGATTCTTCTCATGGAAAAGAAAGATCTTAAAAATTTTAAAAGCTATAGAAACCAACCATAAAAAGTTTAATAAATTTGCAAAAGAAAAATTTTTAAAATATGTAAAAATTTCAATCAAAAAAAGTTTTACAATTTCAAAAATTAACTTTGCTATTAATCGTGAATTAATTAAAAAAAAAATAATTTCTATGAAAGCATTAACAGTTTCTTTATTCACTTGGTTGGTTTGTCTTTCATCCCGTATAAAATAAGAAATTTGCATTACGATTTATGATGTAGTAGGGTTGAGAAGTCTGTATCTCCAGCACCGCGACCAAGTAGATCTATTGTGCACCCTCTAATGCCTTGAGTAGCAATACAACATTTTTTACTTCCTGTTTTTTGTATTGTTCCTCCATAATATCAGGTCTGCCAAATGTGATAAATCGTAGGTATGCATCCTCCATACAATATCTGCATGTCGTATCTCGATCATATCCCATTTTGTTTAGGATGTTATTACATGGATAGTGTCCTGTGAGTGCTCCACATAGGAGTCTTAGATTAGGTTTATTCATCTGAAGGTCTTCTTTGCTCCTCTTTTCATTGTATAATAAGAACTTCTTTGAATGTTTCAGCGGTTTCTGTTTGTTCCAATATTCAATGGATTTCGTCTTGATCAGATCCGGTATCATATTTGTGATATCCTTTCTCGTGAAACCAAATTGAGGACACGAGCCTATAAGTGGCAGTTCCGCACCTAGTCTCGCTTGTTCATCAGCTTTTTCATTGCAGTGTTACCTTATTATTGATCGCCAATTGGTTGAAGACTTTATGGCATTCTAGCACTGATCTATGGTGATAGATGGGGTTTTTCAGGGCCTTCATTACAGCCTGGCTGTCCGACATTAAGTTTATCTTTGTTCTTCCACGATTCCTTTCCAGAAGTTCGGTCGTTGCTGTATAGATAGCATATAATTCTGCAGTAAATATAGTTGAGCCTCTGCCCAGAGGTATGTGAATTCTGAACCTAGTTTCGTATACAACGGCTCCAACTCCAAATTTGCATTATTTAAGATATAAAAAATTATCTATTTTAAAATAATAACTTTTAGGGGTCACTTAAAATTCTTATTCTGACTAACAGGCTGAGCTATTACGTCTTACTTAAAGAAGAATTATTAATTATTACATTTTTATATTTCTTATTTTTCGTTTTTTTTTTTATATATTTTTAAAACAATTATATTTTCTAGTATGAAGGCGTATGATTAATATTAATTAGTAGACATTTTTTTAAATCTGCAACAACTCTAACAATTTTAAACTAAGCCTAAAAATGCAAATGTGATATAAATCTTTAAACTTTAAAGAATATTTTATATAAATAAGTAATTTAAAAAAAGTTTAAACTCTTTTAAAAAATTTACATTTAAAAATTGATTTTTTTAACTTTTAGTCCTATTAAAAAATTGTTTAATGCTTGTGTTTCTTTTAAATCAAATACCAAAAAGAATTTAATTAATTAAAACACAAACGGTATTGTTTCGTTACTAAACAACTGTAGAGGGATATTAAGTGTTGTTTTCTTTTTTATTTATTTTGTGGTAGAAATTTGTTTTTAAAACACAAAAGCTGTTTTTTTTTGTCTTCCTTAAGTTTCTAAGAAGTCTGCATGTCTAAAATAAATAAGGCAACAAAAAATAACTTTTTAATTTCTAAAGATTTCTGGGAGATGAGTAAAAAACACAAATTTTGATAAAAAAAAAAGCAATAACGGAAAATAAATACAAATTCCAACACTTAAACACTGGGGAAAAAGATTCTTGAAAAAAAATTGACATACACAGTAAGCAAGAGTTTTTTTGAGTAAAGTAATATTACTTTAATGTGCATTTCTTTTAAATACTTTTTTTTATAAAAACCCCCAAAGAAAATTTTAATGTCACAAAAAGCCAAATCCTTATTAACTTAATATAAAGAAATCCTTTTATAGGGAAAGCAAAGGAAAAAAATCATTGCCATATAATGAAATTCTTCACGCATAAGTAAATGTAAATAATATTTAATACTTTATAAGGATATTTTAACACAACTTTTTTAAGCATGTGTATTTATTTTATATAAAAAAAAATTACTTATTGGATTTAAGAAACTAAGGATATTAACATTCCTGAACAAAAATTTATTGGGGCCTGGAGTTTAAACAAAAATTCAAATTAATTTTAAATTATCAGACGATTGATTTTAAAGCTTCTACTGAAAGCTTTTTCATATTAGTTTAAATACTTTTATATAAAAAATAAATTATTTTAAAATTTTATAGTCGCTTCAATATTTTAATAAATATTTAAGTTTGTTTACTTAATATAAGAATTAATATTAATCATACGTCCTGTATAAAGTTTATGCCAGATATACTAAGCCCCTTGATGTAACTAATTTTTTCTATATAAGAACTGTTTATTATTCACATCAAAGCTATTGAATATCAATTCAAAGGCCTTTTTAATTTGTGTAGCCTATTGGAAATTATCCACCATTTGATACTGTTATTTAAGTTTACATATGTTTTGTTATATATATTTTTTTAACATACACAAAAAAAATTTCTTTAATATGAACTTAAAAGATAAAAACGATAAAATACATATTTAAGTATTTCATTACTTAAACAGAGATTTCAGATTATTTTTTTTTTTTTTTGATTTTTTTTTTATCTTTTACAAACGTAAGCATAACATGTAGGGTCTGGGTTAGAGTATGTATAAATATATTTGTATGTATAATTGTGTATTTAAAGGATTTATTTGTAGGTTTTAATAACCATATAATAAGTAAACAATTTTTTTTCTTGTCTTTCTTATACATACACAAACATATATAGAGCCATAAATATGCTTGTATGTGTGTGTATTTGTATTAGTTAAAATGCCACTATTTGTCTGTGTCAGAATAAATATTTATATAGAATTTCGGGCCATGAAACTTAAAGAAAAGTAACACAATTATTATGACATTTTATTAAGACATTTACTAAAAGCTTTAAGGCTTTAGTTTTGTACAGGTGTATGTATGTGTGAATATATGTTTACATTGACGCTTAAATATTTACACAAATACATTTAATAGTTGTAATTTTGTTTGGTTAGGTTAGATCTTGGTCATCTTTTAATTAATTAAGCAAATATTTATTATAAACTAGAGTAAATTTAATTAAACTACAGCTAATTGAATGTAATGGATATAACTCAAGGTTACCTTTAGAGCTAGAAAGTAATTTGTAAAAGCAACAGTTGTTTAAATAATTAATTCTAAATAGTTTAATAAAATCTTAAATTTATAGCAATTGTGAGAAAAAATTATCTGATTACGTTTTGGTTTTTTATTCTGTAAATCAAATAACACAGTTTAACACAAAAAAAAATTACGGGGTTCCGACGATTGACTCTTGTTAAGGAGACCCAAAAAAAATATACGTGTGTCGTCGTTTTGATAGTTTACATCGAAATTTAATTTTAGAGGCGGTTTAAGTTTCCCAGCTCTGGCCTGTTCTTGCAGCATATCGGTATAAAACTATGTTTTCTTTACATCTGAGGTGTAGGGTATGTTCAGCAATTTTGTATATAACTGTATGCCAAATATTTTTGGGGAATATATTAACCCTTTAGCTCCGCCTCATAACGGCATTTTTGGCTTTATTCTAACAAATTGTAAAAAACATGTTGGCCATAAAATTCTACTATATATGTCAGAACTCACCAAAACCGTAAACTTAACACAAATTCCAAAAACCAATCAAATTCAAGATTGCTCATCAGATTTCTAGTCAAATTTTGGAATGACCAACATATTATAAGTCAGATTGTGGGATCACCTACGTAATATTTAGATCATTCCAAAATCTGACTGAGAATTCGATGATCAATCTTGAATTTGTCTGGTTTTTGGTATTTGTATTAAGTTTTGGGCTTTATGGTGTTCTGACATATATAGTATAATCTTATGGCCAACATTTTTGTAGAACATTTCATCCCCGCCCTTCCCCTTTTTCGGGATGGTTTTTACAATTTGTTAAAATTTAGCCAAAAAATGCCGGTATGAGGGGGAGTTAAAGGGTTAATATGTTCTACAAAAATATTTGTCATACCATTATCTACAAAGTTTCTGAACATACCCTGCACCTCAGATGTAAAGACAACATAGTATTATATACCGATATGCTGCAAAAACAGGCCAATGCTGGGAAACTTAAACCGCCTCTAAAATGAAATTCCGATGTAAACTATCAAAACGCCGACACACGTATATTTTTTTTATTTTTGGCCTCCTTAACAAGAATCAATAGTCCGAACCCCGTAATTTTGGAAAAAGTTTGAAATTGTTGTGCAGTGTAATAATATAACAAGTAAAAAAGGGATAAATACGGCTGTGCCGAATCTTTGAATACCCTGCACCATAGGGGCTGAAGATGATATACGTATATACTAAATTTTGCATGAACTGTAATATGAATATGTTTTGTCAATTTATGTAACGAACTTTTGTTATTTAGTTTTAGTAATGTTATTTATTTAGTTTTAGCAATGTTATTTACAGATGTCTGCTCTGTTAGCGATTTTAACATTGTTGATTTTTACGTTAACTTAGTTATTAGAGTAACACACATATAGCTCTAAGAATGTTATTATTCTCATAGTATGTAAGACAATAAATGTAATCGAACAATAAGAAGACTTAATAACATTTTTACTTACTTAACAGAAAAAAAAAATAGATACAGAAAATTGTACAAATTTGTATGGAAAATTTAGAGGTACATTCACATTTTCACTCATAACTTTTGAACCGCTAAACCGATTTTGCTCATTTTAAATACCAAACTGCTCGGGAGGATGTTCAATAATCTGGGTAAAAATAGGCACCCCCGCTTGCGTCTTCGCGTCGTGATCGCCATTTCAACAGACAGACGGACAGACAGACAGACGGACATCGCTAAATCGACTTAAAATTGAATAAGGATCATGAATATATATACTATATTTCGGCATGTTACAAACGGAATGACAAACTGATATATACCCTCACCATATATGGTGGAGGGTATAAAAACCTGTTTATTAAAATTACTTGTTAGCACCACATGGCGTATGATTAATATTAATTAGGGGTTTACCTTATAAAAACGTTAATAACTTCTTTACTACTGCAATGAATTTAATATTTGTTTTTGCTATTAAATCCTAAGATGTCAAGGAATATAATAAAACAATTGAAAGTAATATAATATTAATATGGCGCGTCTATTTTTGTTATAATCTTAAATTTGGTAAATATTATTACTAAAAATTATTGCTATAACTACCATTTACATTCTTTTTAAATCCCTAGATTATTACAAAACAATTCTTTATGTATACTTATAAAAACAAATAAAATGAAAACAGAAAATTATTTCAGCCCTAAGGTCACTTATTGCTACAAAACCTACCTGTGCACCTACTTATACTAAACAAAAGAAATAAGAAAAATATATTATTAAATCTTTTCAAATAAAGACTGCTTTAATAATTTTTGATATTCAACTAAGTAAAAGCAACATTTTATAATGGAAATCTGTTACAATATATATATGAATATAGCTAAAGCCTTAATAATAATATGCAAATGAAAATTAAATGTCAACATAACAAGTAAAACAACAAAAAAAAATTATACAAATATTTTTTTTTTTTTTTTTTGTTATTATTTATGTAACAAGAGACCAAACCAAATTCCTGTTAAAAAGCAGCGCAAAATAAAACAAAGTTAAGTTTAACAAAAAGAAAAAAAAAATAAAAAAAACTGCTAAGTCAAAATTAATATTTATTAAATGGCAATGGTAAAAGGAATGTATTGTAAACACAGCAAAAAGTTACCCCTCATTGTGATACAAAAAAAATAAAATAAATTAAAATTTAAGGAATGGTAATTTAAAGAAAAAACCACGAGCAACGTCTATAATAATATTTAAAAAGCAACAATTTTGTTTCAAAAATATTCCCTACATAAAACAAGTGAAAATTATTTTAACTTTTGTTGAAATAATTTAAAAAAAATCGTTTAAGTCATTATTTGCATATCTTTAGCTAAATGCGTGAAGTAATAGTGGCTTTTTAAGCTGCTTAAGTTTTTCAAGTTTCTTAAACATTTTGAATTTTAACATTTACTTAATTAGTTTTAAAGTTATTAAAACTTTTTTAGAAATACTTTTAAATTAGTAATAATCATACGACATGTACAACAAAATATTTAATAATTTAAAAACTTTTAAATAAATATAAAGAGAATTTTACATGAATTCTATATCAATTGAAATTTTAAAATTATTCACGATTATGTTAAATAAACTCTTTATTAATTTTGTAAAATACAAAATTATATATTTTAGTGAAAAATAAAAACTTCTATCAAAGTACGAGAAACTCTTTATTTTAAATAGCTTAATTAGGAAACTGAGATCTACAAAATGGTTTATAATAGATTATGAAAAGGATTTCCAAAGAAAAATTATGTAAATTTGCTAAATTATTCCTTTGAAAATTTTGTATTATTACTTCAAAAATTTGCCGTATATCCCTGGAGCCAGTCATCTTTGCCTGCTTGATTTTTCCTTCATACTTGTTTCTTCTTGACTACATTTTCATCGTAAAATTTAATTTCAAAAAGTAACGCTTAAACTAAAGATGTATTTTTTTTTTTTTGTTTGTTGATTTTGCAATTTACCCACCACAAATACACTTTTGTTACTTTCTTATAAATCTTGAATTTTGAGTTGACTTATTTATTTATTTGCATAATTTTATTTAGTATTAAGCAGGGGATGTTTGTGTACAATCATCAGGGACCAAAACAAATTTAAGCTGAAACATGATATGCAAAATCATATATGCGCATATATTAGAAAACAATAGAGTTTTATTATAGATTTTATATTTCTGTATATTTTCTAAAAATAAAGTAAACCTTATATGATTTGTTTTGCAGATTTTTACATAATTATAATATTTATTAAATTTTTAATTTTCTATATAAAGTGTTAAGCACACATATGGCATACAAAATTTCTTTGTGGAAAAAGTTAAAAAAAAAATTATTAAGAATATTTTACAGATTTTTAATAATTTTTTTAAGCCATCAATCAAAAATTATATAATTTAGTTAATGTTTAATTTTTAATTTCGTATTTTTATGAATATTTATGAATATTTGAAATTAAATTAAATCATTTGCCTTTTAAAATATAAATTTTTCAAATTATCCAATATCTTTAAACACCCAGAAAAACCATACATTACCAAATAATGGGTAAAGTAATGTACAGCCAAAGGGGCCGATGGATTACTTTACACCTTACTTCATTGATGAATTTTACAGGCGATGAGCCTTTAGAGGTGATAATGTAAGGGGTTACTTATATGGTTACGAGAATGGAAAAAGTAATGTGTCTAAAAATAGATTTTTAAAAAAGAGGAATTCTTATTAAAAAAACTATTACAAATATTTTAAACGTTATTAAAAATAATGTGGTTATGATGGGAATCGAACCAGGCAACTCTGGCTGCCAGCCAAGAACTCTACCCACTGAGCTATCGACGCATATAGTATTTGATTGCTTTAAACTTAAATGAATTGTTGCGCTTCGTTTTTTCGCTTGTGTTAGTGTATCTAAAAATAGATTTTCAAAAATATTTCAATTATTACTTTGCATTTATAAATCATATATTACGTAATCAATAATGAATAACTTATTACTTTATGCTTGCAAATAATGAAGAAGGTAACGAGCTATCATTACAAGGTACCAAATACTGCCAAGGCAAGAGACAGCACAGAGAAAACAGATTTATCGCCACAACCGGATCGCTTTCCAACGAAATATTTTGGTTGCAGCAACCGAATTATTTAGTTGTCCTAATGTTTTTCTGATACAATTATTTAGTTATCCTAATCAAATGTTTTTCTGATACAATTGAAATATTTGGTTTCAATCGAAATTCTGTTGCATTAATCAAATTTGGGTTGCGACAAATAAATTTATCGGTGGGTTTAACCAAACCAACCGAATTATTTAGTTGTCCCAATCAATGGTTTTCCTGATACAATTGAAATATTTGGTTTCAATTGAAATTCTGTTGCATTAACCAAATTTGGGTTGCGACAAATAAATTTATCGGTGGCTCCAACCAAACCAACCGAATTATTTAGTTGTCCCAATCAATGGTTTTCCTGATACAATTGAAATATTTGGTTTCAATCGAAATTCTGTTGCATTAACCAAATTTGGGTTGCGACAAAAAAATATATCGGTGGCTCCAACCAAACCATTTGGTTGGCAATAAATTTTTGTTGCTACAATAAATTTGATTTCTCTGTGAGATAAATGTGTTACTGCCAACCGATTCTATTGTTTTATTTTAATTTTTCTAGCAACATTATTTTTTGCTGCATGCAGCTAGACAACAGTTTGCTGGTCAAGCAAATTATTTAGAGAAAATCGATTTATCAGCAATTGCTTTTCCGCCATCTTCATTTGATGGGTTTAAACACTTATAGCATGTTTTTTCTTTTAATTTATATTTATTTTTAATTTTTTTTTTTTTTGGATTATTGTTTATTATTTATTGTTTAAATTTGGTTTATATTTAATTTTAATTAAAATTTTCTTCTTCTAAATACCGTTTGATTTTTAATTCCTTTTTTCCTGTTAATTTCTGTTTAATACTATTCAAGATTTTTGAATTGTTTCTTACTAAAGTACACTTTATACTTTGGCATCTTTTATCTCACATAGACTTCATGAAGTTTTTATTGTTAACAATTCTGTTAAAATAAAATAAAAAACTAAAAGATTTTAATGAAGTAATATTTCTTAAGAAATTTTCTATTTTCTTTATCGTCTGCCATAAACAATATTTTATTATATTTACTATTTTTTGCCCAGCGTAATGTACTTAACACAAACTTTTTGGTTTATTTGTTCTTGACTGGGTTATTGTTGTAAAATATGCAAACTGTTTAATTTAAATGCTATTTGTGTAAATTATCCTATAAAATTGTGTTTTAAGTCTATGGTAATTAACAGTAACAAAAGAATGAAATTAAATTTTGTAAAGAGTAAAAATCTTTTATAAATTTATTTATTATTATTTAAGCAATTTCAGAAAAATTCTAAGTGAGAAAAAGCTGGGCAAAAAAAAAGGAAAGTTGTAAACAAAGATGTTCTAGGAATCTAAGTTAAGCCCAACACTGAAAAAATATGAAATAATAAAAAAATAATTACTTTAGGTAAACAAGAGTACAGGCCAGTTTCATAGTTAAGACTTAAATATTTTTTGAAACTTAAGTTTACTATTTTAGACCACTTTTTAAATAATTTTTTTTAGCTTAATAGTCTTAAATGAATATCTCAAACGTAAGTATTACTCAAACCCGTTAAAAATCTTAAAATCTTAAAAAAAAATTATTAAGATTATGAATCTTTAAAAATTACCAAACATTTAAAAAATTCTTAAGGAAAAAATATTTAAAAATACTTTAGGTAAAGAAAAATATTTTTAAAAGTTTTGTTTTTCTATATTTTTGATAGAAAAATTGAAGCTTCACACTGAAATTAATTTAAAGAAAATGTGTCTTAAAAATTTTAGATTTAAATATTTGTTCTTTTTTTTCAAAGACTTTTTCAAAGAACTAATATAAGTTTTCGCATCAAAAGCAGCAATATCCTCTAATTTATAAGAATAGTTTTTTAAAATTACCTATTTTCTCTGAAATTTAAAATTTTTAAAATTCCTAAAGTAGTTTTAAAGTTTTTCCAGGTTTAGTAAAACATCACCTGAATTAATATTAATCATACGTAGTGGTAAAAAAATTAAAAACATCTATTAAAACAAATAAAACAATTAATATGACAAACAAAATCAAAAAATATTACAACCAAGTCAAATAAAATTAATAACCAGAATATCAAAATAACATCGATTATGCTGCATAAAAACAAACCCTATTTCAAATCAAGAAATTTCTTTAAATTAATTTTAATTTTATTTATTATTTTTTTTTAAATCCTAATAAAACGTTGATAATATATTTAATAATAACCGGCTATTGCTTAGAAATTTTAAATATAGTTTTCTGAAAGTATAAGCTTTCTAAATCTTTCGAAAAACCTAAAAATTCTGCAGTGGTTTTATTATTATGCTTAATTTAGTTAAATCACATGTGAATTAATATTTATCATACGTCATGATAAATAAAATTTTAAAATATCTGCCAAAGTCAAAGAACACTAATAGTATGAGCTATAGAAAAACGTTAAAAATAAAGAATATTTTTTTTCTAAAATTGGCCCAACAAACGTTATTTCACAAACAGTCTTGAACAGATAGAGATTTTTACAAATTCATAAGTAGGATAATTTTTTTAACTTTTCTGCTTTCTGAATCATACAAAAAACAAGAAAAAAACGGCTTAAATTCGGCTTTGCCGAATCTTTGAATACCCTCCACCAATATCCTAAAAAAAAGTTTTCTACTGTTTTTGATACAAATAATGTAAATAACTTTTAAAGTAAAATTATTGTAGTGAAAAAAATTTTTTGAGGTGAACAAATTTTTTGCATGCGAAAACAAATTTTGTGGTGGAAAAAAAAATTTTGAGGTGAAAAAAAATTTTTGTGTTGAAAAAATGTTGGTGGTGAACTGATGAAGAAACATGAGAAAATATATTACATATGTACCAGTCGCTACTATGAAATTGTACTAAAATACATCAATTTGTATGGAAATTTAGAGGTATCTTCACATTTTCACATCACTTTTTAACCACTGGACCGATTTTACTCATTTTGAATACCAAACTGCTGGGGGGGATGTCCAATAATCTCAGTAAAAATAGGTACCCGGGCGGACATCGCTAAATCGGCTTAAAATTGCATAAGGATCACGAATATATATACTTTATGGGGTCTTAGACCTATATTTCGGCATGTTACAAACGGAATGACAAACTGATATAGTATACCCTCACCATATACGGTGGAGGGTATAAAAATTTAATGAATCATTTATTTAGAGGTACTAATAGATTTCCTTAAATAACCTTGTGGCGTATGATTAATACGCCACAATAAAAAAATTTACATTTTTATAATTTTTCTTCGATACACAGACAACCAAATTTCTTGCCAACTGAATATTTTGGTTGCAGCAACCGAAATATTTAATTGTCGCAACCAAATTTATTCTTTAAACAATTAAAATATTTGATTTCAACAGAAATTCTGTTGCATTAACCGAATTTCGGTGGCGACAAACAAGAAATTCAATTGTCACAATGAATCTGTGTACAAATAAAACTATAAAACAGGCAATGTATTTGAACAAAAATAAATAAATAAATAAATAAATAAATAAAAAAAAAAATAAATAAATAAATAAAAAAAATAAATAAATAAGTAAATAAATAAATAAAAAATAAATAAACAAATTAATAAATAAATAAATAAATAAATAAATAAATAAATAAATAAATAAATAAATAAATAAATAAATAAATAAATAAATAAATAAATAAATAAATAAATCAATAAATCAAATCTACAACACTTCAAGACTTACAATACTTCAATTCAGGAAACTTTTTTGACATAATTTCCAGTTTCTCTGGTGTTAATATTCTAATTAGAAGCTAGGAATAACTATAAATTTATATAGTTTTCGAAAAACTCAAGAGGTTTTAAGCTTATTCCCTAATTAGCTAAACTACCTTTGAATTAATATCAATCATACGTCTTGGTTTAATTTTTTTTTTTAATTTTTAAACACAAGGAAAACAGAATATGTCACCACAAATTTAAAAATTTTAATAATACCATTTTAAGTTTTTCATCTAACTAATGTTATATGTATTTTAATACTTATATTTTTTTAAAACATTATCTTGCATTTTCCGCTCCCTTTATAACTAATTTCCAGAACTGGCAACCTATAATTAGTTCTTCATTGGCTTCACTACTACTACTGGGTATTTCTACACTAATTGCTATAGCATTAGTAATACACTCCGAATTAGTACCCAAGAAATTATTGCACGTAAATAACAAGTCCACAAATGCAACAAATTCAACAATATCAACAGCTGTTACTAACACTACAAGCATTAACACAACAACAACAGCAGCAATGGCAGCAGTAACAGCCAGCAATAGTACATTGGGTACACTAACAAAAAAACAAGAACAGGAATTAGAAAAGGCCACAATAACAGCAGGAATACAAACAGCAGCATCTTCGGGCAATACAAATATAACACAAATTAGTGCAACACCAACACAAACGATACTACCGGGGGAAGGATTACAAACACTAAGACGTCCGGCAACAACAATATCAACAACAACAACAACATCAACAGCAGCAGCAGGAACAACATCATCATTAAAACCCCCCTTAAGATTTGTAACACAAGCAACATCAACATCTGGTATTCGGGGAGCTATCGGTATTAGTTGGTTGTTGCCTTTATTGTTTGCAATAACATCTCCTTTAATTTGTACAATTAACGGCAAATGGCCACAAAACTGGTGGTTAGAAATTATGAGCCATTCTATGTCCACAACAACGACGGCAGCAGCAATAACAGCAACAACAACAACGTCTTTAATGGGCACAACAACCAGAACTGTGTTAACAAATGCAGCTGCATATAACTTAAAGCCATTAAATGAGCGTTATTTTCGCACGCATTTAACACCATTTACAACTGAGGCACCTTTGTTAAGTAATGGTGATAGTTTTTTGGAATTTAATACAACATCTAGCATAGATAACAGTAATACACTACTAACAACGACAACAACAACCAGTGGTAGCAGCAGTAGTTCACAATCAACATTATGGTCCAATTCCTTACAAACAGCACGTTCTCCAGTAACCTCAATATCATTGCAACACAATGAAGATATTTTTGGTGCAACTGCTGCTGGTGGTGCTGATGGTATAACATCAGAGGATGGTTTATATTCTTTTGCTACACCCGCTCAACCGGCTTTAAGTTTTATTTTATTTTTGTGTGTGGATATTTTGTTCATTTTACTATTTTTTGCTCTATTTGCAATTTTAATCAAAAAACTTTTATGGCTTTGGCATAAAAATCGTCGTACAAATAATATAACAACGAATACAAATACTATACAACAACAACATCAGCCACTACAACAACAGCAACATCCACAACATCCTCACCATCATCAGCCATACAACAATGCTTCATTGGATAAATTCAATATGGTCATGAAACAAAGGTGGGGTGTTATTTTTTTTTTTTAACACTATTTATCGTTAGTTATTTTAATTTTTGATTATTTTTGTTCTATTCTCTAATTACACTATTTTTTTTTTCTTTGATTACTTTTAACAGAATTGGTTTATTATATCGTACGGGTTGGCTGTTGTTAATCAAATTATGTACGGATGCTTTATTTATTGTATATAGTAATGCTGTTACAATGGAAACATGGTGGTGTTATCCTTTTGGCATATCGTGTATACTAATGGTAAGTTAATAAAATTTTTAGAAAAATTGTAAAAAAATATTTATAGTAGAATTTTGTGCAATAGTAATTAAATTTTAAATATAAAAAAATAGATTTTCTTTATAAGAAAAATTTAATTTTTTACATTTTTTTTATAACAATTTTAAATATGAACAGTTTTGCCAAGACTCCACATCATAATTAATATTAATCATACGACCTGAGGAATAAAATTATATATAAACTTTATTTTAGCTCTTATAAATCGATAATATTCAAAATCAATTTATTAATATTTATTAAAAACAAATTTTGGTAATTTACGCAAAATGACTTCATATAGATATTTATTTTTAACAATAAAAATAGTGTTATTTAATTTATTTTAATATAATTTATTATAATTTTCTTTGACCTAAGTTTTCCATTTCTTATACGCCTTTAATACAATTTCTTTTTAATTAATTTAAATTAGTGACATAGTGACATGACATGATTAATTTGAATTAGTTAATTAATTTAAATTACGTAATTCCAATATATAAAAACAAATCTACCCTTGACTTTGAGAACATGTAATTCTTTTTTTATGCGACTTAAATTGCTTATGGAAAAGTAACAAAATAATTTTATGCAGGAATCCTTAGTCATGTTTACATGACTTATAATGTTTGTTGCCGTTTAGTTTATAAGTAGTAAAGAAGACTTGTCATCACTGCCACCATAAGGCCTTTGAATCACATAAAAGAGCTGATAAGTGTAAATTTTGCAAAACAAAAGTTAATTATTTTGTTAAAAATAATCTAAAATACATATAAAATTAAACGAAAATACAATCAAAAAGAGGACTACTGATTTATATTTAGCCCATTTTGTTGTTTATTTTCAATCATTGTTAAATAGTCGACAAAAGTAGTAAAAGCAGTCGAAAATCGTTTAAAATAACCATCAATTTTTAACTGACAAAACGTAGAAAAAACAATTTTTGTGGTTTGTTTTTCAAATTGAAATTTTTTTTTACTTTTGAGAAAACTCCTTCTGAGTGTTTCACCCACTTCTACAACCATTCTACAAATTTCTTTTTACCTAACGTATAAATTAATTTACCCCTTTCTAAGTAGAGAAAAATCCCCAAAATCCCCACACACTAAAATCGACCCAGATGGATAAAAATAACATCTCCACAAGCAACGGATGTTATCTATTTTATTTATAGAGAAAAATTTGTTTACCCTTCCCCGGTTATCAAAAATCACCAAAATTTCCACGATGGAAAATCACTTGATATTCAATTATGGACGGATCGAACACAATTATTACAATTTTTTGTGCCTAAAATTACTCTAAGAATCCCAATTCTCACAATTCCTTGATAGAATTTCCAATTATTTTTTTTATTTTTAAAAACAGATATTTGTCAACTATTATTTAGTGCTATTAAACATGTTCTTTTACAGAATAAGTGTTTATAAAAATATACATATTTAGCGACACATAAAATACTATATTTTCAGAGTGCACTAAACAAATTTCTTAATCTTTTAAACGATTTAAATAGTTTTCAAGAAATATTTCATAAACTAAGCCCTAGTTATAAAGCAAATAGACGTAATTTGGGATTGTCATTATATAACATAGGAATCAGAATACAGGATTTATTTATTAAACAATAAAATGTTTCTATATTTTTTGGAGAAATCCAGTCTGCCTCTCTTCATTTTTGGAAAAAGGTTTTTTAAGCTTTTATCGTCAATCCAACACACAATTCGACAACTTTTGTATAAAAATTTAGTTTAGGTTCAACATTTTTTAATACCCTTTATTTCCTGCCGTCCAGGTACCCGTATCTCCTGGTACCTGCCGTCTTCAGGTACATGCCCCCAAGTACCTGCCCACCAGGTAGCTGTCCCCAGGTACATGCCCTCCCCAGGTACCTGGCCGCCCCAGGTACCTGCCCCTAGATACCTTCCACCCAGGTACCTGCTCCCCCCGGTACCTGCTCCCCCCAGATATCTGGCCGCCCCGGTTCCTGACTCCCCAGGTACCTGACCCCCCGGTACCTGGCCACCCCAGGTACCTGCCCCTAGATACCTTCCACTCAGGTACCTGCCCCCCCTGGTAGCTGCCCCCCAGGTATCTGAACCCCAGGTACCTGCCGCTCAGGTACCTGCTCCCCCCAGGTACCTGCCCCCAGAAACCTGACCCCCAGGTACCTGCTCTCCCGCAAGTACCTGCCCTCCCAGAAACATGTACCCCAGGTAGCTGGCCCCCAGGTACCTGCCCCCAGGTACCTGCCTCTTCAGGTAAAAAAAATCCCTCCATAAATTTAAACAATAGCCTAAAATGTTTTCAAATTAATTTTAAATAAACTTTGAGTTAATATTAATCATACCACCCGTAGTTTAAAATATACTTAAAAAAAAAATAAATGTATAATAATGACATACAAATTATATTATCCTTAATATTTTATATTTACATGATATTAAAAAAAAAAAATGTTCTTTATTAAATTGACCTTAATAGAACCTTAAAATTATTATATTTTATACTGCTGCTATTTCAACAAACAACATATGTATGCAACCAAGTTAGTTCAAGGAAAACTATTTGTATTTATCCTGCAAAAAAAACATACTGATGTCATTGTACTTTTGGTATTTCTTGTAAAAAAAAATTCTGTGTGTGTCTGTTATTTTATGCCATGAAAACATCATTTCATCTAGCGCTTTATAAAAGTTTTTATCATAGTTTTTATGTACTTTTTGCAGTTAAAATTTTTCTTGTTGCTGGAAATTTATACGCACTTTTTTACTGAGTTTTGTTTCCTCTTTTCACATTTTGTAGCTTAAGGTTACTTAAACTAAGAAATGAAATTTTTAGTAAATATACTGCATATGAAAATATTCTTGCAAAAAAGTTGCCAAAAATAACTTTTTTTATTTTAACAACAAATTATAAATGTTATATGGAGTAAGAGAGAAAAAATTTATACAAAAAATAGTTTAAAAAAGTTCAACAAACTGATAAATTTAATTTAATGTTAAATTTTAAAATACAAAATTTTAACATGCAATAAATTTAAAAAATTTATTTAAACTTTTTGCCGCGATTACTACATACCCAGTTATAATTTCACTAACATTTAATTTTACATTTTACAATAACCAATGTGTCAGCTAATGGGCCAGTTATAATAAGGTTTAATTTACTAACTGAAATTTGCTAATTAGATTTTACTGTATTGAAAAAAAAATTCTAACATTTATTTTAAATCTTTGTTTATTTTCTAGTTAAAATTAAAAATCAATTAAAAATTAACTATAAATCATAGTTAGTTTTATAGTCTAAATTAACTGTTAATAAAATGTATTAACAATAGAAGGTTATGTTACAGTTAAACATAGAATTCTTTGTATAGTTAAAATTGCCTTTAAAATTATTTTTATTTTACAGTTAAAATTACCTATTTTATGATCAGTCAAAAATTTACTCTTTATCAGAGTTAAGTTGCTAGTTAAAATTAGCTATTAACCTTGGGTTATAGATGGGTTAAAATTCACTACAATTGACTGTTTATTTTATAGTCAATATTAACTATTTTTTAAAAATCAATCATAGCTTATGTTACAATTAAAATTTTAAATTTTTAAAATTTATTTAAATTTTATTTTCATATTATGGTTAAGAGTTTAGTTCAAATTAACTTTTAATTTTCTTTAAATTTATAGTTAAAAAAAACTCGCAATCAAAAATATACTATTAATCTAAATTTAGGTAATAGTTAAAATTAACTATTAATCGTTAGCTTGGAATAGTTAAAATTCACCATTAATAATTATTTTATAAGTAAAATTAACTATCAATAAAATGAACTTACATACAATTTTATTTCATAGTTAAATTCTAAATAGTTAAATTTAACTTCAAAATTTTATTTGAAATTTTTAGTTAACATTTACTATAAATCATAGTAAATACATTTCATATTAACAGTTTATTGATTAAATAATAATAAAATAAAATTATTACAGTCAAAATTAACTATCAATAAAAATTACAGTTAATTGTGAATTATTGAATAATAAAATAAAATTAATAAAATAAAATTATTATAGTCAAAATTAACTATCAATAAAAATTACAGTTAATTGTGAATTATTGAATAGTTAAAATTGACATTAAAATAAACATTAATTCTATAGCTAAAATTAACTATATATTTTTAATTTTATCAGGCTCGCATATAATTTTTGTATTTAACTATGCAGAGGATATAATATCAATTTTTAATTCTTTTTTTTTAAGACTTTTTAATGATTTGACAATTTTTATAAAACAATTTAAATTTTTGTTTTAACTCAAAAAAAATATTTTCTGTTATTTAAGTTATTTTAATAAATATTACTCATACGTACATCTTTTTAATTTTTTACATTTCCGATATTTAAAGAAAACTGATATGAAATTTGTAGTAGTTTTAAAATGAATATATATTTTCTAATTATTTTATGTTAATTAAGTTATTTCCTGCCCCCCAGAATAATGTTCGTTCAGCATATTAAAGCAAAATTTGTCAAAAAAAAGTCATTAAGTTAATACTTTTGTTCAACACATATTTTTATTTTATATAATTAAAAATTGTTGTCACATGTGCAGCTTCATCACATCACATCACATCACATCTCCTCACAACACATCACCATGGTGTTAATATCTAGGAAAAAGCAGCATAACACATAATACAAACTTTCACATTTTATACTCATTAAATATCACGCGATTATATTTCATAGGAATCTGTTTATAAAGGGTAGAATTTTATTTAATAGCGCTTACACATAATCATCAGTATTATGGGGAATTTAAAATACATTTGAGGATATAAATAAATGTTAATGACATTGCATACTAACTACTTACATACAAAATAATTATACATATTAATAAAAAATGCAAAATACTTTGTATATCTACACAGAGAGAAAACAAATGCGTGTTGGTAAACGAATTCTTCATTACCAATCAAATGACAAGGTTGTGGTTAACGAAGTTTTTGGCTGTGACAATAGAAAATCAGTTGTGACAGCAAAAATTTTTCTGAGAAAAAAATTCAATAGGGGCAACTGAATCCTTTAATTGGCTACAAATTCAGTTATCAGCCTGCATCTATTTTTTGGATGTAAAAAACCCCTTAAATAAAACTTGTAATGTACATAATTTTAATTACAATGTAATTAAAATGGAAATTAAAAAACAAAACACTAAAATATTGCCAAACATTAAATTAATGATCTCACGTTTTAAACAACAAATAATAAAAAAAATATAGACAAAATATAAAGAAAAAGATTTGTTCAAGCTGCGAAATATATTTATTCCTTGTTTTGTATTTTTGTATTTTTTTTAATTACACAAACACTAAATAATAAAAAAATTTTGGTCAAATTAAAATAAATTTATTTAGAATTAGTTTTAAATTTTTTTTTCAAACTAAAATTTCCTAAATGTCATTTAATTTAAATAAATAACATAATTTCACAAACTTTTAATTTAGCAATATTAAGCCACACCTACTACGCCCACTTTTTTAATCATATTGGACAATAAATACCTTAGGTTTGTCACTGTAATGATATAATTTTTATTTAAGCAGAAATTTGCCAGGAAAGCCTCATATGTTTTTAATACCATAATTCTTTTTCAAGGCAATTCAAATACTTTTGTGAACAGTAATTTTCTTTTCTTAAATATATATAAATAAAATACTGTGAAACAGAAATTAATATACCATTGTTTAATATTCATTGAATATTAAAAAAAAAAAAAAGATTTCATTAAATCTTTTTCATACAGTAAAGAGTAAGACTGAACAAAGAAAAATATTTGTTAGTATCTTTACTCTTTTTGGTTTAAAGTTTTTATTTTTTTTTTTCATATTTTTTAAAAAGTTTCACAGCAAAAACTTATTATTGACCAATATCACACACACACACACATCATAAATGTATGTGTTACATACATGTTTATACATTGTTTGTTTAATGACAGGAAATGGCTTAATTATTAACGTAAACAAAGAATAGCATAACTTTCAAAAAGGCAGCTTGTATAGCAAGAACAACAACTTCAACATAAAGCTCTTTCTATGTTGTTACATAAAAAAAAAATTAAAACTAGAAGAGAAGATGCAAAATTGCAAAAGGATTTTAACAACACACATACTTGAATATACTAACTCTTCATGCAAAATATATTAGTTGAGGGAAAAGTTAATTGTCTTTACTGAAATTTTGTTGATTTTTTATGAAAATTTAATATAAATCTTAAATTTTATATGAGCTTGAAATTTAATGTCTAATGGTTTAGCATAATAATCAGGTTTTTTTTATATCCTCCATCATATATGGTGAGGGTATATATCAGTTTGTCATTTCATTTGTAACATGTCGAAATATAGAGTATAAATATTCGTGATCCTTATGCAATTTTAAGTCGATTTAGCGATGTCCGTCTATCTGTCTGTTAAAATGACGATCATGACGCCAAGACGCAAGCGGAAGTGCCTATTTTTGTTTGTTGGACATCCTCCTCAGCAGTTTGGTAGTGAAAATGAGTAAATTCGGTCCAGCAGTTAAAAAGTTATAAGTGAAAATGTGAAGATACCTCTAATTTTAGTACAATTTCATAGTAGCGACTGGTACATATGTAATATATTTTCTCATATTTTTTTCACCAATCGCTTAGAAGTGAATTAAATTTTTTATTCATATATTCCAACTTAAAAATTTTTTTCACCACTAAAATTTTTTTTTCAATAAAAAATATTTTTCACCTCAAAATTTTTTTATACCAAACAAATTTGTTTTCACTTCCAAAAAAAAGTTTTTCACCTTAAAAAATTAATTTTTTTTTATATATTCCAACTTAAAATTTTTTTTCACCACTAAATTTTTTTTTTTTTTCAGTAAAAAATATTTTTCACCTCAAAATTTTTTTCACCAAAAAATTTGTTTTCGCTTCACCTTAAAAAATTTTTTTCAT
Source organism: Eustalomyia histrio (assembly GCA_949748255.1). NCBI lineage: Eukaryota > Metazoa > Arthropoda > Insecta > Diptera > Anthomyiidae > Eustalomyia > Eustalomyia histrio. The sequence goes on from OX456526.1 coordinate 149,109,964, forward strand.
CCCCATAATTTTACTTTAAAAGCTTTTTACATTATTTCTATCAAAAACAGTAGACAACATTTTTTTTTAGAATATTAATGTAGGGTATTCAAACACTCAGCACAGTCGAATTTAAACCTTTCTTTACTTGTATTTTGTTAAAATAGTTTTAATATCTTTAGTCCATCGCATAGTTGTAAAGAATTTTATACACATTATTGCCCAAAATCAAATATTTTTTGTGCTTAAAAATATTTAAAACTTTAGAATAAGATTCTAGTATTGATCTCAAAATCCGATGAGATTTTCATGACAAAGGTACTCAAAATTTTTAATAGGAAAATGGGTTTTTAAATAAGGACTTGTTATGGAAAAATTTTAAATTTATAAATATTATCCTCTAACAATTTTTTAACTCTTTTAGATTTAATTGCGTTTTAAAAAATTCAGAATTAGTTCCGAATTTTTGATTGTAAAAGATAATTTGATTTATCTAAAAATTGTAAAAATTTGTTAAGATTTTAAAAACCGAAGGATGACGTTGCGATATGTATGAGGGATAGAAAACTCATACATATTACACCCAGAAAACAGATTCGTGTTGACAATCGAATAAATTGAGTGGTTGGCCTGAAATAAATCACACATTTTAAAACAAATTTGCATATTTCAGAAACCTACAATATTTGAATATACGAAATTTCTTTTTCGCCTTAAAAAAAAAATATTATTGTGTATAGCAGTTTAATTTTTTTTATTGCAGACAGACAACAAACAATAATAAAAGGTATTACCAACTATACTCTATAGGAAAAATCACTTATGCTATATACAATACGTATGTATATGTGAATAATTTATGGCTACTCAAACTAATGTAATAACATTTATATTGTATACACTCACAATATTATTTCGTTAAAAATAACCTAAAATACTTATTAAATTAATCTTAAATACAATTAAAAAGAGGACTACAAATTTTTCATTATATTTAGCCCATTTTGTTGTTTATTTTCAATCATTGTTTAATAATCGACAAAAGTAGTTAAAGCAACTGAAAGTCGTTTAAAATAACCATACATTTTTAACTGGCAAAACGTTAGAAAAAAACGATTTTTGTGGTTTGTTTTTCAAATTGCAATTTTTTTATTTTTATGTAAACACAACACACACAGATGTATATATTTTTATTTTCTATGTGTGTATCTATATTTCAATAATTTCTTGTAATTTTTATTGAAATAATTTTGTATAAAAACAAACTATTTCTATTTTTAGAAACCGAAAACATAAAATTTCAAATTTAATAGAAAATATTAACTCTCTATGTTTGTAAATTTTTATAGTTTGTTTTTTTTTATATGACTGATTCAAATAGTTAAAAAATATATTTCTATGAATTTCAATTGATTCTTCATTTAAATAAACTACAGTCGATAACGCAAAATATATTGTGAGTGTATTTCTATATATTTGCTATTTTTGTTTTTACTTTTAGTAGCTATTAACCAGGTATCTTATATATGAGAATGTGTACCATACTTTTCTAGAGAAATATACCATTACTGATATTATTGTAATATATGAGTTAGTTTGCATGTCTATAGTAACTACCTATATAATATTTATATGTTTCGGAAATTCAATCTAATAATATTAATGTTTATATTAATGTATGTAATACAAGTATTCATAAGGTATGCCAGACACTTAACTCACATAAGAGTGTATTTTTTTAGGGTAGCACTTATGTACTAATTTTGGCCAGCATATTTTCAAATTTTACCTAAAATTAAATTTTTCTAGAAAATAAGACTTTGAAGCTGTTACATCTTACATTGTCATAAAATTGTATGCTTTGCTTCTAAAAATCCTATTTAATAGATATTTTTCCCCTTACTAAACTATTTATTTTTTCAAGTTTCTACATTAATATTTATCTATGGAACATGGAAAATAACATAGAGAACTAAGTTATACTAATTAAACAATATACATTAATTTTATCGAGTAATGTTCTTTGGAAGTGGAAAAAAAAATCAAGAAATACAATAAAACAGAAAATTTGTTTACAAGTAAATAACACTTTTGTTTCGTAGTATTAAATATTTATAATTAATTTTAATGAATTAATGATTTTTAAGGAACTTTAAAAATTTTTTATATAATTAAAAATAATAATTTGTAACTTTATTTTCACTTAAGAACTACGTAGCGTATGATTTATATTAAAAAGGAAATATTTGTTTAAAATCCTAAATAACATTTAATTTCTTAAGTATACTCGTCTGTTAAAACTTATGAATTTTCATTAAAGTAACAAATTTTGCAAAATAATTATTATAATTGCTAGTTTGTGTTTTTATTACACCTTAAACCGTTTTAATAAAAAAAATAATGAAATTGAATAGCCAAAAATCGTGTTTTTATACAAATTTATAAGTGATTCCAAATATTACTTATTTTTACACTAACCAGATAAATATTTTAAGAGAAATTCTTGGATTTTGATAAAATTTAAATATGTGATAGAGAGAAAATACAATTTAATACAAGCTGCCTCGATTTTTGAGCCATCTTAAGGAAATAGGAGAAATAAAATATTTAATTACACCCTACACTGCTATGTGGACATGGTCCTTTACTCATCTTTTAGAGCACCAATTGACTTTGAATCACTTTGTAAGTCAATTTAGCGATATCCTGTATATCTGTCTTGTCCGTAAATATATTCTTTTCGCATGCTACAGATCGCAAATATTTTGATGAGCTTCGGCAGACTGAATTATATCAACCAAAGCGCGATTGGTTCAAATCGGCCAAAACTTTACTTTAATGCTGGTCCCAAATATAAAAATATTTTAATAAAGTTTGGTATACTGACGCATATAGTTCTAAGGACTAAACCTATTTATGTTATTTTAGTTAGAATAGGGCGATGTTTAAGTCTAGTTCCCTCGCACAGCACATGTTCATAAAAAAACAGTTCATACTTATGTTTTCATATTTATCACATATCCAAGTTTTTTCATAATCGGCATTTAACTGTTGGAAGCAGTATCTTTTAAGCTGACTTATTAACAGAAAAATATATTTAATTTTGGTTAAACATGTCGTATGATTAATATTAATTCAAAATTATTTTACAAAACTACTGATAACTTTTAGAAAACCTAAGTTAAATTTAAAATTCAAAATCCTATTGCATCAATAGAATTTGGTTTAATATTAAATCAAATAAAAAAAATAAAAATAGCCAGCGACCCTGTCTTAAAACATTAACAATCTTCTCCAAAAAAAAAATATTTAAATTTTTCTTTGTTTTATATTTTTATTACAGGGTTTTACCATACTCTTCAGTTTTATTTTAAAACCAGAATGTTCTTTACGTTTACGTAAAGGAAACACTAATAATTTTTCATCGAGTGATACATTGAAAAAGAAATTAAGTTCCAGCAAAACCAGCTTAGATGATAATTATTGTACAGGGTCCATAAATACACCAATAAGTTGTAAGTTTTAGTTTTAATAAATAAAAAATTAAAAAAAAAATATTTTTAATATTTTAGCTTAACTTTTATATACATATTTTTTAAAAAAATTTAAATTAAATATTTAAAAACATACTAAATTTTCTAATTAATCCTTTTATTTTCTTTATACCTTTTAGTCTACACTAATCATGAAAAGGAATCTGAGAGTTGTTCGGCACCACCTTTAATGCATAAAGCTCCACCCTCACCGGCTCGTCAACATTTAGAAATGTCTGCTACAACTTGTCAAATACCAGGTTTAACCATAATCTCAACAGCTCCACGCTGTCAAATGTTGCCTTTATTAGCAACGACGTCACAACAGGAACACGTGGCAAGTGTTGAAACATTTATTGGAGCAGCAGCAGGAAATAATTCAACACTGGAACGTAAATCAGTTGCACATTTGGCGTGCATGCAGCAGCAAGCTAAAAATTTACAGTCATCTTCCACAACGACATCAATAACATCACCAGCCACTAGATGTTGTAATATATTGGGTGGCGGTGGAAGTGGTAGCGGAGCTGGAGGTAGTGGAGGCATTATGTCACATCAACCACAGCATCAGCTTACTGGTATGCCTCAAGTTGTATCTGGTAGCTCAGTGGGTTATTATGATGCATATGGAGCTGCTTCAATGAGTATGCAACATCAGCAACAACAGCATCCACCACCTTCCATAAATATGAATATGACTGGCAGTTTAAGTCGTAGAACTCATTTACCGTCAACTCACCACCAACAACAACAACAACAACATCATCAGCAACTACAACAACCATTAACACATGAATATGTTGGTGTTGAAACATTGGATATATTACAAGGTGTAGCACCAGGTATGTATAAACCATTAAATATGTTGATGGTTATATGTTGACCGCTCCTAACTAATAATTTTTTTGCAACTTGACATAAGGACGAAAATGATTTTCACTTATGAAAAGGAAAACTCTTTTGGCGTGTTTATTTTAAATTGTAACAAAATCTATGGTATATCAATTTATGACCATCGCTATAAGAGTTTTAATAATTAATGTTTACGTAATACTTCACCATACTACTATATATAATAAACTCTGTATCATTCTTTAGTCAATTGAAATTTTGAATTTTGTAATAAAGAACATGCTTATGGCTGGCAAGCTTTGGCTAATTGAAAAACTGTTTATATTAAATAATCGATATAATTTTCTTTGAAATAGTAATCGTTCAAAATGCAAAAATTAAACTTATCGACTTAGAAATAATCAGCGCCTTCATTTAAAAAAAAATTATCATATAATATGTTCGGTAAAACTTAATATTTTCTTCTATTTATTAGTGACACCTGAACGAATGATTAATATGATGTTGATTATTGGTAAAGAGTACAATGGGGTGAAAAATAGTGCAGCCATTTTGTACAGGCCACGATATTTTATGCAGCCCACAGAATTTTATGTTTTACTAGAATAACATGATAAGTAACTTGCGATTAATTTGCTATGCCGGACAATTATAAATTATTTTCTTAATCTTAGTAAAAAATTCGATTATATTTCTTAAATTTTTCCATAACTTTTTAAACAAAAATATTTTTCTTTTATTTTTAAAATTACTTACAAATTTAAATTGCTTAATTCCAACTATAAACAAGCTCTCATTCATACTGGACAGAATATTTTAGCCATCATCATATAACTAACTAAAAAACTAAAACATATTAAATATTTAACAACCAGCCCAAAGCGGCTGTTTACCGACCAAAAAAAAAAAAAAAACAACAACAACAAAAATGCATAAAGTGCAGATTTTATAAAAACCCAGCAAAGTACTTTTAAAGGCAGGAAGTTTTTTCTGAAATTTTGTACAATTTAATAACATTTTTAAACAAAGGTACTTTTTATTAAAAATGTACCTTTCATTCAAAAAGTATATTTTATTAAAAAATTACCATTTATTAAGAATGTACCTTTTATTAAAAAATTACATTTTATTAAAAAAGGGCCTTTTATTAAAAAAGTACCTTTTTTTAAAAAGAACCTTTTATTAAAAAGTACCTTTTTTTAAAAAAGTAACTTTTATTTAAAAACTACCTTTTATTAAAAAGGTACCTGTTATTTAAAAAGTACTATTTTATTTAAAAAGTACCTCTTATTAAAAAAGTTCCTTTTATTAAAAGGAACCTTTTGATTAAAAGTACTTTCTATTAAAAAAGTACCTTTTATTAAACAAGTACCTTTTATTAAAAAGGTAGCTTTTATTAAAAAAGTACCTTTCACGAAAAAAGTACCTTTTATTAAAAAAGTACCTCTTTTTAAAAAAAGTTCCTTTTTATAAAAAAAGACCTCTTATTAAAATAGTACCTTTTATTAAAAAAGTACCTTTTATTAAAAAAGTATCTTTTATGAAAAAGTACCTTTTATTAAAAGGGTATTTTGTATTAAAAATTATCTTATTAAAAAAAGTACCTCTTATTAAAAAAGTACCTTTTGTGAGAAAAGTACCTTTTGTGAGAAAAGTACCTTTTGTGAGAAATGTACCTTTTATTTAGAAAGTACCTTTTATTTAGAAAGTACCTTTTATTAAAAAAGTAACCTTTATTAAAAAAAAGTATCTTTTATTAAAAAAGTACCTTTTATTAAAAAAGAATCTTTTATTAAAAAAGTACCTCTTATTAAAAAAGTACCTTTTATTAAAAAAGTACATTTTATTAAAAAAGTACCTTTTATTAAAAAAGTACCTTTTATTAAAAAAGTACCTTTTATTAAAAAAGTACCTTTTATTAAAAAAAGTACCTTTTATTAAAAAAGTACCTTTAATTTAAAAGTATATTTTATTAAAAAAAGTACCTCTTATAAAAAAAAATACCTTTTATTAAAAAAGTATCTCTTATTTAAAAGTATCTCTTATTTAAAAAGTTCCTTTTATTAAAAAAGTACCTTTTATTAAAAAAAATTACCTTTCATTTAAAAATTACCTTTTATTAAAAAATTACCTTTTATTTAAAAAGTACCTTTTATTAAAAAGTACATTATATTAAAAAAGTACATTATATTAAAAAAAGTACCTTTTAATTATTTTTTTTTTGCTTTTTAAAAACAACTTTTTATTGTTTTGTTACACTCCAACTAGTAACTTAAAACTAACGAGCAATTTTATTATCTTTTTAATTAATTGAGTAGAAAAGTATAAATTTTGCCTTTGTTTATTTAAAGTTACAAAGTCTGAAACATTTGGAAACAAATTGGTTTATTACCTAACAAAAATGTTGCTGGTATATGTTGTAAACAAGATTAAAATGTTTGTTTAGTGTTAGTACTTTTTCTTTCTTTTACTAGTTTGAAAAATAAATTGTAAAACATTGACAACATGAGACAAGTCCCATGTTGATATTATATATTTTTGTTGTTGTTTGTTTGTCTGTTTGTTGAGAGCACAATTGCTTACAAAGCATCTAAACCAAATATAAAATAAAAAAAAAGTTTGTAACACTCAATGTAACTATAAACATAAGCACCTTAGTTATATTTCCGGTTAAGTCTATCAAAAAAAAAATAATAATACTATGTGCATATAAAAGTAATTTTTAAAAAGGAAACGGAAACAGATAATATACTAAACAAAACAAACATACTTACTCCTATGCAAGCACAACATACCACATACTTATTTACAATTCAGGTAGAACCGGTAACCAAATATTCTAAACCACCACACTGGTACTACTAGCAGAGCTCGTCTTTATGGGAACATCATTTTTTAAAATTTTCTTTTTTGGTCTTTTATAGAGTTTAGGGTATATTACTCTTATAAAACTTATAATTATGGTTATATTGTGTAACATACGAAACGTATACAAGGAAACTTTAGTAACTATAAGTATCTTACTTTATTTTTAGTATATTTTAGTTAAAAACATTATTAAGTTTTGGTTATGAAACTATCTTTCTATTAACAACTTGTATAACAACCACGTGACAAGGATTTTGTTCTTTTAATCCTTACAATAATTTTATTAAAATAAATAGAATGTTTTGTCATTATAAGAAGAAAATATAAATTAAAATTATAATTTGCTAATTAATATAAAATTTGAAAAAAAATTGAAATTACAAAATAAGGGGGAAATTACAAATAGAGAAGTCTATGTTTAGAAATTTTACTTTTTTTATTTTAGTTATAGAATTAAAAAAACAATAAGTTGCTTACCTCCCTTTCTTTTTTTTTTGGTTTATCTTCCAGATACCATAATTGGTATAAGAGCAACGGCAAACCCTGTAAGTATATGTCCGTCAATTGCATCATATCATCATCCCACAGCAGGTGTCCACTATACTAACGGTAGCACCTATACAAATGCTACACCACAATTAATACCATCAGGAGCCATAGTATCAATAAGCGGTCTGACATCAGCAGCAGCAGCAGCAGCAGCAGCATCAACAGGTACAATAAATTATACAATACCAGCCACAATAATAACAACAACATCAGTAACAACACAAACACCAAAAACACAAAAACGTGTGACAATAATGGAACCCACCACCAATCATACATTTGATCCATTACTGCCCACAATGGTAGCCTTGGCGGGAGCCAATACATCCACTGGCAATATACAACAACAGCAACAACTGCAGACACCCACACCCATAATAACAATAAGTAATACTGCCTTACAGGAGGATAAGGCAAATAAAAAGAATGAAATTGAATGCTTAGAATCACCTGATAGCGAGGAACAGGATGAGGAGGATTCTGGTGGTATGTTAGATCGTATAACACACGATTTAAATTATTTATTAAATGGGGCCGATGATTCGGATCAAATACCACCACCACCAAGACCACCAACGGGTTCAATACCAACAACGGACTTGGGAAATGCAGAGGTAACATTTCAAACTGATAAATTGTAGAAGATGGTAGGAAGTGAGAAAGTAAACTAAATAAGATAATGTGAATTCAATAAACAATGACACAGGGCTAGTTAGGTGTAAAAATATTTAAAAAAAAAAGGTTGTTATGTGTAAATAGTTAAATTTAAAATTTAGTATTTAAATATTGATTAACACACATTTAAAGACTCGATTATGCGAAGAAGAAAAATGAAATACTGGAATTAAAATTAAAGAAACAAGGGATACACAAACAAAACGTCTGTAATTTAAAAAAATAAATGCTTCTAACTTTGGGCTTAAAATAAAAACTATAGAAATTAGTAAAAAACAATAATTCCAATAGATTTTATTTAAAGACAAAAATTAGAGAAAAATTTCAAAATAAATTGAAGACATATTTCTTCGGTGTAGCAAGAGAGAGAGAAAATTACAAACCTGATACAGTGTTGCCAGGTTAGGGAATTACGAAGAGGGGATTTCGAAGGAATATATATTTAGGGGATTTAAAAAAAAATATAAAAAATAAGCAAAATCTATAATTTTTTATCAATTCAATTAATTTTTTAACAAAATTTAAAAACAGAAACATTGTTTTTTTATAAGATTAAATTTTAGACAGTTTATTTTTTGTTTTAATTTTTTTCTAGCAAATTTACATTATGGAGTTAATAATTTCTTTTACTTTTATAAAAAAAAATTGGGGAATTTTTTAAAAACTTCTAAATCTAAGGTAGTTTTTTAGATAGTTTAGGGGGGTTATCAAAAATTACCAGGCAACACAGATCTGATCAGATTTTTTCTATTATTTTCTCTCTCTCTCTCTCGTATAATCTCTTTAATAAGACATTATTTGCTTAAATTATTGATTGCTAAAGTGGAATATCAAAAATACATTATCATTATTGACAAAAATCTTGTAAAATATTTAATATCATATATTTTTTTTGGCATAGTTTTAATAATTATTAGTCGAATTCAAGAAATTTTTCTTATGGCAGCTAAATAATTGTAAATAAAATATAAAATAGTAAAATCATTTAACTCTACAGTGCAACATTATTTGTTCACTCAAATCTTAAAAACCCCAGGACAAAATTCTGCTCTATTTTATTACGAAACTGACTATAATATCATAAAATATATTATTTTTATAAAACCAGCTGTCCCGATTACTAATTGGGGACGTGATCGGCATTAAAGAGAGTAGACCAACAAGAGAAACCAAAGTTGCTAAAATGGGGAGTGTTGCCTCCCTTGGAGGGCAATTTAACCTTTTCACGATTTGCTATTAAAAAGTTAAAAGGCATTTAATAGCTTTTAACAATAATACACTTTTTTGTTTTTTTTTTTTTTGTTTTTTGTTTTGAGAGGTTATTTAAAATCAGCTGTTTAATGTTGCCACTTCCGATTATTTTAGTAAAATGTTTATGGAAGCATTTGGTACATTTGATGTGACACCAATTTAGAGCCGGTTCAACTTAAAACTGACTTTATTTTTTACTGTAGTAGCTGAATAAATAAAAACACGTTTTTAATTTAAAGTTGCTTTTAAAAAAAGTCGACTTTATGTTATGTTGTTTTATCAAGTTATAAATTAAAAATTTGAAAAAATTTCAAAGTGTACTAAATGAGCTGTGGTAGTACCACGGTACCAACCAAGGTAAAAATGTACCAAAAAAAGTACAATTGTACCATATTTTCCATCCCTGTTTCCCCTTAAAAGTAAATTTATTTCTCTTGTTGGTTACTCTCTTTGAAATTGTTGACATTATTCTTATGCTCTTTTATGGTAAATGTTTCTGTTAACACCATGCCGCACAAAAACAGCAAATATTAACTCAACACTTAAACAAAAAAAATTTGTATTTTAGCATTAACTGGCGGTGTTTTCAACACACATATTGCCAGTTTCTATAAGAGTTTAATTTATTTAAAACGGGTTATATAGGCAATGAACTCCAAATAATGATAAAAAACTTGGAGCTTTTAATTAATTATTTTTTCTCCTATAATCGGTTCCCATTTAAGGACTCTTTTATATCTTTACTAAAAAGATATACATTTTCCCGAGTTGTATTGTAGAGTTTTTCATACGTTTTTTTCCAAATTCTTTAGATAATTAAGTGTAAATATTTTTCATAAAACTGTGTGTTATCAATCAAAAATATTATAATTAAAAAAAAACTTAAAATTTATAAACCACAAACAAAAAATGTAAATATGAGAAAAAATTAAAATAAAATAATTAATAAATAAATTTACAAATACTTTAAAAATGAATTTATGTATAATTATTTTAAAATAATAAATAAACAATTTAAATAAACAACTCAATGTTTTGTAAAAAGAAAATAAAAATAACTATAAAATAAATATTCCTAAATAAATTTAAAATATTTTTTAAATTAAAAATCTTAAAAAAAAAACAAAATTGTATAGTTGATATAAAAAAAAATTACACAAAAAATAAAAAAAACTCTTTAACTTAAAAATAAAAAAATAAACACATTTTTGAAATATTTTAAATTAAAAATACAATAAATTAAAAAATAAAATTTTCAAAGAATCTTTGTTATAAAAAAAAAAAAACAACTTTTAAATGCAGTTTTTATTTAATAAATGCGAAACCAAATAAATAACAGTAAGTATTTTTTTTTTTGTTAAAATTAAATATTAAATAATTTTATTATATTATATTTAAAGTAAAGGGAAGCACCACTTTTTTTTTTTTCTTAGTTCGCAAAACTTATTACTACAATATTTCAAAGAAATTTTCAAAATTTCATTACATGACCTATGAAAAATGTGGCCTCTCTGTTGCGGATGGCAAAAAGGAAAGGATGATCAGCACGAAAGAATTTTTGTCGAGTATCAATTGAATTGCTAATGACTATGGGTTTAGTGGCTAGAGAAAATATAAAATTTTTATTAAATTATTAAAATTTGTAGGCATAGAGCAATATAAAAATATAAAACTAACCTTCCACATTTGAGGCTTCTGATCCAGATTCATTAACTTCTATACAGGCTTTATGAAAAATATCATTTATGGGTAAGCATGTGGTGGTCGAATTTGTTGACAAGAGATTTTTAAAATTTGAATCCTCCGTGAATAATAGAGAAAAACCCAACTAAAAATAGATGAAATTTGGAATTTGTTTGTTGAGAAGCATAAGAAGAACTTAAAAATGGGATCTAATAGACTATGTTGATCCATTTACTACCCTAATAAGGAAAGTATTCCAAGCTAAACTCCCCAATTTGTATAAAATTTGTATATGTTTTAGCAAAAAATTTCCCAGTTATTCAAAAAAGTACTAAAAGATTTTCGGGAAAAATTCGATAAAAATAAAAAAGAAATACTCGTAGCATGTACACACAGAAAACAAACAAAATCTAGCTTTAAAACTTAAATTTGAGCAATAAAAGCGTTTCTGGTTTGTTTGCATAAACCTTGCTTTTCAGATATCCCCACAGAAAGAAGTCCAGAGCAGTCAAATCAGGCGACCGTGGAGGCCAATCAACATCATCAATTCTTGAAATAATTTGTTGTGGAAAGAGGTCTCGCAATAATTCCATTGTAATCCTGGCTATATGCGATGTGTCACCGTCTTGTTGATACCACATGTAAATCAAGTCCAAAGCATGCAGTTGTGGTGTTAAAAAGTTTTCAATCATATCACGATATCGCTTCCCATTTACAGTTACCGTTACGCCGTTTTTATTTTCCAATGATTCCTCCTGACCAAATTGCACATCAGACTGTCACTTTTAATGGATGCAAATGTGACTGATGAATAATTTGTGGGTTTTCCATTGCCCAAAACCGACTATTCTGTTTATTCACATATCCATTCAAATAAAAATGTGCCTCGTCACTCATTATGATTTTTTCATGAAAATCGGTGTTGTCATGGGCGAGCTGTAAACGATTTAAACACGTTGGTTTATCGAATATTTTTCCATAATAAATTTACCACGTGTCTACTTCACGACTGCCAAATATGAACTGTCAAGACTAATGTTAACCAAAATGGCGGCAAAACAAAGTAGTATACCTTCCCGGCGGACACCCTGTATATGGACTATCTAAACACCCACAATTAACCCTTCAAAAATCTTACCTTCTCCAATATTTCCTTTAAGCAACATTCAAAATCAATTTGAAATTTAGGCAACAACAGCTGTACACTTTCCATTTGCATATGCTCGGTCAAAGAATTTAAATTTATATCTTTCAGCTTCAGCTCTAACTGGCTTAAACCATCTCTTTTATTAGGTAAAATCAACAACATAGATACTTCATCATCATGTTCGTAGGGTAATTCAACAGCTCTAGCATCCAGTTCTTTTAATTCCACAAATTTAACAAACATTTCATTGTCCAACATCATCGGAATCGGTTTAATGTTATCTGCATTTATATGAAAATCATATAATCCAGAACGATAAGCACTAAATGGTAAAAACCATTTATTTTTAAAATTCACTGTCATCATTAATAATGACTTGAACTGTTCGGCTGGTTTATAATTGGTGGGCTTCTTTAAAATACATTGTATCGAATTTTGTATACACTTCGATACGCCTTCTTTATCGTCAAAATTTAATTGCTCTGTTAGAGTAAGAAAATATTTTTGAGCAATTTTTTTAAAATCACTATCAATCTCATAGTTGTTATTAACTAAGATCTTGGAGCATATTTCAAGTTGTGTATCCAAAGAGTCTTGTGTTAAAATGGCCAAATTATCAGCAAAATAATTTGCCATTTTTGCATTGTTGGCAAAGCGTTTCAATTGCAATTTGTCCTTTAGTTCTTCAGCAGTTTTACCATCTGAGCCCAAAAAGAGTAGTGAGAGTAAAGCTTCTAATAAAAATGGTGATATACATATGTTTTCATTGTTACATTCTGTCATAGCATCATTTGAGTTGACAAGATTTATGAAAATTTCTAAACCTAAATTTGTTTCATAACTATTGTTATTATTATTATTATTATTGTTGTTTGAAGAATCCATGGTAATTTTAAAGATTAGGCTAAAATAAAAGATTATATTAAGCGATTAGAATTCATATGTGAATTATAAATTTTAATATCTTAAAAACAACCTTGAAAAATTCGCAAAGCTTTCACTACGATTTGGATGAAACTTGAAAAGGTTTTACTGCATATGCTAGTATACAGTTAAAAAGTTAGTTACCTTTCGAATAAGTAAAAATTATATATTTAATTGTTAAAAAACAAAAGCAATAAAAATAACTTAGAATGTCTTAAAAATTACTGAAAAATTTTAAAACAACTGACAAAAATTGGTAAAAATTACTGTTTTTTTACAGTTAAAATGTTTTCGGTATTTTTTTATATAAAACAGTTTTTTCTTTCGATTGCAGAAAAACTGTGTAATAACTTCATTCAACCGGAAAAACAATAAAATTTGTTTTCCATGACATTAAAAAAAAACTACTGCAGACAACTGTTACGATACTGACATAATAGTTTTTCTGTATTTCTTTCCATAGAAAAATATTTGTAATTACAGTTAAAAACAACTATTGTTTACAACTGACAAACTTTTTGAAGTGTATCAAAATTATTTGATTCATCATTTTTTTTTTCAAAATTTATTTGCTTAAGGAAATACGTCAATTTTTTATTGCATACTAATTTTTTTATGGCAAAAATATTAAATCAATTTTAATATTTTTAATTTCCATCACCCCAATCACGTTCAATTATAATGAATTTTTATAAATTTTATAAATTAAATTTCAAAATAAATATTTTCACACAAGTGGTAGCTTAACAACACAATAAATGAAATAAACTCAAGTAAGAAAATGTGGGTGGGTTTAAAAAAAATAATAAAATAAAAACAAAAAAATTACATCACAATATTTAAAAATAATATTATTTTTTACAAAATTTTGATATAATATTTTTTCACTATTATTTTTATTAATTTAAATTTAACCAAGTTTATATATTGATATTTTATTTCTTTTACTACCTCGTGTTTTAAATATTTTAAATAATTTGTTTTAATATTTTATATTAAAACCAATTTAAAAAATACACCACGATTTAATCTCTATGAGCTCTTGTCAAAAACTGAAACTATAACAAAAAAAAAATATTCTCCCTCAATTATTTTTGCTTTTCATATTTTTCTATGAACAATTTAGCTGATGTTGTTGTTGAAAGAATATCAACAAATCTATATGTTTGTAAAAACATAAATAAATTCGCATTATTGTACATTTTGCTATTGTTTTTCATCTATTTTTAATGCATTTTTTATCAGAATATTACTCTTTAGAGATGCTAAATGAAAATTTCAATATGGTACCAACTAAACCTTATTGAAAATGGTACTTTTTAGATGACCTACAGATTTTTGGATCACCTACATAATATGACTAGAAATCTGATGAGCAGTGTTGAATTTTATTGGTTTTTGGTGTTTGTGTTAAGTTTTGGGTTTGGGTGTGTTCTGACATATATAGTAGAATTTTATGGCCAACATTTTTGTAGAACATTTTATCCCCGCCCTTCCCCTTTTTCGGGGTGTTTTTTACAATTTGTTAGAATAAAGCCAAAAAATGCCGTTATGAGGGGGAGTTAGAGGGTTTGTATGTTCTACAAAAATATTTTCCCTACCGTTATTTACAAAGTTCATCAACATACCCTACACTTCAGATGCAAAGAAAACATAGTTTTATATACAGATATGCTGCAAGAACAGGCCAGAGCTGGGAAACTTTAACCCTCTAAAATGAAACTCCGATGTAAACTATTAAAACGCCGACACACGTATATTTTTTTTTTGTCTCCCTAACAAGAATCAATCGTCGGAACCCCTTATTTTTTTTTTTTTTTTTTTTTTGTTGAACTGTGTTATCAAACCCATTTGTAGAATTTCCTTCTGCGGTACTTTTAGTATAAAATAACTTAAAAATTAAAATAACTTAAAATATTTTTAAACAACTGATGAAATTTGTAGAAATTTACAGTTAATTTTTTCCACTCAAAAAAGTTTCAAAAAAGACTGTTAAACAGAAGTAAATGGCTTTAAAAGACAAAGAAGGTATTTGCCTTTAAAAAGTAAAAACAACTAACAAATGCAGTAAAAACAACTTCCAATGTCGTCACAATAACTGTAAAATTTTTACTACAAATTTGTTCAAACAACTGAAAAAAAAAAATGGTAATAATTTGTGCTTCATCCTACATTAAATTTTCAACACAAAATTCCAAACGGTTTTTCGGTTTTTATGAATTAGAGATGCAATATCAATAATAACAAATAATACTAAACAAAAATTTTTAACGAAATTTTTTTATATTTTTAAATATTTATTTATTTTATTTATTTTTTTCACTTAGAATTGAATCTTTATCATTAAAACTATCAAAACTTAAATGTTTACTGCAAAAAATACTGTTTTGGTATTTATTAAAATATTTAAAATAACTGCTTTTATAAACAACTGTTACAAATTACAGAACTTTGCGTTAGTTGGTTTTAAAATAACTGTAATAATAATTTGTTTTTATTCATTTACATAAAAACAACAGTAATTACAGTTAAAATCAACTGCAACTGATTATTTTACAAACATCTGTAATGTAGTAAGTGACAAACTTTTTTCGGTGTATAATAAAAGTACTATAACAGCAACTTTATCATCTCTGTAAAGGTTACTTTCAACACACCTCTCTTTTGTATGTGCAGATTTCAAAGGTTCAGCATCTTTTCAAATTGTTTTTTTTGCGATTCCAATTGAATTTCTTTGCAAATCCAATTAGTTTTAGCAGATTTCCCAATTGGATTTAAAAAAAAAGGTTTAAAAACAGGGATATTTACTCAAATTTTTGCAGAAATCAGGGAAATTTGCTCAATTTTCCCCTGTTTTCTCCAAGTTTCCGAACCTTTGTATTCTGTATAATATTTTATTTGGCCGCTGACGGCATTGCATCCTCTATACCATTCTTCCTCTATGCTTTCAACCAAAACAGCATTCACAATAATAAATCACACAAGAGTTGTGATAAAAAAAAATCGAAAAATTTTGTCCACATGAATCCAAGAAATTACAATAATCTAATAGTACCATAAAAAGTACTATAGTAGCAACTTTTCCATCCCTATAACTCTCCCTCCCTATTCTGGGAGAGCCAAATAGTCTTGAGTTTATTTTATCTCTCTCCAAGATCTTTTTTAATTTTTCATTATCTCTGAAATTCTTTAAAAAAATTTGCCGGCTTTTATGACAAAAAAAATGTGTGATGACGCCATGTATTGCTTATATGGCCATTCAGTTTTGGATACACATTTAAAAGTATTCAACTAAAAACATATATCTTACTTATCTGGAGCACTGGGTAAAAAAATAAACAAAAACAACAAAATCAAATGAAACAAAAACAATTATCTTTCTTCGTGAGTGCGATGATGATGATCACTCATTTGATATTAGACAGATATAAGATGTACACCATTTTAAAAAAGAATTATAAAATATTTTAGCATTTTAAGATCATAAAGAAAACCATAAATAGTTAAATACAAAAAAGTTTCTGAGCTAAAATAAATTTTTGAAATAGAAATTTTGCGAAAAAAAAATTTGCAGAAAAAAATATATTGTGATAAAGAACTTGCGTTGAGAATTAAAAAATTCGAAGAAAAAATTAATAATTCCCATGAGTGTCTAAGTTTTTTCAATAAACGGGTTTAACAAAATCTTATCTTTTTTTTTATTTTAAAATCGATCTCAAAAAAAGCAATAAAAAATAATATTAAATAATATTGGAAATGGTGTAAATACACACAGTACATAATTTAATAGTTTAGTAGTAAATGAGCAAAGAAAATTATATATCGTTATTTCGAAAACTATATTATACAGATGTTTAAACGGAACAATTATTATTATTTTTTTTTTTCTTTTAAATTTATGAATTGATTTTTGTAAGTGTATCTATAGTTGTAAATTTCTAATTATAGTAGCATTATGTAGCAATTTAATTAACACATTTAAAATGAGACTAATAATAAAATATTTCCCTATAATCAGACTTTTAAAATAATACTTCGTTTTGGAATCAATTCGCGTTGAAGTTCACTCAAAAAAGTTTGTCAGTACAAACCATTGAAAATGACAAAAGGTATGATAGGAAGTGAAAAAGGCGAAAAAAGGTTTAGTTTAAAGATTTAAAAATGTAAATATTTTTAACTGTCAAAAAAAACAACTTACAAATGCATTAAGAATAACTATATTGTCGCAGAAATAACTGACAAATTTTTACTACACAAAATTTTGAACAAGAGAATTGAACAAAACTTTGTAAAAATTACTATTACAGTTCAATTTTTTTTTTGGAAAATTTTATTTCATACTTCAATGCAAAAAAATGTAATAACTAAAGTACAATTTGGAATATTACCTTAAATTTTGCAATTGATATAAAGAATTAGTATGTTTTTTTTATATTCTTTACAAAAAAAATTATACCGAAAAATTAACTATAAAGAACAGTCATAAATTATCAGTTATTCAAAATTTTTGTAGTAAAAGTTTGTTAGTTATTTTAATGACACTATTAATTATTTTTACTGCATTTCTTAGTTGTTTTTTAACATTTTTGAGTATTTAAAAGGCGAATATCTTTGTCGCATTTTTTCACTATCAAATGTAAAAAATGTTTGAGTATACTACACTAGAAACCCTAAGGATCATACATTTTCGTATATTTTATTTTTTGTTATAATAAACTTCTAATAAAGAGGTTTATAAATATTTTACCAGAAAATCTGGGCATTTTCGAAAATGTTTCACTGCTTTGCATCTGATGCGCATTCGGCCCTCCTCCATTACCAGCTAAATATATTTGTCAACCATAATTCTCCTTATCGCTCTACACTCCTTAACATAGAAGTTACAGCTGTTTGAGGTTTATGTTGGAAATAAAGATGATCATAAATTTTAAATATTTGTATTCCAAACCAAAAATCAATAATATCACATTGTTCTAAGATTTTTTTTTAAAAATTTTGTTTGAAACTCGGTTTAGTTTAAAAAAATAGAAATTTTATATAAACTCAATTCTTGAAAAAAGTGATAAAATAAAGAATTTTTAATATTTTCCTCCATAACATTTTGCAATAAAATTTATTATTTATTAAAAAAAATATACATCGCCGACCCCCACAGACGTGGAGGGCTTCAATTACATTGCATAATTAACAGAATAACAACAAATTGTTCAATATTATTTAAGCTCCCCAGGTCTGATAATTTTTTTTTATTAAAATGCAATGCAATTTAACATTTTATATTTTAATAAGTTACTGTCCGTTGGTGGTTTTACAAATGTCTTATATAAATCAATAAAATTTCTATGCATACGGCTGATAATTTTTAATTTTATTGATTGTTAAACTTGATGTCAAATAAATTTTCGTTAATCCTAAATTATTCAGTGTGTTCGTATACGGAAAAAAAAAGTAGTAAATTAGAGTAGGTTAACCAACAGACATAGTGTTGTTCATATACGCGAAATTTTTGCTTTTTCTTACTACAATTGGCAAGTTTTTATTAAATTTCCAGCTGTAATTAAAAGTAGGTAATTCGAAGTAACAAATTTTGAAATTTTCTAGCAGTAGTAATAGTAAATTCGACAATAGTAGTTTTGTGTCTCTATTTAAATGTTTATAATTGAAAAGTCATAATTTAAAATGGAATAATTTTTAATTATTAATAGTGTCTTAACAAATTCTATAAATTTTTTTTGTAAGCAAAAAAAGCTGGGAGTTCCAATAATACAACATTTTTTTTTAGCATAAAAAATATGGAATGAAATTACAATTTGAATCTGAATAAAATACTGAAATAAAAACCAATATGAAGAATAAAAAATAAGAAACATGCACAAAAAAATATGATAAATGTTTAAAATTAAAAAAGGGTTAAAAAATAATCCTTTTAGAAAATATAACAAATTTAAAACTTTTTCTTTCTGAAAAGCTCCACAACAAATTTTTTACAATATAACACTTGATTGGAGCAAAAGAAACAAAAAAAAATTAAGATTTTTTTTATAATTTAAAAAGAGAAGCCGTCCCTTGGTACTCTTGGTTCTTCAGTATTGAATTGTAGCGCACCATTAATTTCTTGTGGTGCCAATTCCGATTCAGCACCATCAGCAGCACTAAAATAGGTATCAACAATGTCAAAGGCTTTTTTGTAAACCTCTTCATTTTCATGCTGTTGTAATAGCTCCAATTTATCCAAACCACCCATTTCTTCGACCATCAGACAGAGATTTTCTGTGCCACCCAATTTATCGGCCAAAGCAAATAAATTCGCTAAACCTGTCAACACAACCTTTATTGTACGTGGATCGTTGCCGTCGAGTAAATCACAGAATGGTTTCAATATCATATATTTCTCAATTAGATCGCTTATCTGTTCGGGGGTACCAGAGGTGGTGGTGTTAGTTACAACCCATGCAGCTTCTTTTTGTGATTTAAAATCCCCTTTTTCCAAGACATTACGTATATGAACAAAAATGCCTGCAAAGTAATATAAATAATTGTTAAGCCAAATCAAATTAAGTGTTTTAGTGTAAATAAGAAGGGATGGTGAGGAATGGAAGTGTTGAAAAGTAGTTAAAGTTTCACACAAGCGGAAGTGAAGGTGTTTAAAAAGATGGATAAATAGAAAATGAAACTACAACAATTGTTACAATTGAAAAAGCATTTAAAGGAAGTACTTTTAAATTACAAAACAATCTAAATAATGACCCTCCCCTCTTCTCTAGACATTTCTTTCTGTTGTTAATATATATACAGTATCAGATAACACTATTATTATGTAAGAAAAATGAAAATGGTTGGCAATAATCAGAAAAAAAAAGTGCATATAATTTAAAAACGAAAAAAATTTTGATGAAAAGTGTTAAATCAGCTGTGCCGAATCCAAAAAAAATAGGCAAAATGGTGGAATTTTTATATAAAAATACTAAAAGAAAAAAATTGCGAAAATTGCCTTTAAAAAATCGTGAAAAAAAATTTAGGAAAATTTTCAAATTTCAATAAAAAAAAAACTCATTTAAAAACTCAAATTCTGCGCTAAAAAATTTAGGGAAAAATATTGCGGAAATGGCGTCAAAAAAATTGACGGTGAAAAATCTCATAAAAATTTTAAGTGAAAAAAAATTACCAAAAATTCGCGTAAAAAAATTTTGAGGAAAAAAAATTGACAAAAACAAAAAGGACTGCGAAAAGAATTGTAAATAAAATTTGGAAAGAACAAAATTTCAACAAAAAAATCCAAAAAAAATCTTATGTTGAAAAAAAATTTTTAGAAAAAGGCTGCGTAAATAATTGTTGAAAATTTTACGGCAAAAAATTAACGAAAAAATACGTGGAGAATTTCGGAAAATTATCGTTAAAAATTGCAAAAAAAAAAATTTCGTTGAGAAAATGCGCCAATTTCTATAAATTTTAATCGCTTTTTAATTTTTTTTGTAATTTATTTTTACAAAATTTTGTTCCACCTATTTTTCACGGCAACTTTCGGAAATTTTGTAAATGGGAAATTTTTTTAACGTCATTCCGCCATTTTTTCTTCAAATTTTTTCGAATAAATATTTGATTGTAAATTTTTTCCTGAGTGTTTTTGTTAAAATTTGTTTTCTTAAAATTTTTGCGAAAAATTCTCAAAAAAGGTTCGCGAAAAAAATTGATCATACAATAAAAATTGGCATAAAATAAATCGTTAAAAATTTGCGGAAAATTCCTGAGGAAATATACTTTCTTTTCAATAAATTTTATTAGAAAAACCTTCGCGATAAACTTGTTTATATATAAAGTATTTTCCGTGTCAAATTGTTTTAAAGGGTGGTTAAATTTTAAGTGCCGATGTTGAATGTGAACCACACCTAAACGTCAAGTTTTTTTTCTGCATTTCATTTGACATTTCTCAATTTCAGACTAACTCAATTTAAGTCATGGAAAGATACACAATCGAGCAACGCGTTAAAGTTATTTAGGCTTATTATGAAAATAGGCGTTCAAATCAAAATGCATTTCGTGCACTTCGTGATTTTTTTTGATCAGCATAATCGACCACAATCAGGAGAATCGTGGTCAAATTTCAGCAAACCGGATCTGTGAAAACACCTGTGCATGCTCGCTCAGTTAGTTCTGCCGAAAACATTGCTGTTGTTCGCGATAGTGTGTCATGAGCTCGGCCAAGCATTTATCATGAATGGTGTTCGCTATCGCGAGATGATAACGAACTTATTGTGGCCTGGAATTGAGGATATGACCCTGGACGATATGTGGTTTCAACAGGACGGTGATACTTGCCACTCAGATAATGAAACAAAGGCTTTTTTTGCGCAACAAATTTAATGGCCGTGTTATCTCACGTGGTGGCGATGTCAATTGGCCGCCAAGATCATGTGATTTGACACCGTTGGACTTCTTTCTTTGGGGTTATTTGTAAGAAAAGATGTGTACGTCGATAAGCCAACAACAATTCAAGAGCTAAAGGATGAGATAAATCGGCACATTAACGGCATAGAACCTCAGTTATGCCTCAGCGTCATCGAAAATTTGGACCATCGGATGGAGGTGTGCCGCCGAGGTGGCGGCGGCCATTTGACCGATATTTTGTTCCATACATAATTGAAACATACCATCCCAGCAAAAATAAATGGTAGTCATTCTGTGACTATAACTTCTTTCATTGCTTCCTAAACTTCAGTTGACATTCTTTTATGATTTTTTGGTGTTATTCTAAGGCACTTCCAAAAGAATTCATGTGTTCATATTTCAAATGCAGTGATCTGGATATAAACCCGATGCATATCTTAAAATATCACTCTTCATTACTTCTAAAGCATAAGTTATAGTATATCGTATATTTTTTTTGAATCTAAACCATTTATTCAAATTGAGAAAATAGTTCTGATGAACTTTTTTAATCATTTTTTATATTTTAGTTTTTGTATAATAATAAATAAAATAAAATTTTATGAGGGTTAGAATTTATGCAGTTTTGCAATTTTTATAAAAGTTTTGAAAAATCAAGAAAAACAGATTTTTTTGACCTTTAATTGAAACTAGCTGGCCTGTCATTTGCAATTTTTCAGCCTTAAATATTTATGACGACGCAATCTCTGCATTTTTGCATTATGTATATTATTTAACACTACACCATTTTCAGCTTTAATTCAGAATTTACCAAAATAATTTTAAAATTGTGAAAAAATTATTTCAAATTGCCCAAAAATGTTTTAAAATTGTGCAAAAATTATTTAAAATTGTTCAAAAATATTTGAAAATTGTTTAAAAATGTTTTAAAATTGTACAACCAGTTTTTATATTATCCAAAAATATTTTAAAATTTGTCTAAACATTCATTAAAATTTTTGAAAAATGTTTCAAAAATGCTTTTTCACTAATGCAGAATAATTTATTTGTTTTGATAGAGAGTATTTGTATATCAATGCATAAATTTCGCTTCTTTACACTTATTTTTCTGCATTCTTATGAATTAAATTTTCATCAAAGTTTAAATACCACAAAGTATATGAACATTTTCCACTTATGCATCAGAATAGCTAATCATTTTATTATCATTGCTTCCTTAGAGTAAAGTATGAGTAATGCTAGTAGCTACATTAGAATACTTCCAGCCTATGACACGCTAATGTTAAATTCATCGATGAAACCATCAGAAAAGAAGTGATTCCTTTGCCATAGTAGTGATGCTTTTATTGCTTCTTTGGCAGCTTCATTTTTGTTGGGATGTTATTATAAAAAAAAGAAATGACAATAATTTCCTAAATAATTTGTGTTTTATTCAAAATCAACATCGGCCCTTAAAATTTAACCACCCTTTACTTCACGGGAAAAGAAACTATTCGAGAATTTTAACTTAGTTACAACTTGTGAAACTGTTATAGTTTTTGGGCATTACCAAATTGCTGAGGAAAATTACAAACATTTTTGAGGGTCGTAATATTAATTTCAAGCGACAGACGGATATCCCTAGATTAACTTTGTGTGTTTCCAATATTGTTCTTAGGACCTAATGGTAATTGAAATTTACTATATGTAATTATTGAAATTGAAAAGGTCTCAAACAGAAAGTTGATATGAACAATAAAATGCCAGCTAAAAAGCAATTAAAATAATAAAGAAGTTTTACCAGTGACCAACAGTGTATTAAAAAGAAAGTTAAAGTGTTTAGGTCAAGGATCAGTAGGAGCAGTCGTCGTCGTCGTCATATTAAAGTCTTTTGAAATCATAGTTTTTATTAAATCACACATTTTTCTATTTAACTTACCCGAATCAATAACAGCTTGTATTTGTCTTTGATTTCCAGCTGTTATATTACTGACAGTCCAGGCAGCTTCCTTTACAATATTACTCTTTAAATGTTGTAATAAAACACCCAACTTGGGTAAACCGCCAGCAGCAATTACGGCATCAGTCTAAAAAAATGTAAAAAAGGAATAGGTAGAGATTTGAAAGAAAAAGAAAATTAAAAAGATAAGAAAATGTAAAAAATATGCTTATTACATTTGTATTTGCTATTTAATAAAATTAAACAAAAAAAATAGAAAAAATTTCCAACTACTGGGGGAAAAAGTAGAACAAACACATACATATATACTCGTACATTCATACAGCAGGCAGAAAAACTGCAAAGTAATTTAAACAAATTGAAGTGGCAACGACTATGAAAAAACTTAAGATGTATCTTTTCACTACTACTTCGTCTGCGTTATACAAAAACTTCATTAACATTTTAGAATTGTACAAAATAAGGTGCCAATAATGACAACAATGAACAAAATGAAAAAAAAAAGAAAAATAAAACTCAATATGGAAATGCAAATGCGTATAAATGACAAGACAACGTTTTAAAACTGAAAATACTATTAGTTTTATTTTCAAATTGTCATCACCTTGAATAATGAGGAAAAGAAAAAATTAGCAAAGTAAGCAATACGAGGGTTATTCGAAATGTTCTTAGCCAATGAAAAACAAGAGTTAGATTTTTAAAATTATATTTATTTTTCTAGTGAAAGTTCAATAGTCTTAGTCCAACAATTTTCTAGCAATTATATCCCTTGATTAAAATAAATTTCCAAAAGCTTTGTAAAATAATCTCTAACAGCTGCAAGTGCATCTTTATTTGAAATAAAAAGATTATCAGCAAGGAATTTTTTTTAGATTGTTTTGTCTCTAGTGCAGTGATCGGCAAACTAATACAACCATATTGTTGCCATTGTATAGGTGAGTTACGCTCTCCCTCTCTTAATTCACTGAAAGAAATGTGTTTGTAATTTTCTTAAAACTATGTGCATATAAACAAACATAAAAAAACAAGGGATGAGAACAAAAAAAAAGCATAACAAAAAATATATAACAAAAGCAAATAAAAAAACAACAAAAAAACGAAAATTTATAATTAAAATCTTTTAAGATCCAAAAAGTTTCTCAGTTACAGCCTGGGAAAGTCAAACCCTTCCCTATTTAAATATGAATTTTAAACACAGAAATAAATATATATAAATAAATCAATAAAAAAATAATTAACTCTTTGCCGATCACTGCTCTAGTGTAGTGGTCGGCAGAAAGAGAGAATATGAATGTATTGGTGTTTTACACCGTAAGAAATTATTTTATCTTTCTAGATAAATGAATAAATTAATAAATTAATTAATCGATAAGAGAATATCCGTATTCATTGAATTAAAATAGTTCATAATAATAATAATTTTTTGTTTGTATACAAGACCCTCTGCCTCATTAAATATATTTGAAGAAAAAAAAAAAATTCTTTCCACTCAACGTTCCACATTTTTAATTTAAAATGTAAACGAAAAACAAAATAAATACCTACAATAAAAAAAACAAATTTTAAGAGTGTACTTTATTTCTTCAACAAAGCGACATATACTTGCTCTGTTAAAAGTTAGCGAACTACTTAATGAAATAATTGTATTTTTTGTGCTCTTAGCTGGAGATTTGTTGACATTCGTGTAGTGTACTTGTAAATTGCCGATTGTGTTCGGCCCCTAAGTGATATGAGTGCCGATCACTGCTCTAGTGTGTCAGTCCCTTTTATTTTGCAATTTATTACGGTTGCATATGAATGAAGAACTTTCACCTAACAAATTTACCATATCATTATGAATTTCTTGTAAATATTTAATGACACCATAAATTTCTAATTTTTTCATTATAAAAAAATCACTGAAGCGTCTTTTTTTGAACAGCTGTTATTAAACGAATGAGTTGCCAGATCAAAATAAAATTTAATGTGTGTTCATATGACAGATGAATGCACTTAACTTTTGCTGTTTATACCGCTATCAGGCTAAGGCCATTTCGAACGGCCCTCGTAGATATTGTACAACACCACAATGCCTAAAAATTAGAAACTAGACAAAAGAAAATACAGATACATAATTTTTCGGATAATGATCTTTGTAAAGTTTAATTTGCCACAAATAAGACCGTGAAAACAAAAAAAATTGAGAAAAAGTTTGTAAAACACAAAAAATTCCATGGAAAAGATTAATTTTTCCATTGCCACTTACTCAATCTGAATGTATTTTCACATTTTCATCCCAAACTTTTAAATCCGATTAACCGATTTTGTTTGATTTCAATATCATAGAGAAAGTTAAGATTTGTAGGCAAGGTAACTCCATAAACGAAGATTAATATAACTCAAAACAAATGCTACAGGCATTTTTTTCTTAACTATTTTCCAAAATGTATTATGTTTAACAACCTACAGAAGAATACAAATAATTTTTTGTGCTTTTGACATTTTGAAAAAAATTTCAAATACAACTTCAAATACTAAAAATATGTAAATCACAAAACACCAAATTTCCGAATATTTAAATTTTATATGTTTTTACAAATCCATTCTTAATGTTCTAAATTCGAACAGCGCTGGGTATCATGAGATATTGTAATATAAATATACTTAAAGCATTGAATGAATCAATTTTTTAATTCATTTCCAACATTTTAATTAACTTTAATTGTCATTCCAGAGGCTTTATTCGTAGTTTTTTTTCACAGAAATTAATTCATTTGAATTCATTATCATTTACTTGAATCGTTTTTAAATATTTCTTGAATGAAGAAATATTTGCACATTGAAAATATGATTCGTTTATGTTTGATGCCGATAGTTGAACGATGAAGAATATACAAGACATTTACAAATTGAAAAGACAATTAAAAATATATATGGGTTCGTATATGAGCACACATGGTCATACATGGGCTTATGTATGACCACACATGGACATCAGAGAACTGCAAAATCACCTTATTTCTTGATTTAATCATACACAAAAATTCTTGTTCACATTTAATAATTCAACAAAATTCACTGTAGAATAAAATCAGCATCATGTTACTGAACGCGTAATTGGGATCAGTGTGAATCATCTGTCGATTATGTTTTATGCAAATGTAATCACTCAACAAAAAGTCAGCGTTGAATAAATCAGAAAAAACAACAAACAACGCGTATGAGTGTAATCATAATCAAAACAAATAGAAACACATTTCATAAATTATATTGTGTACATTAGGGTGGGACTTAAATCCGCTTTTTTCGAATTTTTATTAGTAATATAATACTAAAAATATTCTTCTTTGTGAAATAAAAATATATTTTTTTGGAAAAAAATTAGGTCGATATCTCAGGCTTGCCTAATCCGGAAAAATTTAAATATTGTCAAAATTTTTTTTCTTCTATTTTGATTGAAAAATTAGGCAATATTTAACTTTAAACGGATTGGGAGAGCCTAAGATATCGACCTAAATTTAAAAATTTCACAGAGAACAATATTTTTGGTATTACTAATAAAAATTCCAAAAAAAAACGGATTTTAGACCCACCCTAATTTATGAAATGTGTTTCTACAAAACCACCCCCTTTTTATAGATAAGGAACTATTTTGTTTTAATTATGAATACACACATACGCTTTATTTATTGCTTTTTCTGATTTATTCTACATCAAAATAATTATTGTTGACTCAAACGAACAGAATAAAATCAATTATATAAAAACGACCGATGATTATAAATCAGTGCCAACAATTTGCACGTCGTTTGATTGATTTAACGTTTGGACGCTAACACATATTTATTCTTGTGTTGATTGCGTATAAACGTTTTGCAATCAGCATTTGCAGTTCTCTGATGGACATGCATACTTTAATACATAACCATACATGAACCCATATATTACTATGTATCTTATTATCCGAAATTTAAGGGTATAAGGCGGTATAAGTTCGTATACATATATGCACATATGATTTATATATGATTATATATGACTATATACATCCACTCAAATTTCGAAGATATGTGGTAATATATGAGTTCATGTGTGGTCATATATTGAACTATGAATGGAGGTATTCAATCATGTATGTTCATATAAATATATTTCGAATTTCACATGGGAGATTGCAATTAAAGAAAAAAATTGTAGGATTCTGTGAACGTTTTCAAATAGATCTATTTTCGGAAATACTTTTTATTTTATTTTTTTTTTTTAATAAATTAAAAAGATATTTTTTTTTAAAATACAATTTGACCGATATATTTATTATTGAGAAAATCCTAAATTTATTACAAATTTTTAAATTTTATTATTTCGTTATATACACCTTTATTAACATCCGTCAATATTTTCTTTTTGTTCATAATTATGATCGCCATGATCATTATTGGAATGAGCATGATTACCATGGCCAACATGTTGGTAATCATCGTGATGACCGTCGGCAAAGTGAACAGCATCTGGGTCACCGATTTTGTAATTACAACAATGCGTGTCCTTAGCTGGATGATTAAATTTATATACAGAATGTAGGTGATGATTATGAAAATCATCATGATAATGACTATTATCACGTCGTTCATAGTGTCCGGCATTGTGAACAATATAATGAGCATTGCCCTCGTCCTCATGAGAGCCCTTATGGGTGATGTCTTTACTATGATTAAGATCATGATTTCCTACATGATCATGCAAATATCCTGCAGCAGCCAAACCACACATAACTACTAAAAACGCTGAGGAGCTATAGAAGCTCATGTTGAAATGTTTTAAAGGATTTTTTTTATATAAAACAATTGAAATTGCTACGTAAACTGTCATCAGTTATAGATTTAACTTGGCTATTTATAATGATATGTTTGAGTTTGATGTAAATTTAGGTGGACGTGTTAAAGAATAATATGTTGTTATAAACTATTTAAATTTAAATATGTTAAAAAATTTGGTAAACATATAAAAAAATTTATTTGAAAATCGTTTAAAAATCGTAAAAAAAATTATATGTAAAACCCATAAACCAATACAATAGATACAAAAAATCTATAAAAATCGACAAACAATAAATCATACAAATTGAAAGAAAGCAGCTATTTCAAAGCTTTATAATTTTTAAAAGCTCGCGCTACATTAAAACGAATAGCTTTGTTTTTAAGATTGTATGTACATTCACAACTTGCTGGTAAATTCAGATTACCTTTCAATATTCGGTATTCGAAACGCTACTATACGATAATTTTGATGAATCCTTTTAATAAGAAAATTAAAACTTTTGAAAATTG
Source organism: Eustalomyia histrio (assembly GCA_949748255.1). NCBI lineage: Eukaryota > Metazoa > Arthropoda > Insecta > Diptera > Anthomyiidae > Eustalomyia > Eustalomyia histrio. Next base: position 149,139,055 of record OX456526.1, read on the forward strand.
TTCATGTTTATTTGTGAATAGGTTTATTTTTTCGAATTTTATATAAATATTCCATACAAATTAAAGACTTGCTAAGTAGTTATAGATATAGCTACTTAAAAATTAAGAATGTATAAAAATGCTGCCAAGTCTTGGAAATTATTGGCTTTTCTCTTTTAAAAGTAAACAAAAGTATTTGTCAAAAAAATATTTTAAATTTTTGTATTTTTAATTTTATAAAATATTAAAAACAACAAAAGCTAACAAATTAATTAAGGGGTTGTAAGTAAAGGTAAAGCGGGGGAAAACAATATAAATTATCTATATACGAAAGCTGTTTCGTACAAAGGCGGTCCCAAATGTTCAAATTGCATTTGTTTACAGAAAATAAAAAAAAGTCAGGTAAGTAGGGATATTCGTGTTTTTACAAATAGTCATACATATAGATTTAAAATTCGAAAAAAACGAGCATAATATTTAAATTTAATTTGCTTTTAAAAACAATTTTTTATACTTTGTTTACTAATGTCTAACATTTTCCTATAAACTTTTCTCTTCTGATTATTTTCTTATAACAAAGGAAAGGAAAGAATTCCTCTGGAGGAATTGTATACATTTTGTTTTTGTTACCATCGTCTGGCGATATCAAAACGTTCGCTTTAGAAAAACTGATGGTTAAGCTTATTACTTTTAAAAATTACTTATTTTACTTTCAAAATGAGACTCATGATTTGTGTATGTTTTATCTGTCCAAAATTCAACATTTTGGTAACGAGTACCCAAAAATAGAGCAAATACTCGGATACTAGATACCCATTACTAATTTTTTATCGGTACTACTTGTGTCCAAGAAATTGTGGTAAAAACAAAAAATTGTTTGTTTTTAATAAGTCTGTGATAAATACTTAATCCTCACAAAAATCTCATTTCATTATTTAATGATTGGAGACCTATTAACCAGTTTTTGGGTACATTGTGTTTGGAAATGATTATATATGATTAATGTGTATAATCTTTCAATATTTCGTACAAATGAGAAAATATCCAGCCTCAACTTTGCTTTAAATCCATAAATTTCACATAGCAATGCTTTGCTGCATACACAAAATTTTGTTATATAAAGTAAATTTTCCATAGAAAAAATAAAACATTTTTCTTTAGCTCTAAATCTAGTTTAAACTAGATTTCGAAATCTAATAATAGTAACAGTACCATATGAAATTCATTTAAAGGTACAGTTTTAGTAAAGTCTAATACTTAGTAAAAATGTGTTTAGAGATTTCAAAGTGTATTAAACATTTAAAATGCCAGCTAAGTGGTCTAGAGCACTTAAGTTCAAAAAAAAAAGTGATCACTATAAAACTGACCCTTAGAACTTAAAATTAACAACTTGCTACATAAACAACAACAAATTGCTACTGTTAGCAATTCAAGCTTAAACTTGCTTAAAAGTAAATTTTATTATTTAAGTATCAATGCACTAAATTACAGCCACATTTGATCTTTTAATGTTAAATTTAAAAGTACATATTAAGTATAATTGAACTTGCTGCTACAAAAACTATTTTTATTTACTGATTTTGTTTGCTTGTTTGTACGGCTTGTAATTAGCCGTTGGGAAAAATATATAATTTGCCAAAATGTACTTTCTATTATGACCTATGCTATGTGTTTTATACTAATGTATTAGTTTTGTGACACACATAAATATAAACTAGTAAGTAAAAATTTTAAATTAAACTACAAAGGTCAAATGAGGCTGGTATTAAGTGCATTTGTGTTAAGATTTAAGAAACAATATTATAAAACGAAACATATGAGTATAAATAGCCAAGTTAAATATCTAATTGATAACAGTTTTCACATTAAGTTCAAGTGTTTAATATATTTTTAACCTTTAGGAAAAATTTAAAATTATTAAAAAGAAAATGCATTTCTTTAGTTTTATTATTGTTTTAGTAGCTATTTATGGTTTAGATGCAGGTGGACATTTGCATCATAAGGATGGGCATTACGATTTTGGTCATGAAGGTGGACATGGCGGTGGTCATGGTGAGGAGATCAGTTATTCTGTAGCTACCACACATGAACATGGAGGTCATGGTGGAGGTCATGATGGCGGTCATGGTGGAGGTCATGATGGTAGTCATGATGATGGCCACTATGATGGACATGATGATGGTGGCCATGATGATGGTGGTCATGATGATGGCCATGATCATCATGCTCATCCAAAATATGAATTTGATTATGGTGTAAAGGATACAAAATCTGGTGATATCAAAAGCCATTCTGAATCCAGAGACGGTGACAGTGTTAAGGGTAAATAGTTTATACAACAAAAATTAGTTATTTTCAATTTTTGTTAATTGTTCTCCATTTCAGGTAGTTACACTCTCAAAGAAGCTGATGGCACAACCCGTCATGTAGAATATACGTCAGATAAGAAAAAAGGTTTCAGTGCTGTTGTTCATAAATTTGGCCATGCTAATGCTGATCATGGTAGTCATGGAGGTCATGGTGGTCATGGAGGACATGGTGGTCATGGTGGACATGGTCATGGAGGACATGGTGGTCATGGAGGACATGGTGGCCATGGAGGACATGGTGGCCATGGAGGACATGGTGGCCATGGAGGACATGGTGGCCATGGGGAACATGGTGGTCATGCCAGCAGTTATGTTGTTGTCAAAAAAACCGAAGAGAAAAAACACTAAGAATCGATATAATAAATGAATGTGCAAAAAAAAAAGAAATTACCTGAAAAAATAATGCGACGAATTGTTAATAAAAATTAAATTTTAAATTTTACCAATAAAAATATTATAAAATCGGTCAATGCAATAGACCAATTGATAACAAATCATTTTGAGTTCTTTTTTTCCTTCAGCAATACAAAACGATTTTTTTAAAAAATATTGCAAAAAAAAATTGAATTTAAATTTTTTTAAATCTTTTTGATTAAAAGTTATTTAAGCTTAAATCAATCAACAATATTAAATTCGACTATACTGAATTTTTTTATAACCTCTAACAATGTTTCTCTTACAAATAATAAAAAAAAAATGAAATGAGAAACCATATATAGATGAAAAAAAATAATTTTAGACGTAAAAAACTTTTTTGGATGTGAAAACATTTTTTGGGGTAAAAAACAATTTTTGTAGTGAAAAACTATTTTTGTGAGTAAATCAGTTTTGAGGTGAAAAAAATATATGATCATACATGAACTCATATATGATCATACATGAACTCATATATGATCATACATGGACTCATATATGATCATACATGAACTCATATATGATCATACATGGACTCATATACGATCGTACATGGACTCATATACGATCGTACATGGACTTGTATATGATCATACATGGACTCATATATGATCATACATGGACTAACATATGATCATACATGGACACATATATGATCATACATAGACTCATATACAATCGTACATGGACTCATATACGATCGTACATGGACTTGTATATGATCATACATGGACTCATATATGATCATACATGGGCGTTAACATACAGCCATAGACCCTCAAATTTAGGATCCTAAGATATATGATCATATATGAAATCATGTATGATCAATTATGTTTATATATATTTCGGTTTTCACATGGACTCATATATGATCATACATGGACTTGTATATGATTATACATGGACTCATATATGATGCAACATGGGCGTTAATATACAGCCATGGACCCTAAAATTTAGGATCCTAAGATATATGGTCATATATGAAATCATGCATGGTCATTTATTGAAAATGTATGATCATACATAAGCCCATGTATGATCACATGATCATATATATTTCGGTATTCACATGGGTGGTTTAAAAAAATTGATTGTGATGAAATAATTTATGAAATCTAACGATTTTGTGTAACAATATATTATTTTAGGGTTATGTTAAAAAATATTCAAAAATTTAAGGTTATTCTCTTGTAATTTTTAAACTGCTAAAACTATTATTTTTAATATCAAACTCTCACGGAGAATGACAAACATGTTGCTTACCTAATCAAGAATCTAAGAACATTATAACAATCTAAGAAAGTATAGTCTAAAATTGTGAAATTTTGTAAGCGATTTTAAAATCAACTTTATTTCCCATTTTCTGAAATCTTTGTCTACAATATTTTTATTTTATTAAGGTTGCCTTTACATGACGCTCCAAATTTATTTTACAGGAACTAGATTTCGAAATCTAGTTCTAAAAAGATTTTGAGCGTAATGTAAACAGAACCCAAGAGAATTTTTGTTTTTTAAAAGTTCATAAGAATCTTAAAGACCCTAATTGGATTTTTTATTTCTTTAAGATGAAAGAGAAAACTTAATAAAATCGGAAGAAAAAACTTTAGGCAACAATAAAAATTAAAATTTTCATTCACGGAAGTTTTATATTCAAAGTTTTTAAGATTTTATTAACTTTATTACTTCACCTCTTAGAAAATAATAAAAAAATCCAATTTAAGGCCTTTCCACATTAAACCATTGATATATGAAAAGCTTTTGTTATATGATAATTTTTCTTCAACCATATGTTCTTAAAGTGTTAAGGTCATGGTCGCACCCTCCTTTAGTTTACTTTATGAAGTTGTTGTTGTCACTGACAAATAAATTTTGCGTACCAAAAATAAAGTGAAAAACAAAGAGGAGAAGAACTAATCCTACTAAAGTCTCTTAACTTTTGTCATTTCACATCTTTTGCATTTTTTTTTTTTTTTCTTTTTGTCTTTGTAAATATTCATTTCTGTAAATTTAGCATGTTGTTAAAAAAAATAAAAACATGACGTTTATTTTTTTCAGCCCGTTCGTTTTTCTTCTTTGAAAACAAATACCTACTACTACTACACTTTACTATTTTTAGTGATGATGCGCGCTCAAATATAAAGAAAAATATATATGCGTTGTGTTAATAAGTAAAATATTCCTTTCTCACAATGAGGCTGTGTTACCTATCACACTATCACTAGCAGCATTCAAGCCGTCATTAATTTGCATTGCAAATTTTTGCCCATCTTTCTTTTTTTTCCCAGTCTTTGCCAAAGAATTATAAAAAGGGTATCTTTGCTTTGAGAGATGGTTTGTAAAAACAAATTGGAATCTGAAATATTTTAAGAATTGAAAATCTTTAAGAATGATGAAAATAAATTCGTTAAACATTAAATACATAAAAAGTTTTTATTACAAAAATGTTCAAAAAATGATAATTTTTAAATTCATAGATATATGATGATGAAAATTGAGACTTGAAACTATATAAAATTGGAATTCGGAAAGTACAATATGAAATGTAGAAAATTTTAAAGTATTCAAATTTTTGTTCGAAGCACAAACTTTTAAAACTTAGTTTCTGTCTTTATAAAATATAAGGGCCAGTTTTATAGTCAGCATTAGGAGCAGGTTTTTTTTCGCTTAAATTTTACTTAATTTAGAAACTTATTATGGTTTTTAAAATTCGTCTTAGCTAAACTTTTAAAACTATAAACTCCCAACACCAGTAATAACCTGATTTGATTCTCTCCCAACATTAAAGTAAGTGTTAATGCACTTACAGCCAAAGGTATTGTTTTATTTTTAAAGTCAGGAGAAAGAAAATAAAAACTTGAGAAAAATGTAAATGAGATAATGGAGAAAAAAGAAAAATAGCAAAAAATTGCTTTTAAAGTTGATGATAATGTTTCATATAAAATATACAAACTGCCTAATAAATGTAATTAAGTGATGAAAAGAGCATTTTTTAAAATTTGTACAAATTAAACAAATGGCTGAAGGAGCAAAAATAAAAAAATTGGAAGAAAATAATTCGTATTTTTGACAAATATGCAAATTTTTAAATATTGTGTGATAGTCTAAAAACGACAAATGTTTGCTGATAAAAAAAAAAGATATGCTTACGTTTTTAGTTATCTTTTAATTTTACTTGAAAACATAAATATGTAAGTTAATATTGTTGAGCTCAAAAGAAAGTTATTTGAAACGATATGCCGTTTCAAATAACATTTTTTTAAGACATCTTACTCATATAAGTTGTTTTTTATTCTTTAATTTTTAATAATTATATTTAGTTAAAAACTATATGAAAAAAATGTATATAGTTTTTTTTAAGTTCAAAAACTTTTAGTTTATAACTTCATATCATAAATTTTGTAATGTTAAACTTTAAAATTAAAATACTTTTAAAACAAGATTATAATATTCAGATTAGAAAGTTTAACATTTTTTTTTAATAAAACAATTTACAAACCAAACAAATTTTTAATAAACAGATTTAAAAGAAAAAATCAAGATACAATAAGCTAAAAGAATAATAAAATTAAAACATACACACATTCTACATATAAAACAAAAGATACTTTTGACTCAAAAATTAATCATAAACAAGTCGTAAAAGCCTTAGAAAGCTAAAACAATTTCCTATAATGCTCATATTTATGAGTCATAAAGGAACACTCAGAAATAGCCTCCAATTGTACCCTGCGCATAAATTTATATTCCAGAATAAGTTTTTTTTTAGTATTATAATCAACTAAGTACGTATCAATCAAATTCTTGTTCACAAAATTTACAAATCATTTCCAAAAAAATTATATATAATTACTTTTTGTCTAAAATTGACTTTCTTCACTAAACTTACCTGTTGATCTGTGCCCGTAACAATATTACCCACAGTACGTAAGGCCGGTACAATAATAGCTGCTTCATCAATGTCTAACAAAGCCACTAAACGTGGCACTGCACCAGTTTCAACAACAGCTTGTATCTTTATGTTTTCATCATCGGTAACATATGACAAAGCCCAGCAGGCATCTGCCAACACTTGCATGTCCGTACCAGTCAATAGTTGTGACAACATAGGCAGAAGTTTTATAATCTTTTCAAAAGGTGGTGATGGATTTTTATTGCGACACAGATTGGACATTAGCCAAACAATGTTACGCATAAATGAAAGAGGCGTTTCATTATTAATCAATGGTAAAATACTTTCAATAACATTATGTTCTATGACAATATCACGAGCATTCGACCCATCACCGGCAATGTTGCCTAAAGCCCATACAGCTTGTTCGGCTAAATTGGTATTTTCTGCTTGTAAGAGAGCAATGAAGTGGGGAATAGCATTATGATCTATAACACAACGTGTTTGTTCGGAAGTTCCAGAAGCAATGTTAGTTAAAGCCCAAGAAGCTTCAAATTGAAGAGCAGGACTAAGGAGAAAGAGGGAGAAATTTTGTAAACATAATGGCGGAAAAAAAATTTAAGTTTGTACTTTTTAATAAAATGTACTTAATATATGAATATGGCTGATGTTATATCAATTTTAAGTTAACCAAAAGTTTCTTTAAAAATTTTAATAAAAGGTACTTTATAAAAAAATGGTCTTTTTATAAAAGGTACTTTTAAAAAAAATGGTCTTTTTATAAAAGGTACTTTTTTACAAAAGGTACTATTTAATAAAAGGTACTTTTTAATAAAAATTACTTTTTTATAAAAGGTACTTTTGTATAAAAGGTACTTTTTTATAAAAGGTACATTTGTATAAAAGGTACATTTTTATAAGAGGTACTTTTTTATAAAAGGTACTTTTTTTATAAAAGGTCCTTTTTTATAAAAGGTACTATTTAATAAAAGGTACTTTTTTATAAAAGGTACTTTTTTATAAAAGGTACTTTTTTATAAAAGGTACTTTTTTATAAAAGGTACTTTTTTATGAAAGGTACTTTTTTATAAAAGGTACTTTTTTATAAAAGGTACTTTTTATAAAAGGTACTTTTTTATAAAAGGTACTTTTTTATAAAAGGTACTTTTTTATAAAAGGTACTTTTTTATAAAAGGTACTTTTTTATAAAAGGTACTTTTTTATAAAAGGTACTTTTTTATAAAAGGTACTTTTTTATAAAAGGTACTTTTTTATAAAAGGTCCTTTTTTTATAAAAAGTCCTTTTTTGTAAAAGGTACTTCTTTATAAAAGATATTTTTTATAAAATGTACTTTTTTATAAAAGGTACTTTTGTATAAAAGGTACTTTTTTATAAAAGGTACTTTTTTATAAAAGGTACTTTTTTATAAAAGGTACTTTTTTATAAAAGGTACTTTTTTATAAAAGGTACTTTTTTATAAAAGGTACTTTTTTATAAAAGGTCCTTTTTTGTAAAAAGTACTTTTTAATAAAAGGTACTTTTTTACATACATATATACATATATAAAAAGGTACTTTTTTACATACATATATACATATATAAAAAGGTCCTTTTTTATAAAAGGTACTTTTTTATAAAAGGTACGTTTTTTTTAAAGGTACTTTGTTTTAAAAGGTACTTTTTTTTAAAATGTACTGTTTTTTAAAAGGTACTTATTTATAAAAAGTCCTTTTTTGTAAAAGGTACTTTTTTATAAAAGGTATTTTTTTATAAAATGTACTTTTTGTACTTTTTTATAAGGTGCTTATTATTATATAACTTAATTTTTTATAATAAAATGTACTTTTTTATTTTAAGATACTTTTTTATTATAAAATGTACTTGTTTATTATAAAAAGTACTTTTTTAATTAAAAAATGTTCTTTTTTTAAAAAAGTACCTTCAAATTTTTGAAAGAAAATGCAGTTTGTAAGTAGAACTAAATGTACTTTTGGAAAGAAATCGTACTTTTTGAAAAATTTACATTATAAAAAATGTACTTCTTGAAATGCATCTACCTTTGGAAAAAAGGTACCTTTTGAAAGAAAATGTAGCTTTTGAAAGAAATTGTACTTTTTGATATAAAATATACTTGTAATGTACTTTTTGAAATAAAATATAATTTATGACAAAAAATGTAATTTTTTGAAGAGAATATGGGTACTTTTTTAAGAAAAAGGCACTGTTTTTAAATTCACTTTTTTAGAAAAAAAATGTATTCTAAAAGAAAGGTAGTTTTTGAAAGAAAGTCATTTTTGAAAATATATTTTGAAAAAAAAAAAATTATTTATAGAAAGAAAAGTTACGTTTTGAAAAAGTGCGTTGTTTTAGAGAAAATTTAATCTGTAGAAAGAAAATGTACTTATTATTTTATTTTTAAATAAGATACATCTTGCTACATCTTGCTACAAGCAAACAAGTTTAATGATTAAAAATCACATAAAAAATACACTTTAAAATAAAAAGTGGAGAATTTTAAGGAAAAAACAAAAATATTTTTAATTTAGTAAAGAATTTGTAGTAAGAGGTTCTAATTAAAATGTCTATTTTTTTTGGCAGTATGAAGATATTAACGACATGCTAAACAGCAAAGAAAGACCCAAAGAAAATTTTCTATAATCTAAAATTTTTAGTTAATAAATAGTACTATACTTCAAGTACGTACTGGATATTAACATTTCAGATTATGTTCACTTACGAACATTGAAATATTCAAACAGAAAGCGATGATTTAACCAGCAGACTTCATTTCCCAGTATAAGGAAAAAAATCTATTTTGCGAGAGCTTAAATAAGATATGCTTTTTAAAAAACATAGAAAAAGAAACTTTTTTGTTATCAAGATATTATCGCGATAGCACAAAAGCTTTGCTGTTCTCAAAATTGAATAAAATTTTAGTCGCTTCAGATGATTTGCGTTCCCGCGGTAACGAAATAAAGCAAGTCTTAGGTATCTAAATATACTTCCTATAATATATGAATTTAACTTACTTTTCAAATTTCTGTAGGAAATTTACACAAATTGGTACAATACCATGAGATATCATAAGATCTATGGGAGGATTTCGTTCTCTAGATAACATTTTACGTGCAGCTTGCATTCCTAGGAATTGTTTTTCTGGTGTTTTGCTATTCATGGAAGCTACAATTTCATCAACAGTCATTTGTACCGGGGAGTGGCCATTGCAATTTTTTAAAGGTGAAGTTATTTCTTCCTCATTGATGTTACGTCTTTTGAACATCTGATCTTCCTTTTTTGATTTACGCAATTCCACGGTAACCTCATGGCGTCTTAAACGTGATTCCTATAAAAGGAACCAAGGCAAAATCAGAATTTCTAATAAAACACGACTTAAATATATATTATAAAATCAACTCACATTTGTGTTGATAGCGTTGCTTTTGTAAGCGTTTTGCCTGGAAGAATCCATTTTGCTCATTGCTTTGAAGATCTAGAAAATTTTACATAAAAAGAACCAAATGAAAAACCTAACCTTAAAATTTTGCCAACAGGATAAAAATCACAAGACTGTGCAGAAAATGGTCTCCTTTAACAACAACAATATTAAAGGATGTAAAGAACAAAGAAAAAGATTAAATTTGCGCAATCGAGTTTTAAGGAAAATTAATGGAATACAAATTAAGTTAACTTTGATAAACAATAATAGAATTATTACAAAATAATAAATTTAATTGGAAAATTTTTACCTGATAGCAAAATAAGTTATTATTTTATATTTTTTTTTTTTTTTGTAATTCTTAGTATCGATAACTTTTCTAAGGTAATCTTCAGCGAATAATTATATTTTTTATATAAAACCAATTCTTATAAGCCACAAATAAATTTATTTTGCTGAAATCTTTGTGCGTGTGCCGCGCTCTTCTGCAAAATACCGTTTAAATTTGAATCGTTCCTTTTTTCTGGATATTCGTTCTGCCAATTTGTATGAAACCTGTTGTTTTTAGTATTTGGATAAAAAGAATAAAAGATAAAAGAAAAATACCAAAAGGCGGGCTGTACAGAGTTGCACTTACATTATTGTGAATGGGCATGAATGTGATCAAAACAGCCCAACAAACCAAACCTATATTAAAATAGTTTGTAATAAACGTTTACTACCCCATAAGCTTTAAAGTGCTTTGCAATTTCCTTAAACCCATAGAGACTTTTTTGTAAAAAAGTAAAAATAAAGATGAAAAAGTGAAAATTTGTATTCATTAAATAATTTCTTTATTGTTAATTGCATTATTTTTTTATTTGATAATTTATTAAATGTAAAATTTGATTTATGTATTATGTAGTAGTATTTTTTAGTGAGTTGCTTATGTACCATATTTGGCTTAAGGGCTTGTTTTGAAATTGTATATAACTTGCTTTCGTGTTTACACAGCGAAAGTCTTTTTTGGAGCTTTAGTTTCTTTTACATAATAAAAATTTAAGAATTAAAAAACACAAGAGAATTGCAAGTACAAGCAAGTCGGTACCCCTTTCCGTTCTTCTTCCCTACCCTTTCATATAAACTTAGAATTGCTGCTATAAAATTGCTTAATGTGAACAGTGACAAAAACTAATTACCAAAGAAAATAAAATAAAACCCTTGCGATAATGTTCTAGTGTATAGTATACAACAAGTTCAGAAGTGTTATTATATAATATTCTAACAGGAAAATAGTCTTTAAATCATGCTTGCAATAAGCTAATTTTTGTAAGCTTATGAATACAATTAAATGATAAGATTTTATATTTATTAGTAGTTTTATTTTTATTATATTAATAATTTTATTATTATTGTGTAAATTTATTGATTTTTGGCTTTGTCTTATAATTTGTTATTTTCTTTCATTCTTGCAAATTGAAAAGTGGGTTTGTACTTTTAAATGTATTTATCCTCGAGCAATGAATGAATGTATCAATGAATGGAATATATGAAACAACTTACTTCTTATGGAGTTTGCTGCACTCAAGCTGCGCACACCATTTTTCTCCTCTGGTCTTTCCAGCATAGCTTTTTCGCCAGTAAGTTCACTAATGAGTTTGGTTTTTGGTGAACTTCGGAGTCTGCACTGGAAACTGCACTTATCAAATAAAACAAGAAGACTGAGGAATTTTACAAATAATTGAAAGCCACGCGTTAAATTAAGGTACATTTACCAAACTAGTAACTAGTGCTATTGTAAATGCTATTACTAGTGAAGCGCATACAAAATTTTTATTTAACTCATGCTTTACCAAATAAAGAATAAGTAGTCCGATCATACTAGGGAAATAGGAAAAACACGAGATTCAAGGACGTTACAGTTAAAAATTTTATTCAATAAATTGATTATCTTAGTTATGTACATAATGGGTGATGATTCTGCCGATTGGCAGAATTTTTAAAAATTGTTTTTAAAAATTTTTCTATATTCTTTTGCTAATTTTTCATATGCTCTGTTTTTTATTTTTATAGCTATCATATATCAATCTAGTTAATTTTTATATTCATTTGTATAATTTATCCAATTTTGAATTTTCCAATTGTCAACATTTTAGTCTGTCTTTTTTATTTACTCCACGAATTCCAAAAGCACACAACGGAAGCTCTCGGCTGGGATAACACAGAAAAGCACTAAACATCGATACAGACGGTAAAACATTATGTTTGGAAACATAAAAATATTTTGATATTTAAGGAACCAAAAATGGAAAATGAATTTCAACAGGAAACATTGCTACACAGGATGGAACATTAAGTGGAACATACCCATATTTCTTCTAATGTTCGTGTATGGGTAGCATAATGTTTGTTATCTTATACTTAATAACTTTGCGAACCAACAAGTTTGAAACGAAAGCTGTGTTTATGCGGCAAGCTATCAAAGTTGGCTAGGATCATTTCCAAATAAATTTGACATTTTGATATTTGAGAAACCAAAAATGAAAGACGAATTTCAACAGGAAACATTGCTATACAGAATAGAACATTAAGTGGAACATACCCATATTTGTACTAATGTTCGTGTGTTTATGCGGCAAGCTATCAAAGTTGGCTAGTATCATTCCCAAATAAATTTGACAAAAGCCAAGGTTTAGTGATGGGAATGACAGAAGCCAACGTTAAAAGCTTCGGGCATAAACACAGCAAAAATTGCATCGATTTGTTAATGCTAATTTTTCCATATTTTGCTATAAATCATTTTTTGCATATATTCACACCATGTCTCTTTGTAATATAAAAAATCATTCTGTTGTTTTTTATATTACAAAGGTTGACTCTTTGCAAGTCCAATTGCTCAAATTGGTGCAGAAAGGGGAAAAATTTTCTGTTTTCGCTCAGTTACCGAACCTTTGTAATCTGTACGAAATTTTAATTGGCCGCTGCTTACGATGAAATATCTATATTAATCCTTACTTGATTGTTGTGTAAGCAGCGTTTATGGAAAATATGTAGAGTAAGCGAATGTTTTAATACATGCACTTAGAAAATGTATATAATTTAAATATAATATTCCGAATCGTTTTAGTTGAAGTTGAGTTCACATATTTCGAGTCGCCCCTTACTCTATAATATTTTGCTATAGATCCATATCTAAGATCCATATTTTTGTTGCATATTGTGACAGTATATTCATATATGTATATGTTTTACAGCATATTTTTGATATTTCACTAAAACTGAGCATTTGCACAATCCATATTTGAAATTTTAAAATATTTCGCTGAAATGAAACTCCCAGAAAAATACAAATAAACTGCATTTGAATTACGCTCGAAATCAAGTTTAAACTAGATTTTGAAATCTAATGCAGTAATGTGAATGCAGTTTTACAACATTTTCAATTGCTGTGTTTATGTGGCAAGCTATCAAAGTTTGCTTATATCATTTCGATATAAATTTGACATAAGCTTAAGTTTAGAGTTAACGCTCAACGCTAATTATTTCAAATTAGTATGGGAGTGACACAAGACAATGTTTATAGCTTGCCGCATAAGCACAGCACATGCTTAGACTACAGAAAGTTACTAAAATTGAATTGATAGTACTGAAACTGCTGGATTAAATCAGCAATAAATGCATATCTTTCGATTTTTGTGCTCTGCTAATGGCATTAGTGTTTATAGTATAGTTTAAGCTGGAATTGACTATACGTTGCGTAATGTGACGAATCAACTAATGCAATCTAATTAAATGAGTTATAAAGAGAGAACCACATGGATTTACGTCACGTAACGTATGGATAAAGGACATTTAATCATAAAAGGTTTGCTAATAAGAATGCCAAAACGGGAAATTCCAAATTAAAAAAAAATCAACAAAAAATCCTATGAAATGCTACGGTTGTCAAAAAATTATTTTCTCTTGTGTTTACACCATCTACGAAAAATATAATAATATATAAAAAAAGAAAAAATTAAGTTCTGGAAATACGTAGTTTTAAAAATTAAAGCTAAAAAGTGTAAGTTTAAAAGTTCTATTGAAAAAGTTTTATGTTTTCATTTAACTGAAGATTAGAATGTATTATTCTATGACAACTAGAAACTTTTCCTTCCTGGGGCTATTTTCCATGAAGGAAAAAGTAAGCAAAAAAGTAAACATGTATTTAAATAGCACCTAAATAACAAAATATTTTTTATCTTTACAATTGATAAAGAGGAAATAAATTCTGTAGACTCCATTTCCATTTTTACAGGCTATTGTATGAACTTGACCTTATAACAATACTTTAATTCAACCTGAATGTTCTTTTACTATTTTGTAATTTTTTGGCAAAAACTTTTATAACTTAGTGCCTAATCAACCTGGCAACACTTGCCATACCATCCATTTATTTCCTTCATACATTTTTATTATCCGTTAGATATTTATTGTTGTTTTTTCATTCTTTTATTACACCAGTTTCTTTCATACTCGGTTTTGTTTTAAGCGGTCATATTTGTGAAAAAGTAAAAAATATAAAAAATCTATAATAAAAACGCCAATAAAATTAATAAAAATGTGTTTTATATGGAATTAATATAAAAAAGTGTATAATTATTGTGGAAAAAAAGAATATGAATCTAACTAGAAAAAAGTGTTGCCGCCGGTAGTTTGTGTCATGTGTGCCACTACAAGTCGGTCAACCAAAAATGTATGTACAAATGTTTTATTAAAATATAAATAAATTATAAGTGTACAAATGTCAGATAAAAATTGATTTGCATATCCTTTTATATTGAATTTGGAACTTCATGCAAAAAATTTCTGGTGAGTTGTTTTTATTTTTCCTTTTTTTTCTATTTCGCTTTCACATTTTCTACAGAGTTCTATTTACCCTATTGTGAATGATCAAAAGCCTTTGTCTTTACTTGTATTTATAGCATGCAATTATCAAAATGATTTTATCACAAATAGATAATTATATTTTCGCATAAAAATATATTATTTTATGAATTAGTTTATTATTTATAACAACTTCAAATTAATGATTTGATTTTAAATAAAATAAGGAAATAATTACGTCTAATTTATGTTGATTCAATTTTAATTCGTATAAATAATTTGTTTTTTTTTTCGATAAGAATAAATCAAAATAACCATTTTGGGTTGAAATGATTTGTTAATATTTGAACCTATTATATAAGGAATCAACAAAAACCCAATTTCCTCTTTAAATTTGGTATTAATTAAATAAAGTAGAAAATTTTTAAACCAGTAAAGAGAGTTTTGCGAATCGATGCGTTGAAAGTTAAGTAAGATTTCAAATTGAATCAGTAAATTTTGTTTTAGAAGGTCTGAATGTAATAGGTTTTTTCAGCATTTTGATTTGAAAAGTTCAGAAAAAAAGTCGGCACAATTAGATCAATAATTTAAGCGATATTTAATTAAATTTTAATTGAAAATAGCATAAAAATATCAATGCAATGTTAAATAATATTGGTGAATAATATTGGCGCTTTTGCACACAATGCAAAAATACATAGTTTGCGTTGTCAAACTACTTTTGCTTTTTTACATCATTATTGTATTTAAAAAACACGACATGGAGCACACTCGTAATTAAGTAAATTTTTTACAACTTTGATATAAACAAGTAAAAAAGGCTTAAATTCGGCTGTGCCGAATCTTTGAATACCCTCCACCAATGTTCTCTTTTGTTTGTGATGCAAACAATGTAAAAAACTTTTGAAGTAAAATTATGGAGGTGAAAAAATTTTTTGAGGTGAATAACTTTTTTGGATGCAGAAACGAATTTTTTTACGGGAAAAAAATTTTGAGGTGAAAAATTTTTTTGAGGTGAAAAAAATTTTTTGTGGTGAAAAAAAATTTTAGTGGTGAAAAAAATTTTTCGAGGTGAAAAATATTTGAGGTGTACAAAATATTATTAATTTCTAAGCGATTGGTGAATTAAATATGAGAAAATATATTATATACCAGTCGCTACCATAAAATTGTACTAAAATACACCAATTTGTATGGAATATTTAGAGGTATCTTCACATTTTCACCCATAACTTTTTAACCGCTGGACCGATTTTGCTCATTTTCAATACCAAAATGCTCGGGAGGATGTACAATAATCTGAGTAAAAATAGGCATCCCCGCTAGCGTTTTCGCGTCGTGATCGCCATTTCAACAGACAGACGGACAGACAGACGGACATCGCTAAATCGACTTAAAATTGCATAAGGACCACGAATATATATACTTTATGGGGTCTTAGACCTATATTTCGACATATTACAAACGGAATGACAAACTGATATATACCCTCACCATATATGGTGGAGGGTATAAAAAGTGGCTGTGTTTATGTGGGAAGCTATCGACGTTTGCTTCTGTTATTCCCATACAAATCAATAGTTGATTTTTGAATGTTACAGGTTTTTTAATTGCATTTGAAGAAACTAGGAATTTTTTTTTAAAATCTGGATAATCTTAAGACACATTTACACGTGAGAGAAAAGTGTTAGGGCACATTTATACGCTAGAGTTATCTCTAATAAAGGAAAAACACTCCTAAATATAATGTATCACACGCAATAGTGCTTTTTAGAATTTTATCAAGCAATTGTCTTTAGCGTGTAAAAGTGCCTTTAGAGACAGAGCAAATAATAACCCGAAAACTGCTATAAATAGAACAAACAACTTTTAAATAGTTCTATTGTGAAAGATTTGAGGTTATAAGCTGAGTTTTTTGCTCTAGCAGTTTTCTTTTGTGTGTAAATGTACCTTTATAGGGAAAATATCCAAAAGTCTGGTGTTTTTTTTTATAAAAGCTTCTAGATATAATAGAGCAAATGGCAATATTGTGAATTGCTTCAGATATTTAGGGGTGTTTCTTTTCTCTTCCTCTAACAGCTTTCTCTCGCGTGTGAAATTACTCCTTTGTCAGTAAAATATTTCAAGAATAAAACTTTAGTCAATATATTTTTTCGATACAAAAAAATGTTTTAAAACAGGTACTGAAACCAAACCTAAACAGGTTCAGGTTCGCTGAACCCGACGAAATTCCGTTATAACATGGTTCAAGCCTTATTGGAATACAGAAGTTTTTGTTCGGAATTACTGTATACTGCATTAACTATAAATGATAATATTTTAAATATTTGGAAAGAATTCGTAGAAACTTTTGCACCTGTTATAAAATTAACGCTGAAACTACAAGAACAGATGACTTTAGGTGATTTTTATAGAGTCTGGTACAGCTAACAAAAGATGACAAAACAAAAACATTTTCATAAGAATTATATTTAAATATTATAAAAAGAGAAAAACACTTTCTTAATAATCCACTTTTGATTGCAGCATCATATCTGGATAGCAGATAATGCTTTAAAACATATTTTACAAACAATTGAAATTTTCAAAAATTGGCAAATGGAAATAGAAGAGAATTTTTTAAGAGAATCAAAATATTGTTCTTCAGAAGAAGGAACGATTTTCTAAATCAAAGAAAAATTTAAAAGAAGAAAACTTAAAAAATATATTAATTATAAAATAAAACGAAAATTTCTTTGAAAAATAAATAAATTTACTATTAATAAAACATTTATACTTTTTTAAATGTTGAACCCGAACCCTGAACCGAACCTGAAATTTTTATTTCGATTAACCCGAACATATACCAATTTTTTTCAGGGTTTCAGTCCCTGTTTTAAAATTTAAAGTGTTTATTTTAAGGCGGCCATACACTTCGTTCTTCTATGGCATTTTTAAGCGCACGGGTAAAACTGTTGGTATATGGCGAAAAAGCGTATTTCTTGAACGTGTTCAAAAATGTCTGTCAAAACTGCTTGTGTGATTACGCTGTTTAAAAGGACGGGTTTTGTCAGAGTCGAATACGGCGTAATATTAGAATGCCAGCTGATTATTTTTTTCCCTAAATTTTTTTTGACTTGAGCTAAAGTAATCAATGTGGATATGGTCGTTGTTTGTGCTTAGCCGTACAGTTTTACCCGTGCGGTTAAAACTACCAGATAAAAACAAAGTGTATGACCGCTTTTTTTAATAGTATTTACACTCGATATAAAACTGCTAGAGATAGAACAAAAAATCATTCACAATATACCTATTAGTGTTATTCCTTTACGACTTTGACGATTTATTTCAAACTTCAACGATTTTATGCTTAATAAAACTGGTAGCACTGACTGCAGCATCAATTTCCGTTATACATGCTTGTTATCCGTATAATATATATGTATTGTTGTTTTTGCATTCTTTCATTACTCCAGTTTCATTTCATACTTGGTGTTGTTGAAAGTGGTCATATTTGTGAAAGAGTAAAAAAAAAAATTAACAAATCTATTAATAAAAATGGTAATATAATTAAAACAAATTGTTTAAGATTAAAAACGCGGTTTTATATTGTATAAAGGAAGTGTATAACTTCAAATAAGAACATGAATCGAACTAGAAAAAGAATATGAAGCTTTATAAGCGTCAGCCGGCGCATTGGTCTATTTTTCGTGTATTATTTTTAGTACAAGCCGGTCGACAAAAAAATGTGTGTTTGAGCAAGTTTTTATTAAAATATTGATAAATTATAAAGTGTACAACTAACAGATAAGAATGAATTTACATTGTTATATTAAATTTGGATCTTCTTGCATAAATTACGGGTGAGTTCGTTCGATTGTCTTCCATTTTTTTTATTTTGCATTCACATTTTCTATAGAATTCTATTACGCTATTGTGAATGATAGTAATAAAATCATGCCGTGTTCTTTTTTACAAAAAGCTAACTGCCTTTTTTGCACTTCTTTGTACAAACTGTCTTTTTGTGCACAGTAAAAAAAATACATATAG
Organism: Eustalomyia histrio; assembly: GCA_949748255.1. Classification (NCBI taxonomy): domain Eukaryota; kingdom Metazoa; phylum Arthropoda; class Insecta; order Diptera; family Anthomyiidae; genus Eustalomyia; species Eustalomyia histrio. Next base: position 149,158,020 of record OX456526.1, read on the forward strand.
ACAAATTTTGTATTAAATTAATGCTGTTTTAGAAATCTATCTTTCTGCGTATAAAACATGTCCCATCATTTGTGCAATTTAACAAATTTTCACATTTTTGGATGTTTTGCCATTTTATTGAATAAGTTGAGCATGCTTAAAAATACAATAAGATCTTTAAAATATACACAAAAAAAATTGTTGCCAAGTAATTAGGAGCATTTAAAGAAATAAAGTTTTTTCATTTAAATTATTCAAAAAAAAGCAGAAAAAATTAAAAACTTGGTAAAGTATTACTAGTTTTCGAATAATCTTTGCGATTAAATTGTGTTAGTTCAAATGCTTCTAACTAGTTAGGTACCATTGTTTTGTGTGTACATTTAATTGGATAAATAATTTGTTCATATTCACGTTTTATTACTATGCACAAAAATCATTTTGTAAAAAAGGGCAGCAAAATTTTTTGTTAGAAATAAAACTTTAATAAACACGTATCACTATGCTACAGATATAAAGAAATTCATGTTATTTAATGAAGGTAATAAGTCGAATATATTCGTAATGTAAAAACGTTAGGTCGAATATACAACTATTCATGCGAATTATTCGGTTAAATAAATATAGTTTGAAAATTTGAATTTTTTTTTATCCAATTAAGTTTTTTTTTTTTGTGTATAACTTAAAAATGCGGGATTTGTCAGATTTTTGGTCTTTATTGTAAAACATTGGTACAATATAAATTTATTGAAAGTATTGCTTTCCTTAGCTATGACCTTTTCCCAACTTTCTGGCAACATATGGATTCCACGCCGAATATACAGCTAATTTTTTTAAGCCAAGAACGAATCAAGCCAATTTCGGTCACCCTGTTCTAAAGTGAAGCGTATTCCAGTAAGAGCGTTCTGCATCGATCGAAACAAATGATAGTTGGACGGGGCAAAGTATAAACTATAATGCGGGTGAAGCAAAATTTTCCGGTCCTGCAACATAAGGTGAAGCGTTGTCATAATGGAATATTACGGCTTCTTATGTGGTTGCATATTCGGGGCCTTTTTCGGCTAATGCTCGCTTCAAACGAAACAATTGTCTGGCTCGATTTCTGCAGCTCATAATAGATGGTATCATTCTGGTCCCACCAAATACAGAATATTAAATTGGCGCCATGAATATTAGGCTTTGGCGATGATTTGGCCGGATGACCGGGCTTCAAATACGACTTCTTGCTCTTCGGGTTGTCGTAATAGATCCATTTTTCATCGTCAGTAATGATTCTTTCAACGTCTATCTGCTTAAACTCTTGTAATACCTCCAATTCATAATCTCCGCACTTTTTTGGCCGCCCGGGGCGGTCTTTGTATTCCGTGTCAAAATCACTACTTTTGAACCATACAAACCATTTTAAGCTTCTGTGAACAATTTATGTGCTTCAGTTGAACTTTGTTCAGTAAAGCAAAACTTCCCGCAAATGATGCTTTATTGCCACAAAATTCGACATTTTCGAAGCAAAAAAAGAAAACAATTTCGTTCAATACGTAAGTGAGAATAAATAGTTTACCTTAAAAAATGCTATATAAGTTATTAAAGTCACAAACCAGGTGTAAAAGATACGCCATCTGTTGTGAATCCTTTATTTTTAAATAATGCACACAATTATTACTCTTAAATATAGCATAGCGTTAACAAGAGTTATTGATAAAACTGTTAAACTCATTTTATTGTTGTTGCTAAATTCCTTCCAAAGTTTAGTGATAGAAAATGATAGACCAAGTGTATTCTAGTTAAAGCTTATTGAGTGCGAAGTATAAAGATGTCCACGATTTCTTAAAGTGGATCTTTAAAAAATTATTTGGTATTCAAAATTTCACAACCCTGTTAATAAGATTTTTAATTAGTCTTAAAAATAGTAAGATTCTATTAATTAGTAAGGAATCCATGATTTGCCTTCTTAAAGAACACAAAACTTCTATCATTACTTTCAAATAGATCACGTTTTCATAAGAGTTCTGGTTGTTAAATTTAAGATTACCATTTTTTTTTTAAATCTACACTCCTAACACCATGGTATTCATTTATTAATTAATTGCAAATAACAAAATCTCCCCCACATAACTTCACACACACACACACACACTCAAAAACATACATTTAATGTACGTGTTTCAATGCTTTTAACATCCGTTCACAATGACCTTGTCATAGCAAATGGACCAGTTTCATAAAAATGTTATCAGTTTTATAACACATAAAACATACAACAATGAAAATGACTACAACAATACCAAAAACCAACATACATCAGCAGAAAATAAAAGAAAATCCTTATCAATAGCAACATAAAAGAGTTAAAACAAATAAAAAAAAAAACAAATGAGAGAAAGTAATTTTAAATGGGATGAAATGAATTGTGGAAGCAAAATATGAGAGATAAGTTGAGAGTGAAAGAGTATTATTAAAGGATGCTTAACAGGGCGACTCAGAGATTTATTAATTCAATCTGCAAATTCGTAAAAAAGAGCAACATATTAACAAGGTACTAAAAGCAGTTGCTGAATAGGTTTTGGTTTGAAAGGTTTTGCTGTGGGGTTTCTTATGAACTTTAATATTGTTTATGTGTGAAATGTTTTTAGAGATTTATAAGCCTAAAAATAGACAATATTATAATATAATATAAAATCCTTAAAGTATGTTAGATTTTGTTATACATATAAAACAAAAAATTAGCAATAAATATTATTTTGTTCGCAATTATAATATATTCCCTTTAGATTGTTAAGCATTTTATGTTTTAATCTTTTTTCCCAATAATTTATCGCTTTAAGTAAATATATCTTTCGAAGAAAATTCTTGACCTATGATAATATTAAACTTATAAATCTATTAAAATAATGAGCTGCAAAGATTTTTGCCCAACAATCATTTGCAGACCGCCTTATATATATGTTTGTAAGTTATTTGTGCGTGTATTGTCTTGTGATTTCCTAAACAACCAAGTTGCATTTCATTATATATAGCATACCTTAAGGGGCCTTAATAAATCACTGAATATTACATATTTAATGGGTTTTGATTTTAATTTAAATGTGCAAAATCAAATAAAACAAGCACATAAATAAGTAAATAGGTTAGCACCAAATACTATATGCACTTTATTAGATTTTTGTTTTATATATACACTTGTATGTTATTTATTGAGCTGACTAATTAATTGGCACATTGCATTAATATAAATGGTAATAAAATAATTTTGATTACCACTTATTGATATTGAATTAATATATCACTTAAGCGATGCATTTTAATGAGCTGAAGGCGAGAAAAATAAGTAAAAAAGTGTTCAAGAGGATTTGTGTTTACTATCAAAGTAAAAAAAATTTAATACTATTTTGGCAATATTTCGGTATCAAAATTTTCGTTAAGACGAGGCCTGCTAGATGTCACTACCGGTTTATCCAATTTTTACAAATATCTCCAAAACCAAGAGAGATAGAACAAATTGGACAAACATTTCGACTTCGCATAGCTTAGCTTCACCCCCATGAATAGGTTATATCTATTCAAAAATGGACTCTGGCAGGATCTTGGCCTCTTGGAAATTTAAAAAAATTTCCATTTTATGAAATCGCTCATATCTCGAAAACTAACTCGATAAAAATATAACTGTAGTCTTATTAAAGATTTTTTATTAAATTTATATTTGTTAAATTTAACAAAAATTTGCGATAAAATTTGATTTTAAGCCCAAAAAAAAACAGTAATACATTTTTTTAAATTAACAAATATATCCGTGTATGACAATTATAATTTTTAGCTTAAAATTTTTGAAAAATTTTCAAAATATAAGTGTCCATACCTAAATGGGTTAACTTGTTGTTTCTGAAGAAAAATATTCTAACCGGGCTTCTATACGATTATTGATTTTCTTAAAGCAAATAGAACAAAATCTACAATATTTATTTCATTTTAGGTAAATTTAAGGCTGTAAAGCGAAATTTCGCTATATATCGCAGCAAATGAAAAATAAATTTTCTAGTGTATCAAATCTTGAAAGCTGTGTCATTAATTTGAGATATTAATTCAAATTATATCGTTATTACATAAAAAATTAAGTAATAATATTAAAATGCAAACAATTTATCTATGTCTATGATTTATTTGCAAATTTATTATAGACAATAAAAATAAATTTTGTTATAAGTCCTTAAAGACTTTAAGGTCATTACAAACATTAAAATATACCTTAAGGATACTTGCGAAATAATTATAATTAAAAATTAATTTTTTAGCTGAATTATATTGCTAACAAAACTGAGCTGATCAGCAGATTTCTAGTGAGGAAAACAAACTTTGGTTTTCCTGAAGATGCTAACAAATTGTTAACGAAATAATGAAAATAAAATAAGAATTTTTATACAAAAAGAAAATATCTTTAGCTGAATAAATAAAATATTAATATTTTCATGTATATTTTTTTTTAATACCTGAAAATTTGTCACGCTTAAATATGTAAATATGAGTCTCTAATATGAAAATTATATTTAGATACATTTTCGTATATACATACCTTTAGGAAAATTTAACATTATGTGACTCTCCCTATTCTAAATATGGTAGAGTTGCATATTTCGATGTGATAACTTTTCATATAGACGGAATAATCCCAAAAATCATGTCGACAAAGTGGAAGACTTGATATTTCTATATTTTACATAGATTTGTAAATTATTCACAAGAATCACAAAAAAAAAACAATTTCCAGATCAAAATATTCAGCAAATAAATTTACTAAAATATAATTTTTAAGTCTACTTGTATTCAGCAAACAATTTTATTCGTTTTGGCAAGGACTTTTTTTATTTCCAAAATTTTTGCTGAATTTACAATATTTTTTTGCTAAAATCAGTTCGCTGATTTCCGCCAAAATGATTTTGCTGACACCCTCCTGATTAAAAATTTCCTGACTCAGCCATATTTTTTTTGCGGACTTTACTAACTTTTCACTTTGGTGTACAAACTATACATATGTTTGTAGCAAGGCATATTTGTTAAAAGGTCTTTATGGTATTTGTTGGCTATTTGTTATTACATAAAACAAAAAAATTCTTCTTTAAGAGTTTTAAATATTTTTGTATACATATTTTTTTATATGAAATCAATAAAATTAACAAAACAACCATACAGCAAATAATTTGGATACCCAGCCAACATATTTGAGAGAATCTTTTATGAGGTTTCTTATTATAAAGTCAAAAACTCATATTATTTTTCTTTTGCTCAAAAATTAGAATTTTTTTGGACAAAAAATTTTTTAGTTTAGCCAATGTTTTGGAAAATTAATTTCCGACGGTTTTTGGTGCAGCAGTTTTAGCCAGTACTTGTTCCACCTGCTATAGTGCTTTGCCAACTCTTTCTTAGTTCTTATTTTTTTAACTGGGCATTTTTTGATTCATTGTAAACTCGTTGGTTGGCTGGTTTACAGTATTTTACATAAATACTTTTTTTTTTAACTTAAATTCTCAAGAATTTTTTTAATAAAACTATAAAATTTTTTAAATAATTTTTAGAAAATTCATAAGTTATATAAAATTTTTACTGCTATACTTTTAAAATGCTTAAGAATTTTATATCAAGGATATTCAGGATAGTGATTTGCACAAAATGCAATAAAGTTCAACCTGTCATTTGCATTTTTGCAGCCTAAAGTGTAGTTATGACAATGCAAACTGAGCTTTTTTTTGCATCGTTTGCAAAACATCAGCGTGAGTAGCCTTATTAAATAAGGCATACTTTTTGGGTGGTGAAACTTAAGTTAAATTCTGTAAAACAATAGAATTTTGAAAATTCTTTTAGTTTTCTTCGATCTTCTTGATTTGTATGGTGACTTGGTTGGGATAAATAAATATTTATAATTAATTTTTATAAATAAAAAAAGATCTTAAGCTGGATTTAAACTAATAAACAATATAATTTTTATTTTTAAATATATTTTTTAGCAAATAAAATTGTTTATAACGATATTTTCCATCTTGTGGGGGGTTTTCTTTACAAAGATTTTAATCATTGTTATTTAATATTTTTCTGTTTGGGATTTCCCCTCTTTTTTTTAACTTAAACTATTTTTTTATTAACAATCTGTGTTAAATATTGTTATATATATTTAACATATTGTATATATTACAACTTAACTCAATTATAGGTTCCAAATAAAAATAAATTAATAAAATAAAACACTTTTAAATACGAGAGCAAATCAATAAGTCCGTGAATTTTCGAACTTCCCTCGTAGTTATATGAAATGCAACACTGCTCCCATCAAGTACCACCTGTTAATAGACTATTGTCAAATTTTGAGCAAGTTCTGTCATTTACTTTGCGTTTATCAGCTGTTCAAAACATACAACCTCGTGGATTTTTTTTTAAATGGAAAAAAGTGAATTTCGGGTGCTCATTAAACATTATTTTTTGTGAAAAAAAACCGTCAATCAAACCAAGGAAAAGCTTGATAAATACTATGGGGACTCGGCACCATTAATTTTAATGGTAAAAAATGGTTTACTGGCTTTTGTTGTCGCCTTACAAGCTCGGAAGATGCCGACGTTCTGGACGCCCAGTAGAGGTCTCTACACCCAAAACGATTGAAAAAATTCACGATATGGTGTTAGCCGATCGGAGATTGAATGTGTGATAGATTGTGGAAGACATAGGCATTTCACATGGCTCAGTGGTTTCAATTTTGAACGATCACTTGGGTATGAGAAAGCTTTCCGCAAGAGAAAGCTTTCCGCAAAAAAAAACTTTGTTTTATTCAAAAATTCACGGAATTATTGGCCCACCCTTATAAAATATAAAAATGAATTTGGAATCTAACTCGATGTAAATGTAAAAGCTTTTGTTATAATTAAACTTAAATCGTAAATTTAAAATCCTGGTCAGCCTAATGTTTTTATCTTGGAATCTTGAATTCTTCAGATTTAATTTTTTAAGGCTTTTAACAACTTAAAATATCGATTATCATAACTTGGCACTCTAATCTACAATTTTTTTACAACTGACAAAAAATTACTTCTATTTAATAGAGAAGTCATTAAGTAAGCGCATCTTAATTTATAACAATACTTCAATTAGAAGATATCAATTTATGACCATCTATTAAAACAAGTGTTTAATCTATGCGTTAGGAGTAGAAATCTATTGTATTGTTTCCTTACATTATTAAACTTTTAACTATTAATTTGGAGAATGTCTGTTTATTATATTCTTATTTCTACAAACAAAAACAATTAAAATAAAAAAATAAATAAAAATAATTTGTCATAAGGTCAAATGTTAGAATTTTTAGTTTATATACTAAACTGCCATACCTCTACTATGAAAGCTTTAGGATATGCATGGGTGAGTTTAAATTGCAATGGAAGTTATTAAATGAATCCCCATAGAATATGTGTGCTTTCAGGCATTCGATTAAATGTTGACCTTGAAAAGACAATAAAATTTAGTATGAATAAATTGTAAATGACTAAGTTTTAATGATTTAAAATCAAATTAAGGGAAAATTATATTTCGGTTAGCTGAATTGTAAAATTTGTAATAAAATTACAGAAAATTTATGCTTTAAATTTTTTTCGGCAAAGTAAATAAGAAACACATTTGAAATTTATTTCATCTAAAAAATTCAACAAATATCAAGGAGCTGAATTTAAATGACAATTTAATATAAAATCAGGTATTTAAAAACTAAAAAAAGTTTACCTTTTATGTCTAACAAAAAATTGAGCTCAGCTTAATTAAATTTTATATAAATGAATTTTATAAGTGACAAAATTATACTCGAAGTAATTTATTTTTAATAAATAATTACAATTTTTAAAGGTTAAGTAAAATTGTTAAAAACAACTTTAAAACAGTAGTATTCTTGTCCATAATGTTTTAGTATAAGGTGCAATTGGCACTAATTTAGCAAAAAAAAAATGTTGATAACAATGAAAAACAAAAATGTCGACTTAGCTGAATTAATTTTTTTTAGCTGAATTGCTTAAAACGATTTTTAAACAACATTATTCTTAGCTGAATTATTTTTGTATTTTTTTTGTCACATAACAAAATAAATTTATTTAATGAGCTGTAGCTGAATATAAATTTTTTCTTAGAAAATGACTACATTGTTTTCAGCAATGTCTAACAAAAAATTTAAGCTTTGCTGAATTTTATTTTGTATGGCTGAATTTAATTGTTTTCTTAACAAATAACAATATTGTATATAACCAGATCAAAATCATTAAAACTTTTAGTCTTCTTATGAAGCAAACATTTTCTCTTTGGCGTATTTAAGTTTTCATTGCTGAATTGTTTTATTAGTATTTGTTTGTAATGATCGAAATGCGAAACAGTAATCAATTTTTTCTGTGTAGCTGAATTTAGTTATTCGTAGCTGAATTTAAGTTTTTAAAATAATAATATACCAATTATTTCTAAAAAATTAAAAAGAGTAACTCACCTTCAGCTGAGTAACTCACCTTCGTAGCTGAATTTGATTTAATTATTAATAGCTGAATTGAATTTTTATCTATGAGAGTAATAATGCGGTATGCATTTATTTTTGCAAGCCTTTCATTAAGCTGAAAATTTTGTTTTTCTGTTTGTTCATTGGCCACTTGCATTAAAATTTAAAAAATAAATATGATAAATAAAATATATACTTAAGTAGCTGACATATAATGTGCATATATATTTTTCTTCGCTGAATTTCAAATACCTAAAATGTTGCTTTGCCAACTTTTTTAAGAAAAATTTTCAATTTAAAGTTTTTTTTTAGTAATATATAACAGAACTCCCAGGGAAGCTGAGTTCAAAATATATTAGCTGAATTATAATCTTCTGCTAAAATAACCAGCTGAATCGGTTTCAAATATACCAAAATGTTCAAGTTTTTAATTTTAAATTTGTAGGGAAATTGAAAGTCGAACGTATTATTAAATAAAAAACTTAAAATATTGTTCATATCTTTCGTATATATTTTGATTAGGGTTAACAACTAATAATTTCGAAAAAGAAAAGAATTTTAAATACCTAAATAACTAAACAAAAAGCGGCAATCATAATCTGGCATCTCCTCGTGATGACGACATCACAAAACTAGGAACTTAAGCAGACTTTTTCATGTCTTTTTCTTCGGATTCTTTTTGATCTTCGGTAATCGGAGCTGGAGCTACAGAAGTGGTGGTGGTAGAGGAGTTTTTGGAATTAATTTCTTCTTGTTTGTTAGAAGATTCTTCTTGCTGATTTTGAGATTCTTGTTGTTGTTGTTCGGCGGGAGCAGAACGACCTTCAACAACATCGGAATCGTTCTCGGTATTGTGTTGGGGATGCATTAATTGTTGTTGGGGAATTTCGTATTGGGGATAGGGAGGAAATTGTTGATTATTGGGATATTGTTCTTGTTGTTGTTGTTGTTGGGCAAATTCTTGTTGCTGTTGTTGCTGCTGTTGAATAAATTGTTGTTGCTGTTGGGCGAATTGTTGCTGTTGTTGGGCAAACTGTTCTTGTTGTTGCTGTTGTTGTTGAGCAAATTGTTGTTGTTGTTGAGCAAATTGTTCTTGTTGTTGTTGGGTTTCTGGATATTCTACGGGTATAGGCTCATTTTCAATTTGTTCGGGAGCTTCTGGTTGTTGGGGTTCTTGAGCTTGAACTTCTTCAGTCTCTTGGCGTTGTTCTTGTTCTTGCACATGATGTTGTTGCACAGCAGTTGGAGAGTTCAAGTACGAAAATTGTTGTTGGATTTGTTGTACGGGTGCTGAAGCTAAGTATGAAGTACGTACGAAAGGACTAGAATGAACGAGAGGAGCAGTTGAATAAGTTTTCACAATAGGAGAAGCATGTACGGCAGGAGCGGTAGCGTATGACTTGAAAATGGGAGCAGCGTGAACTACGGGGGTAGCAGAGTAAGTTTGAAAAACTGGAGCATCAGCATGAACTACAGGAGCGGAGGCAAAAGTTTTTATGACGGGAGCAGCATTTACTAAAGGAGCAGCGTGCACAAAAGGAGCGGCATTATAGGTTTTTACAATAGGTGAAGGGTGTGCTAAAGGAGCAGCAGAATATGTTTTGAAAACAGAAGCAGCATGTACTACAGGTGCAGCAGCATATGTCTTAAATACTGGGGCGGCATTAACTACTGGAGCAGCATGCACAACAGGAGCGGGAGCTAATACAGCCGTCTTAGCGATAACTGGAGCAGCAGCAGAAACAACAGTCTTAGCTGCAAGGGGATCACGTTGCACAACAGCATTGAAACCATTGACATCATCAGCAGTATAGGTTACAGTACGTTGATAACCATCTGCATCGACAACACTGTATGAACCAGCTACATTACCACCATCACGGGTTTCAACTTGATTCTTGATGTCACCGGTAACGGAATCGTGAACACCATAAGAAAAGTTATATTGGGGATGAGGATCAACTTCTTCAGTCTTAACAACAGCAGCCGCAACAGGAGCAGCATGTACTACAGGACCAGCAGCATAAGTATTGTAAACAGGAGAAGCAGCGGCTACTAATGCGTTGGGGCCAGCATAATTTCTAATAAATGGATTGTAAGAATAGGTTGCAACACCAGCCATACACGAGCCAGACAAGGCTAATAAACCAATAATGGTAATGAACTAAAAATGAAAGGATTAGAAAAATACATATAAGATATTTGAGTACACCAAGTGGATTTTTGTTTTTGTAATTGAGCTTAATTGAGTATAATATTCACCTGGCTGATCTTATAAAGTATTAGCTCATCTATAAACTATGTTCATATATTCATATTACTTTTTTTGGAAGGATTTTGAAGTAATTTTAATTATAGACAAGTCTTCTTTTAAAATTAAGTAAGCTGAGTGTTTTGTATGGTAGCTGAATTGCATTTATTATTAATGTTCATAAATTTTATATTTATAAAAAATGTATTTTAGGGCAGCTAATCAATTAAATTGACAAAATTATATAGATAAAATGTGGCTGAATTTAAGAATTTATAAGGCTAAATAAGCTGCTATAAGCTCCACTAGGCTAGTTGGCAGCGTGATAGCTTTTCAGAGCGGAAGACGTGGTGTCGATTTCCACCCGAGCCTTTGGTCTGTTTACGCTGCAACGAGCCAATAGCCTTAGTTGCTAGGTTAAGTTATTAGGATAGAATTTGTAAAAAACCTGCTCTACGTAATATAAATATTTTCTGAACTGGTTTCTTGGATCCTTTGAGTATAAAAAACCTAATGAGTTTATAAATTTTCTATAAAATTATTCTTGGAATAATTGTTGAATTTGAACCACACCTAAACGTCAAGTTTTTTCTGCATTTCATTTGACATTTCTCAATTTCAGACTAAGTCAAATGGAAAGATACACAATCGAGCAACGCGTTAAGGTTATTCAGGCTTATTATGAAAATAGGCGTTCAAATTAAAATGAATTTCGTGCACTTCGTGATTTTTTTTGGTCAGCATAATCGACCAAATGTGTCCACAATCGGGAGAATTGTGAGCAAATTTTAGCAAACCTGGTCTGTGAAAACACCTGTGCATGCTCGCCCAGTTCGTTCTGCGGAAAACATTGCTGTTGTTCGCGATAGCTTGTCATGAGGTCGGCCAAGCATTTACCGTGAATGGTGTTCGCAATCGCGAGTTGTTAACAAACTTATTGTGGCCAGGAATTGAGGATATGACCCTGGACGATATGTGGTTTCAACAGGACGTTGCCACTTGCCACACAGCTATCGAAACAATGGCTCTTTTGCGCGACAAATTCAATGACCGTGTTATCTCACGTGGTGGCGATGTCAATCGGCCGCCAAGATCATGTAGTTGGACTTCTTTCTTTGGGGTTATTTGAAAGAAAAGGTGTACGTCGATAAGCCAGCAACAATTCAAGAGCTAAAGGATGAGATAATTCGGCACATTAACGGCATAGAACCACAATTATGCCTCAGCCTCATCGAAAATTTGGACCAAAGGATGGTGCTGTGCTGCCGAGGTCGCGGCGGCCATTTGGCTGATATTTTATTCCATACATAATTGAACCGTACCATATTATCATAATAAAAAGAAATGACAATAATTTCCTAAATAATTTGTGTTTTATTCAAAATCAACATCGGCCCTTAAAATTTAACCACCCTTTATATAGACATTTATTTTGTTACTAAACCAGCTGAATCAACAAATTTCGAAGCTGAATTGGAAACAAGTAATAACATTGTTTTTAACCATTTGCTGAATTATTAAAAACATAAGTAAATAGTGTAGAAAAACGTTAATTTGATTTTATGAAAATTGCTGAATTGAAAAATCTTTACAAAATAATAAAAATATTTTTTTATTTTTGTTTAAACATTAGTACTTGAGAATATTTTAATATAAAGCTGAATGCTTTAATGAATTATTTAAAACTTTGAATTCAAAATAAAAACAGTTGTATATAACATATTAATGAATTTTATTTTGATTTAGTTTTATTTATTTTCAATTTAAAAATTTAATTTTTTTTGAAGTATATTTCTGCAGGCGGAAATATTTCAGCTGAATTTACACAAAACAGTAACGCGTCACATTTAATAATAAGCTGAGTTATAGAAATCTTTAGCTGAATTGATGCAAACTTTGTTTTTATACACTTTTTATTGAACCAGCACTTATTTTTTTTTTTTTTGTAAATACTTAAGTATTCCTAGATACTTATTTTAGTTTTGCTATTTTAAATTAACTTTTATAATCCTTTTGTTCTTTTTTCTTTAACTTACTTTGACTGCCATTTTGTTTGTTAATTAAATGAAATATACGGCGCAATTGGTTTTTAAAAAAAAACTATAGTATATTTTGTCCACTAAACACTTTATATGTCCCGATATTAAATGACAGCTAACTGCTATTTGAATATTTGATATTGTTGCGATGACAACTGACAATAGTGTTGTGATGCTGTCAACATGCCGGCTCAACAGTTTTATACAATTTTTTTTTTCAACAACATACGCTTAGACTAACATCGATGGGTTTGCTCAACAAAAAAAAAAAAAAAAAGCTCAAGAAGCTAGTTTAGGGGGAAGAAATAAAAGCGTGTAAAAAATTGAAGTAGATACAAAAGACGACAAAAAAAAAGAACGAAGAAGTATAAATTGTTTTTGTACATAAAAGAATTAGCAAGAAGTATAACATGCCACCCACACAAAAACATTACACTGTCAAAAAAAAAGACATATGCACGTCAAACAAGGGCATTATGCCTAGAGGGGCGTATGTTTGTTCTTGTTATTTTAAATATGACAGTTAATTTAAAATATTATTTTGTATTAAATGGTTTTTGTACAAAAAAAAAAAAAAACAACAACAATTTAAAAACCAGTTTTTTTAACAATTGAAAATTGACAATTAAAGCTTTTAAATCGAGCAGTATATTATAGAAATAAAAATCATTATTATTATTTGCTTTATTAACTTTATATTATAATTATTTGTTGATATTTTAGACCTAAAAAAATTGAAACAATATATTATGAATTTAAGCCTTAACAATAAATCTGTTGACATTTATTAATTTTTACCACAATTATTTATTGATTAACATTAAATATTGATACAGTGTGCATATAAATTCATTGATATATATATTTAATTTTATTTTTAAAAAAGCTTACATCATATTTATATATTTCCAAACTTTTTATTCATCACTTTTAATTTATAATAAATACTACAGTTCGAGTATAATGTTTTTGCTATTTAGCAATAATAATAAATATATTGTTTTATTATTGTTAAATCGTTTTGTTATATATTTCTTGTTTATTGACAGCTGTCATCGCCACCTTAAGTCTTTTTTGTTGTTGTATTTTTTATTTTCTTAAAAAAATGGTATTATGTCTTTTTGCCTCCATATTTTTTATTTAGATTTCTTGAATGAATCTACCTTCAAAATATAAATAGGAAAGATGTTTAATATTTAAGTTTTGAAAAAAGACTACTTCAAAAAAATAAAATACTAAATTTCTAATATGACCACTGTAATATTCTAAATCCAGGGTATCTGAAAAATATTAAAATTACAGAAAAGTACTTTTTATATTACAAATGTTACGAGGGCGGATAAATAAGTCCGTGACTTTTTGAATGATACACAGTTTTTTTTGCAAAAACAAAAAATTATTTTACAACATTATCTCTTTTTAGCTCAATACACTTAGTGCAACGTTTCTACAATTTTTGTATCCCTTACAAAAAAATAGGCATTTGTTTGATCAATAATTTCATCGTTGGAGCTAAATCTCTTTCCAACGAGCCATTTCTTTAGGTTTGGAAATAGAAAATAGTCTCTGGGGGCTAAATCCGGAGAATACGGCGGATGAAGTACCGATTCGTAGCCCAATTCATGGAATTTTGCCATTGAGACTACACACGTGTGCACTCGTGCATTATCTTGATGAAAAAGAACTCTTCTTGGCCATGGGGTCGTTTTTTTTAAATCCCCGTTAATCAGTTCAATAAGTTGGCATAATATTCGCCGTTTATTGTTTTTCCCTTTTTAAGGTAATCGATGTGGATTATCCCACGTACATACCAGAAAACTGTTGCCATCACCTTATTGGCCGACAAACTTACCTTGGCCTTCTTAGTAGCCGGTTCACCCGGAAAACCCCATTGTTTAGATTGCTGCTTGGTCTTCGAAGTGTTGTAATGGATCCATGTTACAACCACAGTTTCATTACAGTTACGCCGCAAAAGTTCATTTGAATTGCGGTTAAACTACTCCAAACAATACTTTGAAGTTTTCACACGATTACGTTTATGGTCAATTGAGAGCAAACGCGGCACCCATCTTGCAGACAGCTTTCTTAAATCCAACTGATCATTTAAAATCGAAACCACACTGCCATATGAAATGCTTATGGCATCAACAATCTCACGCACTTTTACTCTTCGATTGGCCAACACCATATCGTGAATTTTTTCGACATTTTCGGGTGCCGTCCAAAACGTCACAACGAAAGTCAGTAAACAACTATTATACCATTGAAATCGATGGTGCAGAGTCGCCATAGTATTTATCAAGCTTTTCCTTGGTTTGATTGACGGTTTTTTTTCGCAAAAAAAAATGTTGAATGAGCACCCGAAATTCACTTTTTTCCAATTTTAAAAAATCCACGAGGTTGTATGTTTTGAACAGCTGTTAAACGCAAAGTAAATGACGAAACTTGCTCAAAATTTGACAGTAGTCTATTAACAGTTGGTACTTGATGGGAGCAGTGTTGCATTTCATATCACTACGAGGGAAGTTCGAAAAGTCACGGACTTTCGTACGTAGGATATTTGATGGAGATTAGAGCAGTTAAAAATGTTCTTAGCCTAACAAGAGTTAGATTTTAAAAATTATGTTTATTTCTCAATATAATCTCCTGCAAACTTTAATACAAAACGTTTTTCTAGCAATTATATCCCTTGATTTAAATATTTTTCTTGCAGCTCTGCGAAATAATTGTTTACAACTGCAATTGCATATTCATTCGAGATAAGACGCTTGTCAGCAAGTAATTTGTTTAAATTTGAAAATAGGTAGAAGACACAGGGAGCTAAATCAGGAGAATAAGGTGGGATGTCAAGCAATTCTTACTTCAATTCTTTGATTTTTGCTATTGTTAAAACACTCTTGTGTGCGGATGCGTGGTCTTGATGAAAAATAATTATTTTGTTTTTCAAAGTTTTACATTTAATTGATGCAAAAGATTACAATAATATTCTAAATTATTTGTGTTACCTGATTGAAGATAGTTGATCAATAAAATACCTTTGTAATCCCAGAAAATCGTTGACATAACCTCATTAGCCGATTGAATTGTTTTTGCCTTCTTTGGTGCACTTTCACCAGCTTCAGTCTATTATTTTAAATGTTGTTTTGTTTCTGGTGTGTAGTGGTGGATCCATGTTTTATCAACAGTTATCAAATGAAGCTTAAAATCCATTTTATTTCGCTCAAATAGATCCAAACAAGCTTGAGAAATTTTCATTCGAATGCAATTTTGATCAACTCTTAACAAATGCGACGCCCATCTTGCAGAAAGCTTTTTTTTATCTGTAATTCTTGATGCATTTGAGATGCCTATGACATTGTCTGAAAAGATAGGACATATGATGTAGTCATCCAGATTCTGATTTTTTTTTTCAGAATCTCGCAAAATTTAAATGCTTTAGAGCTTGACTCTTACCCCCCCGTTGTCACATGTAAGTAATTACTTGCAAGTAGTGTATACAACATAATTTTTTGAGTGGCTACCCTGTACAGTGCAAGTTCATTTTTAAAATGTCGTCAACAGGAGAAGTGCTATCCAAAATGGCTGTCTTAAATGAATTACAGTATTGCCAAGTACTTAATACTCTGCCGTACCTAGGGATATATATCATGTAATTATATTTATTTTAGAAAAACGTAAAATTATATTTAAACTTACCTTTAAAAGGCGACTTTATGTCCTTTCTCATTGTCCTTTTTATTTATGTGCACAAAATCAACTATTCCAACAAATAAATTAAAATAAAACTGTGCAACTCTGTTTCTCGTTGTGTCATTCTACTTGCATCAATTGTCAAAATTCACTTGCATCAATATTTCATTGCAAGCTGAGTCGCATACGTGTGAGTGTGGTAGTAAAAAAGTATTGAGTTTTTGGCACTTGCATGAGGCAACGGGGGCTTAGTGTAGAAACAGAATAAGAACTTGACGTCTTTTTCCATACAAATTGGTGGTTAAAAACGTCTAACGTTTTTTGTTGTGAGCTAGAATCTGTTTTATTTTCACGACGGGAGTTTGTCTTCCGGGTATTCCGGAAAATTAAATTTTGAGGCGTTGGCGTCGATTTCCCACCCCTTATTTTTATTAAATATTTTGCATAATTTTGCATATTTTTAATAGTTTATTCATTTAAACTAATCCATAGTACTATACAAATTTTCAAGTTCAATTATTTACATGACACTCAACAAATATATAAAAATGTGAACGCATTATTTTGCATTCACATATTGAACAATCGTGTTTAGTTTTTTAAAATTACTTTTAACACCATACACGAGCCCATGATTTTAAAGTTTTGTATATTTTTGATAATTGTTTTTGTTAAGTAGGTTTAAGTTAAAAATTTTAAAATCAATATGAACCAAAAATAAATCATTATACGCACTTTCAATTTTATGTTACCATCGCATAAAAGAATCATAAAAAAAATCGTTAAAGTGCGCTGTTAATGACACACGTTATATTGAACAATTGTCACATACTCTTAATACTCTTCCATTCTTTAAATCATTAATTTCAATTTGATTTTGATTACTCTGAAGGTGACATACATATTATGTTTGTAATATAGTTTGTTGTTAAAGAATTTGACATATTTTTTTTTTTGGTTATTATAATGCTGGATAAAAATGATAAGACATAAATATTTTGTAATAATTTCTACAATTTCCGTTTCATAGTTAATGATGTATTGTATGTTATTATATTTTAAATATTAATAGCATTAATTGTCATTATAACCTTGTTTCCTTTAATATAGTCAGTGATATAATGTGGCCAAAAGATTACATACAGTGGTAGACATGCGTTTGGACGCATGATGTTTTTTTTTTAATTTTAAAAAAATAAATAAACTTTCGAAAATCTGACTTTGTTATTGGATTTATTGTTGTAATACCTTAAAAATTAAACACAAACATAAATAGTATTTCACTTAAATTAAAAATATGTCTAAAGAAATTAAAATATAGTGAGACATTCGTTTAAACGCACTTCTAAAATTTTACATAAAAAATAATAATTATTTTACAAAATTAAATTTTTTTTTGTTTTAATATTTAGTGTGACCACCTTCATTCCGTATTACACAAAATATCCTGTTTGGTATTGAGTTTATTAAGCTTTGAAGAGTTTGTAGCTCGATATTAGACCAGCATTCTTTAATTTTATCTCTCAGCTCAAAAACTGTTGAAAACTGCCTTCCTTTCTCATAAACTTTGGATGCAATAATTCCCCAGAGATTTTCGAAAGGATTGCAATCCGGACTACATGCTGGCCATGGCAACAAATTTATGTTTTTGGGTGCAAACCAATCCTTGCTTTGCCTAGAAACATGAATTGCTGCGTTATCTTGTTGAAAAACATACTCCTCGTTTGGAATTTCATCCAGTTTTGTAATAAGAACATCTTCCAAAAGATTTACGTACATTTCTGAGTTCATTCTTGTGGTTATAAAGCATATGGGAAGTTTGAAATCGTAAGCAAACGCTCCCCACACCACGACGCTTCCACCACCGAAATTTCTCTTAGATCTGACGACATTCTTTTGGTTCAAATCATGCCAATAGCAACTGTAACAGTCAGGACCGTCCAAATTTAATTTCTTTTCATCTGAAAAAATCACTTTTTTCCAATCATTTGTCCATGCCATGTGTGTTTTTGCAAACATGAGTCGTCTCTCCTTGTGGACCTTTGTTAGACGGGGCTTAGATTTAATTTTTTTCCATCTAATGGATGAAGTTGAATTTAAAACACGGGCAATAGTTCGTGTGGTTACTGGAAGATTATGTTTTTCCTTTATTTCTCTACAATTTAATCGATTTTTCGTGGCTTCTAACCGAATCTGGCCCTTTTGACGCGGTGTTAATTTAGAAGATCCTTTTGTCCGAACTTTAATACCGTAATTATTTCCAAGTTTTAAAAAGTTTCTCACCACTTTTTCAGAACGGTTTATTAATTTGGCAATTTTTCTATTTGAATTTCCATCTTTTTTCAAGTTTTTTATCAATTTTTTTTTCGGTTTCATTTAACCGCTTTCCAGAAGCCATCTCCCAAATTTTTTCCTTATAAATTTCTTTATAATTTATGGTAAATTTTTTTATTACCAAAAACTTTACCTTTATATTTTTTAGAATTTGTATTTATTTATCAAAACACTTCCTCACGCCACTGAATTCACAAAGAAAATTAACTTTTTCTTTACTTTGTTCAAAGGCATGTCTCAACAATATATGTAACAATTTTACTAAAGAATGCATAATTTCTTGGTATTTACCGTTAGGCTAGTTATTGTTTTTGTTTTATGCACTTCAACTATTAATGTAAACAATAGAAGAGAAAATAAATAAATTGTTATTGTAGATCGTAAGAGAATTATATAAAAAAGAGAAAAAATCAATTGCGGCCAAACGAATGTCCACCACTGTATGTATCACTAACAAAACCATATACGAAACACAATAAAAGAAGTTTCGTAAGGGCAAAAATAAGAGACATTTGTTTTTTTAATTTTATAGATAGGCGTTTGAATATTTATTTACATTAAAACTTTTTTTTATTATTTTATTTAAATTAATTTATTTTACGTTTTATTATTACTACAGAATTTTTTTAATTTTTAATCTTTTTAGAAGAATCATAAACAATGTTTGAAATAATAAGAAACATTTGATATAAATCTTAAAATGAATTATAATTTTCAACTTCCTTTATTATATCAATCTTTTAACCATAATTTTTTTTGTAAATATTTCCTATGTATTTCGGCAAAAATATATTTGATGGATTATTATCAGGCGCCGTTTTGACATAAATATGTATAGTATGACATTTTTGGTTCATTTGATTTTATTGACATAATAATAAGAAGTTAACAACTACAACATGTACAAAAATTTTAACACCAATCAACAAATACGGCTGAAACAAAAATTCATACATACATATTTGCACTACACACTTACATAATGTATGATTTATATACACTCATGAAAAAAAGTTTTTAAATGTTCAAAAAGAAAAGAAAAATCATTAAGTTTTTAATGGAGTTGGTATACTTTCTATATATTGGGTGATCCATTTCGAGGTTCCCTACTTTTTTAAAGAAAAAAAAAAACACAGAAAATTCAAATTTAATGGGGAATGTTTATTATCATTTGAAAGAACATTCTTTGGCATTTATTTTTTGAAGATTATGTCTATCACATGTTGGCCGTTGCTACGTCGCAGATGGTCCATCCGTTGAGTCCAATTTTCGAGCATTTCGACTGGTAACTGGCGAATGACACGCGTGATGCTTTCCTCCAAGGCCTGAATCGAAGCGGGTTTGTCCGCATAAGCTTTAGACTTTACATATCCCCACAGGAAAAAGTCTAACGGTGTGATATCACACGATCTTGGTGGCCAATCGACCGGCCCAAAACGTGAAATTATGTGCTCACCGAAGTGTTCTCTCAATTAATCCATTGATTGATGCGATGTGTGGGAAGTGGCGCCGTCTTGTTGATCACGAGCTTCAATTTCAGGCATCAAATGTCGGTTATCATGGCACGATAACGGTCATTTTTAAAGAAATATGGACCGATGATTCCACCGGCCCACAAATCACACCAAGCCGTTGATTTTTCTGGATGAAGTGACAGTTCTTGAATCTCTTCAGGTTGCTCTTCGTCCCAAATGCGGCAATTTTATTTGTTTACATACCCATTGAGCCAGAAATGGGCCTCATCGCTGAACAAAATTTGCCTCGAAAACAATCCTCACAGAACGTGAATTTTCGTAATAAAGTTGAACGATTTGTAAACGTTGTTCAGGCGTAAGTCTTTCCATTATGAAATACCAAACAATACTAAACAAAACTAACATGACAGCATGACACCACTCACACGTGATCTGTCAAAAAAAAGGCTATAGAAAAAAGTATCTCTACTTGAATCACCCTTTATTAGATTTCATTCAAAATGTGTGTAAAAAATTTTACTTATTCCATATAAAAATCGAAATATAAATGAACATACATAGGATTGTATATGATCTTACATGGGCATACATGGCCGAATAAGTCAATACATGGTTCAATATTATGTCATATATGACCATATATGGTAGTATATGGTAACGTATGATACATTAATAATGTATGAGCATATATGCTCATATATATGGTTATATAAGATAATTTATGCTCATATAACATACACCATTAAACTTTGTATCTGAAGATACATATATGGTCACATATAAGATAATGTATTATATGATCATATTATATTACCATACATAATAGTCGTATATCTTCGGATTCGAAATTTGAGGGTGTATGGTATATAAGCATATATGATCATAACCATATATATGGTCGTATATGATCACATAGGAGTATACATTAATAATCTATGAGTATATAAATATAGGAACATGGTTATATATGATCATTTATGCTCACACTCTTAAATCTTGTATCCGAAGATACATATATGGTCATATATAAGATCATGTATTATATGATCATGTTATATGATCATACATGATATATGACTGCATATCTTCGGATACCAAATTTGAGGGTGTATGGTATATGATCATATATAACCATATATATGATCATATATAACCATATATATGATCATATATAACCATATATATGATCATATATAATCATACATTACTCATCTATGCTCATGTATGTTCACATATATTTCGATTTTTACATGAGATGCATCAATCTGTCTGATGTCCGTCTACCAAATGTTATCAAATTACGCAGCCCGACAAAATTATATTTTTTCCCAGATGCCGCCAAGTTGATGTCCTACTAAGTTTCTATGAAATTTTTGAATACTTTTTAAAGAAATGTCAAAACTTTTTGTCAATTTGTAATTATATTCAAATTTATTCAGCCACATCACACACAGCCTTTTAATCATATAGTTGTTTTAAAAACTTTGGTTTTATACTACTAACATTATTATTTGAGTGTGTAGGTATATAAGTATCAAAACTTCTAACATTTTTGTTTTAAAATATTTTTAACACAATATTAATGCCTGATCATAATCCATAACTTTTTTTTTAACAATTTCGATACGCCTCGTATATCTTGGTAACAATAACAAACATAAAGAATAAGTGATTTTTTTTTATTAAAAATTAATTATTTAAATAACAAAACATTTTGTTAAAGCTTTACAAAACAAATTAACAAACAGATCCTGTTAAAAAGATTTAAAATTAAAAAAAAATAATAATATAATAAAAACAATTATTAAATAATTTTTTAAAATAATTGACCTTAACAAAAAAATTTTTTTTTGTTGACAATTTTAACATGTTTCTTTAACTCAAAGACTTTGTAGTTGTCTGTGTTGCCCATCAGTATATTTTTGACGTGTTTTTGTTAATGCACTTCTTTTTTCGAATTTTTAGATATTTTTGCTTAGATTATGTTATTTTTGAATGGTTATTATTCTGTTTGTGTTTTGAATTCAAGGCATGTCATTTTGTTTTGTACATAAAAACATCATAAACAGTTACTTTTATTTGAGTTTACACCAATTTAACAATTTTAACAAATTCAACAAATTACGTATGGAGAATTTGTTCGTTCGATTTGTTATCATATTATGACATTTAATTTCGAGCATTATTTGGTGCGTTAAAATTAACAAAAATATTGTTGAATTTTATTTTTGTAGTTGTTTATATTCACTGAAGGTTGTTATTTACAATCGATTGGTTATTGGAAAAATACAATTTAAATTATTTTCAGTATTAAAAACTTAAAAAATCAAAAGTTTAGGCAAGAGTTTTTGTTTTTTATAAATAGATGTAAAACATATAAAACGATTTTTGGTTTCTTAATTTTTGTGTAAACTTCTTTAAATCAGCTAGAAATATATTAATTCAGCTATGAAGAAATACCTTTAAAAGTAACAAAAATAATATATTTTTACATATTTTGCATATTCAATAGCAATTCAGCTATGAAAATTGAAATTCAGCTGAGGGTTAATTCTTAAGAATTTATTTATTATATTTTTAATGAACCGTTAACAATTTTTCACCTCTTGTCAAATAAGTTTTGGAATTTTAGTGCATTTGATCACTAATGAAAAGCTCTAAAGTTGTTTACCAAATTTCTCTACTTGAGAAGAATTTATAGCAATTAAATTCAGCAAAGAAAATATGACTCAAATACAAAAAACATGTTATTGGAAACATTTAGTACAAATGGTATTAATACAGTTTTGAAAATTCAAATTCAGCTTAAATGCTCAAATTTAGCTCTTAATAAAAATAACCACGATGCAATAATTAGATCATTTAGGGTTTGGTTTAAATTACACAATTCAGTGAAAAGAAATGTCGTAACTCAGTTAAAACAAATTTCCTCAACATTTTTAAAATATTCTATTTTACTTAAATTGTAGATATTTCAAACTTTAAATAATTGATAACAGGTCAATTGAAAAGTTCCCGGCCTACCATACACATATCTTTTGCAAAATTCGGTTTTTTTATTGAACATAGTTCCCTTTAAGGATGATACACTGATTATAGCGACCCTCCAACTTTCGATATCATTTTTGTAGTAAGATTTTTCCTTTGCTTCAAAATAGGCCTCAGTTTCGGCGATCACCTCTTCATTCGACGAAAATTTCTTCTTAGCGAGCATTCTTTTGAGATCTGAAATAGTCGCTGGGGGCCAGATCTGGAGAATACGGTGGATGCGGAAGCAATTCGAAGCCCAATTCATGGATTTTCGCCTTCGTTTTCACTGACTTGTTTTTGGTCAAAAGTGTGCTCGCGCGTCACCCACTTTGCACAGAGCTTTCTCATACCCAAATATTCGTGAATGATATGATGTACACGTTCAGTTGATATCTTTAGAGTACCTGCTATTTCATTCAATTTCAATTTACGGTCATTCGAAATCATTTTGTGGATTATTTTGATGTTTTCGTCCGTAACAACCTCTTTTGGGCGTCCACTGCACTGCGTTCACCGTTTTCGGTGCACATTTCACCACGTCTAAACTTAGCATACCAATCCTTGATGGTTGATTTTCCTGGGTCAGTGTCCGGAAACTCGTAATCAAGCAAAGTTTTTGCTTCAAAAAGCTATATTTTATCAATACGCGAAATTCCTTTTTATCCATTTTTTTCACAATAAAATGCTATAATTCACAAACTAATGATCCGACAGTTGTCAAATTTATACAAGTGTCTTTTGAAGGTTAGGGCTAACTAAAAATCCTATCGATTTAATTCTAAGCTCCATCTATGTGTCAGGTTGGGGACTTCTCAATTTACTATAAAGTTTAATATGAAATTTCTCAGATTTTTTCTATTCAGCAACGAAAATTTAATCTCGCTTTTTTGGCTTAAATATTAACCCAACTTTATTTTAAACATTTTGTGTAAATAGCATCAATTCAGCTAAGAAAATTCAAATTTAGCTAATTTTATAAGAAAGTTAAATATATCTTTTAATTATAATTATAATTAATAATTATCATTATAATTTATTATCAAAAAATTGAAACAATATTTTTGTTTTATATTGCTTTAATAATATCCACTCTGCTCAAATTTTTTAAATTTAAACTAATAAAAACTTTATAAACTCTTAAGTAGGATATCAATTTTCCTTAATTCAGCTGCAAAAATTTAAATTCAGCTAAATATATAATATCAATTACATAAAGGAACATGTTTTATTTTACACATTTCATTCAAAGAGGATAATTTCAAATATAATAATTTAAAGTCAGCAAATATAATATATTTTGTGTAAATTTTGCTACTTTTTTGATATTCAGCAAAGAAAATATATGCCTTCAAATTTATAAATAAAACTTTATTTTACACTTTTGTATAAATATCGTCAATTCAGCTATGAAAATTTAAATTCAGCAAGCTTAATATATATGCAAAATGCTAAATTTATTTCCCTTGTATTAATTATAAAAATTTAGCTAAGAAAATTATAATTCATTTAAATTTTTATAATAAAATTTATTAAGTTACTATTTTGCATCAATCAATTCAGCCATCTGTTAAAAATTAAATTCTAGTTAGCCGTGTTATTGTTTTAGCTAATTTTCTATAAATTTCTACAATTCAGCTATAAGATATTAAAATTTATTAATATAATTTAACTTTATGCTGAATTAGATTTTTATCTTAAGTTTGTTAGCTGAATATCATATAAACATTTAAAATATTTTTTTTTAATTCTTATTTTCCCATAAAACCTATTAAAACTGTAATTGCCTATGGGCCTTTAATTAATTTACATTCTTTTGAAAAGTTCAAACTAATTCATCTAAAATGGTTATTTCCTTGAATTTCAAACTTCTAAGTTTTGAATTGAAAAAAAAAATGAGAGAATAAAAGAAAACTAATGTTATGTCTGATAATTGTCAATTTCACTTTGACTGTTCACTTGATATGTAAGTTGCTGTTTTTTCCCCCACTTTTTTGGTTAAGTTGATTTTTAGTTTAGTTTTATCTACAAATTCTTTAGCAGCAAATCCCATCACTCTTTTGAACTAAGTTTAGTAACTACCAAGAATACTGTAACTAACCAACCAACAAACTACAAAATATTGCCATCAATTTGAACTCTCTTACCAGTTACACTGCTGGGACATTTATGCCTGCCGTTTGCAATGCATTTGACAAGTTTTTAATTTGGTTTAGTCTCAAGTACCAACATTTGGCGTGAATAAGTTTGTAATTTTACTTCTTCTGATTTATTTTATTTCTTTGTTGTTATTCTACTCCCAACATTTTGGTTTGTTAGTTTTTTTTTCTGCACCGAAAACTTTGTTGATTTAGCTCTGTACACATAAGAAGCCTCAATAAAATTGAAAATAATTTGAAATTAAATTCAAATTGTTGAAAATGAAAAGAAATATACACACACAGATGAAGAAAAAAAAATCTTTAGAGAAACTTATAACAATTAATTGGAATTTATGTCAGGAATTTTAAATAGTTCATTTTCTATTTGCAGTTAATATATATCGCATTTCTTTTACCAAACTTTATATTAAATATCACCATTTAATTTTTTTTATATTCTGTCATATTAAACTAATCGTTTTGTTATTTTCTTTTCACAATTTCTCAAAACAATTGTTTAACACTTAAGTTCTCCTCGTACAGAGAATATATTGTTCTATCCTTGAATTTCTTTTTAGTAGCAGCAGCAGCAGCTCAAAATAGTTCTCTAGTTAATGCGTTTACTTTCGAGGATACTTAACAATCTTGTAACATAATATGTATCTTTCAGATACACATACTTAATATGTAATCAATCATTGACAGCAAATGGAGGTGATTTATTGAAAATTATATAACACTGTGCAACACTATTTTCGGGAGTGATTAATTTCTATGCCAGATAAATGTATTAGTTTCTTTCAAAAAAAAAAAAAACTGAACTAGAATTTAGAAAAATTAACTTATTTAGAGGAAAAATTGAAATGAAAACGGCGCCAAAGGCTCAATTTTAACAATATTTAATAAAATTTTCCTTGAAATTAAGAAACAAATATTACTTAAAATTCGATCAAAATTTCTAAATTATAGAAAAATTTTAATACTGAGAAGCAAATTTTTATTAAAAAACAGTAAAATTTCCTCCTAATTAGTTCATACATCATTTAAAATTGTACTATAAGTTAGGAAGGGTTTCCTTGGTTTTAAGAAACATTTTATTTTATTTAAGTTCATTAGATAATTTTTTTTACTAAAAACTAGAAAAGATTTTCTACCATCAAGTTAATTAGCACTTCTTTTAAGTGAAAATTATCCTTATCCTGCTTCTATGGTAAAGGTAATATATTTTACCATTTATTTTAAAATACTTTACACTCATTAAGTAAGTATTTTCCCACTTTCGGAGGACTTCCACTTTGTGAGGACACTGCTCTTAACAAGCTTTTTGCTATACAATTTTGTTTTAAAACTAATTGCATGTATTTAAAATATAAATTAAATTTTATTAGCAAAAAGGTAAACAAATTAAAAAAAATGTACTGCAGGATATCGTGAAACGTAATAAATTGTGACAAAGTCAGATCCTTTTCTTAGTTAATTAACGGTTTCTGCTTAAGAGAACTACAAAAAGGGACGCCCTACGTGACACACGGTATCTATGACTAAGGAAAACTTGGGGGTCCTTTGTCTTCTTAAATTAACTAATTTAAGGAAATTGTTGCAAAAATACAAAATATCACAGTTACATTTCTTGTTATTATTGGAAAATGGAAAAATGACATAAGTTTATTTTATAGGATTTTTAGCTTAAACTTTATTTAATATATACAAATTTAAACTTTTTTTATTATTTAGTGAAAATAGTTCGATAAATATAAAGTTTAATAAGCGCTACGTTAATTATAGGAAAGCCATTATGCCGTAATGTATAAAATGTGTCTGCGATATTTTGTATTGTAGTCAACAAACAAATTTATTACATAAAAGCTCAAATTCGAAATTTTTTATCCTTTGCTAACAAAATTTTAAAATATATTTTAAGCTACTTTAAGTTCAATATTTAAGACTGTTAAGATTAGAGATGGGCACGTGAGAGATTTATGATTCACGCTCACGCACGATCACGAACCCAAAATTACAATCATGCACGATGGTTTTTTTAAATGGTTACTTTAATTTTTTTGATTTAATAATATTTTTTCTTGAAAATTAGGAAAACTAATTGGTTTGTTTTTAATTGAATGTTTTTTTGGAAAAGAATATTAAAAATAATTTAAACGTTTTTCAACAAAAAAAAAAAAAAAAATTCAATACCAAATTTTATTATTTCTTAAAAATTAGAAAACCTATTTGGAAAATAGAATATTTTATTAAAATTTATCTGAACCTTTTGCATGAAAATTTTCCTTAGAAATAGTTCATCAGTTTCTAAAATCAAGTAAATTTTTATTATTACATAGGAAAAATTTATTACCTTTTGTAAAAGGGCAGAACTTGAGCGGGAGTACTTAGGGCTTACGGTTGATTTTGGAGTGGACTGTATGGCTGAGGCACCTAAATATGCAGAAGAGTTAGGCCCTTTGTTCTTGGCTTATAATTTCTCGCAGCTCGAGACAATTATAAAGGAGTTGTTGGTTGAGTTAGAAGAAATGGGAAAAAGTATAAAAACAACAAAAGAATTAGTTTAGTGTATTTTAGGAAGTGCTTTATTGTGCTCACCGTTTCTGGTGAGGGTTACAAAGTAAGTGAAGTAAGTAATTATTTTAGGTATAAAGAAACTTCAATTTATCTTTATGTTTCAAAACCAGAATATGAATTTAGATAATTTCTATGTTGTTTACAATTCACAATAATTCATAGTTCATAGTTCAAACATTCCAACTATAACTATTTTGTTTAAATTCAATTTTGTTGGCAAATTCAAATACTTAATTTACAATTCTAAATATATAAAACATTTAGTTTATTTTAAATTGTTTATTGTCTAAATTTATGAATTTAGACACCTTTTGTTTTCAATTGTCTGAACTAAATTTTAGAAAACAATTTTTCAAAATTAGAAAGTGGTTTACTTAAAAACTTAATTTGTAAACGGCTTTCTAAAATTAAGTTAATTTTACTACTCGCGAACAAAAAATGAACACACATTAAGTTCAAGTACTTTCTCGATTTAAGTTAGACACATTTTTTGAACTAAATGGGAGTATATTATGTCCTTAATTTTTTTTTGAACTAAACTTAATTTTATTACATTTGAGTATGCAATTTTCTTAAAACTAAGATGTTTTTTCTTACAATTAATAAATTTTTATTTAAATGACTTGTTTTTTTTCATAAAATCAAGAAATATTACTTAGGAAAAATATGAAATATTTCTGAGTATATAAACTATTTCGTTTTTCCTCAAACTTAGGAATTTTTATTCTTTTTAAGAAAATTTGTCTAAGTTTTAATAAAATTTTACTTAAATTGAGGAAATTTTTGATTACATTTTAGTACATGTCTTTTTTTTTAGTGTATTTTTAAATTATTTTCCTCTTAGTTATTTGCAATTGCCGAGATCACGACTCTCATTTTGTTGCATAGTGTTATTAAAATTTTCTTTTTTAAATTCAGCATGTTTTCTTATATTTTCTTACAAAATTTTTCTCAAAATGTACATCTTTACCCCAAAATTATGCAACTATTTTTAAATATGTAAACACTCTTAAGTATATCTTTATGTTATATTTGCTTAAAAAAGAAGCTAAAAGAAAATCATCAAAATTTAATAAAATAATTTTTTTTTCCTCTAAAAAAAAAGAAAAGTTTAAAAGTCGCGAAAAAAGAACAACTGTTAAGTGCATATTTGATCAAACACCAACATATGCTATACATTTTATCTATTGTATTCCTTCTACAAAAAAAAAAAAAAAACTAAGAATAAAGAAAAAAGTTTTCTTACATGAGGAAGTACATTCTTATATAAGAAACTTTATATATTTGGAATTTGATTATTGTCAAGATTTACTTACACTTTGAAGGATGAAAATACTTTTCAATTTAATAATGAAGCTCCTTAACATTCTACTTAACCCAGTGGTAGTTGCAGGGTCGTATGAAGTAATTTAATTTTGGGAAATGAAAAAATTGCAATAGTTTTTTAAAAATTATGAAGCTTTTTATTATTGCTAAGAAAATTTTAAATCCCTTTATGAACTTTTTAACGAAAATTGGTATGACCAAAGAATTGAGTCTAAATTGGATTTTTTATGGATTCTTTATTATCCTACTACGCCTTCTAGCAGATAAATTTGTAACCAATTTCTAAATGTTGATCAGCTCAAATTCCTTAATGGATCCCGATATCTTCAAAATAAATTTTAAATTTGTTTCCGTGTAAAATCAAGGTTTTCTTTTAGTTTTAAACTCAATTTCAAAAAATTTCTAATTTGTTTCCAATTTTATAAGTTCCTAATTTAATATTTTTAAATCAATTTGTGACAACCCTGGATTGACAATTTAAAATTTTTGATTTGTAATTGTAGCCAAACTTATATAATATCTCATGCTTTTTAATTCATACCTGTCTGAATATATTGGTTTTTGAAGAAGTGTCATGATATGACGACGCTAGGATGGATTAAATTGCTGAACAATATCATTAAAAAAATTCAAAAATTATTTCTGTGTAGGAGAATCATGTGCACAAAATTTTCTCGAAATCAAATAAAAAATAAAATTTTTTATAGCAATCATCCAAAGTGAACTATAAACATAAAAAAAACAAACTAGTGACTGTATAACATACTTTACATCAAATATAATTTGAGTCAAATTTCGCGGAAAAATATTGAGATAAATCTGAAAAAATTTGTCGGAAAATTTCATTTAAGGAAGGTGCGTTTATATGGGCACTAAGCCCAAAAATATTTTGTTGTTCATTAAGAGAAGTATGTACAAATTGGTATTATATGAAATTTAGTTAACAGATCTAAGCAATGAAGTACATAAGTTTTCAAAAATTTCTAAAACTGAATAGTTTCGAACAATTTTTAAATTTATTTTTTACTACGTAAATATCAACTTAGGGCGATATGTTTAATACCAAAAGTTTTAGGGAATCCACAAAGAAATTCTTCTTGTTAGTAGAATTTTTGACTTAAAAGTAAAAAATTAAAAAAAAAAAATCCCACTAGGTTAGGCTGAAACAGAGGAATCGCAAGTGAAGATACTCTTCACAACTCTTCTAGGATCGGACCACTCCCTTACCTCAAACACTCGCTATTTTTTCGAGCTTGCGACCCGCTGACTTTCTTTGGCTTACTTAAGTATTAAGAAAGTCTCCAATCAGGCAGGTTTAAATTTCCCATCAATAAAAATTCCTACTAAGTGCTGCCATGCAGGGTGTGCCATCTTTTATGTCAGTTTATGGGAATATTGAATCGTTGAAGAAAAACAACCGATTTCCATATGTGTTATATTGTTATTTAATTTGGTCCTTTACATGTAATTTGGACTACTTTTCGAATACAACCTCAATCGAATGGCCGCCTCTTTTGGCCTTGGCACAATATGCTCATTTTGCTGCATTTCCATAACTTATTCGAGTATCTCGGCCGGTAGAGCGATGATTTCGGCATTAATCGTTGCTTTGAGCTAATAAGTGGTCTGAGACTTGTGGGTGTACATTTTGCTTTTCAAATAACCCCACAAAAACAAATCCGGAAGGGTCAGATCTGGAGATCAGGGTGGCCAGTCAATGTCCACACGTCCGTGTATTTTTTGTTACTGGAACTGCATTGGCACACCATCTTGTTGAAATCAGTAACCGTTCAGACCTTTTTTCACGTATTTTCGGGAAAACATAATGAGCCAACATCCACCGATACCGTTTCCCTTTATCTGAAGAAAATTGTTCCAGCGCAAATGGATCTCGTGTGGATTCTTCGTTCCCCAAATTTTGTTTGTTAACGACGCCACAGATTGTGAAATGAGCCTCTGCAGTCATCAAAATCTTCATCCAAAAAATCAGGTTCAGTATCAACCATTCGAGTGACTGTTTAGCCGCATTGCAAGCGTCGTGACCTGTCTGCCAGACAAATTCTTTGAGTCAAATGCAAGCCATCGTTCAAAATGCGGTGCAAAGTGGTTACACTGACTCAAAATTCTGAGCGCGGTGACTATAGACTCATTTGGATTCTCGGCAGCACTCTTACTTTGTGCCGTTTCACACAGAGCAACATTTGTCGCGCAACTCTTGAGTTTGTTGGAGAGAGGGGAAAGAAGAGTGGGGGTTGGTACTGAGTTGCTTTTTCTCGGCAATACGTTTTGTTTTTTAATTCTTCGTTTTTTTTTTCATTAATTTTAAACCAAATGTAGATAAAAGTTGCTGAAAAAATTTTCTCTGTGTGAAATTAAAGGCAATTTTAAAAGAGAATTGACAAGAATCGCCGCGACAAAAGTTGCTCTGTGTAAAACGGGACTTACGCTTCAATCATTTCATTGGAACGTCTTGGGCATTAATGAACAGCATGTGGGCCATATCCCACTGTCTGGTTCTCAACAAAATTCGACACTAAACGAATTATGGTGTTGTAAAACGATGCATCTTGGCCCCTTGTGAATTTTCCTAGTATTAAATTTTTAATTTATCACCATCACTTGTGGGAACCAAAGGTCCCCTGCCCACCCTTTTGCATGCGGTTCTGGTTATTAGTTCTGCTGTTACTGATAATGCTGATGTTTATAATGTAGTTGATGATATTAATGATAACTTTGATGATTGTCATCATGTTTGGTAATGACGATACCATCCATATTCACCATATGGTTTAGTTCATCATTGACTTTTTGTTGTTATTACTGCCGTAGTTGTTGCATAAACTTAACTTTACTAACCGATCAACCAGTCTTCTATGCATACATACATAATTTAAAGAACGGTTCACTTCAAATTGCAACTCATTTTAGATGACATTGATTTTCACATATGTTTTGAGAACAATCAACAATCAGCATATCTACGGCATTGTGAATTGTCAGCCGATTTTAATTGTTGCTTAAGTTGGACTTTATATGGATGGAGGTGCAAATCCAAATGCAAAATACGCCATAATAAGCCGTAAGATAGGCCTTATTGGTGAGAACGCTGTGGAATCGACGAATTCGGATTATTCACCACACTTTTAGTAACAGAAGCGATATTTTTGGCAGTTCGTACATTGCGATGATGCACAGGCCTGATCACATCTGTAACGCTTGCAGTATCTTCAAATTTCTTTATAATATTACCAACTTCTTGCACAGTAGGTCGATTATAAGGATCTTAATCAAGGACGGCACAAAGATCAGGATAAAAAAAATTCTGTTGCCCTAGCCACAAGCCTAGCTTCCTAGCCACGACTACTAAGTTCCACAAAGACCACAACTAAATTCATAGATTATATAAAGATAAGTACTAGAAAGACCAAGGACTTTTTAAATGTATGTATAAATCTATTTACTATATTTCTAAAGTCTTTGGTTTTTCTAGATTTTCTTGTCTTTATAAAAGCTAGTAATTTAATTGTGGTGGCTAGGAAGTTAGAAAGCTAGACTTGTGGCTAGGGCAACAGCATTTTGTTCATCCTGATCTTTGTACCGTCCTTGCCATACTCACCCTGTATTGGCCGAAATTGAACCAGCCGTATTTGAACCAGCCCTTTTGTCGTAAGTTTTACCTATTTTTACGCGTTCTTCGGTTGTTACAAAAAAAAAATACTTAAGATCTGCATTTCGCTTTTTAGCGATCTTGGACATTAGAGGGTTAAGGGTAATATGAGTTGCAATTTGAACTGAACCGTTATTTATAGCTTTGTATATAAACTCTATAATTCTTTTTGTTTCTGCATATGAATACAACAAAGCATACCCTTAGGCTATTGAGAGTACACTGTTAAAAAAAAATCTATACAAATATCAAAAAAAAGTTACTAAAAGTTGGCTTAGAAGGGCCCTGAACGAAAACTCGGCAGAATACAGTTACAAAATTCAAGTAAGATAAAAATAGCAAAAATAAAACTGTTAAATCTACAAAATTTGAGTTATTTTTGAACTATATTTAAGTTAATTGTAAATTGCAATTTGTACTGCTGAAATCAGCAAAAAATGTTGCTGAATATTAGTGAGCGAAAAATCTGTTATATCTACAAAATTTAAGATATATTTAGATAAATTTAGTGGAATGCAAGTAACAATTAATCTGATACACAGACATCTTAGTTGAAAAATAGTAAATAGTTGCATTAAAAAATTAAAAAAAAAAACTGTCATGAATAAAGTCCATTAATATTCAACAAATATTCTGCTCATTTTAGCAGGGTTATTTGCTGCTGCTTTTGTCATACTAATGTTTAGCAGTTTAGTTTAACAGATTCTGCTGATTTCAACAGTTTTTCCTCTTTTGAATTAATTTTTTCTTACTTTAGCGAAACATTTTGCCGACTTTTTTTTCTAATGGTGTAAAAAAGAAAATAACTTACTTTAAGTCAAGTCGTCAAGCCCTTTTGTTGAGCCGTTAATTTGTTTGTTCATATTTGCCTTTTACTATTCTACTTGTTGTTGTAGAGGTTCTTGATGTTGTTGCTTTTATTGTTAAAGATTTAAATTTTATACCGTTTTAAAGTAAACAGACATGACCTGACATATTTTATAGTGTTTTTATTATTTTCCTTTTCTTTTTATTTTATTGTTTCTGCTGGGGGGTTTTCTTTTAAACCTCTATTGAGTTTATATTTCAAAAATTATGTTGTTTTGAGAAATTTATTATCGGAAGACGATAAAATTATGAAAATATCTTTTGTTTAGTTCAGTTTAAAACTTTCTGAAAACCCAATGTACCAGTAGTTTTTGTCGAAGATAATACTAAGTTGAGGCTTAATCTTATAAGATTTTTTTTTAAAGTAATAGAATTCGAATAGCCATATTGAATCCTTGGAGACGTATCTTAGCTCGAACAAACCTTAACTGCCCCCCATTTTCTGAAAGGGTTAATTCTTTCAATACACAAAAGACAAATCAGTGTACTGTCTCTTGCACATAGACAATGACATTTTTTTTATATAGGCTTTGCATGAGTACATATCAATGATCATAAGTTGAGAACCAGTAACTAAGAATTTTTTTCAAATTTAAATCTTGACAAATTACTTCTGCACCATATAGAATTTATTTAGTTTCATTATCTAAAGTTTGTAAAAAAAAATTATTAATTATGCGGTATCAACTTGTGATCATCGATATGTAAAGTATGTGTTTATGTCATATAAGTGTGTGAATTTCTTTATGTTGTTATTTAAGGTGTTTACATTTTTTACAATAAATGTTAAAGACTTTTGTGTTGTATTGTTGCTTCTTTTACTTATTTTTCCTCGTTATCCTTTTTGCACCCTATATATTTACACATGTATTTGTTTGTCGAGCATTAGTCGTCAAGCAATAGTTTTTTTTTTAAGATTTTAAGTGCAGACAAATTTATTGTTATCCTTTAGTCATAAAATATTTATATTGCTTATGATTTTTGATTGAAAATATTGATCAAATACAATAATTGTAAGCAGAATTTATATTACAAATATTAAAAAAAAAAATATTTTATTTAACTTGAAATTTTTCAATAATAAACTTAAATCATTATAACTTTGTTTAGTGGCATTTTTACAATAATAAAAAAAGTTAATTCTATATCTAGTTAACAGACAATTATAAATTCTTAGCAAAATTGTAAAAATATTGCTCACAATATACAATATAATTTAGCTGAATTTAAAATTTCATAGCTGAATTGATAAAATAGCCAATTAAATATATTTTTTTTAAGTTATAGTCAAACAAATAAACTATAGAAATATTATTTTTTCAAAATATAAAAATTCATAGCTGAATTGCCAAAAATAACTAAAAAATAATACATTTTTATACAATTTTAAAAATATTTTCTTAGCTGAATTTAATTTTTAATAGCTGAATTTATTACATATAGTTAATAAGATAAATTTTATTTATTTTAGTTTGTGATAAATAAGCTGAATTGCTTAAATTTTTATCTTATACTACTGAATTAAAAGTTTTACAGCTATATTGTTAATAAAGTTAATTATAGCAAAATTGCTAAAAATAACTAAAAAAATATTAGATTAGGTAAACTTTTACTGATTTTTTTCTTAGCTGAATTCAAATTTTTATAGCTGAATTGATTAAATGTAGCTGTTAATTAAAAATTTATTTATTTTAAATTATGATAAATTATAAATATTGTTATTTTTGTTTTCTGTAATATTTTTGTTTTTTAATATTGAAAAAAAAAAACAATTTT
Organism: Eustalomyia histrio; assembly: GCA_949748255.1. Classification (NCBI taxonomy): domain Eukaryota; kingdom Metazoa; phylum Arthropoda; class Insecta; order Diptera; family Anthomyiidae; genus Eustalomyia; species Eustalomyia histrio. Next base: position 149,193,666 of record OX456526.1, read on the forward strand.
TGATTTCCCGCCTTTTTTAAAAAATTGTTATATATAAATTTTCAATTTAAAATTTTCATTTATTAATTATACAAAAAAATTCTCCTAAAGAAGTCAATATGGTGACAATATATTGGGATAAATAAATATTTATAATTAATCTTTTATAAAAAAAGATCTTAAGCTTATTTTTAATTTTTTTTCCTAGATATCTAAAACGTTTTAAGTATTTTTTGTCTTAGCTGAATTGTGATTTTTGTAGCTATAAGTTGATAACAAATAATTAGAAAATTTTTTAGTTAATTTTTATGAATTTTCCAACGGATTTAAATAAAAAGATAATTATGAAAAAATTAAAATTGAAAATTCGATAATTGATAACCAGGACAGCGACTTTCATGCAAATGCATGTTTCTAGTCAATAGCCCAAAAACGATTTCGACAAAACACTCCTCCGAATCAAAGAATTTGTTTTTTTTAAGTAGATATTTTAAGTACATATTTTAAATTTTGTTTCTGCGTATTTTAAACGCAAATTAACTTTTTTAATTGATGAGAAAAAAATTAACTGAATATGATTTACAATGAGTCATATTCATATTTGTAGCCATCTGAAAATATAAATTTTAATTTTAAATTTTGCAGAATAAAACATTTAATAAATCAAAAAATGAAACATAAATAAGTTTTTTTTTTGTATAAAATTTTCAACAATCTTTTGAAAAAAGTCCTTACAATGTTTAATTACTTCCCAATCTTGTATACTAATTGCTCTAAATCTAACATATTTTGATTACTTCTACAACAGATCCTGTTTTTAAAATAAATTTTCATAAAAAAAATCAAAACATAAATCTGAGCTTAAATAATAACAATAGTGATTATTTTTCTGTTAAAAGATTTATTTTATTTTTCAGGATTTTCTTCTATTATATAACATAGTACCAAATATATTTTCACCAAAAATTGTTAAAATCAACATCATACTACATCTAGTAGATTGTATGTGGTATGTATACATATCTATAGAAATCTGTGGTGGTTCCAAACAATATTTTACTGTTTATTTAGCTTCTACTCGTATTTTATGAAAGGTACTTTGTCAAAATTGCTAACAAGCTTAGGCTTTTGCTATAACAATAAGCAGCAAAGTGTTGCTAATATAGTTAGTTAGTTTGGTTATCATGTTATAAATATTTTAGAGTAGATTTATGAATATTAAGCAAAAATTGCATAAAAATTTGGTATGTAAGAATAGCTGATGCATAAACCACAAAATCATTTAATCATTGGAAAAATGAATATTATGATAAATTTTGGAAATATGAATTGTAATGCTAAAATTATATTGAAAAATATGTTTTGAAAATTTAAAACAAGTTTTAAGAAATTATAATTAAAATTAATTATAATTTGTATGAATATCGTATTCTATGGTTTAAATTATTTTTTTTTTGTAAAACTGAGGCATGTAATATAAATTTAAAGTGTATTTTTAGGAGAATTAAATTTAAAAAAAAATTTTAATTGATTTTCCTTTAATAGGTTGTTTTATTTCCAGTTATCAATTTAATATTTAAGCTTACTTCTGCAGTCTATAGCAAAGTTTAATGCAGACATTATATTAAACCTACTGTCATCCCTACCATTTTACTAAATCTCCTTATTTTGCTATTCTTGGAAGAGAAGGGAACAAAATGGAAAACTTTTTGTTTGCTTTCTGCATTTTCACTTTATCATACATACTTAAGCAACAAAAAGTTTACTGTTTTACGCACACATTCCCAAAAAAATTATGACTTTTATTTACATACACGTACACATAAAATGCACGTTCGAAAATTGGTTTGAAGTTAGTTTTTTTTCCCCAGTACCCTACATTAAAAACCGGCGAAATTAGTAGTAAACATGCTGCAACCAATTTAAATTTTTATAAAAAAATTTCATTGGTGTATAGTAAAGAGTTTTTTTATATCAGAGCAATTTTTAAAGCAGGAATTTGTTTAATTTTTCTTAATTTGTATAGATTTTTTCAATTCAGCTAAAAAAGTTCAAATTCAGCTAGAGTCAGATAAACTGAAAAAGAAATGAATTTAAAAATATTAATCAATTCAGCTGGATCAATGTTTGTTTAAATCATTTTATTACATTTAATTAATTTGGTATTAATTTTATTTCGAAATAAAGGTTTATTTTTTTTTATTAATTAAGCTGGTTAATGTTATTCAGCTGATAATAAATATAATTTTAATATAATATAATCCGTTTTTTTTAGCTACTTTTGCGTTTATTTTATTAATTCAGCTGTTAAAAAATAAATTCAGCTGAATAAAAATATATTTAAAATGAAGAAAAATGTAATGCAATTATCTAAATTTTGTCTATTCGTCTGTGAAAGTTTGGATTAAGTTAAGGCAAATTAATTAAAACATAAAAATGTTATGCAATGTTATTAATTCAGCTGAATATAAATAATATAATATAATTAATATATTTAAATATAATTAAATTTACACAGTTCTTATGTTTTAAAAAGTTTGTTTCAATTCAGCTACTAAATTTAAATTCAGCAATGAAAAAATTAACGAATTAACGAAAAATTAAAATTTAAATACATCTGAATAAAAATAAGAATTTTAATTCAGCCACAATTTTTTAATTCAGCAGCATAGAAAATCTGCCAATTCAGCTCTAAGTATGTATATTCAGCATATTATAAAAATTAATAAAATGCTTAAGAAACGTCTTGTGCTCTAATTTTATCAATTAAGCTGTTCAAATTTAAATTCAGCAAAGGTCAAATCGTCTAAAAAGACAAATAGTAAACAAGTGTTTGAATTAAGAATAAAACCATTACGTTAAGTTTTGCAATTCAGCTATAAATTTGAAATTCAGCAGTATATATATATATATATATATATCTGTATATACAGCCAAAAAAGTCCCTATAATATGCGCTGTATCCAGTAAAATGTCTTCAGTGTATATAGTAGATTAATGTAAAGTTTGAGGTCAGTCTCCAAAGAATCAAAATGTCTTCATAGTAACCTGTGAAACGAAAAACCGTCCCCGAAACATGCGCTGTGCACATATATATTTATATATATATATATATATATATATATATATATATATATATATATATATATATATATATATATATATATATATATATATATATATATATATGTTTTCAGTGCAGGGTATTTTACATTTTACATTAATTGACTAGAACAAATATTGTTAAGAGAAATAATAACTAGTTTTTTTTCTGGGTTATAAAACTGGTAACAAAAGTCAGGGGTAACACATTCAGTTTGTTAGTTGGCTTGTTTTGTTTTATTTTTAACGGAAGAGCCCTTGAGATAAATCACATGAATTTATTATGATGATGTTATAAATCAATGTATAAAAGAAACAAATAGTTACTCAACACACACACACACATACAAAAGCCATATAAAAATAAACGTTAAAATTCAAATTTTAAAACTAAAGCCAGAATGTATGCACCATTTTGGAAGTACACAACTGTGTTGGGAATTTAAAGGGGTTTTAAACTGCAAAAAATTGTATAGTTATTATTTGCACGTTTTGCTGCAGAAAACTAGAAAATATTTAACCAATTTATAAAAATTTTATAGATGATAGACAAAAAAAAAAAAAAATAAAACAAAAGTCAAATTAACAAATTGAAATAAAATTTGAGAGTTTTTTTAAACCAACATAACCATTTGGTACAGTCTTGTTGTATTTATTTAATTTGGTCTTTAAGAAATCTGTAGACAAAATTCCCAGAAAAAATATTAAAATTTGTATTGTAAATATCATAACTAGTTTTTATATAATAAACAGTATAATTTCACTTTAGTTTCCTTCTGTATCCCCCCAAAGAGTTACTTTGTAAATATATTTTTTTTTATTTGCTTGTTAAATTACTTTTTAGCCTTAAAATGCCTTTAAGAAATTCTCTTTACATTACTAGACATCTTATTTCCAGTTAAACTAACTGTTAAGTATAAAATCTTAAATATACACATACATGTTTACATATCGTCCTTCAAGTGGTGGTGTATTAGGGTGGTGTATATTTATAACAGAAATTTTGTTTTTGATATTTTTTAAATGTACATATTTTTTTGTTTTGTAAGATGATCTATATTTATTTTCAAATTCATTTCTTAACACATGGTTGTTTGAGATTCTGAATTGTTTAGATACATTTCATTAAATGTCAACTTTCCATTACTTGCAATATTACATCTTATCTATATGTCGTACTTTTATCTTAATATGTCTCGAGGCATCTAGTATGCATGTATATGTGTTTGCTTTAGAATGGGCCGATTTTTGTTCGTATAGATAATAGGTTTTCAGGCACTGGTACATAGGTGCTAATTTAAACATGAGAAGAAGTAAAATTAAAAGATAAATTCATCTTGTAAGTTTTTGCAAAATGTCATTTCCAAAACCAAATATTTTTTATTGTAAAGGGTGATTCAAGTAAAGATACTTTTTTCAATAGCCTTTTTTTGACAGATCACGTGTGAGTCGTGTCATGTTATTTTTGTTTGGTATTGTTTGACATTTCATAATAGAAAGACTTACGCTTGAACAACGTTTAAAAATCGTTCAACTTTATTACAAAAATTCACGTTCTGTGAGGAATGTGTTTCGTGCACTTCGCTCAACTTATGGTGAACATAATCGGCCTACTGAGCGTGCTATTGGCAACACCATCAACCATTTTGAAACCCAGCATTCATTATTGGATAATATTCGACCGAATAGACCACATCCAGCACGTTGTGAAGAAAATATAGCGGCCGTAGCTGAGAGTGTACACGAAGACCGTGGAGAGTCGATTCGTCGCCGTTCGTAGCAACTCGGGCTGTCGTATGGAACGACTTGGCGCATTTTACGTCGAGATCTTAAATTGAAAGCGTACAAAATACAGCTTGTGCAACAACTGAAGCCGCTCGACATAGCATCGCTTCGCTTTTAAAAAGTTCCAAGAAGATCCGACGTTTTCGAGGCAAATTTTGTTCAGCGATGACGCCCATTTCTGGCTCAATGGGTATGTAAACAAACAAAATTGCGGCATTTGGGACAAAGAGCAACCTGAAGAGATTTAAGAACTGCCACTTCATCCAGAAAATAAGGGTTTGGTGTGGTTTGTGGGCCGGTGGAATCATCGGTCCATATTTCTTTAAAAATGATGCCGGTGCGAACGTCAATGGCTGCCGTTATCGTGCCATGATAACCGACTATTTGATGCCTGAAATTGAAGCTTGTGATCTCGGCGACATTTGTTTTCAACAAGACGGCGCCACTTCCCAAACATCGCATCAATCAATGGATTTATTAAGAGAATACTTGGGTGAGCACATAATTTCACTTTTTGGGCCGGTCGATTGGCCACCAAGATCGTGTGATATCATACCGTTAGACTTTTTCCTTGTGGGGATATGTAAAGTCTAAAGTTTATGCGGACAAACCCGCTTCAATTCAGGCCTTGGAGGAAAGCATCACGCGTGTCATTCGCCATTTAACAGTCGAAATGATCGAACGAGTCATCGAAAATTGGACTCAACGGATGGACCATCTGCGACGTAGCAACGACCAACATTTGATAGACATAATCTTCAAAAAATAAATGCCAAATAATGTTCTTTCAAATGATAATAAACATTTCCCATTAAATTTGAATTTTCTGTGCTTTTTCTTTTAAAAAGTAGGGAACCTCGAAATGGATCACAGATTGATTTAAGATTTATTTTCTCTATCACATTTTTTAAATTTATCACAATCATAGAGTTTAGCTTAAAATACTTTCCTTACAAGTTTCCATTTAAATTCAGCCCACTCTAATATGCATGTGTGTGTACTATGTATATATGCTTGTATGTTTGTATCTGTTTTCATGTCTGCTTGCATTTTCAATTAAGTTTTTAAGCTGTTGCTATTTGCTAAATGTTGTTGCACACAACATTTATCCATCCATCCATCCAACCAACCATTTTACTCATCTTCATTGCATCTTAGAAATGTTTTACCTTTTGTAAAATTATCATCATGCTAAGTTGTCTAAATGGTATGTTGAGCTGAGTTATTCTTCACTTTTATACCTCCATTATAAACACATACATGCATATATAAAATCTTGTAAATTCTTATATTAACAAGTTATATGGCAGTTTAATCTAAAAAGGTTTTGTGTTAATGGTATCATAACAATGATACAAAATGAACTTTTAGTAAAAGGTCAAAGTTCTTAAAGGCAGACATTTTCTGGGATTAATATTAAATTTGAAAAAATTCTTGGAAAAATTAAATTTTTTGTTATACAGGATGGGGCAAAAACAATCATCTGATTTTCTTACGCCATAACTTTTGTTTAAAGTGAAAACTCTTAATTGATTGTTTTTATTTGCACTTAAAAATTTTATTTCAATTAATTGTGGAAAATAATAACCGACAAATGACCGCCGCACTGTGGGTTGAAATTGCAAAAAATGGATATTAATTGAAAAATGAAAATATGTTTTTTTAAAAAGTACTTATTACTCTACATCACTTATGAAAATTTCACTGTCATTAGTTTTTTACTTTTTCTGCTGTTAAGAAATTTTTAATTTTTTCGCGAAAAGTCGTGAAAATTGAAATTTGTAATATTTTGGCGCTTAATATTTTTATTTTTATTAGTCAAAAGTAATACTTCTATTATGGAAACTTCTACTTCAGTTATTTTCGTTTGAATTATAAAAAGAATCTGTTAACAAAAGTTATGTAGAAATATTTTTAAATATTTTGTTAAAATATGTGTAAATTTGGGCTATTTTTGAAATATATGTGGAGTTTTAAATGGGAATAAGGTAAAATTGGGTATGAAAGTAAATTTTGTATTAAACTGCAATATGTAAACTTTCATATTCAACATGAATATGTTGCGCGTTTTTGTGCCAACAACATTTATTAAATAAATTTTAAAAATAGTTACTCTTAAAAAAGCGGCTCTAGTATCCTTTATTTTGTTTTGTCCTCGTTTTCGTTGTCATGTTTGTTATTGCTGTTTATTATTTTTGTACTAGATTTTTTTGTTTGTTTGTTGGTAGCAGTGTTACCATAAGACAAATGTGAAATGGTGCTAGATCGTCTGAAAAAGGTGCTAGAAACCTACTCAAAATTAGTTAAAAGACCTTGCAGAAAAAACTAGTAAAATTATCAGTTTCTTTCTAAATAGAGCATAACTAGACCAACCAAAACTCGGCTTCGTCGATTTGAATGATGGCAACATAGCCAGAAGATTTTTTGAAAACGCTAAAATTTCAGCAGATATTACGAAAATAGATTTTAAATTGATTGAAAGGATGCACACAATTTTAATTGTGTATCTTCTGGTCATGATATAGAAGTTGAAAAATTCAGACAATTTTCGTATAAGACAGCTCGAAAATCATTTCGTACGCTCTGTTGCCGATTGGCCAACTGTCAGAGAAGGCTTAAGTAGCTTGAAATAAGGATTTTCTACAGGGAACACGTGAATCTAGCCGAGAGGAATCGAATCGAGATATAGTAAATAGGTTCCCACTAACCTGAGATTCAATCATTTCTGGAAAAATCAAATTAAACAAAAAAAAAAATCAACTCCTTCCAAAATCAGCAGTAGGGCTTTTAATTTCACCTTAAATTTTGCCAAACGAGTCACCAGAAATCCAAAACAATCAAAATGACGATGAAGATGACGGAGTCAATGGATGGGAGTCTGACGAGTTTGGACACATATTCTAAAATAGCAGGTTAGAAACACTTACACTTAATGCATATATTTTTACTACTTTTTCGACAAAAAGTCTACAATTTAAATTTTTCGAATAATATAGTAATTTAGTTTAAAAACGCAAAACAAGAATAACATCAAAAACTGATCCATTGACGACACAAGTCCGGGACAAAATGGGTTAAAGATTTAAAATTTTGTCACTGTAACTTGTTGGTAAGGGATAACATTCATTGCTAATTTCATCAAGATTGGAGGTCGTAAAGTTCGCCAGTTGGTTGATTTGAGATAGATCAATAAAATTTTTTTAATTTTTTGTTTGTGAAAATTAAATAAATAAAAAAAGTTTCTATGGAAAGTATAAACTATTTGTGTTTTGTTTTTATAACTTATGTATATTTATAAAAAAAAAAAATACTTCCTAATCAATTAGACTCTTCCTTGAATTAATCTCCAGTTTTGGGTCATCGAACCCACTGTGCGCAGTTGGTGTTGAAGAAAATTTTGGCTCTTTTGATTATAATTTGCATAGTTGTGTGCAACTTTTGTGGTGTCACGTTGTTAATTTCGGTTCGAATGATGTTCTTTAACTCCTCCAAGGAGCGGAGTTTGTTCGCGTACACCAACGATTTGAAATATCCCCAGATGAAGAAGTTCGGGACAGTTAAATCGGGAGATCTGTCTGTTCAAGGCAAAACACAGCAACGCGAGATTACACGCCTTGGAAAGGCATCTTTTAAAATAGCCCTAGAACCAAGAACTTGGCTAATTGACGTGGCCGCTGAGATAAAAATGAGGCCCGTCGCGCATGATAAATTTTGATGGAAAATCATACTTTTCGTCGTTAAGTTCTAAAGTCTTACAACTCAGGCGTATAGCGATTCATTCACTATAAATTTCGCACATGACTACACGAATTTCAAAACATGCGATGCTATTTACAAAAATGGCAGCACTTTCCAATGTGGTGATACTTATTTCCCCAGCGTGTATCTTTTAGTACAGAAACAAATATAAAATATATTGATTAGCGGCACCTTCTTATTTGCAACTAGAGCGAGACGGTGGGTCCTATTCGACTTCTCGTGTGATAAGAATTTTGGGAATTTTGCTTACACATTTTATAATTTCGAGGTCACAATAATTACATTAACTTTAAAAATTCCGTTTCATAATAAAATTTATAATTTATAAAAAAAAAACTAATCTAAATTCAGCTTATTTCCAAAGCAAATTAAAATTATTAAATGATTTTGACTTTTGTTGTTTTTTTTTTTGTATTGATCTTTTATAAATCTTTGAATTCTTTATAAATCTTAGAATTCTTTATATTATTTTACTGTTATACAAAAGGAAAAACTTTACATTGCGTATTTGCATTATGGAACGAAAAAAAATATTTCTTTATGGCCACCAAGACATATGATTGACATTTATGTTATATTTCAAAAAGAAATGAATAAATTCAATACAAACGTCACAAAGTCTATATCAAACTGTTTTATGTCTAGTTAGTTATTATAAAAATTATAATATAAAGTATTTTTTTTTGTAGTAATTTGTTTGCTATTTGTTGACGTTTACAAAGGAAACTGTTGAAAATTAAATTTGTTGCGTTTATTAAATAATATTAGTAAAAACAAAAAATAAACCATTAATACACTTTAGTGATACATTTAGATGATCTAATACTCATTTAAAACAGATTGCAATTAGCTATTGTGATTATAAAACATCCAAGTGTGAAATTCCTTTGAAAACATTTTTAAATAATCGGCCTTACAATAAAACAAAAATTTAATTTTCCAAAAGAAAAATTTAAACATTTTGATTAACTACACTTAAAAAAGTTGGAAAATATCATTTAAAAGAAATGATATTTCATTTAAAAACCGGTTCACTTAATTTTCATTTAAATCAAATGCCATTTCTTATTTATTTTTAAATGTTGATTAATCAACTGACACATCCGTAAGAACCAAATGATAAAAAATAAATGTCAAAATTTTACCTACCAATCCTTAAAAAATAAATGTTTTTTTCATTTATTTGAAATTATTTCCGTTTTTGTATTTTTTTTAACATACTCGTACAATAAAAAATGTATGTATGCATATGAAGCTTTAAACACTTTTTGTGTGAATGTGTTTGTGTATGTATGTGTGTTTATGAAGTTCTTGTAATTTGTATTGAAACATTTTGTATATATACAACCAATTTAAATAAAAAAAACAAATTGAAATTTTTTGAATATTTATTTTTGAAACAGATAGCAAACAAAATTTAAATTTGTAATAACTGTTACGGACACAAATAAACCACAAGTTTCCGTTTTGTGGGTAAATTTTTATTAAATTTCAAACAAATGAAAAAAATAAATTAAACTCAAAAAAAAAATGGTAAATGATAGTAAATTATTTCGAATAAATTTATAAAAAAGTTAATATAGATATTTCTTTGAAAAATAAATGTATGTTCCTTTATTTTTAAATGAAACGGAAAACTTTTTTATTAAACTACAAACAGTTAAGTACATAATATTCTGAGTGTTTTTACAATACATTTTCTTAAAAAACAAACTCAAAATATTTAATTTAAAAAAAGTATATTTTTGGTTTTGTGTTAAGGACGAATAATTTTTCCTTAATGGATTTCCAGTTTTTTTAAAAATCTGCTATTAATTTTATAATAAAAATAAGTAAGAAAATAGTAAATTATGACTTCAAAATTATAATAATCCAAGAAAGATCACATTTTGAGGCTTATAATTGTGTTGGCTAGTTACTGTTGTTTGAAAATTTAATTTTCTTAAAAATATCCACTATTCTTGCTTTGAAGATTAAATAAAATAATATGTACTTCATTTGTAGTCTAAACGCCATTTAATATTTTAATTTATTCACATGTGCGTTGTTAATTAAATGTCATGTAAAACAATTTTTTTTAATTACATCAACATTATTTTCAATTATTAATAATTTTAACACAGGCATGAAAAATTGCTGTATTAATTACATGTATTTAAGGAAAATGTGTACAATCAGGAAATTATTTAGGTGGAAACGACTAAGAATTACACTTAAAACAACAACAAATATAATTTTCTCTTCAAAATTACTAACATTTTTAGTTTATTTATTACAAAATAACTGAAATTTATTGCTAAAATTTTATTGATTTTAAAACTAAATCCTAATTTTGTTTAAAGGACTGGATCAAAGTAATAAGTAAACTATTGTAAATTCCCTGTAGGAAATGGCGATAGTTAAACTGTACTGATTCACTATTAACTTTGTTACCAGTACTACTGACTAATTATGCTTTCTGCTGTAGACATTTAATATGTGCATGTCATTGCGAATCTACACAACTATTGACTAGGTGTTGACATTGGAACCAGAGATTCACTAGTACATTTTAGTAATTCTAGTCTACACTTTTTGAACTTTTTACTAGATTTCCACACTAGGAAGGAAGTAAGATTAAACAGGTGCCAGGTGCATTTATTTTGTAAAATTAGATATTTTATTAATATAAATTTTTTTTATAAATTTAATTAAAGTAAAAAAAAATTTAGTGCAAATTTAATTTTGGAGTAGACAAATCATCCACAGGCTCCTTAAAATCTTCATCAGGCTCCATAAAATCTGTAAAGTAGCAATTTTCACTAAAAATTGTTGCCTCTTTCTCGTTATTTTTATTTTTATACAAAATTAATTTATTTTTTTCACAAGTTTTTTGTAATTTCTTTTGCTCATTATATATTTTGTTCAAATTTGTATATTTAACTTTTAAATTAATTTTCTTTATATTTTTATTAAAAACTTTAATTTTGAATGCAGCTATGCACATGTATTTTTAACAAAATAAAACAATAAAAAATCAAGAACAAGCACAGCTTTGCAGCTGCAAAAAAAGTATAGACGCTTGTGGCACCAAAAAGTCACCCAAAATAGTCGACAAAAGTGGTGACTTGTAGACACTTGACCCCAGGCTTCCTACAGGGTTATAAGAGTTTTAGGAAACTCCAAAATTATAACTGCATTACAGATGCACTGAGAATATTATGTAGTTTACTGTTTGTAGTTTAATAAAAAAGTTTTCCAATCATTTATTTTTCAATCATTTATTTTTCAAAGAAATATCTATATTAACTTTTTTATACATTTTTTCAAAATGATTTACTATCAATTACCGATTTTTTTTAGTTACATTTATTTTTTTAATTTGTTTGAAATTTAATAAAAATTTGTGGTTTATTTGTGTCCGTTTCATTTATTACAAATTTAAATTTTGTTTGCTGTCTGTTTAAAAAGAAACATTCAAAAAATTCCAATTTGTTTTTTTTTTATTTAAATTGGTTTAAATTATATCAATTCAAATTACAAGAACTTCATAAACACAAACACAGTCACACAAAAAGTGTCTATAGCTATGCATACATACATTTTGTATATTAAAAAAAAAATACAAAAAGGTAAACAATTTCAAATAATTGATAAAATCATTTATTTTTTAAGGAATTGGTAGGTAAAATTTTAACATTTTTTTATAGCATTTGTTTCTTACGGATGTGTAAGTTGATTAATCAACATTTAAAAATAAATAACAAATGGCATTTAATTTAAATGAAAATTAAGTAGAACGGTTTTTAAATGAAATATCATTTCTTGTAAATGGTATTTTTTGTTATTTTAACTTACAAACTATTTTAAGTGTGAGCAAAACGTCAGCCAACTTCAAAAATTTATGAAATTAAATTAATTTAAATAAGTCTTGGAACAATCTAACACTGTATGCTCTGTAATTAAATAGTTATGACCTTGAAATTTTTCTATATTTTTTTTTTACAATTTTTATATAAGCAGAAATCGTAACATATATGAACATACATTATCATACATAGTCATGCATGACAATATACATCCATGCATCGTTTAATATATGAACATGCATGATCTAATATATGACCATATATCTTTGGATTCGAAATTTGAGTATGTATGGTAGTATATGATGATTATGTATGACCACATGTCAAACTATATATAAACATATATATCATATACGGCTATATACCGGATCCGAAGATATATTGAAGAACCATCATGGACGTATAGGGTGATGTATACTTTTATACGATCATATACAAGTCCATGTATAATCATAAATAGTCGATTTTCACTTGAGTAATTTTTTTACTGCAAATTTTAATTGATTGATTAATCTTTAATGAAATGTTTAAATTAAAAATTTAATTAAATATTTTCGATGTTTTTTAATTATTCATTTTACTTTTTTTTTGATTTTTAATGTTATATTGATATCTATGATAAACATTTTTATTAAAATTCAACTTTTTAATAAAATATTTTATTTGCTTAATATAACATTTATGTAAATAAAAAAAATCAATTAAATGAATATCTATAAACAATTTAATTTCTTTTTTTTTCAATTTTTTTTTTAATTCCAAATTCAACAATTTGTTTAGTTGAATCAACAAATTTGTAATTTTAAAATCAATTCTATTTTTAGAACAATTTAAATTTCTAATGAAAAGTTTTATTATGTTTATGAAATAGACAAAAATTGTGCAATCCTTTCGTAAATATTATGAATTTTTGAAATTATAATATCCCATGTAAAAATCGAAATATATATGAACATACATGATCATACATGGGCTTGTATATGATCGTACATGGGCATACATGGTCATATACGTCCATACATGATCTCATATTTGACCGAAATTTGAGGGTATATGGTGATATATGTGCATATATTATCATACATGCTCATATATTATTCATGTATGCTCGTATATGATCATATGCGTCCATATACCCTCAAATTTCAGATCCGAAGATATATGATCACATATGAGATCATGTATGGTCATATATTGAACAATGTATGGACGTATATGACCATGTATGCCCATGTATGATCATATACAGGCCCATGTCTGATCATGTATGCTCATACATATTTCGATTTTTACATGGGATTATATTTTTTTTGTCACATTCATTTACACTACTAAAAGTAACCTCTGCCTAACATGGCATAAAATTAGTTGTAACAATCACTTGTTACATTACATTTACTGACCATTTCATTTAATGTTTTCCCTTCAGGATATTTTGGTGTTGTTTATTTATATTTAATATTCATTACAAAATTTTCTTTTTCTGTATTTTTTTTATCATTGCCTTGCCTTACAAGAAAAACTTTAACAATAAGAAAAAATTGTCTCTTAAATTAATTTAACTGTCATTTACGCACGATTTCTGCGACACTGACTCCCTAAAAGTTGTTTTTATTTTTGTAAGCTCTTTGGACCTTGCCAACAAGTAAAATTGAAAGTGACTAATTAACATAGTAAAACAAATATTTATGATAAAACCCAACAACAGTTTTTAGAGGTACCTACTCGATTAAAAAATAACTGAGAAGTCATTTAAATTGTTTCTAGCTACAGAAAATTGTACGTAGTAGAATCTCAGTAAGAATAATATAATTCAGTTGTAAATAAACTAAAAATCCGCAGAGAGGTAAAAAATCATAGTTAAAACAACTATTATATGATATTGGATCTAACATCCTATTTTAGGAATATTTTAAAATTAACTATGATTAAACTTAGCATGATTCTAGTAAAAATAAACTTTTTTGTAAAATATTCAAATAATTTTAATTTAAAGTATTCTAGATCAGTGATCGGCACTCATAGCACTCAGCGGTCGAACACAGCTAAGAGCACAAAAAATACAATTATTTCATTCAGTAGTACGCTAACTTTCAACAGAGCAAGTATATGCCGCTTTGTTGAAGAAATAAAGTACACTCTAAAAATTTATTTTTTTATTATAGGTATTTCTTTTATTGTAGGTATTTATTTTGTATTTCGTTTATATTTTAAATTAAAAATGTGAAACGTTGGGTGGGAAGATTATTTTTATTTTCTTGAAATATTTTAAATGAGGCAGAGTACCTTGTATGCAATCAAAAAATTATTATGAATTATTTTTACTTTTTATAATACAGAAAATAAAAACATGAACTATTTTCATTCAATGAATACGAATATTCTCTTATCGATTAATTTGTTTATTAATTTATTCATTCATTTATTTATCTAGAAAAATAAAATAATTAATTACGGTATAAAACACCAATACATTCACATTCTCTCTTTCTGCCGACCACTGTTCTAGATTATGTTTACGCTTTTCAAAAATAAGTAGAAACATATTAAATTAAAAAGAAAGGAAATTTTATTTAATTTTCTATTCATTTTATTGTTTTAATTAACTTGAAACATAATTTTATTTTTTGTGTATGCAAAGGTAAATTCCAGTCAATTTAATGAAATTACTTAACTTAAAAATATAACTGAAATTTATTTGTATTACAATTTTAGTAGTACGATATTAACTGGGATTTGTTGTAGAAAATTTCGTTGGGTATTTTTTTTTATTCAGTTTGTCATTTGTATTGTATTTAGTTATAAAGGCGTTCGGGCATTTGTGTTATAAATAAGTTCATTATCCTTATTATGTAGTTAGAGTGCGGTGTAAGGAATTGAACGTGCCCACTACAAATGTGACAGAAAAAGTTGTGCAAAGATATTTGATTACATTGCATAATGTTGGACAGATATAGTCATGAATGTTATACAATATAGATAACATAAATAGTATCAAGTATGGTATTATACGTTATAAGATATATTTTGTATTAGGCAAAATTAAATGACTGCCAGAATTCAAATTAGTTTGTTCACCCCAGGGCACACTGGGAAAAATATAAGAGGTTTTTTGAGCAAATTTATCTATAACTTAAAGTTTCAAATCAGTTAAAACAAATAAAATATTAAATAGTATCTGACCATATTTCGAACCGCCTCCTTATGGCCGATTTTTTTTAAATTTAATATTTTCTGTTTATTAAATTGTCAGTCACTAAAATTTTAAATTTTTTATTTTAATATTTATGCTTTAAATAATTATAAGATGTGGGATATAAACGAAATGTATCTCAACTTTAATGTTATTTTATTCTCTATAGATAATCATTATCAAATCCGCGGTCGCTATTTTATTTTGATTGTAATATTCGAATTATATTGAAAAAGTCACTGTTTCTTTTACACTCGGAATATTATGTAGTTTACTGTTTGTAGTTTAATAAAAAAGTTTTCGGTTCCATTTAAAAATAAAGTAACATATATTTATTTTTCAAAAAAATATCTATATTAACTATTCACTCGCTTAATTACTTTTGTTCGCGATGTCCAAAAAGTAATGGGTACATATTATTTTTTGGCTGTTCGTAAGCGAGAGGGTAATGACCACCCATTACTTTGTGTTTTTTGTAAGTGGGAAGATTATGACCACTCATTACTTTTTGAACATCGCGAACAAAAGTAATTAAGCGAGTAAATAGGCTGGTATGTAGTTGAAACCCTGTTTTGTGTTGGGGACTTACTATTATTTACCAATTGTTTTCAGTTTCATTTATTTTTTTATTTGTTTGAAATTTAAAAAAAATTAACCCACAAAATGGAAATTTTTGGTTTATTTGTGTTCGTTACAGTTATTACAAATTTAAATTTTGATTGCTGTCTGTTTCCAAAAAAAGTATTCAAAAATTCCAATTTGTTTTTTATTTAAATTGGTTGCATATATACAAAATTATATCAATTCAAATTACAAGAACTGTATAAACACACAAACACATTCACGCAAAAAGTGTCTATAGAAATGCATACATACATTTTGTAGATTAAACAAACAAAAAATACAAAAACGAAAACAATTTCAAATAAGTTATAAATCATTTATTTTTTAAGGAATTGGTAGGAAAAATTTTAACATTTATTTTAACTGACTATATCATTTGTTTCTAATGGATGTGTCGGTTGTTTAATCTACATTTAAAAATAAATAACAAAAGGCATTTAATTTAAATGAAAATTAAGTAGACTGGTTTTCAATGAAAAGTCATTTTTTGTAAATGACATTATCTATTTTTTTTTAACTTACAAACAGTCAAAATTTGGTAGAACAAATTACGAAAATTGATTAATCGGTTATTCGAATCGATAAATCAAAAAAATTGCCGAATCTTTCACAAATAACAACACAGAATGCTTTGTAGTTTGTTTTAAAATGTTTGTTCAGGGTAATTCAAATCAATTTGAAAGAATCAGACTTTAGAATCTTGGGAAAGAGTCCTCAGAGAATATTTAAAAAAAAGGAAGAGTGGCCAGACATGTTCAGTGGAAGTAAATCCTTAAGCCTAAGACAGATAAATGCAGTTTAGATGTAAGCGTTGAATTGATACACAGAACGTTTCGGGTTCGATCCCCAGTGACAGCAACATTAGTTTAGAAAAATAATGTTTTTGTGTTTTCTATCCCTCATTCACATCGCAACTTTCTCGTTCAGTGTTCCCATATCACTTAACCCTACCGAAGTAAAATAACATAACAGGGCTATAAACTAAAAAGCTTTAGAGATTTTCGCCAACTCTCCATCAGACGGCAGACTACAAATGTTCTAAAAATTATCATCTCTCGCAATTATAGTGTTCGATATTTGAAGCCCTTCATATTTCACTACCTTTCACACCTCCTCTATTCCCTTTCCAAAAAAAGCAACATATTAATTATGTTATAAGGAGTAATTTCCTGAGTGTTACTTCTCTTAAAAATAATCGCAATGTAGCACTTATGTCGTCTTAAGAAAATTTTCCAAGATTTTTATTACTCCATAAAATTTTTTTGACAATTCGACACTTTTAGACTTTATAAATTTTTGTATGTAATTTTTAGCGAATACAATTTTTGAGTTAAAAATAATTTTTATAACACAACCCTGCAAAAATAAATAAAAGTGATCCTAAAGGAATTAATTTTTCATTGATTCCGAAGTATCATAAAGTTCTGATTTTCCTCTTCTAAGGCAGTTCTCTTTCACAACTTCCAAAAATGTGAGAACGGATGATTGTGAAAATGAGGCTAAGGCTGGATTACTGATGTCTTGTTTAAATCTAAATTTCATATTCAAAATTTGTTTGGGAACTTTAAAAGTTCTCATTTTTGACTAAATTATAAGAAGGGCTTTAGATGCAATGAAAAAGGATCATAAAAAAAACTGTTACCCTATGACACCCCTATTTAAAAATTATTGGTTCCGATCCAATTTTTACCACACTGTAATCAAAATCTCTGCTTCTTTTTCTCCTCTTTTGCTACTTTTTTTTTTGCTGGGAAAAAAAAAGTGTTTTTTGTTTAATCTCTGGAGGCTTTAGCTTTTGGAATATATTCTAAGAATGAAATAGTTTCAGAATATGAGAATTTTGGAAGTGAATTATTTCTCAGATTAATAACACTAGGTCACAAATAACAAACTTTTGTCTGTTATTTGTTTCTAGCATACTTTTTCTCATGGATTTGGACCTACTGAACACGAAAATGAATTTTAAAAATTTTTCTGTCGATTGGTTTGCGAGATACAAATTTTTTAATTTTTTTTTTTTAATTTTTGGAGGTACACTTACTATTTTGAGCATATCTTTAGTCTTCTTTGACCTATTTTATCCTACTACTACTCAAATTAAAGACAATTGAGCCGTCTACAACTTATTCTCAGAAAATTTTCAAATCGGGTTAGTAGTTTTGATGTTGGCGGCTTAAAAAGGTTAAAAAACTGCGTTTTTTTAGTAAAAATGTGGCTGAAAAATTCATATAAAAATTCATATAAAATGTAAAACGCGATGTTAACAGCGATTTTAATTTTTTTACGTATAGCTGACACTTTTCCAAAGAAAATAAGCCCTTACTTAACAAAATCTGATGACAAATGGCCGACTTATTATTTTTTTGGTAAACGACCGAAATTCCGCTATTTCACGATTTTTTGATTTTCATTATTTGCACAGCTTACCTACCCAACGCAAACGAATAAATACATTTGAACTTAATTTAAAATAAACAAAGTAGTCTTCGTATATTTTTTTTAAATTTATTTACAGCACTACATGCTCATACATATTTAAACATAAGGAGACACGGTTATCAATTGCATTTCAAAACTGTCTGTGAAAGTGTAAAGAAGTTAATATTTAGAAAACGCAAGGAAGACAATGAGTAAAAGACTACGTGTGTTCGAGTGTTTGAACGATCCAGACAATTTCTGCAATGTTTGTGGCCAGTTTATAAAAAAAAATCACGCACACAAGTTTACTCCAGCAGTACAATTGCACTATTTGAATTATTTTGGTATTTCACCAAATATCACAGAACCATGGACACCTAAGTCGCTGTGTGATCTTTGCTATATAATCTTAACCAACTGGGCAGCTGGCGGAAGGTAAGAATTTTTATTTAAACACATTATACATAGCGAATATAGTAATTTATTTTAATTTTAGCCGCCATATGAAATTCGATACACCAATGATGTGGAAAAAGCCGCTATGCCATTCCACAGACTGTTATTTTTGCCTCACCACAAACAGTGGGGTAGGAAGATTTTTTAAATGGAACTACGCTCAAGTGGGATCGTTTGCGCTTCCAGTACCACATTCGCATGATGTGCCATATCCAGTGTGCCCTGGTGCATCTCTTCAAAAAGCAGAATCGTCAGAAGAAGAGTCTG
The DNA here is from genome assembly GCA_949748255.1 of Eustalomyia histrio. NCBI lineage: Eukaryota > Metazoa > Arthropoda > Insecta > Diptera > Anthomyiidae > Eustalomyia > Eustalomyia histrio. The sequence goes on from OX456526.1 coordinate 149,213,097, forward strand.
AGTCAAATGCAAGCGAATTTGAGCCGGGTGCAAAGCGAAAATTACTGTCACAGGCCGAACTAAACGATTGGGTGCGCGATTTTGGTCTCACTAAGGAGAAATCCGAACTTTTTGCGTCTCGGATGATACAGTGTGGATTTGCGGCTTCAGAAGTGAAAGTATCAGCGTACAGAAACCGTCACAAGGAGTATGCAAAATTTTATACAAAGAAAGACCAAATATGTTTTTGCAGCGACATTTCAGGCTTGTTCCAAGAGCTTCACCAAATTCACAACCCCAACGAATGGAGGTTGTTTATTGACAGCAACAAAGAGAGCTTGAAGGCAGTTCTCTTACATAATGGGAATGAAAAGCCATCTGTTCCTATTGCTCATGCGGTTCATTCAAAGGAGAACTATGAAACTATGGACATTTTGCTGAAATGCATAGAGTATAGGAAATACAATTGGAAAATATGCGCCGACCTTAAAGTTGTGGCCATTCTGTGTGGACTCCAAGGAGGCTATACGCGACATTGCTGTTTTCTGTGCCTTTGGAATAGCCGCGCTGATGATCAGCATTATATAAAAAAAAATGGCCGGTACGAACGAAACCTGTAGTTGGAGAAGCGAATGTTCAGCGCAAACCACTAATAGAGAACCGTGAAAATATAATACTTCCGCCGCTGCACATAAAATTGGGTTTGATTAAAAATTTTGCCAAAAAATTAGACAAAGAAGGTGAAGCTTTTGCCTATTTACGGTCAATTTTCCCTTACCTTTCGCTGGCAAAAATTAAAGAAGGAGTCTTCGCAGGACCCGAGATAAAAAAAATGTTGAAAGATGAAAAATTCCCAAAGCTGTTATCACCCATCGAAGCCGCAGCATGGAATTCCTTCAGGCTTGTTGTGGAAAACTTTTTAGGAAACAACAAAAGCCCGAATTATAAGGACATAGTTGAGGATCTGGTAAAGAACTATGAAGCCATGGGAGTGCACATGTCACTTAAAATACACTTTCTGGATTCTCATTTGGATTTTTTCCCTGAGAATTTAGGAGACGTGAGCGACGAACACGGCGAGCGCTTTCATCAGGAATTGAAGGCTATGGAACGACGCTATCAGGGCAACTATGACACGGCTATGATGGGTGACTATATTTGGACCCTAATACGTGAGACCGATTGCAGCGAACACAAAAAACAAAGAAGAAGTCAGCAGTTTTTCCACATGGCATAAAATGTACACTTATATCTTTGTTTTTACTCATTTTTTTGTGCGTTGATTTGCTTAATTTAATTAGTTAGTTTAATTTCGTTAGTTTAGCTAATTGTGCGATACATTGAGCATGTAGTGCTGTAAATAAATTAAAAAATAATATACGAAGACTACTTTGTTTATTTTAAATTAAGTTCAAATGTATTTATTCGTTTGCGTTGGGTAGGTAAGCTGTGCAAATAATGAAAATCAAAAAATCGTGAAATAGCGGAATTTCGGTCGTTTACCAAAAAAATAATAAGTCGGCCATTTGTCATCAGATTTTGTTAAGTAAGGGCTTATTTTCTTTGGAAAAGTGTCAGCTATACGTAAAAAAATTAAAATCGCTGTTAACATCGCGTTTTACATTTTATATGAATTTTTATATGAATTTTTCAGCCACATTTTTACTAAAAAAACGCAGTTTTTTAACCTTTTTAAGCCGCCAACATCAAAACTACTAACCCGATTTGAAAATTTTCTGAGAATAAGTTGTAGACGGCTCAATTGTCTTTAATTTGAGTAGTAGTAGGATAAAATAGGTCAAAGAAGACTAAAGATATGCTCAAAATAGTAAGTGTACCTCCAAAAATTAAAAAAAAAAAATTAAAAAATTTGTATCTCGCAAACCAATCGACAGAAAAATTTTTAAAATTCATTTTCGTGTTCAGTAGGTCCAAATCCATGAGAAAAAGTATGCTAGAACCAAATAACAAAATGGCTGTTGCCTAGTGTAATTTAACAGCCAAATTTTCTATTTCTAAGAACGACTTCTGTCTAAAGGATTTTTATATAACGAGTGCAAAATTTTCGACATACTCTCATGCACAAAAGTGCTAAACAATGGGCGATTTCTATTCCCCTTTATCCCTTAGAACAATCTCATACAAGTTTTTACTTTACCACATACAATAGTTTAACTAAATTGTAATCTTTCAAATTTCTTACCAAATTCTATACTTTTTCAAATTTTGATTTGATTGTGGATGTACAATGTCAGTTTTGCCATATTTCCAACATAATAACTTGTGGTCGATTTATTATCCACGATTTATGTCTTTATTTGCATACAATATTGTCTGGGGACAATTTATAGACAAAATATGTTGTTGACTAGACAACAATTTACAACACACACATGCTCAAGTATGAGAAATTTACTTATATGCAAACGAATTTAGCTTAACAACAAAATATTTATGTATAAGAATAAGAACAAGTAGATAAGAAATTTTATTTACATACAAATTTACCAAAACAAATCACAATAAAAGCCAATAACATAAAATCATGACAAACTTATTGATGCAATCGAAGTCAATACAACCATTTCGAATATATAACATAGAGAAAGGACAATTTACAAACACATGAACAAGCGCAAACACACACACACACATTGTCTTTCAATACAATCTTTAAATGAATGTCTTGTCTTGTCTTTCTGGAAGCTCTTCTACTACTGCTCCATCACTTGATTTTGTTGTTATCGTTGTTAAACTACTTTGGTATGCAATCATTGAATGAATAAATATATTGCAATTCAATAATATTGGTGATTTGTTTTTTACTTTATACATTTAGATGCATGCATGTAACTATAAGTCAAGTGTGTTTGTATTTGCGAGAGTATGTGAGATTTTATTTCATTCCTTCATGAGTTTTTCTGGTTCTTATCTTTTTTTTCGTTTTTTTTTTTCGCTTACAGCGCATAAATTCAATTTATATATATCTACATTTACAGTTACTATTCAAAATTTGTATAACTGGCTCCCTAAAATATGCAACATTATTATATAACTTTATACGTTAAGCAACATTTAGTTGTAAGTTTTGTTTTCCTATATATTTTTTTATTCTTATTTTGCCGATTTTTGATCAGATTTTTTTGTGTGTCGATATTCTATGAAAAGTTGAATCAGAGTAGATTCGTTGTAGCTACTTTTGGCATTAGTTGAAAGACATGTTAACAATTCACTGCACAATTTTTGTTACAAAAAAAAAAAAAACATACAATATACAGGGGAATGTGCTGTACCTTGAAACGTTTCAAATAAAACAGATTCAATCGAGTTAATAATGCAAAAAACTGATTTCTTTTATGTTAAATAGGTTTAATTTTTGGAGATTTATTAAAAATACATTTATATTTTTATAAAAGTTGTAAAATTTGTACACTCATACACTCAGAAAAAAAGTTAGTACAAAAATTTGTAAACGGTTTTCAATCCCACTTTACTATTTTTGTACTGATTTTTATTAAATATTATTATTTAACAAATCTTTTTCCTATTTACATTTTACAAATTACAGTATTTTTACAAAATATTTACAAATTTTTGTTGCTAATTTCAGAAATCATTTCACAGATTTTTGAAAAAAGTGGAAGGAAATGTTATTTTTAACTAAAACTTACACCTACAAACTTAAATTGCCTTAAAATGTTACACATAAAAAAAATGGATCGGGAGTGATTATACCGACTCATGTCTAAAAATAGAAGATCCACTTAAAATAGCACTAAAAAGTTTTTTTAGTTCTAAAATATTTTTCGAAACAGAAATTACCAAATTAAAACAAAATGATAAATTCGTTCATGTTTTAAAAATATTTAACGCTTTGTTTTTTTTAATTTTTGTCTAAAATATTTTTTGAAAAAAAAGTTTAATGATAAAAAAAATAAATTTTAAATTTTGTACTAATATTAATAATATTTTTTTTTTTTGCTGATTTTAGCAAACAGTTTCTTAATTCACTTCACAAAAAGTTTACTAAAATTTAGTAGCGGCAGCTAATTTTTCTATAAATTTCATTGTACTACACGTCAGCAGACATGTGTTGTATTATTATTAGCAAAAAATACCGCTGGGCTCAAATTAGCAAAATTTCCCGTATAACAGCAAACTTTTCAGTTGTCATTACAGACTTTTTTTGGTGAGTGTAGTAAGTCTGTATTTTGAAACTATACATAAAATAGTGGAAGTACGGTAATTTGAAATCAGGAATATATTTTTGTATTTCAAATAAAATGTCAGTATTAAAATTAATTTGATCCAATATTTTAGTGGGAAAACAAAAATTGTTTCAAGATACAACTGAGAACTGTTTCAAATTACGAAGTTATAATTAATATACTAATAAACGATAATGCTTCTAGAAAAATTTAGTTCAAGTTAAAACCGTTTCAAGGTACAGCATTTTCCCCTAGAGAGATATAAAAGAAAAAATCATATTTATTGATGAAAAACTAAATAATACAAACTGTTAAGGTTGTTAAAAAAAACAGTTTTTTTTCTGCAAAATTATAACAAGAAAAAATATTAAAGTAATGTATAAAATTTCATTACTCTTTCAATAAAAATCGTTTACATAAAACAAAAATGCAGAAAAAGTTTTACAAATGTTTAAATAAATATTTTGTATGCTTTCATTTGTTTAGGAAAATGTTAAAATAAAAAAAAATTTCTATAGACTTTTTAAAAATCAAAAAATTTTTCTTTGAAAAAATTTGCAAACTAAAGAAAAAGAAAAAATTGTGTGACATAGCTTAGTGTAAAAATGGGCTAAGTCCAATTTTTTTAAATTTCACAGAAAAAACAAAATATTGTCTAAAATTTAGTTAAATATTTTTTTAAATGCAATTTTTATTTTCTTTTTTCAGTCATTTTTTAAATTAAATAAAATTCAAAATAATTTTTTTGTTAACTTTCAAGCTATTTTGTGACAGCCCTTTTCACTTATTTTGTATTTTTTTTTGTAGAACTAACAAGCAATTTCGCTGAAATTTAGATATATAATAGAGGAGAAAAATTTAATTGACGCATATTTTTTTCGTTTTTTTTCCAATCCAAAATTTAGGTGATTAAAAAATTAAGAATTCTTTGATTTTTTTTTTTAATTTTCCTAATCCAGGTCAGTTATTCCAAATAGAAGAGTATAATTTTTGTCAAATGCAAAAAAATTAAAAGAATTACAAATCAAGAGCAGTTTTTCGGTTTACTACTTCTGCAAAAATTTCTGTGCAATTTTTCTGCTCTTTTCAAATTAACTAAAACTCGACCACTAAGATCGAGTTTTTGGGATGTAGATTATCTTTAAACTTAGTTTATGGCAGTTTGTAACTGGAAAACTGCTTTTGATATTTGGTTCGTGTTGTTTTATTTCAATGAAGACAAAACTTCATGAAAACCAATTTTTAATACTTTTTACCTGGCTCTAGCTAAAGGTTTTCTGAGAGTTCGCAATTTTTTTGATATTTCTGAACTCATCCATTGGAAATGGGTTAGAAACTTAATAATTTTCCAAAATTTTAACTGAAATTAATCAGCTACTTGAAATCGCATTGAATTAAGTTGATCAATTTAACTTAAATACAAGGGCGGATCAATAAGTCCGTAACTTTTTGAATGAAACACATTTTTTTGAAAAAAAAATATTTTTCAACATAAGGAGATTATTAGCTCAATACACTTAGTGCAACTTTTCTCCAATTTTTGTATCCCTTCCAAAAAATAGGATTTTTCGAGGTCCATAAAATAGACATTTGTTTGATTAATAATTTTATCGTTGGAGCTAAATCTCTTTCCACTGAGCCATTTCTTTAGCTTTGGAAATAAGAAATAGTCACTGGGGCTAAATCCGGAGACTACACACGTGTGCACCCGTGCATTATCTTGATGAAGAAGTTTTTTTTTGGCCGTATAGGGTCGTTTTTTAAATCCTCGTTAAATCAGTCCAATAAGTTGGCATGATATTCGCCGTTTATTGTTTTTCCCTTCTGAAGGTATTCGATGTGGATTATCCCGCGTGCATCCCAAAAAACTGTTGCCATCACCTTATTGACCGACAAACTTACCTTGGCCTTCTTCGGAGCCGTTTTACCCGGAAAAACCCATTGTTTAGACTGCTGCTTGGTCTCCGAAGTTTTGTAATGGATCCCTGTTTCATCCACAGTTACAAAACGCCGCAAAAACTCAACAATCCTTTGAATCCAATCCAAACAATCCTTTGAAGTTGTCACACGATTACATTTATGGTCAATTGTGAGCAAATGCGGCTTTCTTCAATCCAACTGATCATTAAAAATCGAAACCACACTGCCATATGAAATGCCTATGGCATCAACAATCTTACGCACTTTTACTCTTCGATCGGCCAACACCATATCGTGGATTTTTTCGACATTTTCGAGTGTATTGACCTCAATTGGCCGTCCAGAATGTTCAGCGTCATTTGTGCTTGTGCGATCACAACTAAGGACGGTAAACCACTTTTCCTTGGTTAAATCGACGTTTTTTTTTCGCAAAAAATAATGTTTAATAAGCACTCGAAATTCACTTTTTTCCATTTTTTTAAAAAATCCACGAGGTTGTCTGTTTTGAACAGCTGTTAAACGTAAAATAAATGACGGAACTTGCTTAAAATTTGACAGTAGTCTATTAACAGGTGATACTTGATACAGTGTTGCATTTCATATATGTAACTACGAGGGAAGGTCGAAAAGTCACGAACTTATTGATCCGCCCTCATATACAGTTTGTGAATTTAAACAAGACTTACGTGGCTATTCCTAGTTGTGATGAGTTTTAAGGCAATTTTTAAGACTAAAAGTCTTAACTTTCCATACAAAACAATAAAAAAGTTAATAACATTCATATTTAATAAAATAATGACCTTTTTTATGATATACCAATTGAACCATAAAATAATTCAATTCATACGGTTCTAATATTGAAAATAAATAAATAAATAAATAAATAAATAAATAAACAAATAAATAAATAAATAAATACTTATGTGTGTGCCCTTAATTAACCCTAATATTTTAGATTTCCATATAAGATATTTTTTTATACTTGTAAAAAATGTTCTCTACATTTTAAATAACTCATTTATAATTTCCTATTCAATAACATTGATTTCAGCGTATTTGTCTTCATTTAAAATGAATGTTATTTACAAATTGATCAAAAAAAAAAAAGCATGCAATTCTGACATTTAGTCTAAATGCCAGAACATTGTGTAAACAAATTTATAAATTTTATACATAATATTCATATTTCACTACATTCATTTATCTAACAATTTAACCTTGTTTACAGACATGCAACTGAAATATATTTAGAAAAAAATATTCAAAGATTAAACATAGTCAAACACATTTTGTATGTAGAGCAGGGCTGGAAAATCCAGTACTTTATTACTTTTTTTCAGTATCTTTTCACTTGCAAAAGTACCGCAGTATGCCTGAGATCACTTTAGTAATTTTTCGGAAAATAAAAAAATTTAGTCACCACTTTTTTGTTATATTTTATTTATGTAGGTAAGAAATTTTTAAAAAAAATTTTTCTTATGTAAAACTAGTCAAAAATCTAACTTTGTGCCCCTTTACTTAAAAAAAAAAAACTTAAAGTTTTAGTCTTAATGTTAAAAAAAATATAGTAAAATTCGAAAAATACAGAGCGTTGGAAAACAGTTCAAAATCATTAAAAATTTATAGTTTTTCAATTTAAAGTTGTAACACAACATTAAAAAAATTAATAAGAATTTATTTTCTTATATAGTGCAAATAACTTTTATTTACTGGACTTTATAACTTTAATTAAATGCAAAATAAACTTTATATCTTATTATTTTTAAGGTCTAGGAGTGTCTTATTTTAAGGTTGACTTTTTAAAGATTTTAAATGGTTTTCTTTAATATGTTAAAGTGTTTCAGAACTTTCTGAAAGAAAAAAAATTTTTTATTAGAATTTTTTTTTACCAACAAACTCTTTAAAACTCAAAAGGTCCGAGATCAAAAAATATCATAAGGTTTGAAAAATAATAAATTTGGTCAAATTTCAGTACTAGTATAAAGTCAAATTTTCCATCTCTGATGTAGGCATTCATACACATGAATAAACAAACTCACACATATACATATATTTCACAATAAATTGAGTTTGACAAAAAACTCTAAAGCGTAATGAATGCGATTCATACGTAAAATTATGCATAATAGACAAAAATTACTAAAAATCGACATAGAAATTGTAGTACTTGTATTAGTGAATGGTAAAATGAGTATATAAATGAATAAGTGTGTGTGTGTGTGTTTGTATGTTAGTATATGATTGGATCGCATATGCATATACACATTTAAGCACAAATTAGTTTAAGGACTGTTATTAGCAATTTTTTTTATTCTTTATCAGTGAAATAAGAAAACAAATAGAAATATAAGAATTTTTCTAAACTTTATGCAATTCAATTAGTTAAAATGTTAGAGAAAATAAAATTTATTAAATTGAATTGAAAGCTAAAAGTATAACAAAAAGCAAATGCACTTGCGTTGTAATTTCAAATCAGTGCACTCAAAATAAAATGTCTTTTAAAGTTTTTTTTTTTAGATTTTTGGACTAAGATAAAATAAAAAAAAAACTATTTTCAGTCAACAAATTTTGTACCTGTTAAATAACAAACATATTAATTTCAGTGTAACAATATACACAAAAAAAGTTGTTTAAATCAAGCAGTGACAACTTTAAATTAAATAGAAAACAGTTTTGAAACTAAACTAACATGTCTGCTAGGGCGGGCCACAGAGGAAACGAAAGTAAGCAACATATGTTAGTAAATATAGCTGCTAATCTAATTCTTAGGGGGTAAAAATGATTTTGAAGTTTATTTTTTCGAAACTTATTTGCTTGAGAACTTTTCTATAATTTTTCTGTCCAAAACATCGAAAACAAAATCAAAAAAATAGGGTCACTTTACACTTTACTTTTTAATCCTTTAAATAGAATATTGGGTTGCCAAAAAATATATGTGCTATTTTTTGTTCAGGGTCCGCCTCAGAAGACCACTCCTAAATTTGTTTTTCTTTTCTTATGTATTTCCAAAATGCATAAACAAAAGCTAAAATGTTGAGATATTAATATAAATAGAAAAATGTTTATTTTAACTAGAATCAATTTTGTTTGAATAAGATTTAGACCTAATTTTAAAATGTTCTGAAAAAAAATATTATGTTAAAGCAAATGTGATATAAGAATTGATTTAACTATGTTTTTTTTCTGTGTGTAAATATATAAGTACTTATATATTTACACTTAGTGTACTTAGTACACACATGTATTATTTGCACAAGTGCAAATATAAAATGTTTAAATGTTGCTTTGACTGAAAGCGTGTCAAAGTAATAAAAAATCAAGAAAATATCTGTTATTTAAAAAAAGGTTAGAGTTAGGTTAGGTCGAAAGGAGGATGAAGCATAGAAAGGCAACCTCATACGCTACGCTGGATCTGTTGTGCGCTCCTTAAGAACATGGAGATTGTTAACGTGCTGTTTTCAGAAACCTGGTTTCCCGGACGTAACTCCTCAAGGTTTTACAGTCGACGTTCCTCAGGTATTCCAGGTCCGATATAACATCGCCCCCGAGGTGCCTGGATCTTAATTCTGCAAATGCCTGACAGTGGCAGAGAAAGTGCTCCAGCGTTTCGCTCTCCTCGCCACACGCTCTACACTCGTCAGAATCTGCCCGTCCAATCCGGTACAGTTGTGCCCGTAATCCTGCATGACCAGTCAGGATACGTACCATCATACTGGCCTCGGACTTACTTCCATTAAGGAGGCCTCTTGTCCTCTTCTCGTCTGGCCCACCCCACAAAATCCTAGTTAAAGAAATGTTAATATTTTTTTAAAAGTTAACCTTTTTACTGCCGTATTTTTGTTAGTGTTTGCAATAATTTTTAACTTCTGATTTTTATATAGGATGCTTAAATTAGCATATTTTAAGAAAAAAATTTAACCTACACCATCTACGCCCAAAAAAATAAATTTATATTCCTAAAAAAATATTTATATTTCCTTAACCCTTCTTGGCACGATATTTTTTTTTAATAAATCACTTTAATAAAGTGCTCTAGATCAAGTGAAAAATATTTTTAAAACATCCTAATATAAATAGATAATATAATTTTAAAAAAGTATGATGGAAATAACCATCACCATGCAGTCACATGTTTTGCTCAGTACTATATAAAAAAAATTCAAACACTAAACGCTAAAACACGCATTGTAACTTATATATTCCAAAAAATGTGATATATATCGTTTTTTTTTTTTGTTTTGAGGGGACCAATATTTTACTCTAAGGGAGATTGACCTTAAGTATTCCGTTGTGGTATTTATCCACCAGATATTAGTTCGATAATTCCTGCAGAATAATTTTAAATATTTTTTTGCCGTACGTAGGGGTCGCCTTTTTAAATTTTTCGTCATATCTTCAGTATAATAAACTGAAATAAAAATAATAATTTACAGGAAAAACATTGGTCTCGTTTTGACAAAAACGTTGGTATATCATACTTTGAGATCCAACTGTAAATTCCGAAGATATAACGAAATATTTAAGAAGGCGACGCCTGCGTTCAGCAAAAAGAAAAATCATATTGCCTTCCAAAAATACTTTACTTACTTTGCTTGTAAGGTGGTACGGTCTGGTGTACATTTTAGCATACAAGGATAGTGAAAGGGTTAAGGAAAATTTTAAAAGTGTCAAAGTAATTTGTTAGCAATTTATAATTTATTGATTCCATATAGAGTTTTCTAAAAATAAATATTTGTGCATGTGCTAATGTTTAAAATAAATATATTTTTATTTTTAAAAATATTAAATACCGACATTAATTTACACTATAATGCCTATAAGGCAATATAACTTTATAGAAAACCCTCAATCAATTTAGATGAAAAAGAATGCGCGAAATTGTAATTATAATACGAGAACCTAGCCTTTTAAAATTTGCAGCTGTACCGAGAGTATAAAACATTTTTAAAGGAAATCTATAGATATATACTAAGCTTATGACTAGTTAAATGAAAAGATAACTTCACATGTCAGTTGGTACGTGTTGTAAATTTCCACCGAATATTTCTCTATTAGTAGCAGGGATGGAAAACATGGTACAATTGTATTTTTTTGGTACATTTTTACCTTGGTTGGTACCGTGGTACTACCGCAGCTCATTTAGTACAATATGAAACTTTTTCAAATTTTCAATTTATAACTTGATAAAACCACATAACAAAAAGTCAACTTTTTTAAAAAGCAATTTTAAATTAAAAACCTGTTTTTATTTATTCAGCTTCTATAGTAAAAATAAAGTCAGTTTTAAGTTGAACCGGCTCTAAATTGGTGTCACATCCAATGTACCAAATGTTTCCATACACATTGTACTAAAATATTCGGAAGTGGCAACATTGAACAGCTGATTTAAATTACCTCTCAAAACAAAAAAAATAAGAAAAAAGTGTATTATTGTTAAAAAGCTATTAAATGTCTTTAAATTTTTTAATAGCAAATCCTGGAAAGGTTAACCATAAAAAAATGTGTGACATAAAAATTAGAGTAAAATTTTTCAAAGTTTTGTGGGAATTATACGACTAGAGTATTCAAAAACCGAAACCGAAAACCGGTCAACCGGTTTCTTTATTTTTAAAACCGATCGGTTTCGAATATTTTGTAAATTCGAAGAAAACCGAAAACCGGTCTTTTTTGTTCGGTTAACCGGTTTTTTTAATTACATCACCAACTGGGTTACTTGGTCTCTTTTATTTTTTCCGAAGACTTATAATCGTTTGTTTGGTTATGAAGATTTTTATGTAAGTCTGATAGATTCCGATGAAGACTTAACTTTGGATATTCCAAATTCAAATAGTTTAATTTCTAAACTAAATAACACAATAAACAGTATTCAAAATCGTAAAAAAGAGACTACACAAAATCATTCATCATTATATGATGATTTCATATATCTTGATAAATGCGACAAAAGAAAGACAAAAGAAAAGTTGAAAAATTTATATAATTGTCTTTTGACTATTTGTCCAACATCTACTATTAGTGAAAGAGTATTTTTCACTTTTAGCTTTATTAAAAGCAAACAAAAAAAAATCGTCTTAAAACGAAACATTTAAATTGCATATTATTTCTAAAATATTATTTTATAACTGAAAAATAGATTTTCTTTTTACATATTTAAAATGTAATATTAAAAAAAATTATTTAATGAAAAACGTTTTAAACGTTCAAATTACTAACGTACTTATTTTACCCAATTTACAAACTTAATGATCTCTATTCATTTGATATGAATATAGTTTTATAATATTAATTTTTAAGACATTATATTAAAAAATATTAAAACCAATAAATGAAATATTGAAATGAAATACAATAAAAAAATTATTTTTTTTTTTTCAAAGAATGTATTTTTTTATTTTTATTACTTTATATATTAAATTACTGTTTTTTTTACATAATTAACAAATTATATAAGCTTTTTATTCAAATTAAAAAAAAACGAAAAAAACCGGAACCGAAACCGGTTTTTTTAAAATTCGATTTTTCGAAGAAAACCGAAACCGGTTTTTTCAAAAGGCCGGTTTTTTGAATACTCTATATACGACTACATAAAATTAACGATAAATTTTGTTTCAACCGGTCAATTTAAATTTTTTAAGTCTTTTTAGTGTCTAAGCAAATCTGACTCAATACGATAAAATTGTTAAAAAAAAGCGGAAAAAATTTTGGTACCGTGAGGATCAAAAAAGTACAATTTGTTTGTCTGGTTGGTACAATAACAGAAAATATATTTTCCAACCCTGATTAGTAGTCATAACTTCGGAATTTATCCATAGTTTTTTTTAAATTTATTTATATAAGGTACATTTCAGTTTAGTATCTTTTTTCTCAAAGAATCACATTTATTAAGAGTTGATAAAACAGTATTTTTATAAACAATATATTTGTATATACAATAGTAGAGTGAATTTTACAGTTAATTTGTTTTTATTGTTATTCTTGTTTGAAATGTTATTGAGTATAATTTACACTAAATAAATAATACACGCCTTAGAGGGGGCAGTTTCACAAAAAAATTCGAATCTGAAAAATTAGTAAAACAGAAAAACTATGAATGGACAAAATTTATCTACATTAAAAATTTTAAGAATTTTTCGAAATTCAACTACAGTTCTACTACTGTACTTTCAATATTTCAGATTTTCGGACCACTCTAATGTACCTATATAATCATATTGTCAGCTAAAATGCAAAAGGTGAAACTACAATAATTTTGTAATCCGTTTATTCCCAACATATGCCAATTATAGGACTTCAGTAAATTTTAGTTTTTCACGACAAAAATATTGGTTTTAAGCATAGGAAGTTGTTTTTAACTTGAATTTAAAAAATCTCAAATCGTAATTTTTTTATATTTTTTTAAAATATGAAAGATGAAATCTTATAAAACTTAAAACTACACTTTTTCGCCAGAAAAAATAATATTCTTTTATACAAAATTAGCTTGGAAACAAAATTATTGTGAAAAAAATTTTTTTACGGCTTTTTCATATGAAACCCGAACAACTTACTAAGCTTTGTGGAACAAATTAAAATATAACTTGTATTTATAATTTTCGGTATCTTGTAGTTGCCATGAAAAAATTTTAATTCTTGCTGATACCTAATTTCTTTACAAAATCTGTGATCAAAATTAGTGGTTTTATAACGGCGTTTACTTTTCCCCTTCTGCAAAAAAAAAATAAATAAATCTAAGTAACGCCTTTTTGCATTTTAGCTGACGATTTTGTATGTTTAATGTGTATTTATGTTTAGATAACTTATGCATAAATTTTCAAATATAGTTTTAAAAGCATTTAATGGATTTTTTTAAAATTAGAAAAATTCATAAATTTAACAAAGTATTTTTTAGAAAAATAGCATATTTTCTACAATTGAACTAACAACATATAAAAAATATTTTTTGTAATTTGTTTTGCCTAAAAACATCTAAAAATAAGTTAAATACAATTTAATGGATTTGAAATATTATCGGTACAGTTTATAAAATATTGCAAAAAATCTTTTATGTTACAATAAATATATTTTTAGAATATATCATGAAATATTTTAAAACATATTTGATGCAAATTCATCCTTGCAGTCAATAGCCCATAATCGATTTTAACCAAATATTTTTCCGAATCAAAGAATTTTCAACAAAATGTCATCTATTTGTTGTTGCGTATTTTGTTATGTTGCATATTTGGCATTTATGTGCTGCATATTTCTTGCATATAAAAAGTATTTTGTAGGACGAGTTTTAATGATTTTTTTTTTATAAAGTGTCTTAAATGTGAGATGTTCATTCTTTAGCTCAAGATTACGAAAATTTTTATTTACCATATGAATAGGAAAGTTATATTTTTTGTAATAATGGGATATACACCGAATAAAATGCATTTTCTGGTCAGCTACGACCTTTATCAACATTTAACACTATAAATTTAAAATATCTTTTATTTAAGACAAAACTTTAAAGGACAAAACTTTAAAGCTAATGAAAGCTAACTGCATGTTGATTTATTAAATTGAAGATCACAATTACTTACACGCAAAGAAAAGATATGGTTGATACAATTACAATCGCAAACTATCATTAATGTTTGTGGTTATGGTTGTGTCAAACACGTCTTAAGTAACAATATATGTTCAGATATAATATTTATAGCTAATTATTATCTCAAACATATTATTATGTTCACACGAAAAACGCAAACGATCTTTCAAACCATGTTTTTATATTTCCCAATACCATGCAAAATGTCTATGTAAACATGTTATATGGTTCTCACAATAAAACAAATAGAAAATATAATTTCAAAGATTTATTTTTTATTAAAAAGGTATGCATATATACATATTTTTTGCCCCGCACTAAAGACTAATTTCTATTATGAAATCGACTGTACCAGTATATTGTTGAACTGTTATTGAAAAAAATTTGGGGCTTATCACAAAATTTTGCGTCAAAATTTCAATGGCGTTTTTAATGTTGTTTGTTTTTTTTTGCAAGAAAGACAATGTAATTTATTCGTATTTATACATGTATGAATTTAAGTATGTATTTTTCTAATTATATCTATATAAATAACTTACCTATTTTAATAAACGTATAATAATTTATATAATTAAAATTGCAAGGCAGCATGGCCTTTTGCTCCCCGAAAAATGTTTTTATTATTTTATACTCACTCATGTTATTAACTATCGCTGGCGAACGGAAAATGACGCGGGAGAAATATTTATTTTTTTAGAAACACACACTGTTTATTTTGACAATAAATGTTTGCTCATTTAGAGAATGTGTTTAAAGGCAAACATAAATTTTTGTAATAAACATACACTTTTGTGTGCAACAAATAATATGCTTAAGACAAAAATTTTTTGTTCAATTTATTCTAGGGCTATAATAAATTTATTAGGGTAAACATATTAGGCTAATATGAATAAATATGGTCGTAGTGACCATTTATTAATCATGTTTTTTCTCTGCGTGTATGAACTATCGGTGTTTAATTATTTCCATTTATTACATATGCCAAATCAGCTATCAGCTGATATTAAAAGACATGTGTTAATTTTCTGTTTCACTTTGCTGATCTGCTGAAATTTCACCCTGAACTCTTTACGTATATTTTTTTTACTACTCACATTTTTCGATTAATTCCAATAAGTTTTTGTTGGTAAAGTTAAATGTTATGATTAGAACATATTAAACAATTCTGCACCATGCAGAGTGAGTGGTTTTATCTCATAAAACCACTCACTCTGCTGATCTGTATAAAAATTTATGTGACACGATGAATACAAATCAAAAGGCTGCACCGTATCATGATAAAATAACATTTCCCTGACATTAACTTAATGCAATCCCTCAATGGACGATTTCCATTGATTTATGCAAAAATCCATTATATATACCATGCAGATAATTCTCTCAGTGTAAACTGTGCTAAAAATAGCACAACCTTTTAATCACATTTTCTTCTTCTTTTCATCCCAACATCGTAATAAGTAAAAATTATAAAAAAAATCTTTTTAACTTTCTAAACACTTATTTGCTTTAAATGAGCTTCCATTTAATTCTTAAGTTATTTTGAAAAATGTGTTGCTTTTTTATTGTCCTAGAGTTTAATGCTAGTCCTTTAAATATTGTCCTTTCAGAGACAAGTTCAAAAGTCAATATACTTAAGATGTAGCAACAGAAACAAGATTTACTATACTATATAGAATTTAGTTTAGTTTAGAAAACTAATTAACAACTAATGTAAATTTATTCGACAGACATTATATAATAATGTTGAAGATAAAGTAAAACAAAAATAAACATAAAAATCAATACACGCAGAGAAATGGTGTAATTAACTCAATTATTATATCATATTGAACATTTTTAAATTAAGAATGAATCTTATTAAAATAAATATGATTCTAGTTAAAATAAACATTTTCGTAGTTAAATTAATATTTCAAGATATTAAATGTTGTTTTGTCATTTAAAGTTTGTCATTTAAAGCAAAACTTTGGTAATGGGTGCTATATTCTCATGCATTACCTTGTAATGATAGCTCGTTACCTTTTTTATTATTTGCAGGCATAAAGTAATAAGTTACTGATTATTGATTACGTAATATATGATTTATAAATGTAAAGTAATAATTGAAATATTTTTGAAAATCCATTTTTAGACAAATTACTTTGTGGTTTTTTGTAAGCAAAAGAGTAATGTATGTTTGTTTTGAGAACACTAGCGAAAAGACGAAGAGCAACAATTCATTTAAGTTTAAAGCAATCAAATACTATATGCGCCGATAGCTCAGTGGCTAAAGTTCTTGGCTGGCAACCAAAGTTCCCTGGTTCGATGCCCATCATGACCACGTTATTTTTAATAACGTTTAAAATATTTGTAATAATTTTTTTTAATAAGAATTCCTCTTTTTTTAAAAATCTATTTTTAGACACATTACTTTTTCCATTCTCGTAACCATAAAGGTAACCCCTTACATTATCACCTCTAAAGTAATGGGTATATACATTACTTTGAGGCTCATCGCCTGTAAAATTCATCAGTGTAGTAAGGTGTAAAGTAATCCATGAGCCCCTATGGCTACACATTATTTGGTAATGTGTGGTTTTGCTGGGTTAGTTTGATTTTAAGGCTGTTTATATTTAATTGAATTTTGTTTCTACTTGATTTAAAAATATATTTTTCTGCGTGTAGTTGCAATAATTTATTCTGGAAGAGATAATACTAATTTATCCTAAGTAAGATAGTAAATGGGATTGAAACTATTTATACGGCAAAAAACGCATATTTTTTAAGGCGTCAAAAAATAGAAATTAACTTTATTTTAAGGATGAATGTTTGACTCATTTTTTTAATGTTGCTATTTAAAAATTATGTTTTTTTGTTTAATTAAGCTACGTTTGATCATAATTATGTGTTTTGCTAATGTTTTGAATAACAGTTTAATTTAAACAAAATATCACATTATGGTGATCAAAAACTTATCGTCTGAATTATAAATTAAAGATATTTTTGCAGATTTTTTTTATCGCCAAGTTATTGTCTAGAAGAAAAAGAAAACATATTGATAAAGATTCTGTAAAGAAAAAGATTCACTTAAAAATTAAGTTAACTAACACTTACCTCATTTAAATGTGGTTTAGCAATATACCCCAACCTTAATTTAAACGGTGGTATTGATTTGTTAGTTTCCACTAATTTTTAAAAGAAGAAAGGGATTACCCTTTTTTGCTATTTGTAAAAATTTTCTGTTTTTCCTTTCAAACAATGTCTTAATCTTCCAAAAGATAAATAATAAATAAATATTTTTATAAAAAATTATGACAAAACTACCATTTTTTTAATATTGTTTACACCGAAATATTTTCGAAATAAAAATCGGAAGAGAAATATCACTTAATATTTTTCTTCCAAAATTATAAAAATACTATATTGCAGATATCTTCCAAAATGTTTGCAGGGTAAAATTAAAACTTTTTTTACTTCACAAATGCAAAAACAAATATCACAACTAAGTTAAAGAGCATTTTTTTTAAAAGTAAATTTACCTGAAAAATTATATACAAAGTTTTCCTAAAATACCATCATATAATTAAGAAAATCTTTTAAAAAATTTCCAAATCATCATTAGAAAACTACGATAACAACAGATAAACAACAGATAAACAGATGTATATATGTATATATACCCAGTGTAGAAATGATAATGGGGTATCATTTTGAATTGCCAATAACGTATCTTGCATTAAACATTATTTTTAAATATAAAAAAAATGTATTCTTACTCTATGCATTATTTTAAAATATAAAATAATGAGTTCTTACTCTGTACATTATTTTAAAGCATACAAGGATGGAAATTTTGAATTTCGAAATGTTATAAGTTGTATAATTTATTTAAGACAAAACACTTTAATACTTTGTTTAAACGAAAAACGCCATCTTCAAAAGGCTTGCTGTGCTTTGCTATAGATAGGGCAACAACAAAAAAAATCTTTTCTTTGTTTTTTTTTTCATATTGAAATTGGTCGATTGCCAAATTTTTCTTTTGAAACTTTAATTCTAATTCATCTACTAATTTGGCCCTATCTAAATTTTTATTCAAAAACCTCTTTTGGCATGTATTATAATGCCTTTCAATGGTATGTTTGTGATTGCGTTTAGCATTATAACCACAAACCAAACATACGGGATCGCCGTCATTGTTTTCAATAAACAAAAACAACTGTTCCCACACTTTATAAACATAGACTGATCGTTGTGTGTTTCAAAAGTTATTTTCAAGTTGAGGGAAAAGTACTAACGTACTGAATTTTTCGTCCCTGAAAAAAAGCTCTTTACTACAAACGCAAATATCATAGTATAAGTGTTTGGACGCCACTGGTTTAAAGTGTATTCAAAACTTTTTGTTTGAGGACTTAGATATTAAAAAATATCTAGAAAAAATTCCAAAAAAACGGGATCACATTTGACCCTATTTTTTTAACCCTGAACATGTGATTACTTACTTAAAAAAATAATTGTTTTATAATTTGTTCTACTCTACAATATGTTTTCAAGGTCTGTGGACTACATCATTGTGTACCTGGAATTCCAGCACAAAGTTACAATAAAATAACATTTTTTATAAAAATTTGTTTAAGTTTGAAGATATTTTTTAGGATCATTTTTTTTCATTACGGGTAAGCATTATTAAGTAATAATAAAAGTAACTGATTACCATTGCCAGGTGGTAATGTTTTTCTACACTGGGTAATTAAGTATGCAGATCTTCCTTAAAAAACAAGACTATTATTTTGATGTATGATATACATACAAAAGTATTTCAGAAACTAGAAAATAACAAATCTATAAAAAGTATAAAAGAAAAATATATTAGCGGCAGAGTGAATTATTTGTGCACTCTACTGTGGTACACAAATAATAAACAAAAATATGCGGCTAAAAAAAAATAATGCATCAAAAATAATTATTTGGTAAAAATAACTTTCCTTAAATTATACAAAATATAAATAAATATAAATTAACCAGCAAAACTTTGGTAATGGGTGCGATATTATCATGCGTTACCTTGTAATGATAGCTCGTTACCTTTTTCATTATTTGCAAGCATAAAGTAATAAGTTACTGATTATTGATCACGTTATATATGATTTATAAATGTAAAGTAATAATAATAATATTTTTGAAAATCTATTTTTAGATACATTACTTTGTGTTTTTTTGTAAGCAAAAGGGTAATGCATATTTGTTTTGACAACACAAGCTAAAAAACGAAGCGCAACAATTCATTTAAGTTTAAGGCAATCAAATATTACATGCGTCGATAGCTCAGTGGGTATAGAGTTCTTGGCTGGCAGCCAGAGTTCCCTGGTTCGATTCCCATCATAACCACATTATTTTAAATAACGTTTCAAATATTTGTAATAATTTTTTTAATAAGACTTCCTCTTTTTTAAAAATCTATTTTTAGACACATTACTTTTTCCATTATCGTAACCATATAAGGAATCCCCTACATTATCACCTCTAAAGTAATGGGTATATACATTACTTTGAGGCTCATCGCTTGTAAAATTCATCAGTGAAGTAAGGTGTAAAGTAATTCATCGGCCCCTATGGCTATACATTACTTTACCCATTATTTGGTAATGTGTGGTTTTGCTGAGTAGTTATTTCTCTAAAAGTAACAGAATTTAATGCTTTTTCCTAGGTCAATAAAATGTTTAAAAAATTTTATAAAATAAGTATTTTGTTTTCTTAACAAATTAAAAAAAAAATTGCTATTAAAAAATTAAAAATATGCACAAATGCTTACTAAAAAAAACAAGCTGTGCATTAAAAAAACACAAATTATGCAAAGTCAAAATATGCAAATACAAATCTAAATCGAATGATTCAGCAAAATATTTAGTCCCTATCAGTCTGAGATTATCGAGAAAACACATGCATTTGCCACTAGCGACAACTGTTTACACATTTCAGTCCCCAGCAAAACCACACATTACCAAATAATGAGTAAAGTAATGTATAGCCATAGGGGCCGATGGATTACTTTACACCTTACTTCATTGATGAATTTTACAAGCGATGAGCCTCAAAGTAATATATATACCCATTACTTTAGAGGTAATAATGTAAGGGGTTACTTATATGGTTACGAGAATGGAAAAAGTAATTTGTCTAAAAATAGATTTTTAAAAAGTGGATTTAAAAAAAAAAAAAATTATTACAAACATTTTATTTTAATTATTTGTAATTAAAAATAATGTGGTCAAGATGGGAATCGAACCAGGGAAATTTGGCTGCCAGCCAAGAAGTCTACCCACTGAGCTATCGACGCATATAGTATTTGATTGCTTTAAACTTAAATGAATTGTTGCGCTTCGTTATCGAAGCAAACATACATTACCTTTTTGTTTATAAAAAACACAAAGTAATGTATCTAAAAATAGATTTTCAAAAATATTTCAATTATTACTTAACATTTATAAATCATATATTACGTAATCAATAATAAGTAACTTATTACTTTATGCTTGCAAATAATGAAAAAGGTAACGAGCTATCATTACAAGGTAACGTATGAGACTATCGCACCCATTACGAAAGTTTTGCTGGGTACTAAAGGAATAATGTTTTTATGTACCCAGTGAAGGGTTTTTATAACAATTCTTTCTTTGCCGATCAGTGGGATTAATTAATGAGATAAGAAAATTTTACTTCGAAATTACTTAAATTCTTTTGGAAAATTATTAAAAATTTTAACAAGATTTCAGATATGTTACAAATACGTTGAAAAACTTATTATATCTTCTATCTGAAAATGTTGATGCTAATAAAAATCATACATACTTATCCAGACGCCACTAAGCTTATCTGTTAACATGTTTTAAGCTAAAAAATTTTTATATGAATGCTAAAGTTAAAGCAACAAACTTTTGAATAGCACTAAACTGATGTGAAGGGTAGAATTTGTTTTTATATTTGTATTTTGTATTTTACATTCTTAAATTAAAGTTTTCCAATGTTTTTCTTTTCTACTCACGGATGATGTATTTTTAGTATGCAACTATTTAAAGTTTATTGCAAATTCATTGCTGCTATTCTATATTTTCAGCAAACTGAGATTTATGCATTTTTAGCATTTTGCACATGCAATCATAGTCAGTCATGAATATGAGCCATATAAACGTTTAAAACATGTTTTTTTAGGATGATTACAATAATGACATTGATGGGAAGGATAATGTAGATGATTATGATGAAAATGACGATGAGAATGCAAAATAATAATAATGACAAGAATGATGCATGTTTTTTTTATTACGGTTTTATATATTTTTCCTTTTTAACACTTCTTTAGCTTTCAAGCTTTTTTTTATTTTAGTTGTTGAAAGTGAAGGTTATTTTAATTTTCTATCAAATTTAAGAGTTTTTTTTTTGTTTTATATAAAAAATTTTAACAAAAATGGAGTTTTATTTTTTTTTTTTCATTATATCAAACTTAAAGCTAAAACTTGTTAAGTAATTAAAGCTGCAGTCTTCTTTTTTACAAGCTTTAATTTTTTATAAAAATTTACTCCTCCTCTTCAACAACACGAGGATTTTTACGTCTAGAAGGACCACGCACACGTGAGGTTTTCTTTTCTTTAGGTTTAGGATTTTCCAATTCCTCCAATTCGGCATCAGTTAAACGATCCTTATACCAATCGGCACTAAAATTATAAGATAGAGAAAACATAAATCGAAAAATTCTTATAGAAATTTGTAATAAATTTGTGTATTTGTTTAATTAAAATTGTCTTGAAATTCTTTTAATTACATTTTTAATTAATATAAAATTTCTTTAATTGAAAAGTTCAAAAATCCGATTTCATTTCATCATAACAACGAATTTAACAATTTTTTGTTTAATCAAATTAATCAATTTATTCATTTAAACTAAATTATGTTTGTTTCAACTCACCAATCTGGTACATTACGTGACCATTCACAATGTTTCTTTTGCTCATCGAATACTTGTCCCAATTTGCAGCCATTTCTTCTGGGCGTATCTCCATTAACACACACATAGAAAAATTGACAATCATCGGGATCAGCATAACGTGGATGTGTGGCAGCTTCAGTTTCATTTACTTTAGGACATTCAAAGTCAAAGATATCTCCGGTCTTGCAACCGGTAATACCCACCTCATCAGGCCAGGTGCAAATACCAGTTTTAGGATTAAATACCAGACCCCCAGGACAGGTGATCATATTGAATTGACCATCGACACAGTAATAAAATTTATCACAAATACCTGGTTCTTCATGACCGAAATAACCATTTTTACGAGGACAATGCTGAGAGGGTTGAGGAGTTTCTGTAAGGAAAAGAAAATTTTTTTAAACTTTTTAACTTACAAGGAAAATATTTTAGGCTGTAATCTTTGGTATGAATAAAATTTGGAGGTAAAATATGTCACAAACCCCATGGACATTAAGCCTGACCAACACGATTTTGGTCATAATCCCCAGTCAAAAATTAAAATTTTCTCCTTTGTTAATAAAACCATTTTTCAAAAAGTTCTTATCCCCATTGCAGGCATAATCATTATACAAGTAAAATCTTTCTATGTCTGTTTCGAAGTTTTCTACTCTGTGGTATATCCGAATCCGGCTTCTCTTATGGCGGCCGAAGGGGTTCCCCTCTGTGTAGTATCAGAACATGGCTTCGCTCAAGCGCTTATGCTTAGCCGCCTTTGGCTGGAAAATAATAATGATGCCAACAATTTTTTAATCATAAGCCCCACACAACAAATGTGTGTTAATACAAATGGGAACTACGACCGTTTTGTTGTAGACTATCATATACAAGGGGGCGGATCAATAAGCCCGTGACTTTTTGAATGAAACACAGTTTTTTTTTGCAAAAAAAGAATAATTTTCAACATAATCTCCTTTTAGCTCAATACACTTAGTCCAACTTTTCTCCAATTTTTCTATCCCTTCCAAAAAAAAGGATTTTTCGAGGTCCATAAAATAGGCATTTGTTTGATCAATAATTTCGTCGTTGGAGCTAAATCTCTTTCCACCGAGTCATTTCTTTAAGTTTGGAAATAGGAATTAGGCAAATAGGAAATAGTCAATTCGTAGTCGACTTCATGGATTTTTGCCATGGAAACTAAGCTTTCACACGATTCCGTTGGTGGTCGATTGTGAGCAAACGCGGTACCCACCTTGCAGACAGCTTTCTTAAATCCAAATGATCATTTAAATTTGAAACCACACTGCCATATAAAATGCCTATGGCATCAACAATCTCACGCACTTTTACTTTTGGATCGGCCAACACCATATCGTGGATTTTTTCGACATTTTCGGGTGTATTGACCTCAATTGGCCGTCCAGAACGTTCAGCGTCATTTGAACGTGTGCGACCACAATGAAAGTCAGTAAATCGCTTTTTTACTATTGAAATCAATGGTGCAGAGTCCCCATAGTAAAGGGTAGTTAAATTTTAAGGGCCGATGTTGATTTTGAATAAAACACAAATTATTTAGGTGTGAAATCACATAATCTTGGCGGCCAATTGTCATCGCCACCACGTGAGATAACACGGCCATTGAATTTGTCACGCAAAAGAGCCATTGTTTCGTTAGCTGTGTGGCAAGTGGCACCGTTCTGTTGAAACCACATATCTTCCATGGTCATATCCTCAATTCCTGGCCACAATAAGTTCGGTATCATCACGGTAAATGCTTGGCCGACCTCATGACACACTTTCGCGAACAACAGCACTGTTTTCCGCAAAACGAACTGGGCGAGCAAGCACAAGTGTTTTCACAGACCCAGTTTGCTGAAATTTGCCCACAATACTCCCGATTGTGGACACATTTGGCGTCATTTAATTTGTGCTAACCAAAAAAATCACGAAGTGCACGAAATGCATTTTGATTTGAACTCCAATTTTCATAATAAACCTGAATAACTTTAACGCGTTGCTCGATTGTGTATCTTTCCATAGTTCAAATTGAGTTAGTCTGAAATTGAGAAATGTCAAATGAAATGCAGAAAAAAACTTGACGTTTAGGTGTGGTTCACATTTAACATCGGCCCTTAAAATTTAACCACCTTTTATTTATCAAGCTTTTCCTTGGTTTGATTGACGGTTTTTTTTCGCAAAAAACAATGTTTAATGAGCATTCGAAATTCATTTTTTTTTCATTTTTAAAAAATCCACGAGGTTGTGTGTTTTGAACAGCTGTTAAACGCAAATTAAATGACGGAACTTGCACAAAATTTTACAGTAGTCTATTAACAGGTGGTACTTTATGGGAGCAGTGTTGCATTTTATATAACTACGGGGGAAGTTCGAAAAGTCACGGACTTATTGATCCGGCTTTGTACTTTACTTTCTGTTCGGGAATAAGTTTTGTTTCCTACAACATATTATTTTCATGAAATCAATCAAAGTGTTTGCCTTGCAGTACATTCTTTTTTTTTTCTTTTTTCCTTATTAGTCTTAAAAAATCAAAACTTTAAATCACTTGGTGTTTTTAAATCCTGTTAAAAACTAGAACTTTAACATTTTAACAAAATGTTTTTTTGTCTAGCATAAATGCCAATAAATCTTGATAACATAATAGAGTCTTAAAGTGTATGAGAACATTGCCATAGAGACAATTATAACCACAGATTTTTTTTCCTGTCATTTTTCAAAATACACCCGAATCCTATTTAATCTATATGAAGTTGTTTCTTTCTATGCCGTCCACCTGCCTTAACAAGTGTTGACTGCAAATATAGAAATTTCATAAAGTAGACAAAAATTTTTACGAATTTTTTTTCTTCTTGTTTTACTACAAGTGCCCAAAAGGTTACTAACACTATACTATTCATTTTAAGTTATGTATTAGACATGTTTCATAACCAATATGCTTTGACACAACACAAAATAAAAAGTACTTCAAACAGTCAAAAAATACACCTATAGAGACGTAGTAGTGCAAACAGAATAACTGCATTCTTTGCTAGTGTAATAGCATTGTAACAATATTTACACTATGCATTTGTAAAATGGTATGGAATATTTAACTCAATACCCTTACAAAGGAATGTTAACCAAATGAAAATTGTCGATTTTAATGGAATTCAAACTGTAATGGATTTTAAGACAGTCGTTAAAAAAATCTCTTTTCTTTAGAATGTGAAATTAATCTTACAGGACAGGTCTCCTTAGAGTCTCTATACAAGTTCAATTAAATTCGGTAACATAATAGTGAAGACAAAACTTTGAATGGTTTGAAACTTTTTTATAAAAAAATTGAAACATTTTAATAATGGTTTTTAATATTATAAAACCTAAGGTTAAAAAGAAAACTAAAAAAAATACAAAATAAATTGCAATTTTTGAACCACCACATACAAAAAGTATTTCTTATATTCTTCCAATTAAAAATTTTGTTGAACAACTAAGTCTTAGTTAATTAATTATGTAATTGATTAAATTAAAAAATATCAATAGTTATCGTTTGTTATACAGAGAACTGCAAAATCAACTTTTTCTTGATTTAATCATACACAAAAATTCTTGTTCACATTTAATAAATCAACAAAATTCACTGTAGAATAAAATCAGCATCATGTTACTGAACGCGTAATTGGGATCAGTGTGAATCATCTGTCGATTATGTTTTATGCAAATGTAATCACTCAACAAAAAGTCAGCGTCGAATAAATCAGAAAAAACAACAAACAACGCGTATGAGTGTATTCATAATTTAAACGAAATAGAAACACATTCTATAAATGATATTGTTTACATTAGGGTGGGACTTAAATCCGCTTTTTTAGAATTTTTATTAGTGATAAAAATATTCTTCTTTGTAAAATATAAATATTTTTTTGGAAAAAAATTTAGGTCGATATCTCAGACTTGCCTAATCCGGAAAAATTTAAATATTGTCTAAATTTTGTTTCATCTATTTTGAAATGGAAAATTAGGCAATATTTAACTTAAACCGGATTGGGCGAGCTGAGATGTCGACCTAAATTTAAAAAAAAAAAATTTTCAGAAAGAACAATACTTTTGGTATTCCTAATAAAAAATTTAAAAAAACGTATTTTAGACCCACCCTCATATACATATAACATTTATGAAATATGTTTTTTTTACAAAAGCACCCCCTTTTTATAGATAAGAAACTATTTTGTTTTAATTATGATTAAAAAACAACAAACAACGTGCATGAGGTTGTTTGTTGTTTTTTCTGATTTATTCTACATCAAAATAATTATTGTTGGCTCGAATGAACAGAATAAAATCAATGGTATAAAAACCACCGTTGATTATAAATTAGTGACAACAATTTGCACATCGTTTGATTGATTTAAAATCATAAAAAAAAGGTTGTTGGAGTATATTCAGCGTTTGAACGCAAACACATATTTATTCTTGTGTTGATTGCGTATGAACGTTTTGCAATCAGCAAATGCAGTTCTCTGTTGTTATATCAATAAATAATAATGACTATGACTTTTTTATGTAAGAACATTTTTAAATTGTATAAATTTAAGAGCTAATTTTTCCTGTCATTCATATGTCTAAAATCGGTAATTTTCAAAGGGTAGACCTTCCCAGTTAGTAAATTTAGTAGAGTTCTTTGGCCTATGAAAAAAAGGAGGTGGTCAGTTAAAATTCTAAAAGTATGCTTTACTATGTATGAAGAATTTTTATGAAAAATTGTTTATACGTAGACTATACACCTTCAATATAAATACACAAACGCACTCAATTTATAGTCTTAACCCTTTAATGTACTTGATTTTTTGAAATCGACTGCAAAAGAAAAAAGGTATTTTGGTTGAAATTCGACTTAAATGAAAATATCGTAGGATAATGTTTTATATTATACAAAAAAACTAACATTTGTTTGAAATTAAAATACGAGTCAATAAGTCTGGCATTTTCAATTTCCCATCCCTTAAGTGAAAGGGCAACACTGCTCCTGTCAACCGGCATCTGTTAGTTGTTTCCTGTCAAAATTTGAAAAAGCTGCGTCATTTAATTTGTGTTTGACAGTCATAGATAGCAGATTGAGCAAATTTGAGGATTGAGAAGAAAATAGAAAATGGCCGTTTCCTTAGCAAAAATTTATTAATTGATCCCTCATCCGCCCTATTCTTCAAGATTGGATTCTAACGATGAAATTATCTCACAAAGAAATCTATTTTGATAACCTCGACAAATCTTTTTTTTTTTGGAAGGGTTGGAAAAATTGGAGAAACTTTGGGCCAAGTGTATATAGCTCAAAGAAGACTATCTTGAAAAATAAAATGATTTTTTTATCCAAAAACCTGTGTTTCGTTCAAAAAGCGTCGTACTTATTGGCATCTTCCCATAAGGATTATACAGGCCAAAAATTCTACATCTTTCTACATATATAAAAGATGATCTTTTATCATTTTGTTCCATCTTACATCTTTCATTATTTTAAGTGTCATCACTAAAAAAATTACAAAAAAAATCGATTTCCTTTGTGCCATCACTAGCAAACCGACATTGCAGAAAATAAACAAAAAAAAATTATTCAACAAAGCAAAATGAGCGGCACATGTAAGAATTTCATTCTTATGTCTACCAAAAATTTTTCTTCAGCATCATCTTCTTCCAGAATGACCTTTAATATTTCAATGTACTGCATTAAAATTCCGGTTTGTTCTTGCAAATCAACAACTACTCCAATGATTAATGCTTTCTCTAAATCCATTTTTTATTTATAACAAAAAATATGCGTCCCTTTCTTTTATTTTTGACATATTTTCAACATTTTCCAAGCGTTTCACAAAGATGTTGTTCAGTTTAAAAAGCCTAGGTGTCTACATACGTATGCAAAAATATAACAAAAAAAATTCACAAAAAAATTTAAAATGTGGGAAAAATAAATGCTAAAAAACAGAAGTCTTAACAAGTTTTTCTCAGTTTTTTTTTTTTAATTTTTGTAGTACAAAATTGTCAGTTACTTTAATGACATTTTTAGTTATTTTTACTGCATCTGTTAGTTGGGTTTTCACCGTCAAAAATAACCAGTAGTTATTTTAAAGGCAACTACCATGTGTCATCTTTTAACTGCATATGCCTTTATTTTAACTGTCATTTTCAGTAGATTCTACCAACAAACTTTTTTCAGTTTGTTTAAAATCTAAACATTGTAAGTAACTAATAATTTTGTACAAAAAAATTCTGATCAGTCGAGGGTTAACGATAGTTTTTCATACCTTCCAGCACGTTTATAAAGTTTTACACAAAAATAATGAAAAGCAACGAATAAAAAGGGGAATTCTAGTCATTTTTACAGCCCTTTTAAAAACGTTGTTAGACTTTGTTAATGTCATCTACTTTTAAACTGAACAAGATTTTTATTTTTTTTTTTAAACCTCTCATATTCTGATCATAAACACACTACACTATGGTTACAGAATACTTACTTACCCATATGAACATTAGAGTGGATCGCAAAATTAAAAGTGTTGGTTTATTTTTTTTTAAACACAGTGAAAAAATTTGATTGAATATAAGTATAAAATATATTTTTTGGCTCAATTAGAGCTCATCTGTAGTCTCAGCTTTTATTTAAAAATTATAAATTTCCAAAAAAAAATAATACAATTTTTAGATATCAAACGAAAAGCATAAATGGAAGTTCGATGATGCTGATTGAATCTAAGTTTTTCAACACGTTTTTTGATATCCATCAGAATCACTTTCTGCCATAATCAAAATTAACCAATTTTCATTTTTTAATCCACCCTAATGCACATGCAAGTATGTATATCGTATATGTAAAAATGTATGAGAAATGTTCATGAGTTTATATTGTTTGCTTGTTAAACGACAATTTAAGTGGTGTTTAGTGGGGTTTAACTTTTACAAGGCAGCACCGTTGATGCGTTCTCCCCTGTTGCGTTGAAATTTGGATATGTAAAAGAGAGGACAAAATAAATAAGAGAAAACGGCCTAATATCATGTTTAAGAGTTAAAATGTGGGATCAAAAAATTATCAACTTTTTTCATATTGATGTCAAAGAAACGATATACATATTTGGTGGTGTTTTGATGACTTAAGTTTCGATCACCTTTGAACCCTACTTTTACACCTAATTATGTCTCCTCTATCTTATGTACAAATTTCATCGAAATCTGTAGGAAACCCCCAACAGAGTTTCCTTGTTAAATGTTGAAAAATATTTAATAACAACAACGACGGTAGTGTTTTGATTTCGTATTTGTATAGAGATTTCAAGTATTTTCTAAAAGGAGCTTGTAGGTATCAGTAGATGATGTAAAAGTAGAAAAGTGTGTAGTGATTATTGAGCGTACGAATATGTGTCTGCAAAATGGTTTGTATGCCTTAAAATTTAAAGGCATTTTTAAACTTTACTTTGGGCCAATTTTTATTTATTATACAGTAGATTATATCGTACCTTGGTAATTAAAAAAAATTAAATTTTAAAAAGATGAAAAATATTTTCTGAAAATAAAGCATAAGTTTAATCAAAAGTAAAACGTATGATAAGGTGTAGATTTGTAAAGTAAAACTCTTTAATTAAGCAAGAATTTGGACAATAAATTTGTTATCGTTTTATATAAATAATAATTGTACAGAGTGGGCCATTTAAAATTTCAAATTTGAATCGGCTATAAAAAAAAGTACTGATTATTTTTTTTAAACTTCTGGTTTTATTGTCATTTAGGAATGGAACACAATATTATTTATATGACTACCACGACTGGCTCGGCAGAACCTCATCCGATCAATCCAATTTTTCAGTACATTTTCGATTGTTTCGGCTCGAATCTCTTCAATGGCAACTTTGATTTCATGTTTAATTGACTCTGGATGGTTTCCGTAACATTCATACTTAATGGCTCCCCACAGAAAAGAATCCAA
This sequence comes from Eustalomyia histrio, assembly GCA_949748255.1. Classification (NCBI taxonomy): domain Eukaryota; kingdom Metazoa; phylum Arthropoda; class Insecta; order Diptera; family Anthomyiidae; genus Eustalomyia; species Eustalomyia histrio. The sequence goes on from OX456526.1 coordinate 149,243,684, forward strand.
AGGGATCAAATCACAGCTCCGAGGCGGCCAATTGACATCACAATTTCAGCAGATTATTCGATTTTTAAAAACAGTGCGTAAAATATCGATGGTTGCGTTGGCCAAACCAAATGAAACCAAATGTCGTCCACGTCATTCTCTTGAATTTTCGGAAACAAAAATTCGTTGAACATGGTACGGTAACGCTCACCGTTGACGATAACGGCGGCTCCTTGCTCATTTTCAAAGAAAAATGGTGCTAATCATATGAATGATATTGTGTTTCATTCTTAAATGACAAAGTTCAACCTTTCCAATAAAACCAGAAATTTGAAAAAAAAATTAAAAATTATTTCCCAAAAGAAGTCACCCAATGTATAGACGAAATATTGGAAAATAAATAATCATTATTTGTTTATACAAACAAGATCTCAAGCTCAATTTATAAGAATAATTTAAGCAGTACTTTTTTTTATAGCCGATTCAAATTTTAAATGGCCCACCCTATAGTTAAAATTAAAAATATCAAAAATGTAAATTTTAGTATTGTGTAGATCAACTTTTTCTATAGAAAATTTAGATCAATAATCAGAGAATTGCTTGTTTTGTTGATTTCATTTACTCATATTTAATTTTTTCTGCTTTTTTTTTTTGATTCTCTAGTTTTTTTGTGTAAAGTAACTTTTTCTTAAGATTTTTGAACTTCTAATTGCTTTTTTCACTTTTTTTGGATCATTGCTTTTTTAAAAAAAAAAATATTTTTCTTCTAGTTTTGTTCTTTTAAAAAAAAATATGTTTTCCCTCATTATATCCTCCACCATATATGGTGAGGGTATATATAAGTTTGTCATTCCGTTTGTAATATGTCGAAATATAGGTTTAAGACCCCATAAAGTATATATATTCGTGATCCTTATGCAATTTTAAGTCGATTTAGCGATGTCCGTCTGTCTGTCTGTCTGTCTGTTGAAATGGCGATCACGACGCGAAGACGCAAGCGGGGGTGCCTATTTTTACCCAGATTATTGAACATCCTCCCGAGCAGTTTGGTATTTAAAATGAGCAAAATCGGTTAAGCGGTTCAAAAGTTATGAGTGAAAATGTGAAGGTACCTCTAAATTTTCCATACAAATTTGTACAATTTTTCTGTTAAGTAAAAATGTTATTAAGTCTTCTTCTTGTTCGATTACATTTACTGTCTTACATACTATGAGAATAATATCATTTTAGTGCTATATGTGTGTTACTCTTAATAACTAAGTTAACGTTAAAAGCAACAATGTTAAAGTCGCTAACAGAGCAGACCTCTGCAAATAACATTACTAAAACTAAAAAACAAAAGTATTACAGTTCATGCAAAATTTAGTATATACTTATATCATCTTCAGCCCCTATGGTGGAGGGTATTCAAAGATTCGGCACAGCCGAATTTAGCCCTTTTTACTTGTTTTTGCTTGTTTTTTCCCCAACTTTTTTTGCATTGATCTTTGCTTTTTTATTTGTCTCCTCTGGTAATAATAAATCAATATTTTCTATAGAAAAGCGAATATTTACTATTAAAAATAATGCAAAATTGTGTGAATGTTAAGGGTTTCTATTGCAAATTTTGCATATGTCAATGAAAACTACAAAAAATAATGCGGATGTCAATATTTTCTATACAAAATTAAGCGGATGTTTATGTTTTCTTTAGGAAATTGTGAAAATTTTTTATAAAATAATAAATGTAAGTTAAAATAACTGAAAATAACATTCAAAAGAAATGATATTTCATTTAAAAATCGGTCTACTTAATTTTCATTTAAATTGAATGCCATTTCTTATATATTTTTAAATGTTGATTAATCAACTGACACGTCCGTAAGAAACAAATTAAATAATCAGTTAAAATAAATGTCAAAATTTTACCTACCAATTCTGAAAAAATAAATGTTTTTTTTTTTTTAATTTATTTAAAATTGTTTCCGTTTTTGTATTTTTTGTTTTTTTTTTTTTTAAGTTACTCGTATAATACAAAATGTATGTATGCATATGTAGCTATAGACACTTTTTGTATGAATGTGTTTGTGTATGTATGTGTGCTTATGAAGTTCTTGTAATTTGTATTAAAAAATTTAAATAAAAAACCAAATTTAAATTTTTTAAATATTTTTTTTTGAAACAGACAGCAAAGAAAATTTAAATTTGTTATAACTGTTACGGACACAAATAAACCACAAGTTTCCGTTTTGTGGGTTAATTTTTATTAAACTTCAAACAAATGAAAAAAATAAATGAAACTGAAAACAATTGGTAAATGATAGTAAATCATTTCGAATAAATGTATAAAAAAGTTAATACAGATATTTCTTTGAAAAATAAATGTATGTTCCTTTATTTTTAAATGGAACGGAAAACTTTTTTAATTAAACTACAAGCAGTTAACTACATAATATTTTGAGTGTAGAACATTATACAGGGGGTTAATGATTTCTACTGAAAATTGTACAGATTTGTTTTCCCTGAAGATATGTGCGGATGTAGATGTTTTCTACAGTAAATATTTCAATTATCAATGATTACTACAGAAAGTGACGTGAATGTCAATGTCTTTATACAAAATAACGCTGATTATAAGGTTTTCAAGGTCTATGTTTTCTATAAAAACTAATGCCGCTGTCAATGATTACCACAAAAAATAATTCAGATTTTAATTTTTTTTTTGTAAGGAGAAGCAACGCTCAGGCAATTCTTCATACAAGATAATGTGTTACTTTCTTCAAAGAGGGGATAGAGAAGAGATGAAAGGTGGTGAAAGATGAAGGGCTTCAAATATGGCAACACTGTTATTGCGCGAGATGATAATTCTTAGAACACTTGTTACCCCCATCTAATGAAGAGTTGCTATGGAAACACCGAAGGAGGATGTTGCGTTATGTATGAGAGTTAAAATGTCAAACATATTATTTTTCTAAATTATTGCTTTCGTCGCTGGGGATCGAATCCGCAACCTTCTGTGTAACAGCTTAATGCGTTAACCATTACAATTTTATTTTTTTCTATAAAAGTATTGCAGATGTCAACAATTTTTATATTTAAAACAAAAACTTTGGAATATTAAAAAAAAAAACTTTCTTTAATATTTAGTACCCAGCAAAACTTTGGTATTGGATGCGATATTCTCATGCGTTACCTTGTAATGATAGCTCGTTACCTTTTTTCATTATTTGCAAGCATAAAGTAATAAGTTACTGATTATTTATTACGTATTATATGATTTATAAATGTAAAGTAATAATTGAAATATTTTTGAAAATCTATTTTTAGATACATTACTTTGTGTTTTTTTGTAAGCAAAAGGGAAATGTATGTTTTTTTTGACAACACTAGCAAAAAAATGAAGCGCAACAATTTATTTAAGTTTAAAGCAATCAAAAATACAATATGTGTCGATAGCTCAGTGGGTAGAGTTCTTGGCTAGCAACCAGAGTTCCCTGGTTCGATTCCCATCATGACTACATTATTTTTAATAACTTTTTAAATATTTGTAATAATTTTTTTTAATAAAAATTCCTCTCTTTAAAAAATCTATTTTTGGACAGTTTACTTTTTCCATTCTCGCAGCCATATAAGTAACATTATCACCTCCAAAGTAATGGGTATATACATTACTTTTAAGGCTCATCGCCTATAAAATTCATCAATGAAGTAAGGTGTTAAGTAATCCATCGGCCCCTATGGCTTCACATTACTTTACACATTATTTGGTAATGTGTGGTTTTGTTGGGTAGTTTACAATTTTTAGTGGCCATTTATTTATGTTTTACAATGTACGTGACAATGATAAAAGTTCAATGAAAACCAGGATTTTGCCCAAGAAAACAACCATACATACAAAAAGTAAACAAACTAGCAAAATTGCAAAAAAAAAACATTTTCAAAAAAATTGACAAATTTACAAGACAAAAAGTAAATAAATTTATGCAAACACACAGGCAATGATTAGACACACATAGGCATACAAAACACATACTTAAACATATCTATGCATGCATATAGCAGTACTGACTCATGCCAATGCTGATGTATTTGTGTATGTTGACTATGTGATACTACAAACCATTGTAACAGGATGATATTTAAACATTCATCTCTAACAAATGATCAAAAAACAATATTTACAAAATTTACACTTACACAAACACAAACACAATATGAATATCAGCACTCTTGTACGTACTACTGTGACAATATAATACAAAAACAACATAAAGAGACTTATGTATAACTTTACTGTTCATTTGTTTATGTGTTAACTTGGTTGTTTTTTTTTTGTTTGGGTTGTCATGAAAATGTTGTTGATGTTTCTGTATTTTTTTTTTTTTTTTTTGTTTTTGCCTTTTGTTGCATTGTATTGTGCATACTAATTGAGTTGTATGTGGTCAAACCTCATCTACCAATAAACATGATCAACTACACAAGTTATTAGTTGTAGTTGTTGTTATTTTGGTTTGTTGAAATGGAGAATTGCTGCTTGTAGTATGCGTGTTTTTGTTTTTTCTTTTTTTTTTAAACAATTTAATGTATGTATTGGCAAAAAATAAACCGAAAATTTCCCAACCATCTCTCATATGCACGTATGTATGTGTGTGTAAATATTTTTGTATATTGTGATTGTGTGCATGTTTGATTATTTGATATGCATATTTAATATTCAATATGTGTGTTATTTTGGTTTCTGCTTTTTTTCATCTCCTCTTTATATCATTTCGTTTTTGTCAGTGACATATATTTCTTGACTTGTTGGTTTAATGTTACATTGGGGAATGCGATTTATTGATCTATGGTTTTAAAGGCAATTTGCGTTTTTTACTGCTGCTGCTATTGTTGAATAGACAATTTATCAATTCATTAACTAATAAGTGTTGGGAATTTTAAATGAAGAGAAAGAAGTGTAGGTAGGATAGACTTAGAAATCGTGACATGTTTGTTTGATATATCCTTAAAAATATCCAAGGACTTTATAAAACTATACGATGGACAGAATACAAAATCGAAAGTGTAACAGAAAGCCAAATTTTAGAACCTCCAGTTTCAGTATTAAAGGCTCAAGTTTCGCAACTTCTAATACGGTGATTTCAGCAAGGTTTATGAAACTTTCAGGATGCACAGAGGTTAGCCAAGGTCCTTGGCTAACGATTGGCTCGATGCATTTAATAATAATAGTTCAATAAAGTCCTTATTAGAAATTGCGAAACTAGAGCTCCTTAAATTTGGATTTCTCTTAGGCTTTTGGTTTTGCATTCCGTCCTTCCTATAGTTCAATAAAGTCCTTGAAACAACTTTTTTTTGCAGTGAAATCAATAAAATCTCAATTATTTGCTATAGAAAAAATTTAAATTTGTGATTTTCACATCATTAACATTTGCATTTTTTTCATACTTTCCAAAATATATTATTTTGCTTAAAAAGTTATATTCTATTTTTGTGTAATTTTTGTGAATTTTTTTTTATCATTTTCTATAGAAAATTATATTTACTTTATTTTGTAAAGCACCTACTCATTATTTTTAGTAGATAACATTGATAATAACATTATTTTTTAATTAAAAAAATTGGGAACCGTATTTATTTCCTTGAAAATCTGCGAATTTCCTAATATTGACTGACATCCTCCTAATTTTCTATAGAAATCACTAATACTCGAGCATTGAAATATGCAATTTTTGTATAAAGAACCATGATATCCGCATTATTTTTCATAGAATTAATTGGCATCCGCAATAATTTTTTAAAATATCATTTATTAACATAATTTTTCAAAAGATAAGATTACTTCACTCAAAAAATAGACATGAACTAAAATATAATCAAAAATTACCTTCAAAATAGTTTATAAATTGTCTTCAATTTAAGTAAAATTTTATTAAAACTTAGAAAAGAAAAAGAATAAAAATTCCTTAGTTTGAGGAAAAACGAAATTGTTGCGTCCCGGTAGGCTAGTTGGTAGCGTGCTAGCTTATCAGTGCGGGGGTCGTGGGTTCAATTCCCACCAGAGGCTCTGGTCTGTTTTCGCTACAACGAGCCGAAGGCCTTTGTTGCTAGTGCTCGGTTAGGGTATTAACATATAATTTGTAATTATATGATTAATAAATAAAATAAATAAATAAATAGTTCATATTTTTCCTAAATAATATTTCTTGATTTTAGGAAAAAAAGTTAATTAAATAAAAATTTATTAATTTTAAGAAAAAACATGTTAGTTTTAAGAAAATTGCATACTCAAATGTAATAAAATTAAGTTTAGTTCAAAAAACGAATAAATTAGGACATAATTTACTCCCATTTAGTTCAAAAAAAGATGTCTAACTTAAATCGAGGAAGTACTTGAACTTAATGTGTGTTCATTTTTTGTTCAAGAGTAGTAAAATTAACTAAATTTTAGACAGCCATTTCCAAATTCAGTTTTTAACTATACCACTTTCTAATTTTGAAGAATTGTTTTCTAAAAATTAGTTCAGACAATTAAAAACAAATAGTAAGAAATTTTTTCCTATGTACATAATAATAAAAGTTTACTTCATATTAGAAACTGATGAACTATTTCTAAGCGAAATTTTCATGCAACTTAGTTAAGATAAATTTTAATAATATATTCTCTTTTTTAAAGTTTTCTAATTTTTAAAAAATAATAAAATTTGGTATAGGATTTTTTTGTTGGAAAACGTTTAAATTATTTTCAATATTCTATTCCAAAAAAAAAAAAACAAAAAATTAAAAATAAATTAAATTGACGTAGCGCTTATTAAACTTTATATTTGTCGAACTATTTTTGTTTCACTTAATAATAAAAAAGTTTAATTTCCTCCAATTATTTAATTTAAGAAGACAAAGGACCCCCAGTGTTCCTTAGCCATAGATGCCGTGTGTCACTTAGGGCGTCTCTTTTTGTAGTTCTCTCAAGCAGAACCGTTAATTAACTACGAAAAGGATCTGACTTTGTCAGAATTTATTACGTTTCAGTATATCCTGCAGTACATTTTTGTTAATTTGTTTACCTTTTTGCTAATAAATTTAATTTATATTTTAAATACATGAAATTAGTTTTAAAACAAAATTGTATAGCAAAAAGCTTGCTAAGAGCAGTCTCCTCACAAAGTGGAAGTCCTGCGAAGTGTGAAAATACTTAATGAGTGTAAAGTATTTTAAAATAAATGGTAAAATATATTACCTTTACCATAGAAGCAGGATAAGGATAATTTTCACTTAAAAAAGTGCTATTTAATAAAATATAAAATATTTTTTCTTATTTTTAGAGAGTTAAGTCCTATTTTTTAGTAAAAAAATTATCTAATGAACTTAAATAAAATAAAATGTTTCTTAAAACCAAGGAAACATTTCCTAACTAACAGTATAATTTTAGATGATGTATGAACTTATTAGGGGGACATTTTACTTGTTTTCATTCCAATTTTTGCTTTAAATAAGTTATTTTTTCTAAATTCTAGTTAATTTTTTTTGAGTGTTTAAAATGAAAACCTAAACATCCGCATTGTTATTTGTAGTAAAAAATATTGAGAGAAGTATTGTATTTTCAAAACATTGATAGCATTATTTATTCCCTTTGATAAATATTAATTTTTTATTTCATAAATAATCTTCTTTAATATTTTCTATATTAACATCCGCATTATTTTTTTTATAGAAAAACATTGTCATTTGAATTTTTTTTTAAAGAAATTAAGGTGAAAAAATAAAGCAGATTATTTTTCATAGAATTTATTTACACTTGCATTATTTTATAATAAAACCTGCTAATATCTGCATTTCTTCTTACAGAGAATATAAACATCCGCTTTAATTTAAGTAGAAAACATTGACTCCCACATTTTTTCACAACACACATAAACATTGCCCTAGTTTTCTTCAACAGTTTTCAGTAAATTTAAATAATTTCTTTAAGTGTATAAAAAAGTTAAAAATCAAAAGAAAATTAGAAAAAAGATGAACCACATTATAAAAAAAAAATTAAATACTTTAGAGGAAACTTAACTAAATATGCTTTGAAATAAACTACATAATATACCACAAAATTGATATACTCAACAAAAACAACAAACACGTATACCATTACAAATACATAAAAAACTACAACAAAATTTGCATAAAAACCAATGATAAAAATGAAGACAAAAACTAAAGCTAATAGAAAATATTCACACATTTACTACAAAAAGAATTTTGAATAAACAACAAAACAATTTTATGAGACAACAAACAAACCCACTATTATTTGCTCTACTGTAGGCCAGAGTTGGAAAAGAATTAATGCATTAGCAAGCACAAGAGGATTTTCTTATGACGAAAGACATTTCAAATAATTGTAACTTTTTTTTAACGAATGTTAATATTATATGGCGAATATTATGCGGATGTCTCAGTTTTATTGTGTATTTTTACTGAAAATTATATAGATTTTAATGTTTTGTAGAAAATTTTAAAGTTTAATATTTTAAAAAAGTACTTTTTTTTTAAATAAAAATTAAACCTTACAAAAAGTGATTTTTTTGCAAAATGTACTTTTTTGCAAAAAATTATTTTTTTTGCAAAAGTACTTTTTTTTGCAAAAATTACTTTTAAATAAAATAAATAAAATTTTGTGAAAAGAGAACTTATTTTGGAAAAGGTACTTTTCAAAAAAAAAACCTATTTACCCGGATTGACCCCGGGTAATAGGGGCCTCTAAAGTGTTGATATCCGCAAAATTTTCTAAAGAAGCCTTCGACAGTCATATTATATTTTTATGAAAACTACGTAATCAAACACTCACAATATATTTTACGTTACCGACTGTAGTTTATTTAAAAAGTAATACGAAGATCTTGTTTTTAAATGAAGAATCAATTGAAGTTCAAAGAAATATATATTAAACTGTTTGAATCAGTCATTCAAAACACAAACTATAACAATTTACAGACATTCAGAAGGAGTTGATATTTTCTGCTAAATGTAAAATATTAAGTTTTCTGTTTTTTAAAATAAAAATTCATATAATTCTTTTTTGTTTTTTTTTTACCAAAATAGTTTTATATTCAAAATTATTTGAATAAAAACTACAAGAAATTTTTCAAATATAGATACACACATAGAAAAAACAAGTAAAAAAGGGCTAAATTCGGCTGTGCCGAATCTTTGAATACCCTCCACCAAAGGGGATGAAGATGATATACGTATATACTAAATTTTGCATGAACTGTAATATGAATATGTTTTGTCAATTTATGTAACGAACTTTTGTTATTTAGTTTTAGCAATGTTATTTACAGAGGTCTGCTCTGTTAGCGACTTTAACATTGTTCATTTTTACGTTAACTTAGTTATCATAGTATGTAAGACAATAAATATAATCGAACAATAAGAAGACTTAATAACATTTTTACTTACTTAACAGAAAAAAAAAATAGATACAGAAAAATTGTACAAATTTGTATGGAAAATTTAGAGGTACCTTCACATTTTCACTCATAACTTTTGAACCGCTTGACCGATTTTGCTAATTTTAAATACCAAACAGCTCGGGATGTTCAATAATCTGGGTAAAAATAGGCACCCCCGCTTGCGTCTTCGCGTCGTGATCGTGATTTCAACAGACAGACAGACGGACAGACAGACGGACAGACAGACGGACATCGCTAAATCGACTTAAAATTGCATAAGGATCACGAATATATATACTTTATGGGGTCTTAAACCTATATTTCGACATATTACAAACGGAATGACAAACTTATATATACCCTCACCATATATGGTGGAGGGTATACAAATTATATATATATGTGTGTGTGTTGTGTTTTCTAAAATTACAAACAAGTTTAAAAAAATGAATTTAAAAAACAAACCACAAAAATAGTTTTTTCTACGTTTTGTCAGTTAAAATTTTATTGTTATTTTAAACGACTTTCGATTGCTTTTACTACTTTTGTGCATTATAAAACAAAGATTTAAAATAAAAATGGGCTGAATATAATAAAAAATCAGTAGTCCTCTTTTTGAATGTATTTTCGATTATTTTAATATGCATTTTCGATTATTTTTAACGAAATAATATTGTGGGTGAATTATTTATAATGCGTATGTCAATGTTTTTAATTGAAAATAATATAGATGTTAATGTTTTATTATGAAAATAATGTAGATGTCAATATTTCTACACAGAATCCTGCGGATATCTTTGTTTTTTATAAAAAAAATAATGCCGAAGTCAATGTTTTGATAATGCCGAATGAGTGATAATTTAGATATCCATATTTCTGAAAGAATATTTGTATGTTGCTGATTTATTTTGGAATATTTCTTATGTCAACCTATTAACGCCGAGGTAATCAGAATTTTTACTAACTTTTAAACGTTTTTATTTATTATGTTATCAGACCAAAAAATAATGCAATATCACTATTCCTACGCGAAATTTTACGCTCTTTCAGAATCTGAGCTCATTTCGATTAGACACCGAGAAAATCTTATAAAAACGACCCATGTTAATTTTTTGGAACGTATACTTAGAAGTACATTATTGCAGTATCCATCATGCACGTCAACACCGCCCATAAATTTGTTGTACACTCTCAAATTTTTTCAAAAATTTTTCAGGTATTTTTGAAAAATTGGATTTTTTAATATTTTCGAAAATCAAAAATCATCTCAAAAAATTCAGACAAAATTTGAAAGTGTTCTTTCGGCTAATTTTAAGACATTTTTTTCATAAAAATTTTTTTCTAAAATTTATAGTTTTTGAGAAAACGACAGATTAAGAGTTTTATAAAATTTTTTCATTCTCGTCGCCATTTTGAAAAACGCGTCGATGAAATTTTCTGAAAAAACTTCCTCTTAATGTTCGAGTGCCAAGTATCATTGTATCATTGTGAAAAAATGCGAAACATTTTTTTTCGAAAATTTTCACTTTTTTCACGTTTTTATCGGCCATATTTTTTTTTCTCGGTGCCTAATCACATGAGCTCAGATTCTGAAAGATCATCAAATTTTGCGTAGGAATAGAGATGTTGCATTATTTTTTTTGGTCCGATAACGTAATAAATAAACACGTTGAAAAGTTAGTGAAAATTCTGATCACCTCGGCGTTAATGGGTTAATGCGGATGCTAGCTAATTTTTCTTGTATGGAAAGTAGCTGCTGTTTAAAAAAAAAATAAATAACTGAATGGAATTATTTCTTTTAAAATTCTGCTTCTACTTACTCTACATGTGCAATATCTATGTTCTTACTATATGAAATTCCATGTTTATACTCCATGTTTATATTGTATTTACATAGTCAACACTTACTTTGTTTGCTGAATTACCATCTTGGGTTGGGTTACTCCAATAGTTAGTTGTCAGTTCATAATTTAATGTTATCATCCTTTTTTTTTTTTTCTTCAACTGACTATTCCTTTTTAGACATTTTTAGAGTTTATTAATAAACTTTGTATCAAAATTAGCAAAAAAAAAAAAAAAACTTTCTTTTTTAGCCCAAAAGAAAAAATACTTTTATAATGTGTTTTTGCTATTTATGTTATTAATTTCTATGAACGAGTATGTTGGAAATATTTTTGTGTGTTAAAACTTCTAAATTGCTACTTTTGTATTTAACTTTCAATATTAAAACATTTTTTTTTTGCTATTTTCGAACTTTTTTTCTAATGTTATGAGCATTTTATATAAATGAGTTTTTTTTTTTGTTTGGTTGGTTTAATACTTTTTGTGCTTCAATTAAATTAATTTTATTTTTTTTAAGTATGTAAATAGCACAAATATGTATTAAATTAGAATAGTTTTATTTTTGGCAATTTCAAAAAAGTTAATAGAATAGAAAACAAAATGGTTATATAATATATCAATTGTGGTTTGAAAAAGTTTTTAAATAAGGTTTGGTATTTAAATAAATAAAAATAAATTAGATATCGCACCAAACGAAATGCATATATTTTCTATATGAAAAAAAGAAAACAAGAATTTCAACAAAAATTTTGGCTTTGCGAATTTTGAGTTATGTATTTAAAATCTGTTTAAAATGCCATTAGGGAACCAGTTTTTATTTCAATAAATTACATATTTTATTCCTATTTAGCTCGCTGACTTTTCCTATTATTTTCTTTTATTAACCACTAACGATAAAACTCCTTATCAACTATCAATATAAATAACTCCTAGAAAATAAATTATCAGATTTTTTTAAAACCCCTTAAAAAAAAATTTAGTAAAAAAATAAATTCAAACTCAATAACATAAACACTCTTCCAAGCGGAAAAAATGTTAAAAAATATCACAATTTATTCCTTTCAAAAGGTTAAAAACATATCCATATTTTTTGAACAAAGTATATAAAAACACAAACTGAAATTGTCAACAAAAAGTTTATCTTAAATAATATAATTTCACAAATTAGGGGTTTTTTTAATGACTTTAAAGATCAAATATATAATTGAACTTAAAGGGCAAATATGTTTAAAAAATATTTAAGAAAAATATACTTTGAAATATAAAAATTATTTTGCAATAGATACAATTTTACAGTGAAAACAATAGCAATAGCGTTATATTATCAGCGTATTTTTCTAAGAAAAAGTAAATAATTTCTTATAATTTTTATTGTTATTTTATAACATAAAGGTACTTTTTTAGAAAAAAGTGATTTAAAAAATTCTTTTTCTTTTTTATTTTTTTTTTACAAAAATCCTTTTTTATAAAAAGCGCTTTTTTACAAAAAGTACTTTTTAATTTTTTTTTACAAAAAGTACTTTTTTATATTTTTTACAAAAAATACTTTTTATTTTTTTTTACAAAAAGTACTTTTTTATTTTTTTTTACAAAAAGAACTATTTTATTTTTTTTTTTACAAAAATTACTTTTTATAAAAAGCACCTTTTTACAAAAAGTACTTTTTTATTTTTTTTTTACAAAAAGTACTTTTTTTACAAAAAGTACTTTATTTTTTTTTTTTTGCAGAAAGCACTTTTTTATTTTTTTACAAAAAGTTCTTTTTTATTTTTTTTACAGAAAGTACTTTTTAATTTTTTTTACAAAAAGTACTTTTTTTAAAAAAAGAACTTTTTTTTACAAAAAGTACTTTTTTTACAAAAAGTACTTTTTTTACAAAAAGGACTTTTTTCAAAAAGTACTTATACTACTACTTTTTTAAAATTTTTTTATTTTTTTTTTAAGGTAGTTTTTTTAAAATGTGCTTTAATTTTGGAAAAAAATATTTAAAGTATTTTTATTTTTGGAACAAAATGGTATATTTTTAAAAAAGTATGCATTGACTAGTTTTTATTGGTCGACCGGTCTACCTGGTCTTTCGGTATGGGCAGGTACACCGAAACCCGGGAAAAGGGGAGATTTAGTTATTAGTATTATTTGATACTAAAGATGTTAATAAAAATTAAAATTTTGCAAATTTTTCTAAATAAAAATTGTTACAACCACATTGCTTTTTGTTTTAAACATTAATATCCGCAATACTTTTAATATAAAACATTGACATCCGCATTAATTTCCATAAAAAACAACAATATCCGAGTTATTTCCTTTGTAAATCTTAAAATCTTCATAATTTTTTATAAACAAAAACATTGACATTTGCATTATTTTCTATAGAAAGTAAATATAAAATTAAATAAATAAATAAAATAAATATTAAATAAATTAATAAAATAAATAAATATTAAATTAAATTTATTTTATTCAACAAATTTACACTACAGCTGATCAAAACAAAAGCGTCGTATGTAAATTGAATTTCAGTAAAGCGTTAAAAGCGTTGACGCGTACAAAGCGTTGAAGCGTGGTATACTTAACATCCACATTATCTTTAATAAAAACCCGTATTTTTTCGATTTATTTGTCAGATTAATTTAATATTAAATATTAATAATATTAACATTACATATTAATATTAACATTACATATTACATATGGTGCTACGGAATTCAGCTCTGGGGTACTGCCTCTGCGTCCAATATAGGGAAAATTCAGAGAATGCAAAATAAAGCCTTGAGGACGATCACGAACGCACCCTGGTATGTTAGGAATTACAACATACATAAAGACCTGAATGTACCCCTGGTCAAAGATGAAATTATTAGACACTGTCAACGCTATTTAACAAAACTGGAAACACACCCCAACATACTAGCCCGTAACTTAACTGATAATCATGGCCACCAGCGTCTAAGGAGGAGGGACACTGCGGATCTGGTCCGCTAATAATAAGGGGAAATAATGGTCCCAGTTGAACCACATAACATTAGTCTGGCACTGGCTGGACTCAACAATTAATATTTAGTTTTAAGATTTGGATAATTATTGTTAGTTCACAGTTTTTAAAAGTGAAGATTCAATAAATAATATAAAATAAAATATGGAAAAAAAAAATATTAATATTTGCATTATTTTCTATAGAAAAATTACCATTTTCTTTATTATCTAGATGAAGCATGACATCCGCGTTAACATATTTTAGAGTAAAAAACTATAGATATCTGCATTATTTTCAATAGTAAACATCGACAAATGCTTTATTTTTGATATTAAAACATTGAAATCCACATTTTTTTTCTTTATCAACATAAACATTTATTAATTTGTTTTTTTTTTTTGAAGCCCTGAAATCCGCAATATTTTTTTGTTTTTAAAAACATATTTGGCACAAAATTTAAAGAATAGCAATTTTTCAGAAAAAAAGATATCCTTATAATTTTGTAAATTAATTCAAATTACAAAACTTCAAAAAATTAGAATTTTTATTACTCCCCAACAAATTGGCAAATATTATATTTAGTTTTAAAATGTGTTATATAAACTTACGTAATTTTGATCTTTTACTGCAATCGAGATTATAAGGCAGATCACATTTTTCCTCATTGGGACTATAATCATTGAACACCATACCATCAGCGCATAATTTTTCTGTAGAAACACCATCACTGTAATTAATTTGTTCAATAGAAAAGAAAGAAAAAAAAAAATAAGTGAAATGAGATGAAAACAGAAAATCATTTCAAATTTGTCACACATTCTAATAGTGAATCTAAATATCTGAGTTTTCATGTGAGATTTCAATAATTTATATATATTTCGCCTAATAAATTACTTTTTGCTAAATTTATATGAATCTATATGAACATTTTCAACAACCATTTATTTCTTTGTATCATTTCAGCTACATATATTACTTCCCTTGAGCCATATGTAAAATGGAGATTTCAAAGGTAATTCAACATTTAATTGAGTGTTTCTTTTATTTAATATATTTTGTCTAGTTTGCCGCTGGGGGAATTTTCTTAATGTGTTTTTGTTATACCTCATTTGAACTTTGGGAGATGTGTGTCTGTCTATTTGTGATAGTGGTATGTGTGTTTATGTATGTGTTTGTATTGGAGTTTATAATTAAGTGTTTAGGGATTTGGTAAATTTATATACATATACAAACGTAATAATTTGTCATTGAAAATGAGTTAAAAATGTGGGTGAGTGATATTAATACCATTTTTGATTTGAAAAAGTGTGAATGTAATTATATTTGATTAAGTGTCAACAAAAATAATTAACATTTAATATTAGGGACAGCTGTGTGAAATGAAAAAATGTATTATATATAATCTATTAAGAAAATCATACAGATCAATAGATGTTCTTAAATTAACTATCTTTAATTCAATTTCTATTGTGATACCAAAATTTAGCTGAAATTTACTTAATTGTCTATTAGAAATTTAAAAAAAAAAAATTTCACTGAGGTTATTACACATTTTTCTTAAAATTTCTAGCTTTATTCTTTTGGATTTATTCATAAATTTTAATTTTGTTAATTAAAAAGTTTTATTTAATAAATCTTTTTGGTCTTTACTAAGCATTTAATTCTGTTTAATTCAATTTTATAAACAGAATAAAAAATACTTTTAGGAGAACTTAATTTGAACGAGTTTATTTTTAATAACAGATGTTAAAGTAAATTTTTAGAATACTTACACACAAGCATGATATTTATCACATTGTTCTGAATCAGGATAGAAACCATTTGGTTCCGGACAATGTTCAGTTGGTACATAATCATCTGCTACTGGTGGAGGATCTGTGGGTCTCTTGGGTAAATGGCGTTGCGATGTCGGATGACCACTCCCCACTCTAAAGCCAGGGCGCTGTGCTAAAGTACAACCTGAAAATGAAGAAGAATATAAAAAATATATAATTTTTTATAAACACGTTATTTGTTGCAATTGTTAAAATTACATAATAAACAATATCACACATTTTTATATTATCTTTTAAATTTTGTTTTGGCAACCAACACATGAAATAAGAAAACATGAAATGATTTTTTTTTCTTTGTTGCATTTGTAACTGTAACATATGTCAAGTGTTACAATATGATCTTTAAAGATATATATTTTTTTTATAAAAAAAATATGAAAAAAATATACAATTACTATGTACTACTACTGTCACGTTATTTATTATTTACTACAAACAATATAAAAAAAACATTGTACCATTAAGGTGGAATTAATTTTCAAGAAATATTAACTCTAAACTCAAAAATACACAAAATGTGTGCAAAAATTTAAATTTATACATTTATTCAAGTTTTAGAAATTAATAAATTTTAAAATCATAAGTTTTTTCAAAGAGTTTTAACTTGTTGCCAGCAAACATTCTTAAAACCTGTAAAAATATAATGTGTAAATTTACACAAAATCTGTGTATAAATTATTTGATAAATTATTTTCCTTTATTGCACTTTTCATAACTAAACAAACATTATTGTAGTAATATTTTTGTTTTGTTTTTCTAAATAATTATCAAATATTTTTAAAATTACACAACAAAGGTGTAAATAAACACCATAACAATCATTTCTATAAGCTAGATTGTCTTGACTTAATTGTGACATCATTCTTCAATCTTGTGTTTTCAAAGAATTTTTAAACTTGTTCATAAATAATCTTAAATTAAAAAAAAACTATATATAAAATTACACCAAATATGTGTAACAATTTAATGATAAATTATGTTATTTTATTGCAGATATTTTTCAGACATATTTTTGCAAATACTTTTGAAATTTTTTCTAAAAATTTAACAACAATGTTTAAGGTTAAACAAAAATTAAATTAAATTCTCCTTAATCCGATAATGACGTTTTTCAAATATATTGTGTGTTTTTTAATTTAAATCTTTCAACATATTAAAAGTAAATTTCCACATCAAGTTTTTTTTAACATACAAATGTTTATAAAAAAACATTAGTTGTTTATTCTCCAAACAAAATCTAAATTATTTTTAAAATTAAACAAAATCAGTGTAAATGTTTTTTGTTAAAAACTTCTTTAAAAAAAATTAAATAAAATGGTCTTTGCCTTTAAAAATGTGAATTTACACTTTTTTTTTATTTTATATACATACTTTTTTTAAATACAACATGTTTAAATTGCATTATTTCTTTTTTTAAATATAACTGTTACTGAAGGGATTTCTTATTTCAAAATGACATGTTATAAGGTTAAGAGCTTCCCTATTTAACTTACCATCATATGAAGAAAATAATCATGTAACAAAAAGTTAAACTGTCAGTATGTCAGTGTAAAAGTAGTATTTTGCTATTATATACGCATAAATTGTTTGGTATTGTATCTGTGTGGTTGTAAATTAAATTTACAGCAACTACATTTTTATCTGCACTTTTATATTCTGGCAATTTTCTTTTTTTTACAAAGAATATTTTCTTTAAAAGCATTGTAATTGTTTTTCTATCAATGCATTCATGTTAAATACAAATTTTGCTATTTTATGCAATAATTTTCAAAACTTAATTATATTTTTGGCATTAAATGTATATATTTATTTTTTAATTTTCCGCTTGTCAAATTTAATAAATTTTATTTAAAAAAAAATTTGAATTAGATGGAAAAATAAAATAATGTTTATAGATGTATGTAACAACTTAATTTAAGCATTTTAGAGCTATTTTTACATTTTCAAATTTTCATTTACAACTTTTGAATCCTCGATTCTGAATTTAGTTTTTTTCACATTTACACATTTACTATTAACCTTATACATGTATGTATGTAAGTCAATATGTAAATGCTTTTTACAAACACACACACATAAAATATTCCTTTAAGGCATCTTTAAATTAAAGTCAACCCAAAAAAGGTAACTTTATACGTAAACCGGATATTAAGGATAGCATTAGGAAGTCAACACATTTTTCCTATAGGAAATTTTGTATACATACTTATGTAAATATAACGAAACCTCAAGGTTTCCTAACACAATTTTAAATAATCATGATAAAAGGAAAAAAGGCTTAACAAAAAGTAAAAGTGTTGAAGTGATCATACACTATATATTATATGAACACTACGCATTTCGTTTTTATTAAATATTGTGCTAAAAAATCATTTAATATTTGTGTTACTAGAAAGAAACAGAAATTTAAATTTTTCATTTTAAAAAATCAGTTCAAATAAAACTATTAAAGTTTATTTAATCATTAATATGTTAGGAATTTCATAAACATTGTTTAAAATTAATTTAAATTTGTTTAAATTTTTTTATTGATCTATTTGCATTTTTTTTTTAATTTAACATTGATGTTTACAATTAAACAAAATTTGTGTAAATTAACATAGTATATTTTTTTTTTGGTATATTTTAGTTGTGGTTTTAAAATAAATTTATTAAAATTAAATAAATATTAGCTAGAGAACTTCTACTACACCAAATGGTGTAAAAATAATACACACAATAATTATAGTTTCACTAGCTAAAGAAACTCTTTTCAATTATATTTGGGTACTTTTTACAAAAAATTTAACAGCAATGTTTAAAATTAAACATCAGTGTAAATTTTTGATTTTTACTAATTCAACAATTTTAGGATATATTTAAGCATGCCCAAAACATGTTTATTTATATACAATATGTAATGTATAAAATTAGACTAAATATGTGTATATATTTTTTTAAAGTTTCTAAAATTAAACAAAAGTTTTTCTGTTACAATTTATTTTGATTGTTTTTTTCTTTGATATTTGAAATGTTGAAAAACGCTTCTAGATAATTTAATGAGTTTTAACAGTTATTTCAAGAAATTCTCAACGTCGTCCCCTGCCGATTTCCTTAGGCGACAATGAAATCCGGATAGGAATGAGAAGTGTTTTTTTTATAATTTGCTAAATTAGTTTTGAGATTCTAGTAAATTTATTACTTAAATTTTCTTTATAATATTTTCTGTATTTTCTAAAAATTAAACAATGATATTTAAAATTAAACAAAAAATGTGTAAATCTTTATTAACAGCTTTATAATTGTTTTAGGGTTTATAGAATTAGAATGAAATTATAAATTCTGTAATAAATTGGTTATGTTTAAAATTAAACAAAATAAGTGTAATTATTTGCTGATAACTATATTTTCTGCTAATACATTAGTATTAACAGAAATTTTGTAATTTTTTGTGTAACGAATTCATTACGAAGTTTTTAAACAAAATATATGCAAATTTCAACATTGTCTTTAGATTATTTTATATGTATTTTCAAAAAATTTGAATTAACAACTAAATTTACACATTTGTTGTGTAAATTTTAACATTTTCAGTTTTCTTTTCTACACTTTAAAGTTTTCCATGTAACTAATGCGGAGTTTTTTGTACACATACAAATTTCTGTCTCTGTGTGTATGTGCTAATTTCAAAATTTATTTGTATACATCTTTCCTTCTACATTATGGGACAAATTAAGAGCTCAGAAAATTAGCGTTGAGGGATTAATTAGTTGACACTTGAAAATGTCAAAAACTTTACACACAAAAGCATGTTCTATAAACTAAATACTACATGTGTGTATGTGTGTTTATTACCCGCAAGAACATGCTTATAATTTAGTTATTTTTACTATGTTAATTGTTGGGTTTTCCCAATTTTTTCTTCCTCAATTTCCTTTAGCAACCATGCATATGAGAGGAAATATGTACTTTCATATCATGATAAATGGAAGGACGGCTAGAAAATTTGTTACATCAGTTAAGATGTTAGTTAATGAGTAACTAAAGTACTTATATTATGTGACTTCATACATATGTATGTATGTTTATTGTACATACAAACATCGTATAAAAGTGTGTAAGTGTTTTATGCAAGAAAATTAAATGCAATTCCTTAGAAAGTAATTAAAACTAGAAAGCTATAAAATACTTATATTTAAAAAATATGTTGGAAGAAAGTGAAATACATTTAATATAATGTAAGATATTGTAAAAGAAAATGTGTTAAAAGAACTACTTTTATAAATGCAAATAAAGCTTTTAAAGAAAATTTTAGATGGAATACTAATAATACTTACAAGTTGCTAACATCATAGATAATTTAAAATATGAATTAAGATTTCTTAAAATTTTACTATTAAACAAGAGTTATAATAAAATAGTTCTAAAACTTTCTTGCTTATATATTAACAAATATTCAGAAACTATTTTCAGTAATGATGTCTTTTTAAATACACTCAAAGAAAAAGCTTTAATAGATTTTTGCTGTTTCATAAATTGAATTTTATTCTGACTTCTGCGAAAGTCTAATAAAACTTAATTTTTGACCTAAAAATACAAATATTTTTAACAATATTTTCTTTTATATTTCAATATTTAGCGAATACAAAAATCCTAATAAAATTATTTTATATTTTTAGGCAAAACCTAATGAATTTAATTTAATAAAAATCGATTTATTAAAAGTACAAATAAAAACTCTATGAGTGTATAAAGAAACATGCCTTAAATATGATAAAGAATTTTTAAATAATTTCTGTAAAATTTTAAAAATTAAAACAAAAAGAAACCATATATGAAACTGCTTCATAAATATGTTGAAGTATTTTTCTTCGAGTGTATTACTAGATTATTTGTAATTTAACTAAATGTTATTAAGAGAAAGTATTTTTGTTTTCCTTATTAAGAGACGACAATTGATTACAATAATTAATATAAATTAACATAATTAACCGCAATGTATTGTGTTTAATGCTAAGGACAGACTGATGAATATTATCATATATTAAATGATGTAACATAAATAACAATATCATGTCATAAAAATATCAAAATTTTTTAAATTTTTTCTCCAATAAAACTCTGTGTACTCTGCTCACTTTTTGGTCAAAAAATTTAGTATCAAAAATTAATTATACTATTCTTGAAAGGAAAAAATATTTTAGTACCCATCTAAAAATCGAAATATATATGAGCATACATGATCATACATGGGCCTGTATATGATCATACATAGGCATACATGGTCATATACGTCCATACATTGTTCAATATATGACCATACATGATCTCATATATGATCATATATCTTCGGATCCGAAATTTGAGGGTATATGGACGTATATACGAGCATACATGAATAATATATGAGCATGTATGATAATATATGCACATATATCACCATATACCCTCAAATTTCGGATCCGAAGATATATGGTCATATATGAGATCATGCATGGACGTATATGACCATGTATGCCCATGTATGATCATATACAAGCCCATGTATGATCATGTATGTTCATATATATTTCGATTTTTAGATGGGTATATTTAAAATTTTTTAAATACCTAATAGTATACCGATCGAATCATTTTTAGAGTCGATTTTATTTAGTTTACTGTTTTGTAGTTTAAAAAAAATAAAAAATGTTCAGTTCAGTAAAAAATAATAGAAAATACATTTATTTTTCAAAGAAATATTTTTTTTAACTTTTTATACATTTGATTTACTGCCATTTACCGATTTTTTCAGTTTCATTTATTTTTTTAATTTTTTTTTTTAAATTTAATAAAATTTTACTCACACAACGGAAATTTGGGTTTTACTTGTTTCCGTTACAATTACTACAAATTTTAATTTTAATTTGTTTCAAAAAATAAAAGTACAAAATACCGAAAATATTTCAAATAAATGAGTAAACATTTATTTTTACGCAATTGGTAGGTGAAATTTTAACATTTATTTGTATTTAAATAATCATTTGTTTTTACTGATGTCAGTTGAAAGCAAATATACGGGGTTTTAAATGAAATATCATTTCTTTTAAATGATATTTTCTGTTATTTTAACCTACAAACTACCAAAATAATTTTATGAAATATAAGTCCAAAGACAAATCCTATTAATTTTAGTCCATGTTTGAACATAATAAAAATGTTGTATATTTTTAATCATTTATTAAACATTTTTGAACACAAGTTCATTTCAGCTTATTAAAATTACGGATTTTAACATTTTGAAAGTTTACCCAGAATGCTGTAGGGTATCATATCATAGGTATTGACTAGTGGTCACTTATATGTTATTAAATCCGTTCGCTCATTTATTGATTTCACTATCCCTCCATTAAAATTATAACTTAATGATTCCAACATTTAAAACATTTTATATTTTATACAATTAAATGCGTTTATCTGATACAAGTTTTTTTTTGTAATTTTCCTGTAGTTCACACCCAGTTTAGTTAAAACGGAATAAAATATTGCTCCAAAAGCTTTGTCAATTGTTGTTATCACTATCGTCGTCACCAACATCTTGCTAACTTGATTATGTCAGTGTTGTTGTCTTTTTGTCTTAGCAACTGTATGTAAGTTGTTTTCAATGTTAACTGATGTCGTTTCCTTTTGTTTACCTGCACTATAATCTACTCCATATATGGGATTAATTAAGTGTACTAATTAAATGACGATTTTATTAGCATTGTATTGATATAATAAAAAATAAATTCGTGCTTTTTATAAAAGCAAACAATGGTCGAATTTAAAATAAACTGACGTTATATCGGTAAAAAACATATATATCAATTTTAAGTGGTTTTATACACTCACTCGTTACCGAATGTAGTTTATTTAAAAAGTAATACGTAGAGTTTGTTTTTAAATGAAAAATCAATTTAAATTTATAGAAATATATTTTTTTTTAACTATTTAAATCAGTCATTCAAAAAACAAACTATAAAATTTTACAGACATTCAATAGGAGTTGATATTTTTTGTTAAATGTAAAATTTTATGTTGTCTGTTTCTAAAAATAAAAATTCATATAATTCCTTTTTGTTTTTTTTTACAAAAATAATTTGTTTATATACAAAATTATTTCAATAAAAATTATAAGAAATTATTCAAATATACATACACACATAGAAAATAAAAATATATACATCTGCGTGTGTGTTATGTTTTGTAAAATTACATACAAATTAAAAAATTTCAATTTGAAAAACAAATCACAAAAATTGTTTTTTCTACGTTTTGTCAGTTAAAAATTGATGTTTTTTTTTAAACAACTTTCAATTGCTCTTACTACTTTTGTCGATTATTAAACAAAGATGGCTGAATATAATGCAAAATCTTTAGTCCTCTTTTTAATTGTATTTTCGTTTAATTTAATATGTATTTTAGATTATTTTTAACACAATAATATTGTGAGTGTATGTATAAGTACGATTTCAATATCATTAGTAATGTTGTTAATAATTTTTTTGTACTGAAATTTCAATAATAATGAAATATTCCCAAATATGATCTACTCCATAAAAAATCTCGTTCTGCACTAATTGTTTGACAGTTGAAAGTCAAACACATCTGGTTGCGAATTGTTTTTAATGTTTTTTTTTTACCTCGGTGTGTGTTTTATTTTTATCAAGTTTTAGTTAAATTTTATTGCCATTGAGTATAAAATGATTGTTTTTTTTAAATGTTTGTTTTAAGCATATTTTTTTATGCACACGTACGTTTACAATCTGCTGACCATGACTAAGAATAAATAATATAAAAAGTATAAAGTCAAGTAGGTTAGGTTGAAAACAAGGAATCGAAAGTGAAGATCCAAAAGTGGGGCATACACTTAGGCTACGTTTTCACTAAATATGTTTTACATGTGTTTTGAACCAAAACACTGTTTTGTACTGTTCGCCAAAACAACATGATTTGCTCAAAACACGAAAGTGGAAACGTAGCTTTAAGCCCGAAAGTCATTTCTTTATCTACAGTCAAGTAGAAGATAATTTAAATAAAAAATGTTCATTAGTCAAAAATTTAATTAAGGTTAAATAAAACTCCTCTTTCAACGTTTTTAAATCATATACAGAATCTATATCCAACATTTAGGCTTTATTTATAATACAAAACTTTAGCATATTTTGGGGCGTTTTATTATTAATTTTTTTAATTTCCCTATTTAATACATTGTTTTTGTATGTTTTTCATTACAAATCCCTAGATTTCAATCGGCATTTATCTATGCATTATTTTTGTTTAATAACAAAGATTATACAGGGTGTCCACCGGGAGGGTATACTACTTTGTTTGTTTATAATTTTTGATTAAATGAAAGAGAATGGAGCAGATAAATGTCCGCCTCTGTTAGCCTCACAAATGCGAGTCTTTTGAGCACATTTTTCATCACATTCTCACACATTTCACGCGGTATTTCATTTCATTTTGTTTGAGTTGCTCAAGCGTTTGCTTGCATTAACCTTGCTTTTCAGACATCCCCACAAAAGGAAGTCCGGAGCAGTCAAATCAGGCGACCGTGGAGGCCAATCAACATCACCATTTCTTAAAATAACTTGTTGTGGAAAGAGGTCTCGCAGTAATTCCATTGTTATCCTGGTTGTATGCGATGTGGTTCCGTCTTGTTGATACCACATGTTAATCAAGCCCAAAGCATGTAGTTGTGGCGTTAAAAAGTTTTCAATCATATCACGATATCGCTCCCCATTCACAGTTACCGTTACGCCTTTTTCATTTTCCAATGATTCCTCTTGACCAAATTGCACACCAGACTGCCACTTTTAATGGATGCAAAGGTGACTGATGAATTATTTGAGGGTTTTCCATTGCCCAGAACCGACTATTCTGTTTATTCACATAACGATTTAAATGAAAATGTGCCTCTTCACTCATTATGATTTTTTCATGAAAACCGGGGTTGTCATGGGCGAGCTGTAACATCCTATTGGCATTTGTACAGCGGCGTAAATGGTCTTCTTCAATCATAAATGGAAACAAATGCAAATCCGTGTGAAAAATTGTGGCCAAAGTTGTTCTTTGAAGACCAAGCTCCTGAGCACGGCGTCGAATTGAAGTTGATGGATTGCTTGAACACTTTCTTGAGCAGCAGTAATGTTTTTAACCGATCCTGTAGTACCTACCAGACCCTCTTTCTTCGAAATCATTCACTACACGATAAATAGTGCGTTTTGTTGGAACGTTGTTTCTCCCAAAAATTTCACGTAACTTTCTCATTTTCACAGTAATTGATAATAAATTTTGATAAAATGTTTTAACGATTAAAACACGTTGGTTTATCGAATATTTTTTCCATAATAAATTTGCCACGTGTCTACTTCACGACTGCCAAATAAGAACTGTCAAGACTAATGTTTACCAAAATGGCCGCAAAACAAAGTAGTATACCTTTCCGGCGGACACCCTGTATAATTATAAATTTCAAAAAACAACACAAAATGTTTATATGTGTTTTAAAATCACAGTTCTAAATATTTAATACGATTTAAAATGCCTAATTTTAACACATTGTTGTTGATATTTCAATCAGATATGCAACATGACCCCTTATATAAAAAGAAATATGTAAAATTTGATCACATAGATTTTTAAATAAAAATATTTATGTTATTTATGTACAATTAATTTGAAAATGACATAAAAAAAAACAAACACACACACACACACACAAAAATATAAAACGTGATTTACCAAATTATTTTCAAATTATGTAAATAAACATGTAAAATCATGTCACAATTTATAAATTACATGATTGAACATTTTTATTTTGTTTTTTAAACAAGTTGTTTTTAGATATTGTTTGGTGGTTCTCGGATAATGTTATAGGTTAAAAGTAGAAAAGATGGGGTTTTGTAACCCTTTTTTTTATTTTTAAAATTATTAAATTTAGTTTTAGATTTTTCAATTCATATTTTGGGAAACTATTGCTTCAAAATGTCATTGTCTATGAACAGAAAATATATACAAAATTATGTTTTTGTAATTAAAGATGTTTACACATAATTTTTGTAAATACAAGAAAAAAAATTTTTAAAAAGACATCAACAATAAAAATTGTAAATACAAACAACTTTTTGTTTCTAACTAATTTAAATATCAACAATAACAATGTACAAACATTTCTAATAAAAAATTTGTTAGAAATCGAATTTGAATTTAAGCAAATATTTTTAATTACTTAAAATTTTGTGATAACTTTTTCTGTATGTCATTCATACCATGACACATAGTTCCAAATTTGTTCTAAATCGAAAATTCAGACAAAAAATTAAAATCAACTAGAAACATTATTTAATTAAATATTTATATTTTTGAAGTGAAACTAAGTTTGTTTTCTTTATAATTTTACTTATTTTTTAAATGGGAAAAAATCTAAAATATTGTAATAATAAGTTGAATATGAAAAAAGATTTTTTTAACTACAGGGTGGAGCAAAAATAACCTTCCGATGTTTTTTGGTTGTAATTAAAAAAAAAATGAAAAACTTTGATTCTTCTTGTGGGTTATTTTTATTTGGTCTTTTAATTTTTTTTACATCAAGTCAAGAATATAATGTCATGTAAATGGCCGCCGCCACAGTTGATTGTCATTTGAGCCCTTTTTATGGCATTTTCCATCACTTTGGCCAAAACTTCCGGCGATAGGTCCTCACATTCTTGACGGATATTGTCTTTAAGAGCTGCAAGAGTCTGAGGCTTGTTGACATTAACCCGCGACTTCAAAAAGCCCCACAAAAAGAAGTCTGGAGCGGTCAAATCAGGCGATCTTGCTGGCCAGTGCAAATCGCCAAAACGGGAGATTTGGCGCCCGGAAAATGCATCCTTCAGCATATCGGTTGTGGCAAGTGCAGTGTGTGGCGTTGCACCGTCCTGTTGGAACCACATGTTTTCCAATCCCAATTCATTAAGTTGCGGCAAAAAGAACTCGTTGATCATTGCTCTGTAGCGCTCACCATTCACAGTAACGGTTTGGCCCGCTACGTCTTCGAAGAAAAAAGGTCCGATGACTCCTCCAGCGAAAACAGCACACCATACAGTGACTTTGAGCGGGTGTAATGGCTCTTCGTGGGTTACACGCGGATTTTCAGTGCCCCAGAAGCGTAAATTTTGCTTATTTACGTACCCGCTAAGATGGAAATGGCCCTCATCACTCAGGATTATTTTTGATGAAAAATCATCTTCATTATTGCTCAAATAAATAGTCACCAATATTCCGCGTTCTGGAGCAGTGTAGCGTAACATTGTTTATTAACGTGTATTTCGTATGTGTTTACTACACAAATGTCAAAACAGAACTGACATTAGGGGCCAATCGCAAAATTTATAGCATTTTCTGATAGGAGGATTACTTTTGCGCCACCTTGTAGATTAATTTTTACTTTAATAAAAAACATACTTAAGATGTTCATTCACATACGAGAATTAAATCGATTTAACTGCGATTTTTTACTCTGATGGTTTTTATCCATTTAACACATTCCTTCTTTTTTTCTGTTATTTTTACTTTCTTCCACAAATATTTATAAATCTCCAAAACTAGTTCATTTCATTTACTATTTATTTTGGCAGTTATATTTCGAAATATCTTTTTTGTTTAAATATTTTGTTTTAAAATTTTCCACAATTTTTTGGTTTTAAGGGTCTGATTATGCATTAACATGCTCAATGTTGTAAAAATATTGTTATGTGACGTGAAATTGTATGTTTGTATGCCAATGCGGTTATTTTAACAAACAAATGAAATGCGAATATGTTTAGCTTAGTTACAATAAAAGCGTCAAGCTAAGAAAATTTGTATACACCGTCAAGTCTTTCGGCTATATTTAAGCCCGTATGACACTAGATTTTTTTTTAACTTTTTCTTGACTTTTTCAGATTTTTTTAAACTTTTTCGTAAATAATCAAAAACTTGAATAAAACCCTAAAAAACGTCAAGAAAATGTTAAGAAAAGTAGCTTGTGTCATGAAGGCTTTAATAAAGTCTTCGATTAGATTTGCTTATCTGTAGCTCTTTTTACACTTTTTTGTCGCTATCGCTTAACGTTGTCATTGTATTTGAACTCTAGTATTGTGGATTTTTGGTTGTTTGTATAAAAATGTATTTTATTTATGTGTTTGCTATATTTATTGAATATTGAGATAAACTAAAATAAGCAACGAGATAAGTTGAACAAAAACAACAAATATATTAAAATTTTATGAAATTTTACAAAAAATTAATTTTATATAAATAAAATTTTTATATAGATTCAATTTGGCTAAATCCATATTAAAATGTTCATTTAGAAAAAAAATTGGTTAATTTTATATGGGCATACATGACTATATGTATATATATGACTATGATAATATACACTCACCAAAAAAAGTCTGTAATGGCAACTGAAAATCTTGCAGTTATTACGGAATATTTTGCTAATTTGAGCCCAGAGGTATTTTTTGCTAATCTTAGCAACACATGTCTTCTGACGTGTAGTAAAGGGTGTCCCAAGAAGAACGCAATTTTTAAATTTTAAATAAAACACAGATATTTAAAAAAAAATCGTAAAACTTTATTATATTATATATATAAAGTAGACAGAAAGAGGTTATGTATGAGGTTATGTATGAGGTTATGTATGGAACAATATATCGTGCAGATGGCCGCCGCAGCTTTGCTGGCATGCACGCGATCTTTAAATGAAATTTTCAATGACCGTTTTGCATGAATGCTGCGGTATTTCATTAATGCAGCGTCCAATTTCCTCTTTTAAGGCTTGAGTCGTCGTCGGCTTATTCGCGTAAACAATCGACTTCAAAAAACCCCAAAGAAAAAAATCTAATGGTGTTAAATCGCACGATCTAGGCGGCCAATTCTGATCTCCAAAACGCGAAATAACACGACCGGGAAATGACTGATGCAGCAATTGAATTGTTTCTCAGGCTGTATGACATGTGGCGCCGTCTTGTTGGAACCACATGCCCTCCACATTAATTTCTTCAATTCTAGGCAAGAAAAAACTGGTTATCATTTCACGATACCGAACACCATTGACTGTTTGCGCTTGACCTGCCTCATTTTCATAAAAAAAAGGTCCAATGATTCCTCCAGCCCAAAAACCACACCACACAGTGACACGTTGAGGATGCATTTGCTTCTCGTGAATCTTTCGACGATTTTCCTCACCCCAAATGCGACAATTCTGCCTATTGACGAAGCCATCAAGATGAAAATGGGCCTCGTCACTGAAGATAATTTTATCGGCAAAATCAGCATTTTCATGTTGTCTATCCAATACCCAATTAACGAACTCCCTTCGCTGTCCATGGTCAGCTGGCTTCAGTTCCTGAGTCAATGGAACTTTGTATGCATGAAGATGCAAATCTTTCGTCAAAATTCGCTGCAAAGTGGATTTGGAGACACCAATTTGCTGAGCTCGGTGTCGAATTGAGGTGGATGGAGTTTGAGCGCCATCATTACGTACAGCTGCGACATTTTCGGTCGATCGACCTGGTCGATGGCGCGTTGTTGTCTTTACATCACTAACAGACCCAGTTTCGGCAAATTTATCCATTAATCTCTTTACAGTTGATTCTTTTGGAGCATTATTGTGACCCCAAATTGATCGCAATTTGCGAGCTGTAGCCGCAAAACTTTCACCATATTGGTAAAACAATTTCACAATGAGAATGCGTTGTTCATTCGTGTAGCGCTCCATTTTTACTAACCTCGTACCTTCTACTAGCAAACAATAACAATTGTTCAAATGTCAAACAATGACACTTCGAATGTTGCCAGATTTAAAAATTGCGTTCTTCTTGGGACACCCTTTATAATGAATTTAGTAGAAAAATAAATTTTAGTAAACTTTTTGTAAAGTGGAATTTATAATCGGTTTTCTAAAATCAGCAAAAAAATTTACTAAATATTATTAGTACTAATATAATCAAATTAGTAAGCGCTACTAAATTTTAGTAAATTGCTGTAAACTCAATGTATTGTAAAATATAGCAAAACTTTAAAAAAAATTATTAAAATTCAGAAATTAACTCAATTATTTTTAGATACACTTGTTACACTTTAAAGCTGCTAATTTCTTTTGAAATTGCCTTACGAATTTGAATATTCAAATTTATATTTGTATTATCGAACATATTTTATTTATTTTTTTTTTCAAAAAATATTTTAAACAAAATTAAAAAAAAAAATTTAAGGCTTAAAAATTAATAATAACAAACGAATTTATCATTTTGTATTAATTTTCTAAATTTTGTTGTGAAAATTATTTTTAATTGTTTTAAGGGCTGATTTTTAGAACTAAATAAGATTTTTAGTGATATTTTAAGTGGATGTCCTATTTTTGGACATGAGCCCGTTGTGAAAAGTATCTTCACTTCTGATCCCTTTTTTCAACCTATGTAACATTTTAAGGTTATTTAAGTTTGTAGGTATAAGTTTTAATTATTAAAAATAACATTTCCTTTAATATTCACTTTTTTAAAAGTAGTAAATTTTCTTTGCTAATTTAAGCAAATCGGTTTTCAAAAATTTGTAAAACGATTTCTGATGTGCAACAAAAATTTGTAAATATTCTGTAAAAATTCTGTAATATGTAGAACTACACTAAATAATATTTTTTTTTTTTACTAAAAATCAGTACAAAAATAGTAAAGTGGGATTGAAAACCGTTTACATATTTTTCTACTAACTTTTTCTTCTGAGTGAATGACTATATATAATCTCATAAATTTCCTTAAAATGTTCGCATCCAAAATTTGAGGGTATATGGCCGAATACGGTCATATATGATTACAAATGAGCATATATGATCATATAAAAAATATACGGCCCTCAAATTTCGGATCCAAAGATATATGATCAAATAAGAGATCATGTATGGTCATTTATTGTACAATGCATGGACGTTTGTTATAAATAAGAACATGTATGATCATGCATGACCATATATATTTCGATTTTTACATGGGTGATCAAAAAGATTGGATTAATGCGTATTAGATTAAAATCATCATATTAAAACTAAAATTTCATATTTTCAAAAAATTTCCATTATCAAAATATATGATACATTCTATTTTTTAATTAAAAATAATTCAATTCTAAAAATTTCGTTGATTTGCATGAAACTAAGAATTTGAAAATGCATTTAAAATATAAAATAGATTAACTTATTACATTGAATTATGAATATAAATATTTATGTTATAATACATATACTAATGGTCAGAAGTTGATACATCGTAACTGAGTGAGTGTTAAATTCCAACAGCAGTTATGCATGCCACACAATTTCTTCATCATACGGAATGCTCTTGGCATTCCTATATCAAGTGTCAGTTTCATGGTCATTTACAAGTTGTCAACTTATAACCATCTATACTCGTATAATAATTATAATTTCCATAAAACTCATTTTAAATATTATATTGTCTATTATATAAATGGAAAATGCCTTATAATAGGCAAACAAAATGTATTTTTGTAATTTTCTTAGTTTTTAATAACAAAATTTGCATTTTGTGGTAATTTAAATTCTTTAAATCCAATTAAAATTTATAATAAGTCTTATTATTTATAAAAAGATTAGCACAAATTGATATGAAAAACAACATGTGGTTATTAAAGTTATAAAATTTTGGTTAAATTTTCATAAACTAACTTAAAGTCCAAGAATTTTCTTGAAAAGTGTTAGTAAATATAAACTAAAAGATAAAAATCTCTTTAACTTACACTGCAAAAGTTTTCAATGCAATTTGAACCTAACAAAATTTTGAAATCATTTAAATGAAATTTTTTTTTCTTTATTCTTTTTATTAAAAAAAAAAAAAATTGGTACATTCTCCCAAAGGAAAAATTGTTAAAAATGTTTAGAGTGAAAAAAAATTTTAAGGTGAAGGAAAATTAAACAAGAACGCTGAATTTTCCGCTAGATTTCATGTTTATGTTTTAGTTCTTGCTTAAACAAAATCGATTATAGTTAAAAATGTATAAAAATATTAAACAATTTGTTGAGATCAATATGAATTTATTTGTGTAGAACACACATTTTCTGGCTTTTGCCAAAAAAGATCTTATTTTTTTTAATGTTGGGGTAAAATGACATTACTCCGATGGAAATTTGTCCAATTTCGGGTTTTTTGGGATTATGTCCGAAAATGTTTGGTACATATTCTCCACTCTGGAAGTTTAAACTATGATCGAGACATTTTCGATCGTAATCCCCAGAAAATATTAACATAAAGTTTCTATTTAAGGACATTATAACTTCCACCAATTTATTTGGGGTATATCCAGCAGCGGCTTTGCTCACTAAAACTTTTCTTGTTATTCATACCATGAAACAAATAATGTTTCCTTTATAATTCCAATAAATATGATCATAGCACCCATTGGCATTTACAAATGGTCATAAACCCCTTTTCGATTATTGGAACAAATTTTCAGATATAATTCCAAAACTAGATATTGGCATAATGTCCGAATACATTTTTTCAACGTAAACATTTTTCAACATTTTTTTTTTTTAATTTTATTTTAAATTTAATTTTTTTATTTATTTTTCATTCCCGCCCTCCCCCTTTTTAGGGATGTTTTTAAGCTTTTTTAGAATTGAGCCAAAAAAAATACCGTTATGTGGGGTAGTTAGAGGGTTACTATATTCCAGAAAAATATTTGCGTTAATATTTTTTACAAAGTTGCTGAACGTACCCTACTCGTTAGATGTAAAGAACACATAGTTTCATATAACGATATACTACACGAACAGGCCAAAGGTGGAAAACGTTAACTCCCTACACTCAGAAAAACAAGTTAGTAGAAAAATTTTTAAACGGTTTTCAATTCCACTTTACTATTTTTGTACTGATCTTTAGTAAAAAAATATTATTTAGCAAATCTTTTTGCTATTTACATTTTACAAATTACAGAATTCTAACAGAATATTTACAAAATTTTTTGTTGCTAATTTCAGAAATCATTTTACAAATTTTTGAAAACCGATTTGCTAAAATTAGCAAAAAAAATTAAGGAAATGTTTTTTCTAATTATTATACTAAAAAAAGGGATCGGAAGTGAATATACACCCTCATGTCTAAAAATAGGACATTCACTTAAAAAAGCACTAAAAAGTTTTTTTAGTTCAAAAATCAGCCCTAAAAATAATTAAATTTTGACCTTAAAAGCAAAAAAAAATTGATTAAAATATTTTTCAAAACAGAAATTACCAAATTAAAACAAAATGCTAAATTCGTTTGTTTTTAAAATTTTTAAGCCTTTACTTTTTTTTAATTTTGTCTAAAATATTAAAAAAAAATAAATAAATAAAATAAAATAAAAAAATTTTGATGCCCGATAAAAAAAAATTGATATTTTGTACTAATATTAATAATACTTAGAAATTTTTTTTGCTGATTTTGGCAAACAGATTTTAAATTCCACATTACAAAAAGTTTACTAAAATTTAGTAGCGGCAGCTAATTTTTCTACAAATTTCATTGTTAAGATTAGCAAAATTTTCAGTTGTCATTACAGAATTTTTTTGGTGAGTGTAAAATAAAATTCCCATGTGATCTTTAAAAACGCCGATACAAGTAAAATTTTTTTGTCTCTTTTACCAGAATCAATTGTCAAAACCCCGTTATTTTCGAAATTGTTTAACAGTGTCAATTAAAATTTTAATTACTTGATCAATCCAAATTCTGAGTAATCGATTTATGGCACATCCCTACGTTTAACCTATTGCAACTTGTATAATTTTGCAACGTAATATTACTCGTATGTACAAAAAAAAATAAATCATGTTAATCCAGTTTGGTAAATAAATGTTCATGTTTTCTTTTTTATTTTGTAATTCTCTATAAACGTCATTGAATTTGACTCACCTATGATCATGGCAAATATGCATAACTTGATAAACGCCATTTTAGTTAAAATTGCTAGGAAAATAAATTTATTTTTAGTACAAATTATTTTAAATTACTGTATTTTTAATATATTTTTTAAATTTCATGTAATTATTTTTTATAAATTAAATTAAATTTTTATGCAAATTTTTTCTTTTGTTTTTTTCTTTCTTTTTAAATGGAATTTACATAAAATATATTCTTTTGTATTCCACACCTTCTTTTTTTAACACTAGATTAAAAAATGTATTAAAACTATTTTATTTTTTTCTTTAAACAAATCGATTTGCTCTCTTTGCGTTCACTTTAAAGACTAGAAGTCAATGAAGGTTGTTTCCATGTTAAATAATGGAAAATTAATAAAAAAAAAAGTTGAAGTTAAACTTAAAGACAACAAACCAAGTTGAGTTTCTTTTAATATTACAATCAACCCTATTTTGACGATTTAGCATTAATTTGAAAGATGTTGGTTATAAAATGATTTGCTTATATTGTTAAAAGAGGTATGAGTGTATTTTCTTAATGACAAACCTTAAGCCACAGGCAGCATTCATGCATGTTGTTGGTGGTGGTGGTGGTGTGGGAAATGTTAGCTACACATAGTTGAATTACTCGTTTTTAAAAAATCACGTTTTTTAATCATAATTATTTAATTTTTTTTTTTTATTATTTTTACTTTAAATTCACTTTGGTCTTAAAATGCGAAATGCAATTGTTATTGTGTATCATATAAATAAGGTGGTAGTAATTTAATCAATATTTGATTTTGGCAAAAACTGGCAGTAGCAGAACATTATTTTAAACTAAAATTTGGAGATAGCTTTTCACATATTCCCCTATAACTTTTAATACCAAAGTGATCAGGAACATTATCAACAGTTCAGAACACC
Source organism: Eustalomyia histrio (assembly GCA_949748255.1). NCBI lineage: Eukaryota > Metazoa > Arthropoda > Insecta > Diptera > Anthomyiidae > Eustalomyia > Eustalomyia histrio. The sequence continues at coordinate 149,278,580 of OX456526.1, forward strand.
TCCACTGATGATTGGAGCCGAGACTGCCAACAGTAAAACATCATTAGATCAACTTTGTAATAAAAATTAGAAATATTTTATTATATTATAAAAAATAATAAATCACAGTTAAACTGGAGGTATTTAGCGAGCTATGGGGATACATTAGAGTATTCAAAACCGAAACGAAAACCGGTCAACCGGTTTCTTTTTTTTTTAAATCCGATCGATTTTGTAAATTCGAAGAGAACCGAAAACCGGTCTTTTTTGTTCGGTTATCCGGTTTTTTTAATTACATCATCAACTGAGTTACTTGGTCACTTTTATTATTTCCGAACACTTTTATAATCGTTTGTTTGGTTATGAAGATTCAGATGTAAGTCTGATAGATTCCGATAGACTTAACTTTGGATATTCCAAATTCAAATAGTTTAATTTCTGATCTAAATAACGTAATAAACAGTATTCAAAATCCTAAAAAAGAGACTGTACAAAATCATTCATCATTATATGTGACCTTCTCCGAGAAAAGGGACTTAGTGTGTGAAAATAAATTTTTGAGAAAAACGCATTTAAAGTTTCATAACGCATTATCACTGTGAACCCACTTCAGTTGGGAGATGCGATTTGATATGGTAAATTTATGATTGGGTGCTGACTTTGGTGACGTCATGCCTATGTGGTGACGTATTTTTTTTTCGCTTTTAGAGTGACAATTTAAAAACAATTTAAAACCAAAAAATCAGAAGAAATAAAATTTTAATGTTTTTCTCATTTTTATCGTTAACTTTGTACGTTTTTATGGGGTAAATAAATTTTTATCAGAAATCTAACTCATTTCATCTTATTCTACACCCTTTTAGGTTCCAGAATCCACTCTTAAGTCCAAACCCGTTATTTGACACACTAGGTCCCTTTTCTCGGAGAAGGTCACATTTCATATATCTTGATAAATGCGACTCAAAAGTTGGACAATTTATATAATTGTCTTTTGACTATTTTTCCAACATCTACTACTATAAGTGAAAGAGTATTTTCCACTTCTAGCTTTATCAAAAGCAAACAAAAAAATCGTCTTAAAACGAAACATTTAAACTGCATATTTTTTCTAAAATATTATTTTAGAAGTGAAAAATAGATTTTCTTTTTACATATTTAAAATGTTATTTTAAAAAACCTGCCAAACGTTTTAAACGTTCAAGTTACTAACGTACCTAAATTCACCCAATTTACAAACTAAATGATCTCTATTCATTGATATGAATATAGTTTTATAATATTAATTTTTAAAATATTATATTAAAAAATATTAAAACCAATAAATAAAATGTTGAAATGAAATACAGTAAAAAAATTAAATTTAAATGAATATATATATATATATATATATATATATATATATATATATATATATATATATATATATATATATATATATATATATATATATATATATATATATATGTGCACAGCTCATGTTGCGGGGACGGTTTTTCGTTCCTCAAGTTACTACGAGGACCGTCCTCAAACTTCTCATTTATCTACTGTATAAACTGAAGACATTTTGCTGGACACAGAGCATATTATAGGGACGTTTTTGGCTGTATATACAGATGTCTTCAAAGAATGCGAAATGAATATATATATATATATATATATATATATATATATATATATATATATATATACATACATACATACATACATACATACATACATACATACATACATACATACATACATACATATATATATATAGAATGTATTTTTTTATTTTTATTACAAACAATTAACAAATTATATAAGCTTTTTATTCAAGTTAAAAAAAACCGGTTGACCGGTTTTTTCTGCAAAAACCGATACCGGTTTTTTTAAAATTGGATTTTTCGAAGAAAACCGAAACCGGTTTTTTCAAGAGGCCGGTTTTTTGAATACTCTGAATACATATTTTATTTTATACTTAATGGTACAATTTTTATAAAATTTATTAAAAATACATTTCCCCAAGAGATATTTTTATAAAAATTTTTTTTAATTAAGAATGAACCTATTTATGGATCTTTTTAAAATGCCCCAAATATTTGAATTTAATATTTACATCTAAGTTGCCCCCTAATATCCCAAGTTTCAAATATATGAGTATTGTATATTATTATTAGTGTATTGTTTGGTGTGGTGTTAAATATTGTTTAGCGGTCTCTTCTTTTATTCAACAAGAGGTTGCGAGACTGCGCTGTGTGTTTAGTTATTGCGGTTTATTTAAAATTTTGAAACCAATACCCAGTGTAGAAACGGAACTATGACCAATTATTTTAAAATATTACTCTATACCTAAAATAATGCACTAACAATAACGGTTTATTTTTATAACTATTTCAAAATATAAAATTAAGTCGTGCTTAGTTTTGTCATAATTTTAGAAATAAAAAGAATTTTAACAAATTTACACTTAATCAGAGAGATGGTTTATTCTTATAATTATTTCAAAATATTAAATTAAGTGCGCTGGTTTTATTTTTGTAACAAATTTAAACTTAAGGCCGAACTAGAATTGGCTTATGAAACGAAAATTTTAAATTTTTTTTGGTATTAAAAATTTGTATTCCAAAAACTTCGTTTCATATCAAAAGAAAGCTTAAGGCACTTAAGCCAATTGTAGTTGGGCCTTTAATCTGAGACAGAGAATTAAAATTTGATTTTTATCTATCAATTAAATTATTACATGTCGAGATAGCTCAGATGATAGATATGTCAACTTACAGTGTGGAATTCCAGGTTCGATTCCCGACACGAGCATATTTTATTGAAAAAAAAATGTTTACCATAAAAAAAATATTTTTTTTATAAAGATTTCTCATCATTTAAAAATTTTTCTTTCGACTGTTAAAGATAACCAACCATTATTTTTTGTAGCATCCTCATATACAAGTAATAAGAAAAATAATTAGTTACCATTACCTTGAAATGGATTATATAACCCATTAATTGATAATATTTTTCTACACTGGGTAACGCTGTTGTGTGTGTGTGTATGTAGTGTAATGCTCATTTCGTATTTCATCAATTAATAAAAAAAACCAGTTATTCAGATTGTGGTATCAGACAACAAGAGCTACCAAAAAAACAGTTAAAAAGAGATTATTAACACAATTAAACTCTCAATCTTTCATGTAAGGTAGCTCGTGGTTATTGTTGTTGTTGTTGTTCAAATGACTTTTTTACATTGATTATGCCGCCCACGTTCATTTTGAACAGCTAATCAAATGAAGACAAAATGAAAAAAAAAGAAAATACATTTAAGAATAATAAAAAGAAATATCCAATTGGAAAATAATTGTGATAAATTGTTGTACTTTTAATTTGAGGGCAAATCGCTTAAAATAAATTAAAAGTGTTAATTTGAAAAAAAAATGGCCAAAATAAGAAATAAACTCTGAAATAAACAAAAATTACTTAACCCATATTCTCCTGAACTAATAAATTGTACGAATTTTTCAAGATAAATATGTAATAGCCAAAGACTTGTGGCCAAAAAAAATTGCTCTGGATTTTTGTGGGGAGATATTTGAAATCAAAGTCGAACCATTGACTGGCTAAAATTTTTCAATGAATTCAGTTTTTTTTTTCAAATTTTAATTTGTTGCTTAACCTCCATGCATAATCAAGATTAAAAAAAATAACTAAAACTTAATTTTAAGTAAATTTTTTTATTTTTATTATCTATTTTTCAGTTTCTTGAATTTGGTAAGAATCGATCCATATTTAGACTTACCTCCTTTCTGAATTGAGTTTAAATGGTATTTAGAGGCACAAATCTGGTTGAAATTAAATTTGGGCTGTGAACTTTATATGGGAACACAACTCACGCCTTATATAAACGCGCATTTTCGATATTTGCTTAAATAATACGAGGGCGGATCAATAAGTCTATGACTTATTGAATGAAACACAGTTATTTTGCAAAAAAAAAAAAAAAATATATTTTTCAACATAATCTTCTTTTACTCAATACACTTAGTCCAACGTTTCTCCAATTTTTGTATCCCTTCCAAAAAATTGAATTTTTCGAGGTCCATAAAATAGGCATTTGTTTGTTCAATAATTTCATCGTTGGAGCTAAATCTCTTTCCACCGAGCCATTTCTTTGGGTGTGGAAATAGAAAATAGTCACTGGGGGCTAAATCCGGAGAATATGGCGGATGAGGTAGCAATTTGTAGCCCAATTTGGAGTTGGAATTTTGGAATTTTGTCATTAAGTCTGCACATGTGTGCATCCGTGCATTATGGTCATTTGGGATAAAACGCGGCACCCATCTTGCAGACAGCTTTATTAAATCCAACTGATCATTTAGAATCGAAACCACACTGCCATATGAAATGCCTATAGCATAAACAATCTCACGCACTTTTACTCTTCGATCGGCCAACACCATATCTAAGATTTTTCGACATATTCGGGTGTATTGACCTCAATTGGCCGTCCAGAACGTTCAGCGTCATTTGTACTTGTGCGACTACAACGAAAGTCAGTAAACCACTGAAATCGATGGTGCAGAGTCCCTTATAGAATTTATCAAGCTTTTCCTCGGTTTGATTGACGATTTTTTCCGCAAAAAAAAATGTTTAATGAGAACTCGAAATTCACTTTTTCCCATTTTTAAATAAATTCACGAGGTTGTATGTTTTGAACAGCTGTTAAACGCAAATGACGGAACTTGTTCAAAATTTGACAGTAGTCTATAAACAGGTGGTACTTGATGGGAGCATTGTTGCATTTTATATAACTACGAGGGAAGTTCGAAAAGTCACGGACTTATTGATCCGCCCTCGTATTCAATCAAACTAAATTTTGCAAATATTAATTTATTGGGATGAAATTTGACATATAAGTTTATATTGGTTAAATGTGCTTATGTCCATATTCGGACCTACCTCTCAAAAAAACATCCTTTCGGAATTGGGCTTAAATTTTATATACACACATAAATCCGTAGATATCTGATTGAAATGTTGTATGCGACCACAAATCATGCTTGCAAATTTAAAGCAAATAGTTCCGTAGTTGGGCCTAGTACCCAAATAGGCTTTCCAGTATTTGATTATGTACGAATCTGTATGGATTATACATTATTTATTTATTGTTTGTAAGCTATCCCGTATGCATAATACATTACTTTTGGCGGACATCCGATATAAAAATATTATAAGTATAATAGAAAAAGTAATACGAGCAAACCTATAGGTTTAGATTACTTGACTTATTATTTAGTAATGTGTGCTTTTGCTGGGGAGCTACTTTTGGAAAATATTTTTAAAAACTTTGTAAATATTATCTTAATAAAAAATTTAAACAATTTTTACAAATTTTCAAACCTCTAACTACGGAAAGTAGGCAACATTCTTTTAACATTTTAATATTTAGAAAGTATGCTGTGTGAATATTTCAATTGTTTACAAACAAACTTCAGTATTAAATAAGCAGTTTTAGAGAAATTGCAACAGCAATTGTTTCAAACTATTTAATGCATTTACATTCATTGAATATACCGTTATTTAATTTAAACTTTACAAAATAACTATCAAATAAACATAGAAATTGTAATAACTATGTATAAAAATGAAAATGTTTATTTAACGCATTTTAAATAACGAAACAAAGTTTTCAACAACTGTTTCTAATTTTAAACTCCATAAAAAAATATAAATGCTGTTATAAAATCTATAAGAGTTCTTTAAAGTTATCGCTTAAATATTTGCTCTTAGTAAATCGACAATGAAATCTGCTTGTTTTTTTTTTCCTTCAACCATGAAGTACTTACTAATCATAACTATTGTTACTATTACTTCGTTTACTGCATTAATGATGTTTCAAAGCTTAAGCACGTTTTTTACTGGATCCATGAAAGAATAAAAGAAGTAGAAAACAAAAACAGTATTCTTCTATTATACCCTTTTTTGATTTTTAAACAAATAATAGAAAAAAAAGAACTTAAGCTTTACTGTTTAATAAAAAGGGTGGTTCAAATGCAAGCATATTTTAGAAATTATAGGATGAATTGAACTTATTTTTTTTTTTTGGCACATCATGGCTTTGTTAGAAATAACAATTATTCTCATTATTTATGGCACACAATTTTATTCATGTATCTGCCGCAGCTGACTTCGCAATAGCTCATCCTATCTGTTCAATTTTCCAAGACTTTTTTGACAGTTTCTGGTTCAGTCCCACGAATGACTTGGATTATTTGCATAGAAGCGATTAGCGAACATGTGTGAACTGTTGCGCTATCCTGCTAAAATCAATGATAACACAAGTTCATTTCAAATCATAAAAAGTCCATAATCTGGCTCTGTAGCACTTGCCTTTGACTGAAATGGCGTTTCCAGCAGCATTTTCGAAAAATGGGCCAATGATGCCACCGCTCAAAAATCCACAGCAAACTGTCATTATCTGTGGATGCACAATAACGTGCGGATTTACCAATGTCCAGCTACGGAAATTTTGTTTTGTTGATTTTTCGGCAAAATTTGATGTCCAATTGGAGCTTCTGCAGGGCCCAAATTGAGATGCCGGAACGAAGCGGATGCAAAATTCTCATCATGCGGGTACGTTAAATGCCGAATTGTTGAGATCGATGGCATATCAATGTTCTTAGCACACTTTCGGCCAAAGCAGCCACATTCTCATCGGTACGCACCGTTCGACGGCGGGGTCCATGAGTGTTGTCCATTGCCTCACGAACTTTTTGGACAAACTTGTGTACTTTGGAAAAAAGTTTGCAACATTGTTCAAGCGTGAAGCGACTCATTTTAATCCGCAGATATATGATACTGACTGACAGTCAATATTTCGAACAATAATGCCTCACTTCTTCACTTTGAATAAAAGTGCAGCTGAAGTACCTCGATTGCTAGATTTCAACGTGTGAGAGATGGTTTGTACGGTTCAGAAGTGGTGATATTGATAAGGAAGACAAATACTGCCCAAGTCAGCCAAAAAAGTACAAAGATGATGAATGGGAGGCATTTCTCGATGAAGATTGTTTGCTAAATTGGGAGGCAACAATTTCAAAACATTTGCAAACAGGATTCATCCAAAAGCAAGAAAATTGGGTACCACACGAGTTGAATTCGAGAGAGGTTAAAAGATGATTTTGCACGTCCGAAATGCTGCTTGACCGCCATCGAATCATTATTGATGAAAAATTGTTCCATTACGACAACCCGAAGCGCAAGAAATCGTATGTGAAACCCGGCCAACCATTCAAATCAACACCAAAGCCGAATATCTATGGCGCCAACGTAATGCTCTGTATTTGGTAGGACCAGAAGGTCTGAAGAGCTGCTGAAATCGAGCCAAATGAGCACAGGGGAACTGTACCAAACACAAATGATCCGTTTGAAGAGAGAATCGGCCGAAAAATGCGCGGAATATGCGACCAGACACGAAGTCGTAATATTTTCAAAATGACAATGCTAAGCTACATGTTGCAAGATTGATTAAAAGCTATTTAGAAAATAGTGGTTGGGAAGTTTCGCCTTACCCGCCATGTAGTCCAGACCTTGTCTACCATTTGTTTCAATCGATACAGAATGCTCTCACTGGAATACGTTCCACTTCAGAACTGGGTATCCGAAATTGGCTTGATCCATTATTGGCCTTAAAAAATGCGCAGTTCTTTTGACGCGGAATCCATATGTAAACAAAAAGATGGGAAAATGTCTTTGCCATCGTTAGCCAATAATTTGAATAAATTTATAATTTGCAACAAAAAAAAATATATATATTACCCCAATGTTAAGATTTACACCCAATATCATATAATTTATAAGAGATACCTGTATTTGAATCACCCTGTATATATATACTACGTTTAACAGTATCATTATCATAAACATCGTCATAATCATCAAAACTATTACCAGCATTTTCTTTTAGCATTGTCAGCCATATTTGTTGCATTATGGGGCTTAAAAAGCCCCTTGAAGTATGTAATGCAGCACAAGTTGTAATTGAATTTAATGCTAAAGTAACCATACTTAACTTAAATGTTTACTAGCACAAAAATCTCCTCTTCTTATAAGTATTCATAGTAAAACATCTTAAATAAAGACCATCATAGAACAAAGATTACTGTGTAATAGTCAATTGGCATTGCGCTTGATTCTAACTTTCATTGTTTCTAAAATTGCTGATCATCTGTATTATTATGTAATTTAATACAATTGATGTTAATCGTTGCGGTATCAAATTTTTTTTTCTTCTTTTATTTGTTATATTTCTAAGAATAACCAATTAAAGGATTATGCATATGGGAATTTTAAATGAATATTTTAATATAAATATAAAATCCAAAAGGTATGCTACAATAGTTTAACTAACTCATACATGGAGAGAAAGAGAGAGAGAGCAATGAGGCATTGTTATTTTCCTCACCATAAGTGATAAGTTGTCAAAATATAATTTTAGATATATTCAATATTCCTGCTAGTGTGAGTTTTAGCCGACTTTCCCCGAAGTGCTATTTTCGATTATGGTATCAATATTTTTCTTTTTTGGAATACTTTAATTTTAGGTGCAAATAAATTTGAATTTCGAAAATTTCAGACATGTTCCCATAGAAATAAATATGAATTTTTGCATCTACTATCCTCCTTTCCTAGATATAAGAGGGCGGGTTAAAAAAATACGGGTTTACCTTATATACAAATTTCAGCGAAATTGCTGGGTGATGCCGTGGATACCTTCCCTGTGAGTCATTCTATGAAGGGTGGTTTTTGATTGTCTTTATTTTCCTAATATTTTTTTTATCAAATTAAAAAATGAGTATATTTTAATAGCTTTGTAATCTTTGCTTTATGGAAAGAAGTACTACATTTATAATATATTTAACATCTACATTAAGGCGCTTATATTTAATATTATTTTTAGCCTACTTTTTGGCTTAATTTAATATTTAATAACATTAAACACTTTATAAATTTCTAAATATAAAATGTCATTTCATTCTGTATTCAATAACCTCATTTTTCCAATTTCATTTTCACCTTGTTAGTAAATATATTTTTCTTAACAAGCATATATATATTTTTTTTTTTGCAAGCAATTCACTCTTTGACAAATGATGTGTCGCTATATTTGTAACAAACATAAGTATTAAACGCAAAACCGCAATGGAAAAAATGAAAAAAAACGAATAATATAACGAACTCCTTAAAACGTTTTTTTTTTACTTTAGAAAAATTTAACACCCTCTACTTATTTGCCACAACTATAGCAACAAAAAAAAAAGACACAAAATTGACTTCGTTATTTGTTCAACAAAAAATCTATGTATATATGTGCTTTTTAGAGATGAATGAGATGAGGATATGTAAATTTATGGATATTCTAAAAATTCTTTAGAGACGTGCATAAATTTTCAAAAAAAAAAATGAAAATGAAAACTAAATTTAAGTAAATGTGTTAAAATAAGCATGAAAACTGCTTTTTTCCTATATCTGCATAAGTAGTAGTGCAATTTTTTTTTCTAGAGTTTATTTTTTTTTTTTAATATAAAACATAGTTTATCTTGTTCATCTAAGGATTATCCAAACAGAGTTTAACTAGTAGCAGTAGTTCTAATATATGTATCTATGTAAATTTTATAATATTTTAAGGACTTTGTTAAAAAAAAATTAAATTTTTTGGTTTTTTAGAATATGAGTTTTAGGTTTTTACAATATGTAAATACAATTTATAAAAACAATTTCTGGTTTAACACCTAAAAGTAGATTATGAATATATAAAATTGATCAAAATGGAAAAAAAAAACTCAAGCAATAAAGTATGCCAAGATTTCTTTCACATTAAAATAAGCATTAAATAATGATGTAGTTTTTAAAAGAAAATCTTATAATTTAAATCTCATTTATATTATCGCAAGCCAAAAAGTAGGCAACATTTTTCCATTAGTTTAACCCCCTGAATAAAACTACATAAAAAAATTTGTCTTCTATTATTTTTGTTTACAATAACTTGTAGTCCTTTTAAATCTTTTCATTTATATTATCACAAGCCAAAAAGTAGGCAACATTCTTCCATTAGTTTAACCCCCTGAATAAAACTACATAAAAAATTTGTCTTCTATGATTTTTGTTTACAATAACTTGTAGTCCTTTTAAATCTTTTAAAAATTGTTAATGTAAAACCTTTAAACTGTTTTAATTTAACAATAATTCCTTTTTGAAGCTTTGCTAAACTGTATTTACTATAAATACCCAGATAATAATATTTATTTAAAAAGACACAACAATGAGAGCATAATACTTATTTTCCCCCCACCTACAAATAGTTTATTTACTTTCAAAATGCAACAACAATATAAGTTTTACAAAAACAATGAGAAAAGTACTTTCTATTCTGAAAGAAAGACAAAACTGGAATAAATAAATTATAGGTCTTGGTCGACTAGCGTTGTAACACTTCAAAACCCGTAATAATCTGGATTTGTGAAAATTCTAAATTTTCTACCACCAACTTCACGCAGTACGGTGTGTGTCCCCAAAAGATTTTTCTTAGCCATTTCAATTTCTTATCCCTAAGAGCTTCCCTAGCCAAAGCGCTTTTTGATTGTAATCAAAAATCTACGTTTTATTGCTTTAGGAGTCCGTGATGATTTGCTTTGGAAAGACACATGAACCCTAAAATTTCCCCATGTTTGCTTTATAAATCCACTATTAATTCTCACAACTAATTACTTTAGCAAGACATGATTTCTTGCCGTGGAAACTCACGTTTAATTTCCATGACTAGCCGAGTTGAAAAAAGACATAATGGAAATTCTCCAGTGCACTGAAGTTAGCATTTTGAAATCCGCAACTATAAAAAGGCATGAATAACTTTGAAATTCCCGATTTATTGCTTTTAAAATCTACGATTTTATATAGAAGTCCAAGATTAATTTCAACAACTAACTTTCTTTAGGAATCCACAATTTATTGTTTCAGAAATCAGTTGGATAGTTTAGGAATCCTCATTCATTTATTTTTCGCCTTAGTCTTGAGTGATGGCTTTGGGAATCCACAATTTATCGATTTATAAAGACTGGATTGGTTTGTTGAGAAATTCACAATAAGCTGAATTTGGATGCTGTGATTCAGTAGTTGCTTTAGATTTCACTATTGATTTTAGAAGCCATGCTTGATTGCTATAAAAATAAACTAGTAAATATCTCCATAAGCCACGATTGGAACCTATAATAAGTTTCTATTAAAAGCCCCGATCAGTGAAGTAGGAAAATCGAGATTAATTGCTTTTGAAAACTATGATTAGGAAGGCAGCCAGCCATATTTGATTATATAAGAATCCCCAATTAATTTATTTATTCTTTCCCTTAAAAAGCTGTGATAAGTGCATTTAAAAATATCTAATTGTACTTAAATGTAGTATCATTTTGAAAGTTAAAAGGATTTGAGGGGGAAACGAGTTAATATAAAATATTATGCACTTCCAGTTTTCGGGTGAAATAAAATGTCAATATGTTCTTTCAATCAGATGATACTAGGAAGTCCTGGATGGCTAGATTTATACAGGGATCAAGAATACTTTATGGCTCCTGAATATAATAATTGTATGATTTACCAACGAATTGATAAACTTATATTTACCCTCTTACAATGTATAGTGCTGGGTATAAAAAATATATACTGCATAACTTGAAGGCGTTTTAGAAAATAAATGACTTTAGCCAACAGAAAATTGTTGGAAAATTATAGAAATAAAATTTAATTTCAAAGCAACTGCTGTTTAAATGCAACGTATACAAAGACAGCACAAACAAATTTTGATTATTATAAAAATATGCATCAAATGGTAAAGAATTCTTGTTTTAGTTGGGAAAATAAAAATGGAATAAATAAATGGGAATAAAGGGCCACAATGAGTGTTTAACATAAACACCAGGCAACAAGAACGATAACTGACGTCAACATGGTATTTACAGATCAACGATTTAGCCTAACGAGTGTTTGGTCAAAGATTTACAGCCCCAACTACATAACAGTCATAGCAACAGCAACATGAGCAGCAACAACAGCAACAACAGCAACAACTGTTGTCAGACAGAAATTTGTTTAGAAAACTCTAAACATTAAGTTAGCTTGAGTTGAGTTGATGCTGCTGCTATCAGTTTTTCTGTATTTAAGATGAAGGCAAATATTTAACAAAGTTTTTTGTATATAATATACAAACATGCCGACATATTACACACAAACACACATACACTGAGACATATTTCCACACAAATAAACACACACACACACTCACACAGCTGAGTGATGCTTGCAACCAGTAGAGAATTTTGTGGTAAAGTATTGTTCAAGTTGCGTTTACTCTTGTGTTGTGATGCTGTTGATGTTGCAAAACTTTCAACCCTTTTATTGGAATTTTCATTTATATTAAATGTTGAAATGCGTACATTTCGTGTTAAACCACAAAACTACTGGCGCTTTCCAACATAAACACACACACACCCATAGACTTTTTCACACACACACACATAGTGTTTAATGTTTATTATTGCATAGTTTTAGGCTGTTTTATGGTATAAACAATTAAAATAAATTTTAATAAAAATAAAACAAACAAACAACCAACAAAAAAAAAATAGTAAAGTAGTATAAAACAAAGTTAAAATAAAATTAGGAAATTTATCTAAGAAATTAAAAAACTATGTATATTTTAAAGATGCCAGCTATATTTTTTGAAAAACTTATTGCCAAGAACATTGGTGCCAGAATTTGAATGTTTAAGAAGATCTTATACTTTGTTTATTTTTAGCAGATTTTAAAGTATAAATTTAACTGCAATTAAAGACAGTTGTAAATAACATTTTTAGTTAAATGCGGTTAATTTTTTTTTATAATAGCGCAAATTTAAATATTTATATTTTATTTAACAGAAGTTACTATTATATTAAAATTCATCAGTTTGTTAAAATATTTTGAAGATTTCTTTATGATTTACCTTTAATACTATTTTCAGGGCAATGACAAATATTTCTCCACTTTCTTTTTGAGGAAATAATTGCCATTTAAACAGAAAGACTGCAAGATCATCTTATAGTGGAATTCTCGATTTTGCTAAAATATGGGTAAGTCATAGAGTTAAATTTATAGAACAAATCTCTTTGAAACTTTTTATTTTTAATAAAAAATTATATGTACAATTCCGTTTACCGAAGAATTGCTTTTTTTTTAATTGATTGAAGTAATAGCACTAAATTTTTTTATCGGGACACCCTAACGAAAATCTTGTATAATCATTTTAAAAACGCAATAATGGACTAAAGCTACTCCATCAATATATTTTTATACCCACCAGTATATATGGTGAGGGTATATATCAGTTTGTCATTCCGTTTGTAACATGTCGAAATATAGGTCTAAGACCTTATAAAGTATATACTCGTATATTCGAGATTCTTATGCAATTTTAAGTCGATTTAGCGATGTCCGTCTGTATTTCTGCCCGTTGAAATGGCGGGGGTGCCTATTTTTACCTAGATTATTGGACATCCTCCCGAACAGTTTAGTATTGAAAATGAGCAAAAATCGGTTCAGCGGTTAAGTGAAAGATGTGAGGATGCCTCTAAATTTTCCGTACAAATTGATGTATTTTAGTACAATTTCATAGTAGGAACCGGCAAATAAAATATTTCGTCTTGTTTTTTTACCAGGTTGGTTAAAAAGTTCCTGCGCTCATCAAGAGATGGCACTGCTAGCTTCAAATTTTATATATATAATGTATAACTCTCCTGAGAACACATGCAAAGTTGCAAGTCATTCTGTCAATTATTTCTTTGTTTACAAGCCATTTTAAGTTAATTTTTTTTAATATGGAAAAAATTGAATATCGTGCAGTCATTAGATTCTTTGTTTTGAAGGGTTTAAAAGCAAAGGAAATTTATGAACAATTGTTAGAAGTGTACAAGGAGTCCTCACCTTCAAAACGCACCGTTGAATTTTGGGCTGGTGAATTTAAACGTGGTCGTACCAGCCTTGAAGACGATCCACGCGAAGGACGACCAAAAACTGCAACCACAGCAGAAATCATTGAGCAGGTACAAAATATGGTTAGTGAAGATCCAAGTTTGACTAAGCGTAAAATTGCTAATGCCATAGGCATCTCAGACGAACGAGTACTCCATATTTTACATGAAGAATTACGTATGAAAAAACAGTTTGGAAAGTTAGTGCCGCACACATTAACAATTCAACAGAAACTGGATCGAAAACAAATTTCTCAGCGTAATTTGGAGCGTTTTAAGCCGAATAAAACCGACTTCTTGCGTCGTTTTATAACTATGGATGAGACTTGGATCTACCACCATGATCCTAAATTGAAACAAGAACGTTTACAGTGGACTGAAGCTGGTTGTTCAGCTCCAAAGCAGGTGAAGTCACAACGATCAGCAAAGAAGGTTATGGCATCAGTTTTTTGGGATGCAAAAGGAATTTTGTTGATTGATTATCTTCAGAAAGGTAAAACAATTAACTCTGAATATTATTGCAGCCTTTTGGATCAGCTGAATGAAAAAATTCGTGAGAATAGACCTGGTTTTTCATCATGACAATGCACCTGCTCACAAAAGTGTTTTGAAGATGGCTAAATTATTAAAGTACAAACATCCACCGGATTGACCAGATTTGGCTCCCAGTGACTACTATCTCTTCAGAAATCTCAAACAATTCCTTCGGGGAAAGCATTTTTCGTTGAATGAAGAGGCCATAGCAGCCGTAGACGGTTATTTTGCAGAGCTTCCGGAAAACCATTGTAAGGATGGGATAAAATTATTGGAAGATCATTGGAAGAAGTGTATTGAGCTTCTAGGAGATTATATTGAATAAAAAAATATGTTTCGTAACAAAAACAGTATTCTTTCATTTCGACCGCAGGAACTTTTCAACCAACCTGTATTTTATATTCACCCCACATACTTTTCACCTTAAAAAATTTTTTCACCACAAATTTTTTTTACCATAAAAAATTTGTTTCACCTAAAGAAAAAATTTTTCACCTCAAAATTTTTTTACACAAAAAAATTTGCACATTCAAAAAAGTTTTTAACCTCCATAATTTTACTCTAAAAGTTTTTACATTATTTGTATCAAACCCAGTAGAGAACGTTTCCTATAACAATGTACCACGCCAAATTTTGTGACATTTTTTTTTAATTCTGATCTCACCTGGCGCACCGTTTATAATCAGGTCAAATTTGCTATGCCCATCATATTTAATAAGAAATAAAAAATCAACAAATTTTCCAGATCCCTTTAGATATGAACATATCTGCACTAGATCTGATCAGATAAGTCCATAAAATGTATCATATATGTCATATCTCATTATATATCATCACATATGGCACCAGATCTAATTACATCCAAGCATATCTAATTAGATTTTGGTAGATCTGATCAGATCTAATATTTTTTACACGGAGTTGCAAATTTAAAACTGTTTCACCGACTTCAAAAGTTTTGTCATATTTGTATTTAGCTTACGAAGCTTAACTTACTACTTTAATAAAGTTTATGATTTTTAGTGGGAAGTTATGAATTTTCGCCTTAAAAGCAATTTTGAAAAGTGTAATTTTAACAATTGCAGCTTCTTATTAATATTCATACAGATTTAATACTTAAAGAGAAGTTGCTTCAAGAAATTTGTAAATTTTGGAGAAAAAATATAATTTATGAAAAGATAAGTTAATCAATTTAAATAAATTGGCAAACAAAATGAGCTTTATTTGATTGACAAAAACTTTTTTGTGACTATTTTGATTAAAATTGTTCACTTTTATGTTTACTCACTCTTTGTTCTTCATAAAGCGCAGATTTAAGGGTTAGTCGAAAATACTACTAAAGGTCATAGAATTTGATATGATTTGATATGAAAAAAGGGCAAATTAAAAATGGAATAATTATTTAACAAAAAAATAAAATTTCCGACTTACAATACCAATTTATGACACTTTTTTTTTCTAGTAGTTTTTAAAGAGTTTTCCCAATTCGCGAAGAATTTTGTAAATAATTTTTCCTTAACATTCTTTATTTACTAATTGACACATAAACAAAGTTTAAAAATAATTTTTTTTATTGTCAATGTACATACCCAGTCAGCATTTTAAAAAATTGTTGATCATGTTCGAGTGATTGAAAACAATCATAAATGAGCTCATTTCCGGATCATAAATGACCTACGCGCGACTCTTCTTGATAAGTCATTAACTAGGCGCTTTTCTGATCAATATCGAGTCATTTGCCTAAAGAATTTATAATCATTTGCGAGTATTTTACGAGTCATATTTAGATCCTATTTACAATCATTTGCGAGCCATTTTCGAATCATTTTCAATTGTCTTTCTAACCGTTTGCGCTAAAATAAATAAAATAAATAATTTATATATTATTAAAAAAAAGTTTTATTGAAGATTCAAATTATACTCGTATGAAATACAAAACAAAATGAATTATTACACTTAAAATAGTTTGTAAGTTAAAATAACAGAAAATGTCATTTACAAGAAATGATATTTCATTTAAATTAAATGCCTTTTGCTATTTATTTTTAAATGTTGATTAAACAACTGGCACATCCGTAAGAAACCAGTTAAAAAAAATGTCAAAATTTTACCTACCAATTCCTTAAAAAATAAATGATTTTATCATTTATTTGAAGTTGTTTCCCTTTTTGTATTTTTTTTTTTTTTTTTTTTTACAAAATGTTTGTATGCATAGCTATAGACACTTTTTGTGTGAATGTTTTTGTGTATGTATGTGTGTTTATGAAGTTCTTGTAATTTGTATTGAAAAATGTTGTATATATACAACCAATTTAAATAAAAAACAAATTGAAATTTTATGAATATTTTTTTTTTTTTTTTGAAACAGACAGCAAACAAAATTTAAATTTGTAATAACTGTTACGGGCACAAATAAACTACAAATTTCCGTTTTGTGGTTAAATTTTTATTAAATTTTAAACAAATTAAAAAATTAAATGAAACTGAAAAAAATTCGTAAATAATAGTAAATTATTTCGAATAAATGTATAAAAAAGTTAATACAGATATTTCTTTGAAGAATAAATGTATGTTCCTTTATTTTGAAATGAAACGGAAAACTTTTCTATTAAACTACAAACAGTAAACTACATAATATTCTGAGTGTATTATCATTTTGTCATGTTGCATTTTAATAACAAAATTTAATTTACTTCAAATTAGTTGACTTGGTGCCATTTGGTCCTCGAGATTTTCCTTAGGTTTAATTTTTTTCGTCATTATTATCATCACGTCAACCTACTTCATACAGGGTGACTTAATAAACTATATATTTTTAGTGAAAATTAACTTTAACTTTTGAAGCTTTGGACACATTAACTTTTGTAAAATGCCTTATTAGATAGAGAAAAATATAATAATATTATATTCTTTAGAAAGCAAAGCCCTATAGAAAGCAAAGCAAGGTTGCATTGAACAAGTTTTATTACGAAAACTTTATCGATGTGGGAAATACAAGAGCAGCTGCGTAAAATATTATTCCAAAAACATTCTAATTTTAAACACCTGAATGATCTATTTGCGATTGCTGTACATTTTGTTATTGCATTTTTAATAATTATTTTTTAAAGCATAAGTATGAATTATTTTCGAACCCATTTTTAATCGAGCAAGTGATTTATCAGTTTTTAGTCATCAAAAGTATTTGAAAAAGACTCTGGCGATTTTTGACAAAATTATCATTTTCCCAATACTGACTGGGATATAACCTATTAAATACTTTAGTTTACATATGCAAGCAAACTTGCATTTCCGTTACTCACACATATATAAAAATTTAAAAGATTCTCTTAAGCCAATAATAACAACAACAAATGAGTGGTATTGTGGCATAAAAAATACCACATTCACGCACTTTTAGTTGTAAAAACTTTTTGCACTTTTTTTGCAACTTCGTTGCATTAAAATTACAAAAATACACTTACAATGTGTATACTTCAGGTTATATAAAAGTGGCAGGCTTCTGCTCTTAGCACATTTGCACCTACACGCACACTGTTCTTGAAGCTGAAGGCAGTTTGATTAAAATGGATTAACAATCCGAGTTTAATTAAAAGTTTCAACATCATTCATAGGTTCAAAATATGAATATTATTAATATCATGAGGGAAAAATGTAATTTACCATACAAGGGAATCTCCCTAACGCTTACCCACCAATTATAATGAAACTTGGATATGTAATAGAGAATCTAAATAAAAAGTTAACCTCACATTTTTTAATTAAATATTGGACGTTAAGAGGATAAAAAGGAAATTTTCGGAATTCAAAAAATATATATTTAAATTATGAATTTGTAAAAAGAGAAAGTTGAACATGCACATTCGCCATGTTTTTGCATAAACTTGCCAAGTTTTTGAAAAAATAGCAAAAAAAAAAAAAAGATCTGTGGTAAAAGTTGATTAAAATCCGATAAATCACGAATATTGGAAAAAGAAAAACGTGTTCAATAAAATTTAGTGAGGAACACTATATGTGAATTTGACGGTCCTTGGAGTATACAGCTTCATATAAGGCATGAACAAACAATAACAAAAATAGTAGATAAAAGGGTACCGGAACATGGTCCTTTAAAGTCTATTCGATTAATGGCTCTTTTTATACAGATCCTTTAGAAGACATGATGAAATAATTTTAAAAAAAGTACCAATTTTTGGTACCCCTAAACAACGAAGATGGCACATAAATACAGGTAAATAAGCAGTTTTGTGCCGTTATTCTGCAAATTTATTTTGCTTATTGCTAAAGGGGGGGGTTAGATTTGTATACTCCTTTGCATATTTGAGTATCATTAAAAGGAACAGTTGCGAATTTAATTTCAGATATTTTAGTCAAACTTTTTTTACTCAAAGTAACAGTGTGTTTACTATTATTCCTGCAAAAGTGTGCATGCATGTGTATGTGGTTGCACTGTATGTAAGAAATTAATATGGTTTTTTTATGAAACTGAAAAATTTTATTCAATTGACTTTACGTTTCTTTATTTAAGGCATTAAATGTGTTAATTACATTCGCAACATTTCATATGTGGTGAACCTTTTTTTAAAAAACCATAAACAGGATGTATACGCTGAAGAATATACATATTCATATAAAAGAGTAGATGAAGAAGCGAAAAAACCAAACCAATAACACATATATACAAAGAAACCTCTTTGAAAGTAAACCTTGGAAAAGTTTTTATATTAACTTAATTTTTTTTTCGAGAAATTATATTTATATGAAAAAAAGCTTATAATTCAATATAAATACATATCACTTAAAATTCATTCAATTGAAATTTTTATTAATTTACATGTCGTCAGGTAAAATGCAAAACAACTTAACTTACATTTTTAATAATTTTAAAAATATTGGACCTAGACTCATCATTTAGTACACAAAACGACTCAGAATTACTTTACATTTCGAATCCATTTGGCGATGTATGTCTGTTCATGTTATAATATTAAGATTTTTTGATGAAATTGGTACACTAAATCATATCAGCCCAATGGACGAATCCTATTGATTTTGGTTGGAGACTACCCATGCTTAGACCCAGTGGTCATGTAAGGGTCCCCCATCAATTGGATCTTACACACACAATATTATTTCGTTAAAAATAATCTAAAATACATATTAAATTAATCGAAAATAAAATCCAAAGGAGGACTACTGATTTTTCAATATATTCAGCCCATTTTGTTTTTTATTTTCAATCATTGTTCAAATAATCGAAAAAAAGTAGTAAAACCAATCGAAAGTCGTTTAAAATAACCATCAATTTTTAACTGACAAAACGTAAAAAAACGATTTTTGTGGTTTGTTTTTCGAATTGAATTTTTTTTTTATTTGTATTTAATTTTACAAAACACAACCACAAAGATGTATATATTTTTATATTTTATGTATATTTGAATAATTTCTTGTAATTTTTATTGAAATAATTTTGTAAATAAACAACCTAATTCGTTAAAAAAACAACAAAAAGGAATTATATGAATTTCTATTTTCAGAAACAGAAAACATAAAATTTTACAATTAACAGAAAATATCAACTCCTACTGAATTTCTGTAAGTTTTTATAGTTTGTTTTTTGAATGACTGATTCAAATAGTTCAAAAATATATTTCTATGAATTTAAACTGATTCTTCATTTAAAAACAAACTCTACGTATTACTTTTTAAATAAATTACAGTCTATAACGGAAAATATACTGTGAGTGTATGCTTGGTCATACGCTACTGGTCGCAAATATAGATATGTATGTCCATGTAATCCAAAATGGGGTTTTATGCGATTGTAGCTGCCAAATTCATAAGTTTCTGTCTCATATTTGCTAAATAATACTCACACAGCATAATAATAGAATTAGTCCATATTTGGACTTAGTGCCCATATGAAACATAGTCTTGATTTTCTCATAAATGTTAATTGTTTACTCATTTGTAGACAAATATTAACACAATTCCCACAAGTTGAGTTTCAATCAGAATTTTTTTACTCTCTTTAGCATTTTTCGGCAAACTAAAAACATTTTGTTAACGAATTCCTTTTTTTTTTATTTTGAAACCACTAATTTTTCTGTAAAAGTCCAAAATTATGTGTAGGCATCATAATCATTAATAAACCCACTTTTGAAGATTTTATTAGTTACGCTGTTTTGCATTTAACCTGACGATATGTAAGCAAGCAAGTGTTTGTGCGTAAAATATATTAATGTGTGTATATTAGGGGTATAACTTTAAAAAAAGACCTTATTCATACCATATAGTGCAAAAAAAAAACTATTAAGAAAAATGAATTCACTTTTTCGCGGGCGTTAAAACAGTTGCCTCAGCGAACACACTGAAGTTTGGACTACAAATTAAAAGAACACTATGTTACAATATATATATTACAATACCCCCTCTTGCAACACTTTAAATAAATATTGGTGTGCTGAAGATGAATTTGATAAAAATTTCAATATTGGTTATAATTCTTTTTCTCAATCACATTTTATTTAAGTATCAGATTGGCATTTTGTTTCAAATGCACTGAAAAATACTCATTCGCAAGTAATTGATATAAAGGTTGTTCACGATATGCTTGTTATCAGGTTATGTGATTATATGTTTATATCAACAACAATAAAATACATTAAAATAAAATAACCAACTTTGCGCAACCTATTCCCTTGTTTACAGATTATGTAGTTATACACTCACAATATATTTTCCGTTACCGACTGAAGTTTATTTAAAAAGTAATACCTAAAGTTTGTTTTTAAATGAAGAATCAATTGAAATTCATAGAAATATATTTGTTAACTATTTGAATCAGTCATTCAAAAAACAAACTATAAAAATTTACAGACATTCAGTAGGACTTGATATTTTCTGTTAAATGTAAAATTTGATGTTTTCTGCTTCTGAAAATAGAAATTCATATAATTCCTTTTTGTTTTTTTTTTTTACAAAAATAAAAAGTTTTTTCAATAAAAATTACAAGAAATTATTCACATATACATACACACAAAGCCAATAAAAATATGTACATCTGTCTGTTGTGTTTTGTAATTACATACAAATAAAAAACAAACCACAAAAGTAGTTTTTTAAAAATTGATGGTTATTTTAAACAACTTTCTATTGTTTTTACTACTTTTGTCGATTATTAAACAATGGTTGAAAATAAGCAACAAAATGGGTTAAATATAATGAAAAATCAGTAGTCCTCTTTTTGATTGTATTTTCGATTAATTTAATATGTATTTTAAGTTGTTTTTAACCATATAATATTGTGAGTGTATGCTTATTTGTAGTGTTGGAACACGCAAAGAAAAAAACATGGCTGGCTCAATCATATTCGAAGAGCATCATATATTTTCGGGTTTATGGTTGTGCCAACCATAGTCGTACTATATTATGGTTATCATATTATTATAATAAAATAACCATATTTTTACCATAATATGGTCCCTACAGCTATATTATGATTAAAAAAATACCATATTATGGTCCTAAATAAACATTTTATAATGAATTTATCATTATATGATCGCACGTAATCATAGTATACTCAAAATGTTATCATATAATTCTCCCTCATAACTATATTATGATTCCTGGATTATTATTATATGATCCATAATCTAAGAAAATTTCTTAAAGGAAAAATTATATGATCCGTAATCTAAGAAAATTTCTTGAAGTAAAAGTTCTTAGAAACTATGAAAAAACTCTTTAAATTTAAGAATATTTCCTTTAAAATGTTTTTTTCTAAAAAAATTAATATTAAGGACTTTTTCAAGAAAAATTGTTAAGGAAAAAATCATAGACTTTAAGAAATTTTCTTTTTTTTTTATTGTATAATTATTTATTGGTTGTTGCCAGCATTTTATCGTTGCATCATTATCATATTTTTTTCATAGTCAGAATTTTTGTTACCACAGTATGGTTACAGCCAATCATGATATAAAATAAAAGGTGCCAATCATAAAATAGTAAAATATTTACTAAATAATGATGGTAGCGACCATGTTTATGGTTAGAAAACCAATAAATTGGTTGTGACAACCATACCCGACAATTTAGTTGCAGTGATCATATTGCAACCATGTTATTTCTCTGCGTGAAAATAGTACAAATTTAACTAACTGACAGCACAAAAAAAAACTACTTTTCAGCAAATGGCATCTCAAATTTTATATTGCATGTTGGTAACATTGGCATTCACATCTGGTTTTTATTTATAAAAAAAAACAATAAAAATGTGGTGACGAAATATTGGGATAAATAAATATTTATCATTAATTTTTTATAAATAAGAAAAGATCCTTTTAAGCTCAATAAAAAAATAATACACAAATCAAGAAGATTGAAGAAAACTAAAAAGTTATTTTTAATTTTATAACCAAATAAGCTGATAATCAACCTATCGTGAACAACCTTATAGTATCAATTAACAAAGTTTTTTCTTATAAATTAAGCAAGCATTGAGTATAAAATGGAAAAACTTATGCAAAAAAACTTTATTATTTGATATTAAAAAGGACTTTTTTTACTTTTAATAAAAAATTCGAATTAATGCATTTATAGCTCAATTTCAATAAATTGGACCTTAAAATCATAAAACATTTTGAGATTTTTAAATCTATATAAATTTACCTATCATTTGAGTATAATCAGTATTTTTGCTTGGATTAGGTGGAAGAATAGGAATCAGAAGTGAAGATCTTCTTCATGTTAAAAAAATATAGGACTTACAATTAAGTCCAAAAATTGGCTTGTGTGTATGCTCTCTAGGGCAGCTATTAAAGAGTATTGTAAAAATAGTATAAAAAAAATTTTCAAATATTAGGTATATTAGAAACTGTCTTCCCTGCTTAATTTTTTGGTTTCAAAATAATCCAAACAAACTGATATACTTATTACTTAAAACAACATTGGCGACTGCGTACTATCAGTACCTTATTTTGGTTATACCCCTATGTTTGTCCTTCATATAAAACAAATATCAATTAAGTGTTAAAAGTATATTTCCGTTTCCGCTTATAATCGTGATACTTTTTTTGTATGTGCCTGTTTATATGTGTATGTGTATATGTTTGTGTTTATATATGTATAAATATTGTATCATTGAATGTCGCTATAGTCTGCACATTTTACAAAAAACAAAAAAAAAATTAAACATTTAATTTGAAATGGGTTCATAAAAATAAATTATTTTCATTTGTTTCTGTATTTTTATGAAAACATAGCATGTTGCTGTTATTGTCATTGAATATTGCTTGGGTTACTTACAGCTTTTAAGTTAATGAATTTTTATTCCCTATAGTATTAAAAATTTTATTTTTAAATAAATATTTTAACACTTCATTTAATTTTAATAGCTTTTTATAAATTACTTAAACAGGAATTGTGATTCAATACCAATTACTAAAAAACGAAATCAAAAATTATAACATGCAAAGATTTTTATTTGCTACGGATAAAAATGCTACAAATTAAAAATAAATAAAACAAAAGATCTCTCCTTGGACTTAAAGTATATTCAAAACAATATCTTACAAACGGCAAGTTCATAAGAAATTTGGGAAAATTTAAAAAAAAAAAAGTTTATTTCCAAAATTTCGTTTCATACCAAAACAAAACTTAAGTCACTTAAGTCAATTATGTTTTAGCAATTAAAGGGTTTGTTTAGGTCAATAAGGAGAAGGAGTTTTACCCTATTTGCCCCTAAACATAAAAACTTCCAAAAACTCGACTTAGAAGACGTCTATTATATAGGAGATCTACATATCAAATTCCAATTTCGTAGCTCTAGCCATTTGTACTGGCGCCATTTCTTTGTAAGTTGCTAACTTCTTATTGGAAATTTCAAAAAAGTTTATGAATATTTTAAATTTCAGATTTCTAGACGAAAGACTTTGGGAGCTCTCCGTAAATATCTAAAAAAATGTCATCCTACTAGATATCTGTGACGGGGTAGAAACTAAATTTAAAATTTCTAGCTCCAGCGCTTTGGGCTAGATGATTAAGGGGGCCCTTTTTTGTTTTTCAAACCTATTTTTACCACATTCTTATTGGAAACTCTAAAAAGACCCCAAGGAACAAATTTTAAATTTTTAGTCAAAAGAGTTTGGGCAGACCGTTAAGAGAGAGACTCCTGCTTTTGAAACTTTAGGTTTAACATATTACCCATCTAAAAATCGAAATATATATGAGCATACATGATCATACATGGGCCTGTATATGATAATACATGGGCATACATGATCATATACGTCCATACATTGTTCAATATATGACCATACATGATCTCATATATGACCATATATCTTCGAATCTGAAATTTGAGGGTATATGGACGTATATGATCATATACGAGCATACATGAATAATATATGAGCATGGATGATAATATATGCACATATATCACCATATACCCTCAAATTTCGGATCCGAAGATATATGATCATATATGAGATCATGTATGGACATATATGACCATGTATACCCATGTATGATCATATACAAGCCCATGTATGATCATGTATGTTCTTATATATTTCGATTTTTACATGGGTAGTATTTTTTTTAGATCTTGATATACACTGTTCCACCTAGCGAAGCTATTTAGAACTATATATACCATGGATGGTAACCGAAAGAAATGCGGTTATCGGTAAGGGTAACGATATTTTCTATTATTTCGTTAACGTTATTTAAAGAATAACGATTTTTTCAGTTATTTCCCTAACGGTATTTTACGGGTAACGGTTTTTTCAGTTATTTCGGTATCCAGTATTTCAGTGATAACGGTATTTTCTATTATTTCGGTAACGGTATTTTAGGGGTAACGATAGTCAGTTGAAAGGGTATTGAATCGATAACGGTATTTAAGCGGTATTGCCTGCCAGGTATATATGTATACATATTTAAAACTTTATTATTCATGTTAGATGCTGAATCCTATTTTGAGTGAATGAATCTCAAATTGAATTAATTATTTTAAAGCTCTGATATGCACCCTCTTTAACAGAAAATAATTATAATTTCAAATTAAACATTTCGTTACTTAATTTGATATAAAAAAAATGTATGCACCTAAGCCCTTTTTGTGTGGTTCAACTTTCAAAAAGTTGTCATCACTACTTCTTTACCACTTTTTTCTCCTTTCCTATTTAGTTATGTCGAAAAAAAAATATTTCTTAGAAATTATCATATTTACCAACTACATTTATAAAGTGTTAAAAAGTGGGAAATATCTTAAAAAATATATATACCAAAAACTCTTAACAAGTTTTCACTGTTGCAATGATATTTAACACTTTTTTATTTTCTCAACGTAATCATTGTAAAAATAAAAACTTGAATTTTTGTTCTTATGCACATTTATTGTTAAAATAATTGTGTTCCTTGCTACCTTGTTTTGCTTGCTTACACTATACCTAACACTCTTGTTCAACTCTATAGAAAAAATATTTTAAATTTTAGATACTGTCATGTTATATTTAGTTTGAGGTTTTTATTTTGTTACCAAAAAAAACAAGATTTTTATTAAAAACCTTTTAAATGCAGCAGGAACTGCAACAAAGTCAAAAAAAAGAAGACAAACATTTTATATGCTACAAAAATTTCACATTGTATAAAACAAAATAGGTTTTGAAATTGCTGCGGTTATTCCAAAAATGTATTTTTTTTTGTTATGTTTGTTGGTAATTTTATTTTATAATATTTTTGTGGAAAATTTTACAGACTTTGTGTTGTAACTATTTATATGGAGAATATAAATACCTTTAACCACCTGGCTTTTTATCTGGGCTTAATATTTAAATGCAGTTAAATGCCAACAAAAAATATAAAGCAAGGATTATAAAAAGGAAGATGATGGTTTCAGCAATAAAGTAACCAACCATATTCATTTAAAATGAAAATTGTTTGGTAGATATTGTTTGATATAGATTTTATTTTTTTATTTGAACTAAAAGATTTCAAAAACTTAAATTCAAAGAGTTGAACAACAAAAAACCTATAAAAATTAAATCAAATTTTGTTATAAAAATGTAGAAACAAAATCAGTTTTATTTTTTTTTTTTAATTTCTTGACCACAAGACGAAAAGTCTCTTTGTATAGAAATAATACAGATAAACTGGATTATATTTAACCCTGAAATATTAAACTTTTCTATTGAATTGTTTGTCAATTATTTAATATCAATTACATGTTTCAATTTCTATTCACATTAAGTGCTACATTGTATATAATTTTTTATTTCCTACTTAAACATCGACAATTTCTCTATTGTTGCCAAAACTAACTCTTTTTTTTTCTTTGTAGAACTGTTTCTTGTTAAAATAATTTTCCCTCAACATTTATATGTTCAACACGTATTTAAAGTATAAGGTTTTTTTTTGGAATTTTTTTTTCTAATACCTTTGACTTTACAAAAGGATTCTAAAGTAGTTAGTTGGCTACAACTAAATACTATCGATGAGCTAAACTATAGCAATGACTTACATGTCATGAATAATAAGAAATGGTGTGAAACGGAAGTAAACCCAAAATATAGAAAAATACTAAAATTGATGAAAAGGAAATAGGAAGAAAACTTTTAAATGTCACAATTTCCTTTTTATTTTTTATTTTTTGTTCAAGAATTCCGAAAAAAGTTTAAATATATTTTTTTACCAGGGGTTAAAGGTGAAATAAAAAACTTGTTTATTTACCTAATAATAGTTTAGATTACTACTACTTATTTTTAGCAACAGTAACATAAATCAAAAATAGTTTTGATGTAGAATTGTAAATTTCACTTTTTTGCTCAATCTTTTTTTTTTTCTTTTTTGCTCGTATACGTATCAGTTTTGTATTGTTAAGAAAAATTTTGATTTATTGTTACAACAATTTTTTTTATGTTTACTGGTTGTGTTGCATATTTTGAACACGTTCCAATAGTCATATTAAATGTAACATTTCTTTAACACATAAACATCAGAATAAAAAAAAAAAAGTAGTAAAATATGTTTATTTGAAAAACTTGTATAAAAATTGATATTTATTTTTCTTTTGCATAGAATACGTATGAGTAATGATAAATAAAGTACGTACACTTAAAATAATGCGTCTATACACTGAAAAAAATCCTTGCGACATTTTACCAAAAACAAAACAACTTTCGTAGTTATTTTTTTTTTTCGTAGAATCTACGAAATTCAGTTTTGTCAAGATTTGACTATTTTTTTGTTTTCGTGTTTGGTTTTATCGGTTATTTAGATGAAATTTTTTGTAACTAACAAAACTTTAATGTATAAAATGATTACACTCATAATAACCCATGGTCAAAAATACAAATATACACTCAGAAAAAAAAGTTAGTATGTAGAAAAATTTGTAAACGGTTTTCAATCCCACACTACTATTTTTGTACTTATTTTTAGTAAAAAATTATTATTTAGCAAATCTTTTTGCTATTTACATTTTACAAATTACAGAATATTTACAAATTTTTGAAAACCGATTTGCTAAAATTAGCAAAAAAATATTACTAATTTTAAAAAAGTGGTTATTGAAGGAAATGTTATTTCTAATTAAAACTTGCACCTACAAACTTAGATTTCCTTAAAATGTTACATATATTAAAAAAGGGATCGGAAGTGAAGATACCGAGTGATGTCTAAAAAGAGGACATCCTCTTAAAAAGCACTAAAAAGGTTTTTTAGTTCTAAAAATCCGCCCTAAAAACAATTAAAATTTAACCTTAAAAGTAAAAAAAAATTGAGCAAAATATTTTTCAAAACAGAAATTACCAAATTAAAATAAAATGATTAATTCGTTTTTTAAAAAATATATTCAAAATTTCTGATGCTCGATAAGAAAAATAAATTCAAGGCTTTTTACTAATATTAATAAAATTTAGTATTTTTTTTTTGCTGATTTTAGCAACCGGATTTTAAATTCCACTTTACAATAAGTCTACTAAAATTTAGTAGCAGCTACTAATTTTTCTACTAATTTCATTGTACTACACGTCAGCAGACATGTGTTGCTAAGATTAGCAAAAAATACCGCTGGGCTCAAATTAGCAGAATTTCCCGTAATAACAGCAAAATGTTCAGTTGCCATTACAGACTTTTTTGGTGAGTGTATATACAAATATTTTGTATATATTACAAAACTTTTATACATTAAAAATTTTATAAATTTATAAATTTTGTTAATAATACAAACATGATTTCGTAAATTATTTTATAAAAAAAATCTAAAAAAATGTAACATCACTAAATTTACATACTCTGCTGATAAATACTTTCTTACGCTCACCAAAACGAGTCTGTAATGGCAACTGAAAATTTTGTTGTTATTAAGGGAAATTGTACTAATTTGAGCCCAACGGTATTTTTTGCAAATCTTAGCAACACATGTCTGCTGACGTGTAGTACAATGAAATAAGTAGAAAAATAAGTAGCCGCTGCTAAATTTTAGTATCCCAGCAAAACCACACATTATCAAATAATGGGTAAAGTAATGGATATGGGCCGATGGATTACTTTACACCTTACATCATTGATAAATTTTACAGGCGATGAGCCTCAAAGTAATGTATATACCCATTACTTTAGAGGTGATAATGTAAGGTGTTACTTATATGGTTACGAGAATGGAAAAAGTAATGTGTCTAAAAATTGATTTTTAAAAAAGAGGAATTTTTATAAAAAAAAAAAAATTATTACAAATATTTTATTTAAAATCTTTGTCAGCCAAGAACTCTACCCACTAAGCTATCGGAGACATATAGTATTTTTGATTGCTTTAAACTTAAATGAATTGTTGCGCTTCGTTATTTCGCTAGTGTTGTCAAAACAAACATACATTACCCTTTGGCTTACAAAAAAACACAAAGTAATGTATCTAAAAATAGATTTTCAAAAATATTTCAATTATTACTTTACATTTATAAATCATATATTACGTAATCAATAATGAGTAACTTATTACCTTATGCTTGCAAATATCATTACAAGAATATCGCATGAGAATATCGCACCCATTACCTAAGTTTTGCTGGGATACTCTTTGTAAAGTGGAATTTAAAATCTGTTTGCTAAAATCTGCAAAAAAAATAACTAAATACGTATTATTAATATTAGTACAAAATTTTAAATTTCTTTTTTTTATGAATTTTTTTTATTTTATTTATTTTTTCAAAAAATATTTTAGACAAAATTAAAAAAAAAAAAATAAAGGCTTTAAAATCTTAAAAATTGTTAAAACAAACGAATTACTTTTTTTGTTTTAATTTGGTAATTTCTGTTTTAAAAAATATTTTAGGAATTTTTTTTTTTTACTTTTAAGGTCAAATTTTAATTGTTTTTAGGGCTGAATTTTAGAACTTAAAAAACTTTTTAGTGCTATTTTAAGTGGATGTCATATTTTCAGACATGACTCGGTATATTCGCTTCCGATCCCTTATTTTAATCTATGTAACATTTTAAAGCAATTTAAGTTTGTAGGTGTAAGCTTAGAAATCACATTTCCTTCAATATTCACTTCTTTAAAATTTGTATTTTTTTTTTTTTTTTTTGCTTATTTTAGCAAATCGGATTTCAGAAATTTGTAAATTGATATCTGACATTAGCAACAAAAATTTGTAAATATTCTGTAAAAACTCCGTAATTTGTAAAATGTAAATATCAAAAAGATTTGCTAAATCATAATTTTTTTACTAAAAATCAGTACAAAAATAGTAAAGTGGGATTGAAAACAGTTTGCAAATTTTTTTACAAACTTTTTATTCTGAGTGTAGAAAAAGTAAATATCTTCAACAAAATGGTTAATTAAAAAAAAACCTTTATTTTTTTATAAAAATAATTTTATTAAAAAAAAATTTAATGATTGAAATTAGCAGTAAATTGATATAAAAAAAAAACAAGTAAAAAAGGCTTAAATTCGGCTGTGCCGAATCTTTGAATACCCTCCACCAATGTTCTCTATTGTTTTTGATACAAACAATGTAAAAAACTTTTGAAGTAAAATTATAGAGATGAAAAAAATTTTTTAAGGTGAAGAACTTTTTTGTATGCGGAAACGAATTTTTAAACGTGAAAAAAAATTTGAGGTGAAAAAATTTTTTTAGGTGAAAAAAAAATTTTTTGGTGGAAAAAAATGTTAGTGGTGAAAAAATTTTTGAGGTGAAAAATATTTAAGGTGTACAAAATGTTATTAATTTCTAACTGATTGGTTAAAAGAGGTATCTTCCCATTTTCACCCATAACTTTTTAACCGCATGACCGATTTTGCTCATTTTCAATACCAAACTGCTCGGGAGGATGTAGACTAACGGACAGACAGACGGACATCTCTAAATCGACTTAAAATTGCATAAGGATCACGAATATATATTCTTTATGTGGTCTTAGACCTATATTTCGACATGTTACAAACGGAATGACAAACTGATATATACCCTCACCATATATGGTGGAGGGTATAAAAATCGAAGAAAGATTTTTATGATGCGAAACAATGAAATATTTTGTATAATGTATGAAAAGTTTCGTGTATACAACTTATGATTATTTTCAGTGTAGTAACAACAGACAAATTTGTTAATTTAACACTATCACGATCAATGGTTTATATTGGGGCATCTTTAAGTTTTGTTATATTAGCCAGATTTTCTAAACCACATTTGAATATGGTTGCTCTAAGTCAATTCGGTCGGCACTTTATTGTTCACAAGTTCAGGGAGGAGGGGGTAAATTTTTGTTCCTTTCAAAGAAACGATATACAAAATTTGGTATCAACTAAAAGGTATTTTGATGTCCTAAAAAAATTAAAAAGTTTTGAACAACTTTGAAACACAATCTACCCTCTAAATAATATATGGGTTTGAGCCGTTATTTATTTTGTCGCCTCTATTTTATATACAAAATTTATCGAAATCTGTAAGAACCCCCCAACAGCATTCCCTTGTTTGGCTTGGTGTGGTCATCTAATTTATATGTTACTGCAAAATAGTTGAAACTATTTGTTAAAACAACGATTAGAAATTTAAGTTGTCTATTACTTTGTTATAGCAAGTTTTTCCTTTTAGCTCTAGCATTTCATTTAATTTAAAACTTTATTTTTCATAATTCATCGTTTAATTTTATATTATAATTTTCATAGCCATTTTGTAGCCATTTACAATTTTTAATTTAATATCCTTTAAAAGTTTCCTTTTTTATTATTTTTGTGGTATGCATGTTTTTTTCGCATTGTTTGCTAGCATGTTACAAAATGATTACATTTGTAAAAATATTCACACTTTGCCTGCAGGGTGACATTTTACATTTCCGTTTATATTCTACAATTGCTACTACTACTGATTTCTTTTTAGTCACTCCAGCGTATATACTCATTGTATTCCACTGAATACTTACATTTCTGTGGACTTTAAACAAAAGCACTTATTTCAAAATTATACATTTCATAGGAGAGCTAAAAACGAAACACTTTCACCTTGGCATAAAAATGTTTGTATACATTTTGTAGCAAAAAATATTTTATAGAGAATTGATTTACATATGGAAATAATAATATAAATAAAACAGTTTCGTAAGAAATCTACATGCACAAAAATAATTTTTTTTTTTTATCAAAAAAAAAAAAGTGTAGGGCATTTCTTAACTTTTTCGACTTAAGTTGTTTTGCCAAAAGAAAATTTTACATTTTAAAAATATTTAATAACTTGAAGAGAAACACGCTTGCTTTGTCAAAAATATTTAAGAATTTGTTTATTCTTACATTATTAATTACACAAATAAAAAAAGAAACGTAACAATTCATTAAGTTCTGTTGCCAAACGAAAATTAATCAAATTTTGTAATAAATTGATTTAAGAGGTCTCATATTTTTTGCATATCAAGTGTAGAAATACTCGTATGAGAACCCAGACAGAAATATGTGAATTTAAAAGTTTTGTTGTTGACTACAAACATCTTGGAAAAATTTCACAAGTCGACTTAAGTGCTTTTGTTAAATATTCACAGATTTTAATTTAAAAAAATATATAGTATGTATAATCACATAACCTTTAGCGTTAAAAAACGAGTAGTTCTATTTTTTTATTGCAGTTGTGTTTTTTTGGAGCTACACTAACATTACGACAGAGAACTAACACTAAAAACAACAACAACAACAACCAACAAAATTTGTTAATTCGCAGCTAATTAAGTTCAAAGCATAGTTTCAGGCTGTTAGTGTTTCTATATCTCTCGCTCTCTTTCCCTCTCTCTGTACATATATATATGTTGCATGTTAGGGTATGTAGCTAGCTTTACTGATAGTGCTGCCATAAAGACCGTGACATAATCATGCATATATAAACCGTCAAAAACACACATCTACATGCACACATTTATGTGGTTTTAATACATTAGCCAAGAAACAAAAAAAATAATAATAATGAAGAGGTATAAAAATGTTGGCTGATTTTTAAAACTTGCTTTAGCAAAAAAAAAAAAAACTCAAAAATGATGTTCTAGCATAATATGACTAATGTGACCAACTATTTTAAAGTTTTATAAATCTTGGATCTTAATGAATATTCGCATCGTCCGAGCCTTAAAACTTGAATGTGTTGTAGAAAAAATATTCTTAGATCCACGTGTCTTGTCTTTTGAGCCATCTCGAAGATTAAGGGGTAAAAATTCCAAATTCGGTTCGGTTCAGTTTTGTTTTTTTTTTCAGTTTATTTCACATTTTATTTTAATGATCTACATAAATATTTATGTACTTACTGTTTATAAATGTGCTATTGTTGCAAAGGCAGTTTTTCCTCCTTTTCTGTACTTTTTTATTGTTTTGAAATGTATGTTGTAAAAAATACGTGAAATTTTAGATACTTTACATAGAAATTTATACTAAGGAGTCTCTTAAATTAAAAATTGTCAATGCTTTCACCTCCCAGAAGAATCTTTATAAATAAAATATTAATCAAAAAAGGCATCAAGATTTGTAAGGCAATAAAAGACAAAAAAATTATTTAAACAACTTCATATTTCAAATTTAATCCAAATGCAGTAGTTGTAAATGGTTAAAAAACCTAAAAATTATAGAAATTTTATTCCTAAGTAAAACAAAGGAAATAGCAGTTAAAACAACTAAAACAGCTTTTGTATACAAATAACTGTCATGTAGTAATTGCAGAACTTTTCTGTGCACCAATTTTTGGCGAAACGGGTGGCCCGGTTAACAAAGAACACCTCATATAAATTTTTATTTTAAGTCAACTTTAAATACAATTGTTTCTTTTCTAGTAAGGTCCAATATTTCATAGAATCACAGATTTTGAGCTCTGAAAATTTAAGGTTACAACATGGAAAAAAATCCAAAAATTTTAAGTTTTACACTCACCAAAAAAAAGTCTGTAGTCGCAAACTGAAAATTTTGCTGTTATTACGGGAAATTTTGCTAGTTTGAGCCCATCGGTATATTTTGCTAATTGCTAACAACACATGTCTGCTGACGTGTAGTGCAATGAAATTAGTAAAAAAAGTTAGAAGCCGCTTCAAAATTTTGGTAAACTTTTTGGAAAGTGGAATTTAAAATCTGTTTGCTAAAATCAGCAAAAATAAATATTATTAATATAAGTACAAAATATCAAATTTATTTTTTTTTTTATGTATTTTTTTTATTTATTTTTTCAAAAAATATTTTAGACAAGATTAAAAAAAATTAAAGGCTTGAAAATTGTAATAACATCAACGAATTTATCATTTTATTTAATTTGATAGTTTCTGTTTTGAAAAATATTTAAGTCAATTTTTTTTTACTTTTAAGGTCAAATTTTAATTGTTTTTATGGCTGATTTTTAAAACTAAAAAACTTCTTAGTGCTATTTTAAGTAGATGTTCTATTTTAAGACACTTCCGATCCCTTTTTTAATCTATGTAACATTTTAGGGCAATTTAAGTTTGTAGGCGTAAGTTTTAATTAGAAATAATTAATACATTTTTTTGCTAATTTCAGCA
This sequence comes from Eustalomyia histrio, assembly GCA_949748255.1. NCBI lineage: Eukaryota > Metazoa > Arthropoda > Insecta > Diptera > Anthomyiidae > Eustalomyia > Eustalomyia histrio. Next base: position 149,313,148 of record OX456526.1, read on the forward strand.
AATCGGTTTTCAAAAATTTGTAAAATGATTTCTGAAACAAAAATTTGTAAATATTCTGTAAAATTTCTGTAATCTGTAGAATGTAAATAGCAAAAAGATTTGCTATATAATAATTTTTTACTTATAATCAGTACAAAAATAGTTAAGTGCGATTGAAAATCGTTTACAAATTTGTCTACTAACTTTTTTTTCTGAGTGTATAAAAGAAAATACTGCTTAAAATCTGCTGAATTTCCGATTGATTGTTATATTTTATATTTAAAATTTATATGTATGAAAATGTATCTTTAGTCTGGTTCGAGATTTGTGAGTTAAATAGAGATATTTACGATTAAGACTTTCAAGGGCACGAAGAAAGTTGATAAAGGTCGTAGAAGACCAGAAAATGCATTCTATTCAGCTTGTGTTTAATAACTTTTTCTATGTATTCTCCATGATTACTAAATAAAAATAAGAACATTTTTTCATTTGAACAAAAAAAAATTTTTTTTTCTATGATCTCGAAACAGACTAAAAATACATTTTTATACATTTACATATGTATTAAAAAGATCAACTATAAAAAAATAAAAAAAACTTCACTATAGTAAAAATTTCTTAGTTGGTCATGTTTATTTTCTAAGTGAAGGAGTGTAATTGTTGGGTTCGTTTCATAAAATTTATGCTTAATACTGAATAAAACGCACCAAAAAACGACATCAACAAAAAAAAAAAAGGCCCTGAAAGTAACTAAAAAATTTACACTTCCTTCAGGTTGTCATTTACATTAGTTCTTAATGCTATGTATTTATAGTCAAGAGTGGCTAGTTCTCTTCGAGTGCTGTCTTCTATGTCTGGCCCGCATTTTGAGGCAACTTTTGTGCAACAGCACAGCACTTTTTTTCATAAAGTAGCCACATTAGGTTTTTTCTTAACAGCAATATTGTTGTTGTAGTTTTTTGTTTGTTAAAAAGTGTTGAAAAGTTATATAAAGGTTTTTACTCAAGTGGAATTAGCAGTTTTTTTATGTTTCTTTTTCTACATTTTATAATTTCCATTTTTCTGTCTCTTTCTAACTTAAGTATTTTGGTTGGCTGTTTTAATGCTAGTAATTTGTAGCCACGTAATGTTGCTTTAATTGCCTAGATTAGAGGTATTTTTTGTTTGCAACATTTTATTTGCAACTAGCAGTTAGTTGTTATTTTGCAAAATGCCCAAAATTATGCAATGAAAATGTTTGCATAATTAAAGTTTATCATGAATTATGTGCAAATGTTATTTTGTGCAAAAAGAAATGTTTAAAATTTAATTTACAAATTCAGTGATTTGATTTAAAAGAGTTTAAGAGATTAAGAAAATAATAAAACTAAAGCATATCTTTAAGGTACCTAATGACATTGCAATTCTTTTAGTCAAAAAATCTCCTTAAGGTATGTTATAATTTCGAATTTGTTTAAATTCATTTGTAAACAAATTAAAAATCATAGAATACTTCAGGTAGTTCTTGTGCTTCGAATTCATAGTATACTTTTTTATATTAAATTTTATTAATTTGTAAGAACTTAATTAAAGACATATGTAATTTGTTGCCCCGTGCTGGAACTGATGATTTAAATAAACTCAATAAAAAAAACCTTTCACCAACTGTTATTTAATTTTGCTTCAGTCTCTACATTTGTTTTAAACTTTTTACCATATAGTTCTTATTTGTAGAATAATTATTTTTTATATTTTTATTATTTACTTTTTTATATATATAAATACTTACAATTGTATTGTAGCATCCATAAAGTAGGCAATGATTTATATTATAATCCTGTTATATGGGTTGCCACTTTACTACTTATACATATACTTTTACTTGTTTATACTCAACAGAGTTTCGAAGGAAGTAATTTCGTTATGCATTTATTCAGCATCTCATTAAAAATTAATTCAGAAGCTTTGTGGGAAAAATTTTAAATTGATTAACTGGGTGATTTTGTAAGTAGGAAAACCATTAATTTTAAAATGTTTTTCTATACAAATATCGGGACAAATTTGTCAAGGCATCTGTATAGATCAAATGTGCCTTATAAAATATATAATATAAAAAAATTTTTAAGTAAGTGTTTTTCACATAAATTTTTTATCATAGATTTTTTCTCTTCTTCTTAAAAAAACATGCAGAAAATTTATTTATGATTTTATGATTTATATATATATTTTTAACCATTTTGAAGCTATTATATGTTATACATATGTCTTTGTGAACCAAAATTTTATTTTTTTTCAATTTGGTATTAAAAATGCGATTCATATTTTTAATAATTTTTAAAATTATATAGTTTGTCTCGATGATGAATTTAAATGAAACAACTATGACTAATTTGTCATAGATTAAAATTACAAAAAAAAAATATTGTAAACAAAAATATGCAGCATAGTTAATTATTTTTTTTATTTCTTACAAAATGAATAATAGAAATTAAACCAGTAAATTTTAAACAGGTTTAAATAAAATTAAAATAATACTTTTGTGATTTAAGTGAATTACCATTTTTATAGTAATTAATGTACCACACAATACAAACAATTTGACGAAATATATTTAATTGTAAATCCACGAATTAATTCTTTTAAAATTCAGCCTCACATATATTTAAATATTTGTATGTATAATGCAGACATGTAACATTAATGCAATACGACATAATACGATATATACAATATAAAATATACAGTATAAGTATTAAAGTTGTGTAAAAAAAACACACAGAACTACAGAAAATCACATACACGTAAGCCTTAAAGTAGGCAATACAAAATGGAAATACACTCATTTTTACATAAAAGAAATACTGCTAAAGTATTAAAGCGGGTAAAAAACAAATGTGAAAAATATATAATGAAATCTGAATTGTATTAATAAAATGGGTATAAAAAAATATATAAAGTAATATCCTTACAGCAAAATCAAAGTAGATACAGAAGAAAAAAAATTAAAAACAAGTAAAAAGAAATTATATCGTATTAAATGGAAACAGCTTTAGATTCAAACTAAGTTTGTTTACCTTTTAATTTAAATATTTTTCTAATTAACTTAAAAATGTGAAAACGTAAACTAAAATCTGTATAAATAAAGAATATAAAGTGACTGACTCACAGACTCAACATCGCCTAGCCCAAGCAACTAGAGATAGAAATTTGTAGGGACAAAAAGGAGAAAAAATTTTCCTTGATAAAAAATCTTAAATTTAAAATATGTGTTCGCTGGAGTATGGGCTAACTAACTGGTAAAAAGTTTTTAGAATTTTCTCCAGGAACTTGGAAAAAGAGGGTTTAAAAAGGAAAAGCTTTCTCACTAACGGCCTTCCCAAACCGCTTTGACTAGACACCTAAAATTTAATGCATTGAACCACTAAATTTTAGAAATTAAATGTAACGCGAAAGGAGTGGATATGAAATACTAGACAAGGGAAAAGAAATAGAATGGAACTGGAAACAAGTGGAATTGAAACACTGACAAGGGGAACGAAATAGAATGGAATGAGGAACGAGTAGAGTTGAAACAAGGGGAATAAATAGAATTAAACGAAACACGAGGGGAATTGTAAAATTATACATAAGACTCGAAGTAAAATGAAACGATTAGAATTGTAACAACAGACAAGAAGAAGAAAATGAGAACAACTGGAATTGAAACACTAAAATCAAGGAACGAAATGGAATTGAGCTAGCCAATATATTAGTAATATTTGAATATAGCGATTTTTATTAATTTCCACGTTTTTAATTTTTACGTTTTTCGTATGAGCTGCTAATTCACTAATAAGTTAACTTTTAGAATTTCCGACAGGATCTTGAAAAAACTCGGATTTTTTTCTTATAAAATCTTTATTTACATAACTGAGCCTTTAGGGCCTTATGTGGTTAATCAAAGCTGCTATCTAAATTACTACTAAAAATACTATGTAAAGCTACTTCTAAAGCTACTATCTACTATTTAAAGGGGAAAGAAGGCCCCTATCGACCTACCCAAACTGTTTGGGTAGAAAACTAAAATTTTTAAAAAATGTTCTCTGATGTATGGGCCAATTCAATGATAAGACACTTTTAAGGATTTAAAAGGCGAAAATCCTCTCCCTTAATTGGCTGCCTAAGCAAATTCTGGTAGAAATCTCCTAATTTGACTCAAGACAGGCTTATATATATTATTGGAATCTATTTCGCTTATTTTCCAACAATAACATAAAAACTTATTCAGTTGAATACGTTTAACAGATTTTTTTTATCAACTTTTTTTTTATCAGTGTAGATTTCTTGATCACCAATAAGGTACTGGTAGCTTATTAATTATCACCAGTAACGTATTAAAAGTGGTGGGTACGGACTGCCAAATCCCTTTGGCTAGATAACTAAAATTTAAAATATGTTCCATGGGATATGAGCTATAATTCAATAAGAATGTGGTCAAAATAGGGTTAACAAGAAAAAAATTGTCCCACTTCTGAAGTTATAAAAGCATCGTAAAAAAATTACCCTTCAATGGCCTGTGCAAACTCCTTAAACTAGAAACCTGAGACTTGAAATTAAAACATCCATTATAAAAAGTTAAACAATTTTTTTTTAAAAAAGGAAATCCTTATAAAAAAATTTTAATTTTCTTCTACACAGAAAAAAAAGTAAGTAGAAAAATTTGTAAACGGTTTACAATCCCACTTTACTATTTCTGTACTGATTTTTAGTAAAAAAATTATTATTTAGCAAATCTTTTTGCTATTTACATTTTACAAATTACAGAATTTTTACAGAATATTTACAAATTTTTGTTGCTAATTTCAAAAATCATTTTACAAATTTTTGAAAACCGATTTGCTAAAATTAGCAAAAAAAAAAATACTTATTTTAAAAAAGCGGATATTGAAGGAAATGTTATTTCTAATTAAAACTTATATTTACAAACTTAAAGATGTTATATAGATTAAGAAAGGGATCGGAAGTGAATATACTGACTCAAAAAAAAATGGATGCTAAATAAAAAAAATAAATTTCAAATTTTTTACTAATATTAATAATATTTAGTAATTTTTCGGCTGATTTTAGCAAAGAGATTTTAAATTCCACTTTACAAAACGTTTACTAAAATTTTGTAGCGGCTACTAATTTTTTACAAATTTCATTGTACTACACGTCAGCAACATGTGATGCTGAAATTAGCAAAATTTCCCGTAATAACAGCAAAATTTTCAGTTTCCATTACAGACTTTTTTTTGGTGAGTGTAAATAAATATATTTTGATATTTGAAACTACCGATAACGAAGTATAGAGCGTTTATGCAAGTAACTTATAATATACAGGGTGGGGCAAAAAATCATCATCTGATTTTCTTTTGCTTTAAATTTTGTTAAAGGTTAAAAGTTATTTAACTGATTATGTTTATTCGCATATATAAATTTTGTTTTAATTAATTGTGCAAAATTATGTCCGAGAATTATATCCGTTGATGCATATTTCGGCTCCTTTAGTTACATATTACATAACTGTTGTCACATTCTATTGGAACCACATGTCTTCTAAATCAAGATCGTCCACATCCGTTAAGAAAAATTAACCGTCACCATTCACCGTCTGGTGCTACCGTCCGGAGCCTTCGAACAAATTAGGTCCAATCACCGTTTCTGACGTAAGTGCACACCACACAGTGACTTTGAGAGGGTGTAATGGTGCTTCATAAATTCTTTCTGGATTTTTCGTCCCACAGTATCGAAAATTTTGTTCATTTCCTTGGCCGACCACTGATATAAAAATAAGCCTTAATGGAGCGTAAGCACCACTGACGAATGTCAAGACCAAACTGACATACGGAACTATTTGCAAAAATGGCAGCACTTTCCAATAGCATGATACTTATTGCTCCACCTTGTATGATCCAAACAGTAAATAATATCCCTAAATATATAATAAAATAAATATTTTTTTCCAAAGATTTATCCTCCGCAAACATTTGTAATTTTGATTTGTAGTCAAACCCTGTGGCGTATGAGTAATATTATTTTACACGCAGTTTCACTACATCTTATACTTAAAAATAATTAACCAAAGTTTTAAAGAATTTATAAACAAGTTAATAAACTAATACACTTATCTATTTTTAAGTATAAAACCTCCGGAATTAGTTAAAAAAAAACTTCATCTAAACGCAAATTGCTCATAAATTCCAAACATTTTAATATTATTACTTTTAACCTTTTGTGTAAACAAACAATTTAATATTCTTGCTGCATGGATTGTTATGTGCATTATTTTCTCATTCCTTTTTAAAATGGTACATTGTTTTTATAGTAAGTCTTTTAGTTATTATTTTAAAAAAAATGTTTTATTGTTGCTATGATTTAGCAGCTCATAAACTTTTATGACTAATATTTTAGCAAATAAATCTCTCTACTTGGATATTTTATACACATTTTCATAATGCAACTACCATAAAATTTTCATTTTTATTTGTCACTCTGTGGTATTGCAATTTTTTTTTGTAATTTTTTATTTAACAACTTTTTAATTTTTTTTTTTGTTTTTTTATTTTTTGATAATTGTTTTAGTAATGTGTTGTAAAAAAATTGCAGATTAAATAAATGTTTACACACATTAGTATGAAGCAATGTAATCATTTGAGTATGTGTGTGTGTCTGTATGTATTTGTTGAAATGTGTCTGTTTTGTAATTTAATAGTATGGCATTTAAATGTCATTTATTTAAAATTCAATGAAACGGAAGCGTCGATTTTTATACACCATAAATTTGTTAATGGGTTTGTTGACTTTTTACTTGCATATAAAAATCATACAGGAAATGCATTTGGATTTTATACATTTTTGCTTTTATATGTTTATTTTAGGAGATAAGAATTTAAAAAAAATAAAATAAAAATAATGGAATTGTCAAAATAAATAAAAATGATATGGAATTGTATAAATATTAAAATACATACATTAGTAACAGATTACACTACTTAATATGAAATAAATTAGCGCTTAAATATTATGGTGAACTCATCGCTTTAACAAAGTGACTAAATTAATACAATTAAAATTTTTACAATTTTCCATATATAAATTTTAAATAATTTTATGTTAAATGTGTACACTCAGAAAAAAAAGTTAGTACAAAAATTTGTAAACGGTTTTCAATCCCACTTTACTATTTTTGTACTAATTTTTAGTAAAAAATTATTATTTAATAAATTTTCTTGCAAACTGCGGAAATTTTACAGAATATTTACCTACTTTTGTTGCTGACTTCTGAAATCATTTTACAAATTTTTGAAAACCGATTTGTTAAAATTTACTAATTTTAAAAAGGTGGATATTGAAGGAAATGTTATTTCTAATAATTAAAATATTACTAGTTTGAAAAAAGGGATCGGACTCATGTCCAAAAAATGAGACATCCACTTAAAATATCACCAAAAACTTTTTTAGTTCTTAAATTCAGCCCTGAAAAGAATTAGAATATGACCTTAAAATCTCCAAAATACCGCTGGGCTCAAATTAGCAAAATTTCTCATAATAACAGCAAAATTTGCAGTTGCCATATCAGACTTTTTTTGGTGAGTGTACGATAATTCTACTATAAAATTTAAACTTTAATATTTTAATGCTTTTGCATGTACTTTACAACATGTCTTTGTTATGCATTAAAATATTAAAACCAAAGTTATAACAGATATTCTCTACCAACACCCATTAAATTATAACAAGTATACGCCCCCACATGGATTTACAAAAATTTTCCTAAATTAGTGTTTAACAAAGGATTATTTAAGACTTGCAGGTACATTATAATCAATTAATGAATGTCTTTGGCCTTAAAAACAATTTATAACATAATTTACACTCAAAATAAAACATCTGTAATAAAACAGATTTAATACAGATATTCATTCTTAAATAAAATCGATTAATATTAACAAATTTTTAGTTAAATTACAAAAGTATTATACTGAGTGTACTAATAAAATTGCAACTTGCATTTTTCTACATCAATAGATATAACTTATGTATTTGCCTTGTGCAAAAATCTTGCAAGGCACATTAACTCTCTAATGCACTTTCTTCAGATATCAATAATATTTATAGTAAGTATACTAGCAGATCCCGGCGTGCTTCGCTACGCATGAATATTAACATTGAATCAAATTCATTGGTTTTTTTATTTATTTTTTATTTGGACCGCACACGCTCATGGGCGCCTACGTATTTGTTGTTGTTTTTTTATATGGACTAAATCACATGTTGACATAACTCACGCCGATTTCGTACAAACTTTAGATAAACCATCTACAAGACCATACAAACAATCAAATTCGGTTTGACCGTTCGTGAGATATAAAGTCACAACACACTTGCAACAATTTTTTTATTTATATAGATATATGGCATTGTCAACTTATTATGGCAAAGACATTTAAATTTTGATTTATCAATTTATTTAGGCGATATAGCTCAATAAAGGTTAAAGACAAATGAAAAACTTCAATAATTCAATAATTTCGATTTTTGCTATAAATACCATTCATTAGTAAATTAAAATTACATACACTTAAAATAGTTTGTAAGTTAAAATAACAGAAAATGCCACTTAAATTTCAATAATGCTACTTAATTTTCATTTTAAACAAATGGCTTTTGTTATTTATTTTTAAATGTTGTTTAAGCAACTGAAACATCCGTAAGAAAGAAATATTTAATTAGTAAAAACAAATGTTAAAATTTGTTCTACTAATTCCTTAAAAAATTAATGATTTTATCATTTATTTGAAATTGTTTCTGTTTTTGTACACTTAAAAAAGTTTTTAAGTTAAAATAACTGAAAATATCATTTAAAAGAAATTATATTTCATTTTATAACCGGTCTACCTAATTTTCATTTAAATTAAATGCTATTTGTTATTTATTTTTAAATGTTGATAAATCAACTGACACATCCGTAAGAAACAAATGATATAATCAGTTAAAATAAATGTCAAAATTTTACCTACCAATCCTTAAAAAATAAATGTTTTTCATTTATTTGAAATTATTTCCGTTTTTGTATTTTTTTTAATATACTCGTACAATACAAAATGTATGTATGCATATGAAGCTATAAACACTTTTTGTGTTAATGTGTTTGTGTATGTATGTGTGTTTATGAAGTTCTTGTAATTTGTATTGAAAAATTTTGTATATATACAACCAATTTAAATAAAAAAACAAATTGAAATTTTTTGAATATTTTTTTTTGAAACAGACAGCAAACAAAATTTAAATTCGTAATAACTGTTACGGACACAAATAAACTACAAGTTTCCGTTTTGTGGGTAAATTTTTATTAAATTTCAAACAAATGAAAAAAATAAATGAAACTGAAAAAAACGGTTAATGATAGTAAATTATTTCGAATAAATGTATAAAAAAGTTAATACAGATATTTCTTTGAAAAATAAATGTATGTTCCTTTATTTTTAAATGGAACGGAAAACTTTTTTATTAAACTACAAACAGTTAACTACATAATATTCTGAGTGTATTTTTTTAATCTACAAAATGTATGTATGCATAGCTATAGACACTTTTTCTGCGAATGTGTTTCTGTATGTATGTGTGTTTATGAATTATATATACAACCAATTTAAGTAAGAACACAAATTGTAATTTTTTGAATATTTTTTTTTTTTGAAACAGACAGCAAACAAAATCTGAATTTTAAACAACAACGGACACAAAAAAACACAAATTTCCCTTTTGTGGAAAAATTTTTATTAAATTTCCAACAAATAAAAAAAATTAATGCAACAAAAACAAGTAAAAAAGGGCTAAATTCGGCTGTGCCGAATCTTTGAATACCCTCCACCATAGGGGCTGAAGATGATATACGTATATACTAAATTTTGCATGAACTGTAATATGAATATATTTTGTCAATTTATGTAACGAACTTTTGTTATTTAGTTTTAGTAATGTTATTTACAGAGGTCTGGTTAGCGACGTTAACATTGTTGCTTTTAACGTTAACTTAGTTATTAAGAGTAACACACATATAGCTCTAAAATGATATTATTCTCATAGTATGTAAGACAGTTAATGTAATCGAACAAGAAGAAGACTTAATAACATGTTTACTTAACAGAAAACAAAAATAGATACTGAAAAATTGTACAAATTTGTATGGAAAATTTAGAGGTATCTTCACATTTTCAGTCATAACTTTTGAACCGCTTAACCGATTTTGCTCATTTTAAATACCAAACTGCTCGGGAGGATGTTCAATAATCTGGGTAAAAATAGGCACCCCCGCTTGCGTCTTCGCGTCGTGATCGCCATTTCAACAGACAGACAGACGGACATCGCTAAATCGACTTAAAATTGCATAATGATCACGAATATATATACTTTATGGGGTCTTAAACCTATATTTCGACATATTACAAACGGAATGACAAACTGATATATACCCTCACCATATATGGTGGAGGGTATAACAAATGGTAAATGATAGTAAATCATTTGGAATAAATGTATAAAAAAGTTAATATAGATATTTCTTTGAAAAATAAATATATGTTCCTTTTTTTTAAATGGAACGGAAAACTTTTTTATTAAACTACAAAGTCTCAGAGTATAAGCTGTGCTTCATTTCAAAGAGAAATGTTGGTAAAACGTGTCCTGATGGTGTCCGTGAGTCCTTCCATCCTTTGTTATTATCAATAAGGTATGCCAGAGCGTAAATATATTTTTGGCGATTTGTAAAATATTTTTTTCTCTAAAGTAAATTTTTTCAAATTTACGAAATTTTGACTTTACATTCTTCTCGTTCGTTAAACAAACAAAAAAAAAATTAAAGGCAGAAAAAGTGATAAATTCTATTTTCTATCCATATCAAGTAATAAAATTGTTTAACTTCAAAACTCTTTAATATCGGACAACCGCACTCACAATATATTTTCCGTTACTGACTGTAGTTTATATAAAAAGTAATTTATTTTTAAATGAAAAATCAATAGAAATTCATAGAAATATATTTTTTAACCATTGGAGTCATTCAAAAAACAAACTATAAAAATTTACCGACATTCAGTAGGAGTTGATATTTTCTGTTAAATTTAAAATTTTATGTTTTCTGTTTTTAAAAATTGAAATTCATATAATTCTTTTTGGTATAGTTTGCATATATACAAAATTATTTTAATAAAAATTACAAGAAATCATTCAAATATACATAGGCACAAAGCCAATAAAAATATATACACCTGTGTGTTGTGTTGTATTTTGTAAAATTACATACAAATAAATAAACTTTCAATTTGAAAAACAAACCACAAAAGTAGTTTTTTTCTAACTTTTTTCAGTTAAAAATTTATGGTTATTTTAAACAACTTTCTATTGTTTTTACTACTTTTGTCGATTATTTAACAATGATTGAAAATAAACAATAAAACGGGCTGAATATAATGAAAAATCAGTAGTCCTTTTTTTTGATTGTATTTTCAATTAATTTAATATGTATTTTAGATTAATTTTAACGCAATAATATTGTGAGTGCGCCTTTTGGCTTTGTTGGGAATAAGAGGCTAAACAGGTGGTATAAGTGCTGACGAAAAGTGCGTTTTCAATCTCAAAATGTTAACATCATTAGACAAAATGGCCGGATGTTCAAAATGGATTAGTAGAAGCTCTAGAAAAATTAAATTTACAGTGGTGTTAAAACAGATAAATATTTAAGAGAACATAAAATAAAAATTTTAGCCCTTTAGTAGATTTTGTTTAAGCAGTACACAGAATAAAATTACAAAATTCTGGTTTTAATATAGAATAGTTTTGTAATTTTTTTTTTTTTTTTTATTTTCAACAAATTTTTCTATGAAAAATAACAATTGTAAATTTCAGGCAAAAAATTGTTAGAAATCGAAGGTGAATTTCAACAAATTTTGAACCAAAATTTGTTGCATAGTGTAATTAGCTCAATTTCAAAAGAATTTCCCTTTACTTAACTATTTATGTTAGAGTTTTTTTTCTGTTCTTCCTTTTCTTGTAAAATACCTTTACTAGTAAAATTTATTAAAGAAAATTAAGTTTTTCTTCATGATATAACTATTTTTGCAATTTTTTTTTTAATTTTTATATCGACATTGAAAAACTTTTTCTTTGTTAAATCGTTATTTAAAATTCATATCTTAAGGGTCGGTAATGTAAATTATATATATTAAAAGCCTTTAGCTGGCATTATAATACAATTTTAACACTTTCCACAGAAAACGTTAAAAAGAACAAAGTTTTAGAACTTCTTTTAAAAATTCAAAGTTTTTAATATTAAAAAAATAAAATATTGTAAATGAAATAATAACAAAAAAACGTTTGAAATAAAAGTTATGAGCTACTTTATAAATAAAATAAAAATATATTAATTAAAAAGGCTCAGCTGCAATGGGCTTACACAAAGCTTAAGATTTGTTTTGACATTGAAACGAAATTATAGAAATCCAAATTTTTAATTTAAAAAAAATAGTTTTACTTAAGGTAATTCTGGTTCTACCTTAAGTCCAAACAAAATTTTTATTAAAACTACTTTAATAAAACATCTTAAATACAAACAGCGATTGTTAAAGAGACACAATATTTAATTATAAGAAGGTATCCATATGTAGGTTCTTGTAGGGTTACACTGTATTATTTTCACGATTTTCCGTAACAAATTTAGTATTTTAAATTTATTGTAATCAAATTCAATTTATCTTACTATAATATCTGTTATACAACAAAAGTTATAAAACCTTTTCTAACAACACCTATTAATTTATATCACAGTAGTTTTAATCCAATTTGCTAAAACTTTAAATAAATACAAAAGCTAAACTTACTGTTCGATCGAAACAAATTGTAAGAAGTGATTGTTTAAGAAAAGAAAGGCTTTCCCAAGATTAGATAAAAGTCATCCTGTTGTCATGAGTTCCTCTGAGCCAAAATAATGAATAATAATATCTACCCACTATATACAAACAGAAGAAGCCACAATAATTTCTTTAAAAATTAAATACTTTTTTTAAACAATTATTCAAATTTTTTTGTTAAATGCAAAACATTAAAATAACCCGTCCCCTTAGTGCACAATAAAAACAATTTTATATAATTTTTGCTTTTACATTTCCTTCAATTTAATATAAGGATATCCTTTAAGCTTTTTTTATTATACAACAACGAATAAAAAACCATAAAACTTTCTACTCATCTTCCTTAATTTAAACAATAGAAAAATAATATAGAATAGAAATAAAACAAAAAACCCAAACCTCAAACTCTGCGAAAAAAATATTATTTTCTTTATTTCAAATTATATTTCTATGTCTTTAAAACATAAAAAAGCTGTCATGGTTTTTAGAAGAAGAAAAAAATCACAAGAGATCGTAGCAGAAACATATTAAGACTTGTTTTATACTTACTGTCCTCGTATTATTGTTGTTGCTTGTTAAAGATTATACTACTGGTTTCACATTTTTATTCTTCCTCTAAGTTTGATTATTTTTATTATTTTTTTTTTTTTTGTGTCTCAGTTTATTCGCCTTTGGCCGCCAAGTCGACAATAAAAAATGTTAAAAATTATGTTAGCTGAGTAACGCATTCACACAATAAATGGCATGTTGCGACTTTTGTGGTGCGTGCAATGAACAGTTTCCGCTTCAAGCGGGGCAAGATGATAAAACAAATTGAAATCATAAGAAAAAATTATAATGAAACAAATACATACAAATTCTGTAAATGAGTTTTAATTTTAAAATATTTACAAAAAAAAAAAACATAAATTGAATTAATGTATAATTTTTTTCAATAGTTTGTAATGCAGTATATTAGTTTCCAGTTCATTTTATTTAAATCACTACAAGTTACAATTTAGTTCTTTACGTACTAATTAATATTTATTATACGCTCCATATGTTTTTAAATAAAGTAAACTTCAAATATTATTATACTATCGGCTCTAGATGATAATTGACTAATTAAAGATAAAAAGCAGTAACAATTCAAATAATTGGAACAATTAATGAATTTATTTAATATAAATTAAACATTTTAAATAATAATTTGAGCGCCCCGGTAGGCTAGTTGGTAGCGTGCTAGCTTATCAGTACGGGGGTCGTGGGTTCGATTCCCACCAGAGGCTCTGGTCTGTCTTCGCTACAAAGAGCCGAAGGCCTTCGTTGCTAGTGCTGGGTTAGGGTATTAAAATATAATTTGTAATTATATGTTTAATAAAATAAATAAATAAATCAATCAATCAATCAATAAATAAATAAATAAATAAATAAATAAATAAATAAATAAATAAATAATTAAATAAATAAATAAATAAATAAATAAATAAATAAATAAATAAATAATTAAATAAATAAATAAATAAATAAATAAATAAATAAATAAATAAATAAATAAATAAATAAATAAATAATTAAATAAATAAATAAATAAATAAATAAATACATAAATAAATAAATAAATAAATAAATAAATAAATAAAAAAATAATTAAATAAATAAATTAATAAATAAATAAATAAATAAATAAATAAATAAATAAATAAATAAATAAATAAATAAATAAATAAATAAATAAATAAATAATTAAATAAATAAATAAATAAATAAATAAATAAATAAATAAATAATTAAATAAATAAATATAAATAAATAAATAAACAAATAAATAATTAAATAAATAAATAAATAAATAAATAAATAAATAAATAAATAAATAAATAAATAAATAAATAAATAAATAAATAAATAAATAATTAAATAAATAAATAAATAAATAAATAAATAAATAAATAAATAAATAAATAAATAAATAAATAAATAAATAAATAAATAAATAAATAATTAAATAAATAAATAAATAAATAATAATTCTAATTTGATTTATAAAATCATTAATTTTCGTTATATTGTCCTGGGTAGGAATTTCCAAAAGCTTAATTGGGTTGCTAGATCCGAAAATAGCACATCTGATGTTCTTTTAGTGTGAACATTCAATTAAGACATGATTGACCGTGAACGCCAAAGTACATTTAGAGCATGCTGGTGAGGAAGTGATCATGCTGAGGATGTAATTATGTGTAGCATATGTGTGCCCAAGTTGTAGGCGGGAGAAAAAACTCCAAATAATTTTAGCTATTTGTATGTGGTTTTTCTTCAGCAATTTTTCTATTTTCCCAAATATCGATATTGTTGATTTTCCATGTTTTGATAATTTTTTCTTACTATCGATTTTTTCTCAATTCAGACATTTTAATACTCTTTTTTAATTGTACTGATTTTTTAAATTATCATTATTTTTTAAACTATACAAATTATCTCTTTGTGACGGATTTTATATATATTTTATATTTCTGAAATTTTATTATAAATATTTTGTTAATTTTTTAGCGATTTCCCTCCTTTGGGGAATAAGTTTTTTGGATATAACAAATTTGTTACTGTCTTTCTCCAATGCAGCAAATATAACGATTTTTTATTTCTATTCGCTTAACTAAACAATTTTAGGGACTTCATTTAAATTTCTCACTACATTTATTGCACCGTTCATTTGTCCGCCCCTATAAAAATTATGAGGTCTCCGGGCTTGGCAGCTAAAGTTTTTTTACTTTTTTTTTTTTGATCATTTTTGTTTTTTTTTTTCAGTTCTTTTTTTATTTTAGTGAATTTAATTTCAATTTTGTTGAATTCTTTATTTTTTTGTCGATATAATTGGTTTTTGCCGATAATACGGTTTTATTTTAGCGTTTTAATTATAATATTAATACCGTAATTAACGGTTTTATTTTAATAATGGCGTTTTTTCAAATTTATCCAGTTTTTACCGATTTCAGATTTTTTTCAATTTAATGTTTTTAAGGTCTTAGACAATTTTCCGATTTTTTATTCATTTTATTTTAGTTTTAGTCTTAACGTTGTTCCCTATTTAGGCGATTTTTTTTATTTTTAAATTTCGACAGTTATAATATTTTTTTTAATTTTCTTAATAGATTTTTTACAATAAGTATTATCGTTTTTACCGGTTTTTTTATTTCAGCGTTTTTTTCACTAAAATCGCTTTTACTGTGTTTGTTGTTTTTTGCTCATATTGGTGGTTTTTTCTTTCAATGCTGCGGGTTTTAATATTTTTAAATAAATTTTTTAATTTTCTTAATAGATTTTCACAACAGTTATATTCATTTTTACCGGTTTTTTCTGTTTATATTTCATAATGTTTTCGTTAAAATTATGTTTGTCGGTTTTGTTAAATTTTCCTAATTTTGGTGTTTTTTTTTTAATTTTGGGGATTTTTTCATTTTGAATGCTCTTTTTTAATTTTTTTCAATTTTTTCATAATATCGGTATTTAACGGTTTTGACGACATTTTAACTATTTTCACGATTTTTTAATTTTGTTAACGAGTTTAGCGATTTTTCATGATATTATTAGAAAGGGAATTTTAAAAAAAGACCTAAAAGTTGTCGATGTTCTGTCCAATACTTGTCTCATTTAAAATTCCCAAATGGACTTAAAGCCAATACAGGACGATCTCAATTAAGGCATCTATAACATAACCAAACATTTTCAAAATAGTTAATATATGTTTCTTATAATCAAAAATTATTACGAACTTTTTCCTCCACCTAATTAATATAAATCATACGCCTTCGTATGTAATTTAAAAAAATTATCAAATTATCATGTTTTTTAATCCAATATTATGTGAAAATTTTACTTATCAAACTTACATATCAAAGTTTTATTATTTTATTAACACTCTCTTAATTCATTACTAAATTTTTATAAATTTTCCCATAAATTATTTATAAATTTGTGTGCTTAAAACAAACGTTCACTTAAATTTAGTTTAAAGTTAATTCCTTTTAATTGTTTTGTAGATTAACAGCACAACTAAAAACACAATAAACATATTATGACCATGTCATTGTCATGTCATAATGGTAGCAATTATTAACAACAATTTATTTGGTTGTTATTTTAATGGTCAGTCATTTTTGTTTGAACCATTTGCACGCACGCATACACACACATAACCGAATAGTGTCAGACATGTTGTGCATTCATGCCATGAAGCAGTCAACAATTTTGATTTAATTGAAAATTCAATGGCAAATAAAAGGGATAAATATAAAAATTCTGTCAGCAGTCTGTTAAGTGATTTAGCATCAATATTTTTTTGGCTTGTAGTGTGGTTAGCAAAACTTATTATAAGGGTGAGTTGGAAAAAATTAAAAATATGTTACTTTTTTTTTTTGTTTAAGTGAAAAGGTATGAACATATAACTATTAGAATTTGATAAATTTTGAATATCATTAAAATCATGGCTTAATAAAACTTTTAAAATTTTGATATTAAAATATGTTTATTTTGAAAAACCCATGTTTATTAAAAACTTCGGGGGAAAAGTTGTGTTAATTTTATAACCTGCTGCAAAATAAAATAAAATAGAATTTCTTTTACTAAAACTTGATTTTTTTTTATAAAATCCAAAAATTAATAATCATTTCGCTAACTGAATCCTACAAAATTCTGGTCGGTTAAACTCAAGAATTGCATTAAACAACTAAAATGTTGTTAAGTGTGAAATTGTTTTTTGTTTTTTATTGTGGAGTCAAAGCAATTCTGCGGCTGAATTTCTAAATGCATTAACAGGCAGTTTACTTGTTTTACAGTTGGCTCTGAAAGTTTTGGTTACTTTATTAAATATCTAAAATTAATTACTATCGCAGTTTTACAATATTTGCGATTTAGACGATTTTATCGGAATTTTGGGATTTTTATAATTTCCCAGCAAAACCACACATTACCAAATAATGGGTAAAGTAATGTATAGCCATAGAGGCCAATGGATTACTTTACACCTTACTTCATTGATGAATTTTATAGGCGATGAGCCTCAAAGTAATGTATATACCCATTACTTTAGAGGTGATAATGTAAGGGGTTACTTATATGGTTACGAGAATGGAAAAAGTAATGTGTGTAAAAATAGATTTTTTAAAAAGAGGAATTTTTATTAAAAAAAATTATTACAAATATTTTATTTAAAATTTTTGTAATTAAAAATAATATGGTCAAGATGGGAATCGAACCAGGGAAATCTGGTTGCCAGCCAAGAACTCTACCTACTGAGCTATCGACGCATATACTATTTGATTTTTCGCTTGTGTTATCAAAAAAAAAACATACATTACCCTTTTGCTTACAAAAAAACACAAAGTAATGTATCTTAAAATAGATTTTAAAAAATATTTCAATTATTACTTTACATTTATAAATCATATATTACGTAATCAATAATGAGTAACTTATTACTTTATGCTTGCAAATAATGAAAAAGGTATCGAGCTATCATTGCAAGGTAACGCATGAGAATATCGCACCCATTACCAAAGTTTTGCTGAGTTGTTCGATTTTTCCGAATTTTTCCAATATTAATGCTTTTTTTATTTTCTATTTTCAGCAAATTTATATTTTTTTTTCGATTTTATCTATATCTTTTTTTTTTTGTAATTTTTTGCTTAGTTCTTAGAGATTTTTCCGGTCACTATTGCTTTTGTTTTTTAGTTGCGATTTTTTTATATTTTAAAGATTTAATTCAATTTTGACAATTCAGTTTCAACAATTATTTCTCCTATGCACAAATTTTCAATTAATTTTTTAATTTTCATAATTTTTTCTATTGATCTGAATATAATCGCTTTACCAATTTGAAGCATTTTTTTTTTTTTTTAATTTTCAGCGATTTTTCCAATTTCAAATATTATGTCACCGATTTTTTTATTATGGCTTTTAGTAGGGTTTGTCATGTTTTTTTAAATATCAGCGATTTTATTTAAATATTGAAGAAGTTTTTTAATTTTATAAGTCCGTTACTATTTTTTTTTTTTTGCAAAAAAAAAAATATTTATCAACATAATCTCCTTTTAGCTCAATACACTTAGTCCAACCTTTTTCAAAAAATAGGATTTTTCGAGGTCCATAAATAATAATTTCATCGTTGGAGCTAAAACTCTTTCCACCGACCCATTTTTTTAGGTTTGGAAAGAATCCAGAGAATAAGGCGAATGATAGGGAAATTCGTAGTTTACTTCATGGATTTTCACACGATTCCGTTGGTGGTCGATTGTGATCAAACGCGGCAGCCATCTTGCGGAAAGCTTTTTCATACCCAAGTGATCGTTCAAAATTGAAACGACTGAGCCATGTAAGATGCCTATGTCTTCCACAATCTATCGCACATTCAATCTCCGATCAGCCAACACCATATCGTGAATTTTTTCAATTGTTTGTAAGTGCTTGTAATGCCATAACGAAAGTCAGTTAACACTTTTTTACCATCGATGGTGCAGAGTCCCCATAGTATTTATCACGCTTTTCCTTGGTTTGATTGACGGTTTTTCTTCGCAAAAAATAATGTTTAATGACCACTCGAAATTCACTTTTTTCCATTTTTAAAAAAATTCACGAGGTTGTATGTTTTGAACAGCTGTTAAACGCAAAGTAAATAACGGAACTTGCTTAAAATTTGACAGTAGTCTATTAACAGGTGGTACATGATGAGAGCAGTGTTTCATTTCATATAACTACGAGGGAAGTTCGAAACGTTACGGACTTATTGATCCGCTCGTAAAAGCTTTTACCGGTTTGACGATTTTTTTGAATTGAAACGATTTTTATTTAAGGTTATGTTTCTAATAGCAGTGATTTTAATAGCAGTGTATCACGCTACAGAGTGGAAGTGTACTATAATAGAGATGGCATGATACAAAAAATATGTAAGTGCAAAGAAGAAAGTAAAAAAATTCGTTCTTCAAAGTGGAATACTTCAGCATTGTGGGAACAACTTTTTGCGCCCAAAACTTCAATTTAAGATAGGATTAAATTGGAAAATACTATTCCTTTAGTTTGAGCTCCAAATTCCACTTCAATCAGAGTTTAATCTACAAGATAATCCTTGTTAAAATTCTCAGAAATTTTTGTAATATTTTTTACCACAAAATTTAATTTTTTTTTTTGCATATTTTTCAAATAAAAACGTTCACAGCATCTATTGCATTTTTCTGTAGAAAAATCTAATTATTTTTTCAAGAAAAAATTTTAAATTTACAATAAAATTATTTAGAATATAAAAAGATTTACAATAAAATTATTTAGAATTTAAAAATTTATTACTAAAACTTAGTAAGTCTGCAAACATTCAACAAATAATACTAATATTTTTAGGAAAAAATTTGTATTTTTTATGCAAAATTACTGATCTATTTTATTCTGTGTAGCTTTTAAATTTAAGAAAATATCAAAATAAAGTATCACAAAATTTTAAGTATTAAAAAATATTTGTTTAAATTCACATTCGATTTCTAACAATTTTTTGTTTGAAAAGTTTGTAGGTTGTTATTTTTCATATAATTTTTTTTTTTTTAAATAAAAATTGAAGTTA
This sequence comes from Eustalomyia histrio, assembly GCA_949748255.1. NCBI lineage: Eukaryota > Metazoa > Arthropoda > Insecta > Diptera > Anthomyiidae > Eustalomyia > Eustalomyia histrio. The sequence continues at coordinate 149,333,617 of OX456526.1, forward strand.
CAAAAAATAACCAACAAACAGAATTTTGTAAATTTTTTCTGTGTATGAGATATAGATTCGATTTTTGAAATTTCTTTTTTTTAATAATACCATTTTCTATGACAAAAACTTGATTTTAAATAAATTTTTGTACAGAAAATTTATTATACACTGTAGAATATTTACTTAAAATACAACCCCTCAAATTTTATACATTTTTCTTTAAAAATTTTTTGAATTCCTTAAAAAAATCTTGAGTTCCTTAAACAAAAACATACAAATGAAATTTGTGGCGTATGATTGATATTAATTGACAGTGTGAAAAAAACTACCCATAATTTTGGTTCTACTAAAACTTTTTACAAAAAATTATCAATTATACATGCAAAATCTATTAAGCTTTAAATTCTTAAAATATTTAAAAGATATTTTAACGTATTTTAACAAAGTTATTTCAAATTAAAAAAATAATAATAATATTGAAAAATATTCTTTGTCATTCTTTACAGATTTCCTGTATTTTTATCATATTTGGTTTGATATTTCCTCGTTTTAGTTTTCTAATAATAAATCAATTAATCCAGCATACAAACACATTATTTGTTATCAAATCACTAACAGAAGAATTATAGGGGGAAAAAAACTGAGGCTAAATATGGAAAACGAAATCAACATAAAACCAAAAACATCCTCCCAAAATTTTTGGTTAGATGAAACTACTAAAACAAAACCATTAACAGCAGTAGATACAACAACAGCAGTAGAAACATTTAAAACAACAACAAAATTTAGAAAAACCACAAAAACCATTATCACTTTTATAGCGGCCTATTTTGAGGATTGCAACATACATGGTCTACAATATGTGGTCAAAGGAGGCCTAACAACAATTGAAAAGTAAGTATGTATTATGTAACAAACATACACACGCATACATATGTACACACATATGTATAAACATATAGTAAATGTGTTTTATAACGGTGTTTTGGTTAAAATATATCCTAGTATAGTAATAGCAGCAGTAAGTGGTATACAAAGCATATTTGAATAAGCTGCTCTACATATGTAGTAGTACATAGAAAATAAACCCACACACATACATGTTCACATAGTAGTACTTAGTTTACACACACAACATACACAATCAAATAACTCAATTTAATATTTTAACATTTTTATTCAATTTTGTTGTTGTTATTTTTTATGGTATCCTCCTCCCATATGTTTGAATGTTCTACAACATAGATGCCTTTGGTTGACACTCTTAATTATATCGATGTACTTTTGTGTGGAAATTGGTTTGCAATCTGTTGATCGTTATTATACAAAAAGCACAGTTGTTGGCCTGGAGCGAGATTTTCACTATTGGAATACAACCATGCCAAGTGCAACCGTATGTCCATTAGAACGTTTAGATATAAAACTATTCAATGAATATTGCCGGTAGGTAAATTGTTATAACATACGAAGGACTAAGAAGTTCATGCATTTATAATTATGTTTTATGCATATTATGTGTATTAAAATTAAAAAAAAAAAAAAATATGCATTTCATATTACAATAATATGCATTGTATATTTATATGCATTTTTTAAATTATAAATATTGTTTTTTGTATAACATTGGAAATTACCGTGAATTATGGTCGAAAAGTTGGTAATTGTAATTTCTTGATATTTTTATATTTGTGATAAAAAGAAAAAAAATATAAATATAAATATATTTTTTATAAAATATTTAAATCAAAAATACAACTTTAAAAAAATAATAATAAAAAAGCTAAAAAAAATATTTTTAAATTTGAAAAATTTATTTTTTATAAAATATTCAAATCAAAAATACAACTTTTAATAAAATATCAAAAAATATATTAAAGAAACATGATTCTTTTAGTAAAATATTCTTAAAAATAAGTATTTATAACAAAATATGCATTGATTTCAAAATATGCAGTGACAAATTTGTGAATTTATTTTCAAGCTAACGTTAACAAACATGTATTTGCATGAACTTCCTTGCCCTAGTTATAAGACTGATTGCACTTCAATACAAATTGTATATAAATCTTCATTAATTAATTGTATTTTAGAGAAACAATTTTGTTGTTAATGAAAACACCATCACATCTAAGCAGACAAAAAAAAAACAAACAAATTTGTTAACAAAATTGAAAAACAACTTAATGTTTGGTAAGAACCTGCACAATTTTGTTAATGGAGGTTTTTCAAAATTTCAATTAAGTTGAAAATAGTGAATAATGTGTTTTTCATTAAGGATATGAAAAACAGTGATAGGAAAAATATTTATTTTTTTTTTCTACATTTCAAGAGACATGTATAAATTGGAAAAATTGATTTTACAAGTTGATTACCATTAAAATTAATATAAATTAGTATTCGCAAGGTTTTTGCACAGAGTTACTAAAACTTTTTTCGTAAAGGATTTTAGCCTTCTAAACACTAGTTTCACTAATTCTCACGGGAAAAATTTTTTATGACTCAATATTAGTGAGAATTGGTTCAAAATCTTTTATTATTTTTACAGATTTTAATTATAAATAAAAAAATCAATTTTCAACATCATTCCAAGGTCCTTAAAATAAACTTTTTACTTTTCCCAATACGATTATACACCCAGGAAAGGTAATTTTATCTAGACTTCAAATCAGAAAAAAAGTAAAAGAACTTTTTCCTTTTTTTGATAAAATTTTTGTAGCCTTATTTGCCATTTGCACAGATTAATTTTTATGGGTGTAATAAATATGGTTATTAATTCTTGATTTGGTAAAGCTAATATGTGTGTAAAAAAAATAAAATTTGCTTCACTCAAACGATTTCAATTAAACAAATAAAATTTGATTAAATATCTATCCAGGTTATTTTACTTCTTACACTCACCAAAAAAAAAAAAGTCTGTAATGGCAACTGAAAGTTTTGCTGTTGTAACGGGAAATTTTGCTAATTTGAGCCCAGCGGTATTTTTTTTTTGCTAATCTTAGCAACACATGTCTGCTGACGTGTAGTACAATGAAATTTGTAGAAAAATTAGCTGCCGCTACTAAATTTTATTAAACTTTTTGTAAAGTGGAATTTAAAATCTGTTTGCTAAAATATGCAAAAATAAAAAATACTAAATATTATTAATATTAGTACAAAATTTCAAATTTATCTTTTTTTATCGAGCATAAATTTTTTTTTATTTTATTTATTTTTTTTTCAAATATTTTAAACAAAATTCAAAAAAAAAATCAAGGCTTAAAAATTGTAAAAACATAAACGAATTTATCATTTTGTTATAATTTCTTTTTGAAAAATATTTTAGTCAATCTTTTTACTTTTAAGGTCAAATTTTAATTGTTTTTATGGCTGATTTTTAGAAACAACAAAACTTTTTTGTGCCATTTTAAGTGGATGTCCTATTTTTAGACATGATTCGGTATATTTACTTCCCATCCCTTTTTTTAATATATGTAACAGTTTAGGGCAATTTAAGTTTGAAGGTGTAAGTTTTAATTACAAATAATATTTCCTTCAATATCCAATTTTTTAATATTAGTAATTTTTTTTGCTAATTTTAGCAAATCGGCTTTCAAAAATTTGTAAATTGATTTCTGAAATTAGCAACAAAAATTTGTAAATATTCTGTAAAAATTTTGTAATTTGTAACATATAAATAGCAAAAAGATTTGCGCAAAAATAATTTTTTTACTAAAAATTAGAGCAAAAATAGTAAAATGGGATTGAAAACCGTTTACAAATTTTTTTTACTAAATTCTTTTTCTGAGTGTAGTGAAGAAACGGAATAACAACATGCCGTATATTTCCTTACAAAATGACAATTAAAACACGTCGAGCTTTGCAGTTGTGAGATAGAATCTACAGGGTGTCCGCCGGGAAGGTATACTACTTTGTTTTACCGCCATTTTGGTAAAAATTAGTCTTGACAGTTAATATTTAGCAGTCGTGAAGTAGACACGTGGCAAATTTATTATGGAAAAATATTCGATAAACCAACATGTTTTAATCGTTAAAATATTTTATCAAAATCAATCATCGATTACTGTGACGATGAGAAAGTTACGTGAAATTTTTGGGACAAAAAACGTGCCAACAAAACGCACTATTTATCGTGTAGTGAATGATTTCGAAGAAAGAGGGTCTGTAGGTGATAGGCCTAAGCATGGACTACAACGTACTGCAAGATCGGCTGAAAACATTACTGCTGCTCAACCTCAATTCGACGCCGTGCTCCTGAGCTTGGTCTTCAAAGAACAACTTTAGCCACAATTTTGCACAAGGATTTGCATTTGTTTCCATTTAAGATTCAGTTGACACAAGAACTTCTTCTACAGGACTATTTACGCCGCCGTAGATATGCCAATAGGATGTTACAGCTCGCCCATGACAACTCCGATTTTCATGAAAAAATCATAATGAGTGACGAGGCACATTTTCATTTGAATGGATATGTGAATAAACAGAATAGTCGGTTTTGGGCAATGGAAAACCCTCAAATTATTCATCAGTCACCTTTGTATCCATTTAAAGAGACAGTCTGATGTGCAATTTGGTCAGGAGGAATCGTTGGACCTTACTTCTTTGAAAATTAAAACGGCGTAGGGAGCGATATCGTGATATGATTGAAAACTTTTTAACGCCACAACTGCATGCTTTGGGCTTGATTAACATGTGGTATCAACAAGACGGAGCCACATCGCATACAGCCAGGATAACAATGGAATTACTGCGAGACCTCTTTCCACAACAAGTTATTTCAAGAAATGGTGATGTTGATTGGCCTCGACGGTCGCCTGATTTGACTGCTCCGGACTTCTTTTTTTTTGGGATATCTGAAAAGCAAGATTTATGCAAACAAACCAGAAACGCTTAAGCTACTCAATCAAAATATTCGTGATGAAATTAATGAAATACCACGTGAAATGTGTGAGAATGTAATGAAAAATGTGCTCAAAAGGGCTCGCATTTGTGAGGCTAACAGAGGCGGACATTTATCTGATATTATATTCCATACATAATTGCCGACATTTATCAATATAAGATCCATTCTCTTTCATTTAATCAAAAATTATAAACAAACAAAGTAGTATACCTTCCCGGTGGACACCCTGTACTTTAAATTCATTATTTTTTTGTGCGTTATAAAATCTGCAAAGATTCGACAGCTTTTTAATAAAGACTCTTACATTTTACTATATTTTTCTTTTCTTTCTATTTCACTTTTCCAGCAAACACAATCTTCACGGCCAGCAGCAACAGGAATTTTATGAGTTTATGGAAAAATTGGCCAATGCCACATATAGCAACTTTTATGCTATACCCAACAATCGTTCAGTGGATGTCATTTTAGATCGTTTACAAATTAAACCGCATAATTACATGGAACTTATATACAATTTAACAGGTGATCCAGTTCTCAGATATAAAGTGGATATGAAAGATTTTTCTGAAAAAGTACGCACCTCCACGGGTGACCTTATCATTGAGTCGCGACAAATATTAACTGAATACGGTATATGTTATATGACCAATACAATGTTATCAGAAAAGTTTACTTCATTATATATGATCTGGGGTGAATATGCTGTAAATGAAATACGTGGCCTAGAAACGACAATGCAAGTTAAAGTAGCCAGTTTTTTTGATAGCGATGTTAGTTTTAGTTTTTTGGGTTTTAATGAAGCGCCAATAGATGTAAGTATGATATGCAATGATTACAATTGGTAATAAGTTTAGTATAATTTGTTTGTCTCTTATAAGGGTTTCATGCATAGTCCTTATGAAGTTATGCGGGTGGATCATAATTTGGGCTATACCGATGAAGCTTTAAATGTTGAAGTTAGTTCGACGGAAATAATAACCGAAGAAGGATTTGAGGCGTAAGGAATTGATAATTGATATTATTGTAATTCTAAAATCATATATTTTTTTTTTGTTAGTGGCACCACTGTGGAGCAACGTAAATGTCGTTTTCAACATGAAAGTAATTTAACTCATTATCCCATTTATTCACGCAACATTTGCTTACAAGAATGTCGTTTAAATTTGGTTTATAAAATGTGTAAATGTATACCACATTTTTATCCAAATCGTAGTAAGTATGAAGGGAATATTTTAAATTCAACAAAAAAAAAGATTGGAAATTTTTGCAATTTACAATCCTAAACATCTTAAAAAATATTTTTTCGTTTTAAAATCTATTCAGTAAAACATAAGTTATGCTCCTTTTTTCCATGTTTGCTTATACGGGGCGTATGATTTATATTTATTATAATTAATATTAATTATACGCCTACTGTATTTTATAGGTAAAAAATAGAACATTTTACATTGAATACCAGCAGGCTCCCTACAAAAAATTCCTGATGGAAACTAACACATACAAACTTATTTTCTAACACACTTGCAGGAATTCTGTATTAAATTGTGTTGCTGTCGGCGTTGCCATAGTGGGATTTTTCGTACCAAATTTCGATAAACATTTTGTTAAATTTTCTCTTTTACTTAATCTTACTTTGGTATCATTTTTATATACATACGTATTTGATCATCAGAGTATGTTTTTATCTTGTCCTTTTTTTAAATAAATTTCATGCAAAAACTTTGATTTTATATATTATAGAATTGTGGGAATTTTTTTTGAACAAGACTTTGTTAATAAAAAGTGTTACGCAATGGCAACGCTGACTAGTCAGCATGTGACGATGTTTACGACATTACTGATTAGTAAAATACTCTGGAAAGAACAGTTCAGATATATGTTTTACTAGTTAATGAAGTTCACAAGTATGAGAAAGAGAAACAAAATCACACATACACGAAGGTTTACATTAGTTTTTTCATACTAGCCTTAATAAAATGATAGAAACTTCTAATGTATAAACCCATCAGGAATGACCATCAGATGATGCATCAAATGACCGTCATTGTTCTGGAAGGGAAGTTAGTCCCTTTTTTCCATTTTAACTTATACGACGCGTATGATTTATATTTATTATAATTAATATTAATCATACGCCTACTGTTTTTTATTGTTCAAAAATAAAACTTTTTACTTTGAATACCAGCAGGCTGTTTGGTAGATTTCTTGTCAATTGCAAATCTTTTTCAAGTATAAATGAACCTATATTGCATTTTTAATCGCTTCAAAGTTTACATCCTGTAGTACGCTAAATTAAGAAGTTAAGTGGGTTTTGAAGGCTTAAAAAAGCGTATTTTTACTGATATTTTATTTTTTTTATCAAATGAAATATTTTATTTAAACTATTTGGCATATCAAAGATACATATGTAAAAAGAACTTTGTGAAATTTTTATATACAATTTTTGAAAATTCAGCCATCGAGACCCCATTTCCCTTGCCCTCTCAAAAACCAAAAAAAGCCCCCTCGGCGTAATTAAGGTAACTCATGATAGGTTCATTTTGGTACCGCCCTCGTACATATAATTTATGTTTTATTAAGAACAAAGGAATTTGCAATGGAACCTCCTTGATATCCTGCGATTTGGCTACTGCAAATATCTATGATTAAGCTTCTTTAGCTGAGATTTTATTTAGAATATACAGGTTGGTTGAAAAGTTCCTGCGCTCACCAAGAGATGGCACTGCTAGCTCCAAACTTTTTTTTTCTTAAGTTGGTATAACTGTCCTGAGAACACATGCAAAGTTGCAAGTCATTCTTCTGTCAATTCTTTCTTTGTTTACAAGCCATTTGAAACTGACGTGTCATTGATTTTTTTAATATGGAAAAAATTGAATATCGTGCAGTCATTAGATTCTTTATTTTGAAGGGTTTAAAAGCAAAGGAAATTTATGAACAATTGTTAGAAGTGTATAAGGAGTCCTCACCTTCAAAACGCACCGTTGAATTTTGGGCTGGTGAATTTAAACGTGGTCGTTCCAGCCTTAAAGACGATCCACGCGAAGGACGACCAAAAACTGCATCCACAGCAGAAATCATTGAGCAGGCACAAAATATGGTTAGTGAAGATCCAAGTTTGACTAAGCGCGAAATTGCTAATGCCATAGGCATCTCAGACGAATGAGTACTCCATATTTTTCATGAAGAACTACGTATGAAAAAACTGTTTGGAAAGTTAGTGCCGCACACATTAACAATTCAACAAAAACTGGATCGAAAACAAATTTCTCAGCATAATTTGGAGCGTTTTAAGCCGAATAAAACTGACTTCTTGCGTCGTTTTATAACTATGGATGAGATGGATCTACCACCATGATCCTAAATTGAAACAAGAACGTTTACAGTGGACTGAAGCTGGTTGTTAAGCTCCAAAGCAGGTAAAGTCACAACGATCAGCAAAGAAGGTTATGGCATCAGTTTTTTGGGATGCAAAAGGAATTTTCTTGATTGATTATCTTCAGAAAGGTAAAACAATCAATTTTGAATATTATTGCAGCCTTTTGGATCAGCTGGATGAAAAAACCTGTTTTAAAGAAGAAAAAAATCATTTTCCATCAAGACAATGCACCTGCTCACAAAAGTGTTCTAGGAGATTATGTTGAATAAAAAAATATATTTCGTAACAAAAACAGTATTCTTTCATTTCGAGCGCAGGAACTTTTCAACCAACATGTAAAAGGATCTGTCATCGAGCCAAACTATTTGTTTGTAATTGTGATTGTTTTTAACAATTATGGGCAAGCTTTTTTTGACAGTCATAAAAAATTCTTTCTCCAATTTTTTTTTTTAATTAAGCTTACATATTTAATTTCTATAATATTAACTAAAAATATAAAAAGATACCACGCAATTAAAATTAATATTATTACTTTTTTTATTTTCCAGTTAAAAATCCAAAACCCATATGCAGTTATAAAGTTTTAATTGAATGTTTGGTAGAACATGAACGTAAGTTTACAAAATTTCACTCAATTGATAATAATTCTAAATACAAAAATTAAAAATCATTAAACTTTATTTCGCAGAATATTTTATCAAATTATATAAAGTGGATAAGGATGGTGAAAAACTGCAGTATCCCTGCTATTGTGCACAGAACTGTCAAGATTCTATTATTAACAAAAGATCTAAATTGGTAAGAGATTTATTAAACATTTACGATTTTTAACTAAATAAATTTTGTTAATTTCACTGTTTTAGAAAATGGAAAAAACGAATACTTTGGTGGGTGGCACAAGTCTTATATTTGCAATGTCAAATTTACCCACTTATCGTTTGAAACGTTTGATTATATTTTCTTTTACGGATTTATTGGGTAAGTAAGAAATATAAGCTAAGCTTTATGAGCCGGTATTATAGTGCACACTTAAGTAAAAGCTAACACTCAAAAATATAAAGTTTTTTGACCATTCGACTTAAAAAATAATTTCACTTAAGTGGTCCAAATATTTCACTACGGTTTCTAAAAAACTTTCGTATCCATTATAAAACTGGCCCTAAAGTTTGTTCATTTTAAAACTTAATATGTATTTTATTTTCAGTATCCATTGGCGGCACTGCTGGTCTTTTTCTGGGATTTAGCGTTTTATGTTTGGTTGAAATTTTATATTATTTTACTTTAAGATTACTTGTTGTTATAATTAAGGGATTATTAAATTAACATACAATTTTTTATTAAGGACAATTTTTGTAAAATCTAGCATTTTTTAAACAAGGCAAAATATGTATGCACTTATTGCAAAATATCTAAAACTATGTTGAATCGCAAAGATATCTAGTTAACATTGTTTCCCAACAACCGCAAACTTGTATGTATGTATTTATATGAACTTCTAAGCTTTATTATGTATTGTGTAGTTTTATTGTTTGTTAAAACCAGGGCAGCCACATTCATGCATTAAAAAATCTAAAATATCCGTTAAAAATATGCAAAAAAAAAAGAAAACTATGCGCAAAAATATGCACTTAAGAGGTAATATGCTTTAAAATTCAAAAGGACTATACATCCAAAAATATGCACTTAAAATGAAAAAAAATAATACACTTTAAACTTATCGATTTTAAAAAATTTATTTCCTGGGAGCTGAAATCCAATTAAAATATCTTAGTTGATGACAACAGGATGTTTCTTATTAATTGTTTTTTATATTAATATGAAAATAAATCATTTAGTTTATTTTTAAATAAATCATAATTAAAATTTGCATTAAAATTTGTTAAATATGCATTTATAACAAAAAATGCAAAGATATGCAACAACAAATCGATGACATTTTGTTTCGGAAAAGAATTTAGTTAACATTTTTTTTGGAATACTGGAATATAAACATGCATTTAGAATATACATAGAATTTTTATTTGTTTTTGTTTTCTCTGCTTATAAGTTACGAACTAAATTATTAAATTAAATTAAATACGCTTATTTATAGTTTTCATATTTTATAAAGAAGTAGGTGATTAGTACTAAGTTGTTGTTTTTAAAACTTATTAAAAGTCAAATTTCAGCTTTGCTGATTTATTACACAGAATTTGATATCTTATTGAAATAAATTAGAATAAAAAATACCAATTACTTTTTCAATCAAAACAGTGTATTTACTTCAATAGAAACTTTTTTCATCCAATTACAAAACTTTTCACTGCGAAATTCCATTTTGTTTCTGAGAAAATGCCGATTATGGAGGATCGATTATGAAAATATCAAAGCATTAAAATGCATATTAAATATCAGAATTTCCCAGAGATTTATGTACTGCTAAATAGTCCTTTGAATTCCCTTTCATTTGAGTATAATATTATCTGAAAAAAATAAATGTCGTTACTTTTAAAAGCATTAAAGAGCTAGCACTGTGTTTTAAATCATGTTACTAGCGGTTATATGCAAAGATATCAATTTAATAGTACACTACATATTACAAGCTATTCCTAGACACCAATATCTTAAAAATCGGTATATAAACTCCGGAGATATTCAAATTTTAACATTTTTTAGATTGAACATCAACTTACTACAAAATTCTGTTGGCCTGGTAGTTGGCAAAAATATAAAATTTGTGAAATTATTTTATTTTAGCCCAGACGAAAACCCCTCATTTGACCGTATCCTAAAAGTATGCCATGGATTTACAAATCCATACTTATTTGTAAGAAGTGGGCACGTGACATGATATTTCGTGATTCATGTGAATCTAACGTGAGCGTGAGCCAAAAATTTAAATTACTCACGCGATCGTGCGTGATCGGTAACAAAAAGTATGCTATGGATTCAATTTACTAATCCATGCTTATTTGTAAGAAGTGGGCACGTGACATGATATTTCGTGATTCATGTGAATCTAACGTGAGCGTGAGCCGAAAATTTTAATTACTCACGCGATCGTGCGTGATCGGTAACAAAAAGTATGCTATGGATTCAATTTACTAATTCATGCTTATTTGTAAAAAGTAGGCACGTGACATAATATTTCGTGATTCACTTGAATCTAACGTGAGCGTAAGCCAAAATTTAAATTAGTCACGCGATCGTGCGTGATAGGTAACAAAATGTTTTTAATGATAAATTTTTCAAAATATTTTGAACAGTGAGTAAAGGTGAGTAGAAAAAACTTTTCGTGCGTGACTGAAATTTTTGGTTCTTGATCGTGCGTGAGTCAAACATTAATCACGTGCCCATTCCGAATATTTAGGATACATAATATGTATATATGCATGTAAACTTAAATGGGGGTTTGTGTCCGGGCTAAATTAAAAAAATTATTTTAAATATTTTCCATTTTTTTTCCAACTACCAGGCCAACAGAATTTTGTAGTAGGTTGATTTCCAATCCAGAAAATCTTAAAACTTGAATATCTCCGGAGTTTATGGACCGATTTTCAAGATATCGGTGTCTGTGAATAGCTTGTAATATGTAGTTCATTAAAATAGTGATAAGTTACCATATACTGAACAGAAACGTGGCTAAAAACGTGTGCTTTCTCCTCGATGCTGATAAAAGTAGTTTGTTGGGTCTCCTTTGCCATTTTTTGTATAAATTATACTGGGTAATCAAGCTTAGTAGTAAAGTACATATTACAAGCTATTTGCCGATACCAACATCTTGAAAATCGGTTGATAAAAACCGGAGATATACGAGTTTTAATGTTTTCTAGATTAGAACTTAAAAATACGTTGATTTTTACTCTAGAAAATATTAAAACTTGAATATCTCCAGAGTTTATGGACCGATTTTCAAGATGTCGGTGTTTATGAATAGCTCGTAATATGTAGTTTATAATTATAGTAATATGTTAGCGTTTACCAAACAGGAGCGTGACTAAAAACTGGGTACTAACTCCTTAATGCTGTTAGCAGTAGTTTGTTGGGTCTCTTATGCTATTTATTATGTAAATTATGCTTAGTGATCAACCTCTATAGTAAAGTACACATTACAAGCTACTCGCAGGCCCAAAAATCTTGAAAATCGGTTTATAAGCTTCCGAGATATACACGTTTAAACGTTTTCCAGATTAGAAAAATCACCCTACCAAAAAATTCTGTTGTAAAAAAATTTAATAATTTTATATTTTTTTCCAACTACCAGGCCAACAGAATTTTGTAGTAGGTTGATTTCCAATCCAGAAAATGTTAAAACTTGAATATCTCCGGAGTTTATGGACCGATTTTCGAGATATCGGTGTATATGCATAGCTTGTGATATGTAGTTTACTAAAGTAGTGTTATGTTAGCATATACCGAACAGGAACGTGATTAAACACGCAGTGCTATCTCCTTGATGCTGTTAAAAGTAGTTTGTTGGGTCTCCTTTGCCATTTTTTGTATAAATTATACTGGGTAATCAAGCTTAGTAGTAAAGTACATATTACAAGCTATTTGCCGATACCAACATCTTGAAAATCGGTTGATAAAAACCGGAGATATACGAGTTTTAATGTTTTCTAGATTAGAACTTTATAGTATGTTGATTTCCAATCCAGAAAATGATTAAACTTGAATATCTGCTTAGTTTATGGGCCGATTTTTAAGATGTCGGTGTCTATGAATAGCTCGTAATATGTAGTTTACAATTATAGTAATATATTAGAGTTTACCAAACAGGAGCGTGACTAAAAACTGGGTACTAACTCCTTAATGCTGTTAGCAGTAGTTTGTTGGGTCTCTTATGCTATTTATTATGTAAATTATGCTTAGTGATCAACCTCTATAGTAAAGTACACATTACAAGCTACTCGCAGGCCCAAATATCTTGCAAATCGGTTTATAAGCTTCCGAGATATACGCGTTTAAACGTTTTCCAGATTAGAAAAATCACCCTACCAAAAAATTCTGTTGTAAAAAAATTTAATAATTTTATATTTTTTCCAACTACCAGGCCAACAAAATTTTGTAGTAGGTTGATTTCCAATCCAGAAAATGTTAAAACTTGAATATCTCCGGAGTTTATGGACCGATTTTCGAGATATCGGTGTATATGCATAGCTTGTGATATGTAGTTTACTAAAGTAGTGTTATGTTAGCATATACCGAACAGGAACGTGATTAAACACGCAGTGCTATCTCCTTGACGCTGTTAAAAGTAGTTTGTTGGGTCTCCTTTGCCATTTTTTGTATAAATTATACTGGGTAATCAAGCTTAGTAGTAAAGTACATATTACAAGCTATTTGCCGAAAGCAACATCTTGAAAATCGGTTGATAAAAACCGGAGATATACGAGTTTTAATGTTTTCTAGATTAGAACTTTATAGTATGTTGATTTCCAATCCAGAAAATGATTAAACTTGAATATCTGCTTAGTTTATGGGCCGATTTTCAAGATGTCGGTGTCTATGAATAGCTCGTAATATGTAGTTTACAATTATAGTAATATATTAGAGTTTACCAAACAGGAGCGTGACTAAAAACTGGGTACTAACTCCTTAATGCTGTTAGCAGTAGTTTGTTGGGTCTCTTATGCTATTTATTATGTAAATTATGCTTAGTGATCAACCTCTATAGTAAAGTACACATTACAAGCTACTCGCAGGCCCAAATATCTTGCAAATCGGTTTATAAGCTTCCGAGATATACGCGTTTAAACGTTTTCCAGATTAGAAAAATCACCCTACCAAAAAATTCTGTTGTAAAAAAATTTAATAATTTTATATTTTTTCCAACTACCAGGCCAACAGAATTTTGTAGTAGGTTGATTTCCAATCCAGAAAATGTTAAAACTTGAATATCTCCGGAGTTTATGGACCGATTTTCGAGATATCGGTGTATATGCATAGCTTGTGATATGTAGTTTACTAAAGTAGTGTTATGTTAGCATATACCGAACAGGAACGTGATTAAACACGCAGTGCTATCTCCTTGATGCTGTTAAAAGTAGTTTGTTGGGTCTCCTTTGCCATTTTTTGTATAAATTATACTGGGTAATCAAGCTTAGTAGTAAAGTACATATTACAAGCTATTTGCCGATACCAACATCTTGAAAATCGGTTGATAAAAACCGGAGATATACGAGTTTTAATGTTTTCTAGATTAGAACTTTATAGTATGTTGATTTCCAATCCAGAAAATGATTAAACTTGAATATCTGCTTAGTTTATGGGCCGATTTTCAAGATGTCGGTGTCTATGAATAGCTCGTAATATGTAGTTTACTATTATGGTAATGTGTTAGGGTTTACCAAACAGCAACGTGACTAAAAACTGAGTGCTAACTCCATACTGCTGTTAACAGTAGTTTGTTGGGTCTCTTATGCTATTTTTTGTGTAAATTATACAGAGTGATCAAGCTCAATATTAAAGTACACATTACAAGCTATTAACAGAGACCACTATCTTTAAAATCGGTGTATAAACTTCCGAGATATACGAGTTTAAACGTTTTCCAGATTAGAAAAATAACGCCACTAAAAAATTCTGTTGGAAAAAATTTAATTTGATTTTTATATTTTCCATTTTTTTTCCAACTACCAGGCCAACAGAATTTTGTAGTAGGTTGATTTCCAATCCAGAAAATCTTAAAACTTGAATATCTCCGGAGTTTATGGACCGATTTTCGAGATATCGGTGTATATGCATAGCTTGTGATATGTGGTTTACTAAAGTAGTGTTATGTTAGCATATACCGAACAGGAACGTGATTAAACACGCAGTGCTATCTCCTTGATGCTGTTAAAAGTAGTTTGTTGGGTCTCCTTTGCCATTTTTTGTATAAATTATACTGGGTAATCAAGCTTAGTAGTAAAGTACATATTACAAGCTATTTGCCGATACCAACATCTTGAAAATCGGTTGATAAAAACCGGAGATATACGAGTTTTAATGTTTTCTAGATTAGAACTTTATAGTATGTTGATTTCCAATCCAGAAAATGATTAAACTTGAATATCTGCTTAGTTTATGGGCCGATTTTCAAGATGTCGGTGTTTATGAATAGCTCGTAATATGTAGTTTACAATTATAGTAATATGTTAGCGTTTGCCAAACAGGAGCGTGACTAAAAACTGGGTACTAACTCCTTAATGCTTTATAGTATGTTGATTTCCAATCCAGAAAATGATTAAACTTGAATATCTGCTTAGTTTATGGGCCGATTTTCAAGATGTCGGTGTCTATGAATAGCTCGTAATATGTAGTTTACTATTATGGTAATGTGTTAGGGTTTACCAAACAGCAACGTGACTAAAAACTGAGTGCTAACTCCATACTGCTGTTAACAGTAGTTTGTTGGGTCTCTTATGCTATTTTTTGTGTAAATTATACAGAGTGATCAAGCTCAATATTAAAGTACACATTACAAGCTATTAACAGAGACCACTATCTTTAAAATCGGTGTATAAACTTCCGAGATATACGAGTTTAAAAACTGGGTACTAACTCCTTAATGCTGTTAGCAGTAGTTTGTTGGGTCTCTTATGCTATTTATTATGTAAATTATGCTTAGTGATCAACCTCTATAGTAAAGTACACATTACAAGCTACTCGCAGGCCCAAAAATCTTGAAAATCGGTTTATAAGCTTCCGAGATATACACGTTTAAACGTTTTCCAGATTAGAAAAATCACCCTACCAAAAAATTCTGTTGTAAAAAAATTTAATAATTTTATATTTTTTTCCAACTACCAGGCCAACAGAATTTTGTAGTAGGTTGATTTCCAATCCAGAAAATGTTAAAACTTGAATATCTCCGGAGTTTATGGACCGATTTTCGAGATATCGGTGTATATGCATAGCTTGTGATATGTAGTTTACTAAAGTAGTGTTATGTTAGCATATACCGAACAGGAACGTGATTAAACACGCAGTGCTATCTCCTTGACGCTGTTAAAAGTAGTTTGTTGGGTCTCCTTTACCATTTTTTGTATAAATTATACTGGGTAATCAAGCTTAGTAGTAAAGTACATATTACAAGCTATTTGCCGAAAGCAACATCTTGAAAATCGGTTGATAAAAACCGGAGATATACGAGTTTTAATGTTTTCTAGATTAGAACTTTATAGTATGTTGATTTCCAATCCAGAAAATGATTAAACTTGAATATCTGCTTAGTTTATGGGCCGATTTTCAAGATGTCGGTGTCTATGAATAGCTCGTAATATGTAGTTTACTATTATGGTAATGTGTTAGGGTTTACCAAACAGCAACGTGACTAAAAACTGAGTGCTAACTCCATACTGCTGTTAACAGTAGTTTGTTGGGTCTCTTATGCTATTTTTTGTGTAAATTATACAGAGTGATCAAGCTCAATATTAAAGTACACATTACAAGCTATTAACAGAGACCACTATCTTTAAAATCGGTGTATAAACTTCCGAGATATACGAGTTTAAACGTTTTCCAGATTAGAAAAATAACGCCACTAAAAAATTCTGTTGGAAAAAATTTAATTTGATTTTTATATTTTCCATTTTTTTTCCAACTACCAGGCCAACAGAATTTTGTAGTAGGTTGATTTCCAATCCAGAAAATCTTAAAACTTGAATATCTCCGGAGTTTATGGACCGATTTTCGAGATATCGGTGTATATGCATAGCTTGTGATATGTGGTTTACTAAAGTAGTGTTATGTTAGCATATACCGAACAGGAACGTGATTAAACACGCAGTGCTATCTCCTTGATGCTGTTAAAAGTAGTTTGTTGGGTCTCCTTTGCCATTTTTTGTATAAATTATACTGGGTAATCAAGCTTAGTAGTAAAGTACATATTACAAGCTATTTGCCGATACCAACATCTTGAAAATCGGTTGATAAAAACCGGAGATATACGAGTTTTAATGTTTTCTAGATTAGAACTTTATAGTATGTTGATTTCCAATCCAGAAAATGATTAAACTTGAATATCTGCTTAGTTTATGGGCCGATTTTCAAGATGTCGGTGTTTATGAATAGCTCGTAATATGTAGTTTACAATTATAGTAATATGTTAGCGTTTACCAAACAGGAGCGTGACTAAAAACTGGGTACTAACTCCTTAATGCTGTTAGCAGTAGTTTGTTGGGTCTCTTATGCTATTTATTATGTAAATTATGCTTAGTGATCAACCTCTATAGTAAAGTACACATTACAAGCTACTCGCAGGCCCAAATATCTTGCAAATCGGTTTATAAGCTTCCGAGATATACGCGTTTAAACGTTTTCCAGATTAGAAAAATCACCCTACCAAAAAATTCTGTTGTAAAAAAATTTAATAATTTTATATTTTTTTCCAACTACCAGGCCAACAGAATTTTGTAGTAGGTTGATTTCCAATCCAGAAAATGTTAAAACTTGAATATCTCCGGAGTTTATGGACCGATTTTCGAGATATCGGTGTATATGCATAGCTTGTGATATGTAGTTTACTAAAGTAGTGTTATGTTAGCATATACCGAACAGGAACGTGATTAAACACGCAGTGCTATCTCCTTGATGCTGTTAAAAGTAGTTTGTTGGGTCTCCTTTGCCATTTTTTGTATAAATTATACTGGGTAATCAAGCTTAGTAGTAAAGTACATATTACAAGCTATTTGCCGATACCAACATCTTGAAAATCGGTTGATAAAAACCGGAGATATACGAGTTTTAATGTTTTCTAGATTAGAACTTTATAGTATGTTGATTTCCAATCCAGAAAATGATTAAACTTGAATATCTGCTTAGTTTATGGGCCGATTTTTAAGATGTCGGTGTCTATGAATAGCTCGTAATATGTAGTTTACAATTATAGTAATATATTAGAGTTTACCAAACAGGAGCGTGACTAAAAACTGGGTACTAACTCCTTAATGCTGTTAGCAGTAGTTTGTTGGGTCTCTTATGCTATTTATTATGTAAATTATGCTTAGTGATCAACCTCTATAGTAAAGTACACATTACAAGCTACTCGCAGGCCCAAATATCTTGCAAATCGGTTTATAAGCTTCCGAGATATACGCGTTTAAACGTTTTCCAGATTAGAAAAATCACCCTACCAAAAAATTCTGTTGTAAAAAAATTTAATAATTTTATATTTTTTCCAACTACCAGGCCAACAAAATTTTGTAGTAGGTTGATTTCCAATCCAGAAAATGTTAAAACTTGAATATCTCCGGAGTTTATGGACCGATTTTCGAGATATCGGTGTATATGCATAGCTTGTGATATGTAGTTTACTAAAGTAGTGTTATGTTAGCATATACCGAACAGGAACGTGATTAAACACGCAGTGCTATCTCCTTGACGCTGTTAAAAGTAGTTTGTTGGGTCTCCTTTGCCATTTTTTGTATAAATTATACTGGGTAATCAAGCTTAGTAGTAAAGTACATATTACAAGCTATTTGCCGAAAGCAACATCTTGAAAATCGGTTGATAAAAACCGGAGATATACGAGTTTTAATGTTTTCTAGATTAGAACTTTATAGTATGTTGATTTCCAATCCAGAAAAT
This sequence comes from Eustalomyia histrio, assembly GCA_949748255.1. Taxonomy (NCBI): domain Eukaryota; kingdom Metazoa; phylum Arthropoda; class Insecta; order Diptera; family Anthomyiidae; genus Eustalomyia; species Eustalomyia histrio. The sequence continues at coordinate 149,352,426 of OX456526.1, forward strand.
GATTAAACTTGAATATCTGCTTAGTTTATGGGCCGATTTTCAAGATGTCGGTGTCTATGAATAGCTCGTAATATGTAGTTTACAATTATAGTAATATATTAGAGTTTACCAAACAGGAGCGTGACTAAAAACTGGGTACTAACTCCTTAATGCTGTTAGCAGTAGTTTGTTGGGTCTCTTATGCTATTTATTATGTAAATTATGCTTAGTGATCAACCTCTATAGTAAAGTACACATTACAAGCTACTCGCAGGCCCAAATATCTTGCAAATCGGTTTATAAGCTTCCGAGATATACGCGTTTAAACGTTTTCCAGATTAGAAAAATCACCCTACCAAAAAATTCTGTTGTAAAAAAATTTAATAATTTTATATTTTTTCCAACTACCAGGCCAACAGAATTTTGTAGTAGGTTGATTTCCAATCCAGAAAATGTTAAAACTTGAATATCTCCGGAGTTTATGGACCGATTTTCGAGATATCGGTGTATATGCATAGCTTGTGATATGTAGTTTACTAAAGTAGTGTTATGTTAGCATATACCGAACAGGAACGTGATTAAACACGCAGTGCTATCTCCTTGATGCTGTTAAAAGTAGTTTGTTGGGTCTCCTTTGCCATTTTTTGTATAAATTATACTGGGTAATCAAGCTTAGTAGTAAAGTACATATTACAAGCTATTTGCCGATACCAACATCTTGAAAATCGGTTGATAAAAACCGGAGATATACGAGTTTTAATGTTTTCTAGATTAGAACTTTATAGTATGTTGATTTCCAATCCAGAAAATGATTAAACTTGAATATCTGCTTAGTTTATGGGCCGATTTTCAAGATGTCGGTGTCTATGAATAGCTCGTAATATGTAGTTTACTATTATGGTAATGTGTTAGGGTTTACCAAACAGCAACGTGACTAAAAACTGAGTGCTAACTCCATACTGCTGTTAACAGTAGTTTGTTGGGTCTCTTATGCTATTTTTTGTGTAAATTATACAGAGTGATCAAGCTCAATATTAAAGTACACATTACAAGCTATTAACAGAGACCACTATCTTTAAAATCGGTGTATAAACTTCCGAGATATACGAGTTTAAACGTTTTCCAGATTAGAAAAATAACGCCACTAAAAAATTCTGTTGGAAAAAATTTAATTTGATTTTTATATTTTCCATTTTTTTTCCAACTACCAGGCCAACAGAATTTTGTAGTAGGTTGATTTCCAATCCAGAAAATCTTAAAACTTGAATATCTCCGGAGTTTATGGACCGATTTTCGAGATATCGGTGTATATGCATAGCTTGTGATATGTGGTTTACTAAAGTAGTGTTATGTTAGCATATACCGAACAGGAACGTGATTAAACACGCAGTGCTATCTCCTTGATGCTGTTAAAAGTAGTTTGTTGGGTCTCCTTTGCCATTTTTTGTATAAATTATACTGGGTAATCAAGCTTAGTAGTAAAGTACATATTACAAGCTATTTGCCGATACCAACATCTTGAAAATCGGTTGATAAAAACCGGAGATATACGAGTTTTAATGTTTTCTAGATTAGAACTTTATAGTATGTTGATTTCCAATCCAGAAAATGATTAAACTTGAATATCTGCTTAGTTTATGGGCCGATTTTCAAGATGTCGGTGTTTATGAATAGCTCGTAATATGTAGTTTACAATTATAGTAATATGTTAGCGTTTGCCAAACAGGAGCGTGACTAAAAACTGGGTACTAACTCCTTAATGCTTTATAGTATGTTGATTTCCAATCCAGAAAATGATTAAACTTGAATATCTGCTTAGTTTATGGGCCGATTTTCAAGATGTCGGTGTCTATGAATAGCTCGTAATATGTAGTTTACTATTATGGTAATGTGTTAGGGTTTACCAAACAGCAACGTGACTAAAAACTGAGTGCTAACTCCATACTGCTGTTAACAGTAGTTTGTTGGGTCTCTTATGCTATTTTTTGTGTAAATTATACAGAGTGATCAAGCTCAATATTAAAGTACACATTACAAGCTATTAACAGAGACCACTATCTTTAAAATCGGTGTATAAACTTCCGAGATATACGAGTTTAAAAACTGGGTACTAACTCCTTAATGCTGTTAGCAGTAGTTTGTTGGGTCTCTTATGCTATTTATTATGTAAATTATGCTTAGTGATCAACCTCTATAGTAAAGTACACATTACAAGCTACTCGCAGGCCCAAATATCTTGCAAATCGGTTTATAAGCTTCCGAGATATACGCGTTTAAACGTTTTCCAGATTAGAAAAATCACCCTACCAAAAAATTCTGTTGTAAAAAAATTTAATAATTTTATATTTTTTTCCAACTACCAGGCCAACAGAATTTTGTAGTAGGTTGATTTCCAATCCAGAAAATGTTAAAACTTGAATATCTCCGGAGTTTATGGACCGATTTTCGAGATATCGGTGTATATGCATAGCTTGTGATATGTAGTTTACTAAAGTAGTGTTATGTTAGCATATACCGAACAGGAACGTGATTAAACACGCAGTGCTATCTCCTTGATGCTGTTAAAAGTAGTTTGTTGGGTCTCCTTTGCCATTTTTTGTATAAATTATACTGGGTAATCAAGCTTAGTAGTAAAGTACATATTACAAGCTATTTGCCGATACCAACATCTTGAAAATCGGTTGATAAAAACCGGAGATATACGAGTTTTAATGTTTTCTAGATTAGAACTTTATAGTATGTTGATTTCCAATCCAGAAAATGATTAAACTTGAATATCTGCTTAGTTTATGGGCCGATTTTCAAGATGTCGGTGTTTATGAATAGCTCGTAATATGTAGTTTACAATTATAGTAATATGTTAGCGTTTACCAAACAGGAGCGTGACTAAAAACTGGGTACTAACTCCTTAATGCTGTTAGCAGTAGTTTGTTGGGTCTCTTATGCTATTTATTATGTAAATTATGCTTAGTGATCAACCTCTATAGTAAAGTACACATTACAAGCTACTCGCAGGCCCAAAAATCTTGAAAATCGGTTTATAAGCTTCCGAGATATACACGTTTAAACGTTTTCCAGATTAGAAAAATCACCCTACCAAAAAATTCTGTTGTAAAAAAATTTAATAATTTTATATTTTTTTCCAACTACCAGGCCAACAGAATTTTGTAGTAGGTTGATTTCCAATCCAGAAAATGTTAAAACTTGAATATCTCCGGAGTTTATGGACCGATTTTCGAGATATCGGTGTATATGCATAGCTTGTGATATGTAGTTTACTAAAGTAGTGTTATGTTAGCATATACCGAACAGGAACGTGATTAAACACGCAGTGCTATCTCCTTGACGCTGTTAAAAGTAGTTTGTTGGGTCTCCTTTACCATTTTTTGTATAAATTATACTGGGTAATCAAGCTTAGTAGTAAAGTACATATTACAAGCTATTTGCCGAAAGCAACATCTTGAAAATCGGTTGATAAAAACCGGAGATATACGAGTTTTAATGTTTTCTAGATTAGAACTTTATAGTATGTTGATTTCCAATCCAGAAAATGATTAAACTTGAATATCTGCTTAGTTTATGGGCCGATTTTCAAGATGTCGGTGTCTATGAATAGCTCGTAATATGTAGTTTACTATTATGGTAATGTGTTAGGGTTTACCAAACAGCAACGTGACTAAAAACTGAGTGCTAACTCCATACTGCTGTTAACAGTAGTTTGTTGGGTCTCTTATGCTATTTTTTGTGTAAATTATACAGAGTGATCAAGCTCAATATTAAAGTACACATTACAAGCTATTAACAGAGACCACTATCTTTAAAATCGGTGTATAAACTTCCGAGATATACGAGTTTAAACGTTTTCCAGATTAGAAAAATAACGCCACTAAAAAATTCTGTTGGAAAAAATTTAATTTGATTTTTATATTTTCCATTTTTTTCCAACTACCAGGCCAACAGAATTTTGTAGTAGGTTGATTTCCAATCCAGAAAATCTTAAAACTTGAATATCTCCGGAGTTTATGGACCGATTTTCGAGATATCGGTGTATATGCATAGCTTGTGATATGTGGTTTACTAAAGTAGTGTTATGTTAGCATATACCGAACAGGAACGTGATTAAACACGCAGTGCTATCTCCTTGATGCTGTTAAAAGTAGTTTGTTGGGTCTCCTTTGCCATTTTTTGTATAAATTATACTGGGTAATCAAGCTTAGTAGTAAAGTACATATTACAAGCTATTTGCCGATACCAACATCTTGAAAATCGGTTGATAAAAACCGGAGATATACGAGTTTTAATGTTTTCTAGATTAGAACTTTATAGTATGTTGATTTCCAATCCAGAAAATGATTAAACTTGAATATCTGCTTAGTTTATGGGCCGATTTTCAAGATGTCGGTGTTTATGAATAGCTCGTAATATGTAGTTTACAATTATAGTAATATGTTAGCGTTTGCCAAACAGGAGCGTGACTAAAAACTGGGTACTAACTCCTTAATGCTTTATAGTATGTTGATTTCCAATCCAGAAAATGATTAAACTTGAATATCTGCTTAGTTTATGGGCCGATTTTCAAGATGTCGGTGTCTATGAATAGCTCGTAATATGTAGTTTACTATTATGGTAATGTGTTAGGGTTTACCAAACAGCAACGTGACTAAAAACTGAGTGCTAACTCCATACTGCTGTTAACAGTAGTTTGTTGGGTCTCTTATGCTATTTTTTGTGTAAATTATACAGAGTGATCAAGCTCAATATTAAAGTACACATTACAAGCTATTAACAGAGACCACTATCTTTAAAATCGGTGTATAAACTTCCGAGATATACGAGTTTAAACGTTTTCCAGATTAGAAAAATAACGCCACTAAAAAATTCTGTTGGAAAAAATTTAATTTGATTTTTATATTTTCCATTTTTTTTCCAACTACCAGGCCAACAGAATTTTGTAGTAGGTTGATTTCCAATCCAGAAAATGTTAAAACTTGAATATCTCCGGAGTTTATGGACCGATTTTCAAGATATCGGTGTCTGTGAATAGCTTGTAATATGTAGTTCATTAAACTAGTGATAAGTTACCATATACCGAACAGAAACGTGGCTAAAAAACGTGTGCTTTCTCCTTGATGCTGATAAAAGTAGTTTGTTGGGTCTCTTATGCCATTTTTTATATAAATTATACTTGGTAATCAAGCTTAGTAGTAAAGTACATATTACAAGCTATTAGCAGACACCAATATTTTGCAAATCAGTTCATAAACTCCAGAGATATACGGGTTTTAATGTTTCTAGATTAGAACTTAAAAATACGTTGATTTTTACTCTAGAAAATATTAAAACTTGAATATCTCCAGAGTTTATGGACCGATTTTCAAGATATCGGTGTCTATAAATAGCTTGTAATATGTAGTTTACTATTATAGTAATGTGTTAGCGTTTATCAATCAGGAACGTGACTAAAAACTGAGTGCTAACTACTTAATGCTGTTAACAGTAGTTTGTTGGGTCTCTTATGTTATTTTTTATGTAAATTATACAGGCTGATCAAGCTCAGTAGTCAAGTACACATTACAAGCTATTCACAGAGACCACTATCTTTAAAATCGGTGTATAAACTTCCGATATATACGAGTTTAAACGTTTTCCAGATTAGAAAAATCACGTTACTAAAAAATTCTGTTGGAAAAAATTTAATTTGATTTTATATTTTCCATTTTTTTCCAACTACCAGGCCAACAGAATTTTGTAGTAGGTTGATTTCCAATCTAGAAAATGTTAAAACTTGAATATGTCCGGAGTTTATGGACCGATTTTCAAGATATCGGTGTCTGTGAATAGCTTGTAATATGTAGTTCATTATAGTAGTGATATGTTAGCATATACCGAACATGAACGTGATTAAAAATGCAGTGCTTTCTCCTTAATGCTGTTAAAAGTTGTTTATTGGGTCTCTTATGCCATTTTTATATAAATTATGCTTGGCAATCTTAGGTTAGTAGTAAAGTACGTATTACAAGCTATTTGCCGACACCAATATCCAGAGATATACAAGTTTTAATGTTTTCTAAATCAGAACTTTATAGTATGTTGATTTTCAATCTAGAAAATGTTAAAACTGGTATATCTCCAAAGTTTATGAAACGATTCTAATATGTAGTTTATTAGTATATTGATATCTTAGCACATATCGATCATCAACGTGATTTAAACCCAGTGCCTTAAAGTAGCATGTTGGGTCTCTTATGATTTTTTTATGTATATTATACTTGGTAATCAAACGTTGAGGCATTGTTTTTATTTTCTTCATATAAATTCCATATAGTCTTTTTTGGCAAAAAAAATGTTTCACCCAATATTATACTCAAATGAAATATTAAATGATAAAAATACTTTTTAGTGCGAAATTCCTTTTTTGGTGCTGAGAAAATTATGATTATGGAGGATTTTTGAGAAATTAAGTCAGCTGATATAAACTTATTTTAGCATGTTTACCATATTACCTTTATATTAATTTTAGAATAAAAATACCATTGGTTTATACATATGTAGATATATTTTTTATTTTTATTCTTTTTTTCAATTTTTTTATACAAATTGTTGATGTTTTTTAAGAAATATATTTTGTGTCTAAAAATTTATGTTTTTGTTTTAATTACACTAATATATTTAACTAAAAATTTATAGCTTGCTGTATTTTTGACTTTATAAACTAAAAATTTAAATTTTTTTCATAAAATAGTAATATATTGTAATATAATTAACTTTGCAATGAAAAATAAAATAGGAGTGATAAAAATCTTGTTTTATATAAAACACAAATAAAATAATTTCAAATATTTTATAATTAAAATAAAAAATCTTTAAAAACCAATTCCACATTATTTTGAATTTGTTTGTAATCATTAATTTTAATTATGTTGATACAAAAAAATGCTCTACAAGAAATGCTTTCGCTTAATACATTTTTTCTAGTTATTAAAGTAATGTACGATTTTGTGTAAGTTACATTTTTGTCTATGTTTTTTGAAAAATGACAATCAATTTTATTTTTTTTTTCTTCTGTCATGAATTTTGTTTACTTTTTTATGTATAATTATGTCTTAATTTTTAAATTGCATTTTTGTTTAGTAGTTAGGAGCTTAAAAAATTTGTTGCCAGCAAAATAATTTACATGTATGTATATAGTTCGTTAAGCTTGGTTTTTTGTCTACAAATTATTTACTAATGATTTAAGAAATTATTATTCTTATTTAATGTTTTATTATTTATTTTGTAATTTTTATATATTCCGTTTTTTACTCATCAATTTCTCTCATTTAACATTTTGCACTTCACTTGAACTGATTATTTCATAATCTTTACCATCTGATTCAGATTCTGATAGATTTTGGGAACTGTAAGCAGAAAGAAATTATATAACAATGGATTAGAATTTTTTTTAACAAATAAATAATTAAAAATACAATAAATACTTAATAATTTACATACTTAACAATACAATTGCAAATTTTATTTAAATTGACCAAAGCCTTTGTATTGCAGCAAAACTTGCTATTACCAAATAATGGATTTTGTAACAAGAGTGGTAACTAAGTGTGAATTTGGGTAACTATGCCATAGCGGTAATGATATATCTGTACTGGTATTAGATATTGTATAGGTTACTCATTGCCTCATTGTCATTAGCTCAGGGTGTCCCTTACCATGGTTTTGCATGTTTTGACTCCAAAAAACGCTTGATAAGAAGCCCTAGAAAGTGCTAAAAATTAAAAAAAAAATTGCGCGGGAAAGCAATTGAAATTTCGGGCTAAATCATAAAAAACAATAAGTATAAATGTTAAAAAATAGTCACTAGTGCAATTTTAATTCATCGCCCTCGCCATGGCTTTAGTCATTATCCTGGGACTAAAACTCTGAAAAGAATGGGTTCAGGTTCGGGTTAAACGAAATAAAAAATTTAGGTTCGGGTTCGGTTCAGGGTTCGGATTGAACATTTTAAGCAATACAAATGTTTTATAATTAGGAAATTTATTTAGTTTTCAATGAAAATTTCTTTTAATTAATACATATATTTTTAAGGTTTTCTTCTTTTAAATTGTGCTTTGTGGCGACAAAATGAATTTCAAGGCGAGAAGGCCCTCTTGATTAAGAAAATCGTTCCTTCTTTTTTAAAACTTGTTCGAGCATATCTTCATCACCTTCTGAAGAACAAGATATTAATTCTCTCATAAAATTCTCTTCGTTCTTTCCATTTGCCAATTTTTGAAAATTTTAATTTTTAGCATTTTCACCGTCTTCGGGACTTAACATTAACTTAAATCTTCCATCTAGATCAGTTGCGTCCAAACACTAATACTATGATATTTGCGTTTGTAGTAAAGAGCTTTTTTTTCAGGGACGGAAAATTCAGTACGTTAGTACTTTTCTATCAACTTGAAAATAACTTTCAAGGAAACATTTTCAAACACACAACGATCAGTCTATGTTCACTAAAATATATATATTTAATAAAGCGTGGGAACAGTTGTTTTTGTTTATTGAAAAAAATGACGGCTATCCCGTATGTTTGGTTTGTGGCTATAATGCTAAACGCAATCACAAACATACCATTGAAAGGAATTATAATACATGCCAAAAGAGATTTTTGAATAAAAATTTAGATAGGGCCAAATTAGTAGATGAACTGAAATAGAAGTTTCAAAAGAAAAATTTGCCAATCGACCAATTTCAATATGAAAAAGAAAACAAAAGAAAAGATTCCTTTTGTTGTTGCTTTATCCTTAGCAAAGCACTGCAAGACTTTTGAAGTTGGCTTTTTTTTCAATCTTTGAAAAGAAGTATTAAAGTGTTTTGGCTTAAATAAGCTTTTGTAAAAGCTTGACATTGTGCATATGAGATGGACGCAACTGATCTAGATATAATGCTGCATTTAAAAGTGGATTATTAATAAAGTGATTATTTCTTTTTATAATATTTAAATATAATTCTTGTGAAAATCTTTTTGTTTCGTCATCTTTTTTTAGCTCTAATTTAAAACTAAGCCACATTCTATAAAAATCACCACTGCAAACTGGAATGCAAGATATGTAATATTTTTTTATGATTTTTTATATAAAACATTTTTCACGCCATGAACAGCAAGAATATTTTTTTTATATTTTTGAACCCGAACCTGGTTAAATTTCTGGGTTCAGCGGGTTCGGGTTCAAAGTTTTTATAAATAGCGAACCTGATGCCGTTTGGGTTCGGGTTCGGTTTCCCTGTCATTATCTTTTGGCTTTTATTGTGTTTCTACTCTCAACTCGAGATTTGTTCTTCATTGAGAAAGTGCTAGAAATCCCGTTCACCGCTTAAACAGATTCCCCCCCCCACTATGGGCATTGAAAAGCACTAACTAATGAAAAAGCGCCAAGTTGGCAACAGTGCTGGAATAGTAAACATTTTTTTGTAAAACAAATGTTTTACAGAAAATGTGTTAAAAAACATACAAAATGAAAGTATTTTAATTCTCTAAATGAGCACTAGCAACGAAGGCTTTCGGCTCGTTGTAGCGAAAACAGACCCGAGCCTCTGGTAGGAATCGAACCCACGACCCCCGCACTAATAAGCTAGCACGCTACCAACTAGTTCTTTTTTTAAGCGAGAATTAATGTTGTATTTTAATAGAATTTAAAAATTTTCTGTAGCAAATTAAAAGTAAATTAATTAAAAATTTCGATTTAACCATTTAAGCATTGTGATCTGAGTACAGATTTTGGTATAATTTGCAAAACTGTAAAGCAATAAACATTTAGAATGATAACCAATTTCAGATTTAATCACTTCGCAGTAGAGATGAGCGATCTAGTGATTTTTCAGTAACGTCGTTCTCAGTAACCTTGATTGCCAAATCATTCCTTGAAGGTGCTTTAAAAATATTCAGTGATTTTTCAATCACCATTTTTCAATAGCCAAAATTGTTTTTCAAAGTCAATTTGCTTCCGCTAAACTTTTCAGACAAAAATTGTCGATGATACAAAAAGCAAAGCATTAGCAGAGCATTGTTTTACCACCGCACCATGATTTGGTAACTTTTGAATAAAGTGATGTGCGCATCCTATTAAAACAAAATTTACAACTATTAAAGAAAAAAAAAACCCATTGGCAAAGCAACTATTTTGAACATTTGTTCACTGCTAGCAAAAAACACTTTGCCAAAGAAACATTTTTTAAAAATTTAAAGGCTTTTTAAAAAAAACATTGACCAAGCAATAATTTTGATCGCGTTGACTGGGAATGGGATTTAAGCTAAATAATGAATGTTACATTTTCAGTCTGGTGCTAGACAATCCCTATGAATTTTGGAAATTTTAATTAAGTTTTTAATATTTCCGCTTATAGTGAGAGCCTAGCCAGATATCACTTTTGTTGAATTGTACCCAGGCAGACAATTATTAAACCTAAGGGCTTTTTACGCGCTAAAGGGGAATTGAGTTTTTCCAGTACCTTTTTTCTGTTGTTTCGATGTAAGTTCATAAATGAAAGTTGAATTTATAATTTATAATTTAAATTTATTAAGATTTAAAAAAAAAAATTATTTGAAATGAGTACATACGATAGATATATAGTAATGATGCAACACTCCACCCGATCGAAATGAAATGTAAATGATTTTAAATAAAAATATAATTTAAAATTCAATGTGTAAGATTTCACTGAATGTGATAATACATACAAGTGAAAAGATATATTTAGATATGGAGTAATATAAATTTTTTCAAAAATCGATAATTATATTCTATTTTAAATAACGCCATATAAAGCAATTTATAAAATAAGATAAAATAATGTATAACTTTTTTACTTGGGAATACATCTGTGCATGGATACAAGGACACTTAAAAGTCGTGTTTACTAATTTTTTGGCCATTAATTTTTACCCAGGTGGTTTGTTATTCTTCCAAGCAGCTTTATATTAAAATTGGTGCAGCGGTCTAAAGTTGTGATTGAAAATGTGAGGACTCCTCAAATTCTTTATACAAAATGTTGAAGAACTTGTTGGTCGCAAGCACAATTGAAATTGAAAATTTTGTCACTATTACAATGTTTTCCAAAGTTTTATTGATTCTCCTTTAACTTTGTTACGTACAAATAAGACTGTTTAAAACATTTCTTACATGAAATATTTTCCCAAGTGAATTTTATGGATCCGAATTTTATGGATGCAGTTCAGTGCATCATCTTCAAAGTCTTTATTCAAATGACAAGAAGTAGTAGTAGTTTAACTTGTCGGATCGTGTATTTTAATATAAATTTTTCGGTCTGAGAAGATAAAGAACAACAATTAGTATCGTGTCTATTGTCCTGCTTTACATTTTCATAAACCATTTTGTATGTAAAATCTCGAACATACTATACAAATCCTTGGGATTGGTTTGATGTAATAGTATTTAAAATTTGCACGGTATTCAAAACTACTAATTCAAAAACTACTAATTTTCGATTCAGTATAAACATAATATAAGTCTTTCTTTAAACTAATGTTAATTTAATAGCATAGTAAATGGAATAGTAAATAGAATAGAAAATTTATTGTTTTTTTTTTTTATTAAAAAGCAAAATAAAATTAATGAATTAACATGCAGTTAGTATAATACAAATTATAAAAAATGTCAATTAAAATAAAGAGAAAAGTATAATTAAAATAAAGACAAAAGACAGTAGAATAAATTAATAAATAATGGACAATACATAAGGCAAGGAACATTTTAATTTTTCAACAAAAAAAAAAACAGCAATAAATTTAAGCAGCTCAGCTAATACTTAAACAATAATAAAGCTCACCATTTAGCATCAGATTCTTGTGGAGCTTCATTTGCACTACTACTGCCACTATGAGAATCATCTTCGATATCGCCCTTAACATCCTTAATATTGCTGCGTAATCTTAGATCCATATCAGCATCGTGTTCTTTAATTTCTTCAATTTTTTCCGGTTCCAAAGGTATAGCATCTGGTGCTACATCATCATTATCTTCAACATCACTATCTTTATCTTTTTTCTTGGATTTTGACTTGGAACCTTTTTTAGACTTTCCCATCTTTTCTTCAGATACATATTTACTCTAGAAAAGGTAATTAAGATTTGAATTCAATTATAATTTTAAATAGAAATATACTATAAACATACCTCATATAATGGCCAGAAAGAAGCAAAGAAACCAACATCTTCTGTTAAATTGGGAAAAATCCAGAAATGTAATTTTCCCCCAGCTACCGCCCACACTATGGTGAAAATGATCAAACGTACTACCGTCAATGCTAAAATGAAAACCAAAAATCCTGCCGCCGCCAAAGAGATATAATAAACACCTTTACGTAACATGGGTGGCCATAGAGGGAACATACAAATGCCAATGGCACCCAGTAATAAAATCAAACCATAAATCCAATAGTGTATGGGTATGGGATCATATATCCATACATATGCTTCGGAACCATCAACAAATACTTGCTCCGGATGCATATCAAGACGTATTTTACGTTTTTTCTTTTCTTTTTTCTCTCCTACAGCTGAGGTGCCACCAGCCTCATCGCTTACACCATTATTACCACTGGCTTCAGCCTCAGCTTCGGTATCCTTTTTATCTTCTTTTTTTGAAGATTTTTCTTTTGTCGTCTCTTCCCGTTTCTCTTCTTTGGATTTTGTGGATTTTGCACCACGCAAATCATCTATGCTAATGGGTACTTTTTTAGCACGATGGAAAAATTTATGTTCCAACATAATGTCCAGAAATTCAACAACTTGTTCCCGTGTAGTAAATAGTGGTAAATCACCTTCGGCAAATTTGGATTTTAATAAAGCATCGATGGCTTTATTTGAAGTAAAATATTCTACATTGTGACTTAAAAATTTGGTCTTCTTGGTCTTGATATTCTTTTTCATCCATTTGCCTACTTTAAATTCATCTTTGGAAGGTTTCTCCACATGTTCCTCACCGGGCCCGGTATATTCCTGTAAAGAGGAAATTTATAAGAAAAGTTAAACTTTTATTGAAATTTTTATAATATTCGAATGAACAAAATTAATTTTTAAGTTAATATTTTTATATTTAACAAAACTAAATACAACTCAATAATCTGAATACAAATTCTGTAAATTAAGACTTTTTACAAATTGATATCGAACTTTTGCAAAGATATGATGACAATATTGAAAATAGCGACAAATTAATTAATATATTTACTTCCAACACTTCTTTATAGAATAAAGGTAAGGGACTCAAGCTTGCAACTTATAAAAAAATGCATTTAATAAAAAAAATATATTTTAAATAATATTTCTCAGTAAAACTTTTAAATTGTGTGGTTTTTCTTAACCCTTACATCATCATCGTCATCATACATTATATTTATAAAAAATAAAAATAATATTGTACTTTTAAATAATTTTTGAGTTATTTTACTTCCGTTACATTAACTACACTTGTTGAGAATACAAATTAATTTGAAAGTCATGGCTTAAATAAAAATTTCACAATATTTAGCTTAAACTTTATGGTGGAAACAAATATATTTATTAAACTTGAAAAACGACACGTTGTTTAATAATAAAAAAAATTACACAAAAATCAATATTTAAACAACTGTATTAAAATCAATTTAATGATTTAAAAAATAATTTAAAATAAAAAAACAAATATTAACCGGTTCATCCTCAGGGACTTCATTATAACCATTATCATCCAAAATTTCGTCAGACGACATTCTTTTTAAAACAAATTATATACAAATTTAAAAATTTACGAAAGGTTTGTTAAACTTTTTTAATTTTTTTTGTTATTTTATAAAAAACAAAAAGAATTTCCTTAAAAATTGTTTCTAATTAATTTTTAATAATTAAAAGTTAAAATTGCAATACTGAAACGTAATGATATATATTTAATGTTGACCGTAAAGTTTGAAAGTAATCACTGAATCATGACCACCAGATAGAAATAAAAAAACCCACTTTACAAAAACAATACCACATACATAAATATTACAACCAACTACATTTACTCTTTATTATACTTTACAAATGCGATTCATAATATTGAGAAGTGAAAAAAAAACTTTCTCCAAAGAGCAATACAAATTATATATTTTTTTTAATAAAACATTTCCAGCAAATGCTTAAAAAAGATCTTTGTAAGCAGTGTTGCCAGAAAGAATTTATTGTTATATGTCCCATTTTAACCATAAAATTTTCTCTAAAAAATATACGGCAAAATGTTGCCAGGTATTAAAAGTTTTTATTTCTTGAATTTTATAACTACAACTTAGATTTTTTTTATTAAGACTGGAAATTTAAGCTATTAAAAAGTGTATTAACTGCTAAAATTTCAGTACAACCATAAGCCTTAATCCTTTTTTACTAGATTATCTCTGCATGGTAAATTGACTACAAAGCCGCGCTTATAGCATATACTTTTAGTGTATATTTATGCTAAAAAACACCGTTCTATTGATCAAGACCAGGTGCCGAATTACGGCATTCGTGATCGAACGAAATTGTTCGAAAACAGTTTTTTAAAAAAGTTACTACAATAATACTAATAATGATAACACCAACTTTAACTTTTATTTCCAATCTGGGGCCAAACTACAACATCCCTGATGGAAAATATTCCGTTCTAATGTTTGATTTTTAGAAATAAAAAACTAATTTTGATCGAAAAATTACGATCACGAATGCCGTAATTCGACCCCAGGCGTGGCAAAACTTTTCTGACGTGCCAAAAATAATTATAGATATTTTTTTTAAATTTATCGGGAGGTAACAGGTCATAACCCCCAACGGTCATAGACATTATAAATTTATAGAGACATACCGGTAGATGGCTCTGAAATTAAATATAACCTGAGCAAATATTAGCTCAACTCAAAAATTGTTGAGAAGTGCACAAAATAAAAAACGACAAATATATTCAAATAACGAAATTATAGCAAATTATTTAAGTTCTCATTTTAAGTAAACAGCCGTTATACTCCATATAAAAAAAAAGAACTTTTTTCTCTTTTTGATAACTTTCGCTTGAAAAATCTGTACTCTATGTTCAATTCCTAAATTTTATATTAAAATAATAAATTTATTAAAATAATAAATTTTATTTATTTTTTTTAAAAAATCATGAGATAAGTTAGCAGGCATAAGAAACTTTTAATTATTAATTTTTAAGATATTTTTCTTAAAAAAAAAAATAATAAACTTTTACAATTAAAATTGTAATCCCCATTTTGGTAGGGAAATATCGACATTATCTGGTCACTCTGATATTAAAATCATTCAAGAGATTTTGAGAGAAAATTTTTTGAATAAGTAATGTACTAGAGCTTTGATTATTTTTAAAAGAAACCAGTTTTACTGACGTGGTCGAAATAAATACCTCTTTGGTTGTTAAGTGAATGTGTGTTCAAAAACATGGAACAAATCATTAAATGACGTTGAAATCAAAAACAAAACTTTACTGGTATTTTTTGGAATTTAAAATAAACAATAAGACGTCATAGATGATTGTTTTATAAAAAAAAAGTATTAAAGAGGCTAAAATAAAGAGAAAAATACAAGTTTAATAATAAACAATATTAGATGTGTTTATGCTGGAAGCTATCGACGTTGGTTTCTGTCATTTCCATACAAATTTGACATAACTAACTTTAAGCGTTAACACTAAACTTTAGCTTATGTAAAACTTATATGGAATTGACATAAACCGACTTTGATTGCTTGCCACATAAACACAGCTATTAACCCTTTAACTGTCCAATGTATTACATATGATGCAGAGGCGTCATGATTAATAAGCTTGCGCATCATATGTGATACACAATTTGTCTTATTTCCTTTAACTCCTTTATTTAAGGCTCTGGGTGTGTAGACAATGTTTTTTTTTCATATAAGACCTAAATATTTGTATGGGAGAAAACTGCAAATTTTCAAAATATTTTTTTTGCAAAGAAAATAAACTTTATTCATGTTGAAAAACGTTAAAAATATAACAAAAAAACGGTATAAAAAATGTTTTGTTTGGGGTCAGTCAAAGGATTAAAAAGCTAACTTTAATAAAGTGGAATAACTTATTTACAACAAAAAACAGTTACATGTTAACCGCATATATTTCCATATAAATTTGACATTCAAAATAATGGTCAAACACTAAACTTTTGTTAATTTGAGATAACGAAGTTAACAGAAAATTTTTCTTTTAACCAGATTTTATAAAATTGCCTGGTATCAGACAAAAATATGGATAGAATAAAAAAAAGAATAATTTATAAAATACTACAATATTAAAACAATTTCCTTTTTATTTAAAATTTTTTAAATGTGAGGCTATACTTAAGAAAAACCCTAAAATATCAAATGTCATTAATTTAAAGAGTAATACCTGCATTCATAATGAAAATGTATGTTTTCATTAGTAAAGGTAGAGCAGGGCATATAAGATAATTAATCTATTTCCAAACAGAAAGCAAGCAGCTTTCATATAAAGGCGGGTTTAAATTTTATTTCTTTACAAAAAATACAAAAAAGACGTATAAAAAGGAATATTCGTTTTCTTTACAAATAAGTTATAGAAACACAATTCGAAAAAAAAACAAACCTTGTGATGAACAAAATAATATTTTCAAATGGAAAGCAATATTTAATTATTTAATTATTATTTTATGACACAAGTTTATAATATTTGTTAGAAAAGTTATACAAACACCCAGTAAACATTGAAAGGTTAAAAATTCAAGTGTTTTAAATATTGCTTGTTTTGTGCTTTACTACAATTAACTTAAGTGACTTAAACTTTGTTTTGGTATGAAACGAAATTTTAGATTTTAATAAATTTTTAACTTTCGTTTTATACCGAATACCTAGCTTAAGTCACATGATTTAATTATTCTGTTTCTTCCTATTTACAGTCAAAATCAAGTTCATGAAATAATAATAGTTTGTTGAATGTTTTTTTTTTTTTTTGGCAATATTTTAAAATAACATTAAAACATTTATTCAAATTACCAATTTTCCTGTAAAAAATTTTATTTTATTTGCAGCTAAACTCTGTCCTTACACATTACCTTTTTTCTTATTCCTCAAGAAAGGAATATTACCGAAAGTCATAATATTCGAAGTTTTATAAAATGCAGTTTAAAAAGTAAAACACAGAAATCTACAAATATGTTTACAAGATTGTATTTAGTCACACATTAGTACTGAATTTCTCACTTCATATACGCTGTTTATGTGTTCACTGCATATGAAAAGATAAAGAAAATACAAGATTTATATTCTCATTTAACTCCCTGAGGCCTGCTAGCTACTCTCAAATAACCAAAGTTTAGTGCTTAACTATAGTAATAAATGTCAAATCTGTATAGAAATACCTGAAGTTAAAATTCAAATATTTTTATGACAAATATTTTATAACAAATATTATTGTTGTTTACATTTAAAAGAGAAAAGAAAAGAATTTCCAAGACTTGGCGGTATTTTTATAAATTCTTACTTTTTAACTACTATAACTACTTTGAGAATCTATATATAATTTAAGTTGTTAATTAAATATTTTAAATTTTAAATAATAATTCTGAAATTTTGGGAATTGCGGTAAAGACTTAATGTGGTATTAGAATCTTAGATTTTTAATTAAAAAAAAAAGTTATACAATTGGAATCACGAATTTTATACAAATTAAATAATTCCACTTAGGATCTCTGCGAGGTAGCTGAATAAATTCTAAACTAAATACAAATTGACAAAAGGTTTTAAAATTTCTTTAAAAAATGTTTGAACATTTTTGTAAATTTCATAGAAATTTTTAAACCTTAATTAAGTTTAGATTTTATTTAGCCAGAACACACCCACACAAAGTACAATATTTAACATGTTTGGCATTCAATACATTTTCATAATAACGGTAGTTGGCTACCACAGTTACTTTAAGACTGATATGAAAATTTTAAAATGGCTATTTCATTAAAGGGGCAAGTGTCTTTTTGTATAACCGGGTTTATTGCGCTTTTTTACCGGTTCAATTTTGAAATATCTTAGACTACTTTTATAATAACGCTAAACTACCGAAACACCGATTTATAACGGAATTTTGCAAATATAACAAAATTTAACAGATAATATTATAAAATAAACCCCGTGATATTTGAAGACATATGTCTCTATTGCAACCTCAGTTTTAAAATTTTCGTATCGGTATTGATCAGAGCCTGATAGACAACTACCGTTATAATAAAAAGGTATTGCTTGCCAACCATGATTTTTTTGAAAACAATAATTGACACATGTTTTTTCTAACATTTTTATTATTTTGTTGTTTTGCTGATTTCTAAACCCATTACTGAGTAATATGTAGCAGATAAGGGTAGTCGACGTGAAAATTAACCTTTAATAACTCCATTTTTAGAAAACGTTCGAAAAAAGTTAAGAGGCATTAAATTAAATAAAAAATAGAATTCACCAGATTTTAAAAATTTAAGCGTATTTTTGATTGTTTTTACCCACATAATATTACGAATGTGGAAATGATTAATAGTAGAGGAAGGTTAAGCATAGATTTTATCGTAAGCAGCGCCCAAATAAAGTTGCGTACATTTTGCGTACAGAAAAAAAAAAATACTAAAAACTATTAATATAAGTACACAATTTTAGATTTATTTTTTTTATCAAGCATCAAAAATTTTGATTATACACTCACAATATTATTTCGTTAAAAACAACTTAAAATATATATTAAATTAATCGAAAATACAATCAAAAAAAGGACTACTGATTTTCTATTATATTCAACCCATTTTCTTGTTTATTTTTAATCACTGTTTAATAATCGACAAAAGTAAAAACAATAAAAAGTCGTTTAAAATAACCATCAAATTTTTACCGACAAAAAGTTAAAAAAAACTACTTTTGTGGTTTGTTTTTCAAATTGAAAGTTTTTTTTATTTGTATGTAATTACAAAACAGAACACAACACGTGCAGATGTATATATTTTTATTGGTTTGTGTGTATGTATATGTATTTAAATAAATTCTTGTAATTTTTATTGAAAAAATTTTGTATATATACAAACTATTTTGGTAAAAAACCAAAAAGGCATTATATGAATTTCTATTTTTTAAAGCAGAAAACATAAAATTTTACATTAAACTGAAAATATCAACTCCTACTGAATGTCTGTAAATTTTTATAGTTTGTTTTTTAAATGACTGATTCAAATAGTTCAAAAATATATTTCTATGAATTTCAATTGATTCTTCATTTAAAAACAAACTTTACGTAATACTTTTTAAATAAACAACAATCGGTAACGGAAAATATATTGTGTGTATTTTTAAAAAATATTTTATACAAAATGAAAAAAATTCAAAGGCTTAAAAATCTTCAAAATTGTTAAAACATAAACGAATTTATTATTTTGTTTTAATTTGGTAATATCTTTTTTAAAAAATATTTTAGTCAATTGTTTAAGGTTAAATTTAATTATTTTTAGGGCTGATTTTTAGAACTAAAAATCCTTTTTTAGTGCTATTTTAAGTGGATGTCCTCTTTTAAGACGTGAGTCAGTATCTTAACTTCCGATCCCTTTTTTAATCCTATGTAACATTTTAGGGCAATTTAAGTTTGTATGTATGAGTTTTAATTATTAGAAATAACATTTCCTTCAATATCGACTTTTAAACTTGGTAACTTTTTTTTGCTAATTTTAGCAAATTGGTTTTCAAAAATTTTTAAAATGATTTCTGAAATTAACAACGAAAATTTGTAAATATTCTGTAAAAATTCTGTAATTTGTAAAATGTAAATAGCAAAAAGATTTGCCAAATAATAATTTTTTTTACTAAAAATCAGTACGAAAATAGTAAAGTGGGATTGAAAACCGTTTACAAATTTTTCTACTAAATTTTTTTTTCTGAGTGTATAGTAAACATAGTAAAAATATTGTATTTGCCCCTTTGCCGGGCACGCCACTGTAGCCTAGTAATTATGCTGTTAATTTTACTGTTTGAACTTGAATTAAACTGTAATTCGAGGCTTAAATTAATATATATTTTTACTATTATGTGCGACTTGAATTCCAGTGCCCCGTTTGCTGGAATATGCTATTGAATTAAAGTGTCATTAAAGTGTAAATCAGCTTTAATTCCAACGAATTTGTTTATTGGGCAGTTTTTGCAAAGGCAAAGGTGTTTTTTAGCTTTCCTATAAAATTTGTGTTTTATAATAAATACTTTTGTCCAAAGCTCACAGATATAATAAAACAAACGATAATTTGGGTTAAATTATAAATCTATTATAGCGGTATTAAAATTGAAAAAGTTAGTAGCTACTTATACATCGAACTCAACAGGCTTTAAACTAAAATGTAATTTAGACCTACCAAACTTGTTATAAATAGAGTTTATTCACAATATTTTCTTAGTATACAGATTTAGAAGACCAACACTGTATGAATATGATACAGTAGTAGCTATGTATCTATTTATTGCTCAAATTAAATTGATAGAATGTAATATTTTAATTGCTTCTAGAGACAGAAGTTCAACTGATAACATTAGACTTGAAATACGTTCGACAATTCTATTGAATGCGATAGATAGAAGATGATATTTAGATAGATAGATAGCCACAAATGAGTGGGAATTTGCAGTCACGTTTGTTTACCTATTGCTAATCGAACCAAATAAAACTTTTACTATCTTAGTTTTTTATAGGCAAAACAAAAATGGGAAACGTTTAATTAAAAATAAATAAATCATTCATATTAGAAACGAATAAATTCTGCAAAAAGAAAAAAAAGTTTAAAAAGCTATGATGCGATATAAATAAAAATAAGTTTTTTTTAAATAGCGTTATTAACTTGTAGATTCTATTAATATTTTTAAATGAAAAAATATTCGTTTTCAGATAAAATTGCATGTTGTTATTTTACAAAAGCCCATAATTTTATGGATAATTTTTCGGAGGGTTCCAGAACCCTCCGATTAGGAGGGTTCTGGAAAACGGTAATCGGAGTGTGAAAACCCTATAAAACTGATACTAATTCCCTTCTCATTCACACAGAATTCTTCATAATTAAATAAAGTTAAGTGATTAAATTTCAAAACAAAATTTTCATTCACAATCATAAAAAAGCTGTTGATTGTGAAACTCAAGGTTGGCCATAATCGACATGCTAAGAAATCATTTTAAAAAAAAATTTGTTTTAACAAGCTGCTAAGTCTAAATAGATTTTAGTTCAATGTATAATAAGGTAATAACTTTTTGTTATAAAAAACTCAATCTACAAAATTCTGATATTGATACAATATTTTTCTTTAAAAAAATCTGTTTCGTTTTATTTATATGACATTAAAACATTTTAAAAAAAATACTCTGAATACACAAAACAAAATTTCTAAAGTAAAATATACAAAGTTGCAAAAATTTAAAATCCGAATACAGGTGCGAATTAACACCAGTCAAAATTTCATAACGCTGCGTTAAATATATCTCTATATTTGCAAATTTACTACGCACAAACAGATGCTCATTAACCTTCAAATTTTACAAAAATAAAAGATTCAAATTCTCACATGTGTACAGTTTACGCATGCTGGATAGTAGTTCACTTATTGAGGGTTAATCTACAACAGTATTTTAAATTATACGAGTGTTATCAATAAATAATCAAAATATATATTTTTATGTAAAAAAAAATACAGCCACCCTTCTGGTTTTCATATGTCCAAGAATAATCCTAATTCATTCTGTCAGTTATCCTTTTTTTATCAGAACGTGTGTGCATATAGTTTGTTTTTTCTTCAAATTTCACCCACTGCAATTTTCCTAAGTACCATTTCAGCAACTTAACCCACAAACAGATGAAACATACAAAATATACATCAACAAAAATGCACTGCACCCTATTGCACTGCAGTTCAACCCCTAAAATTACTTTCTAATCAAGCCAAAGATATATTTACACAGCATCCCTAGCAGGAAACCATCCCCGGTTTGAGACTTGCTTGATACCTAAGTAAGCAAACATTTTGTTAATATATCTTGATTGAAATCAGCCGGCCGCAAGCACGAGAAAAATGGCGAATATTTGAGGTAAAGGAGTGGTTGTATCATCAGTAAAATTCGAAACTCAGTAAAACTCGAAACTGTGATTAAGTGTACATACAAGTTTTAAACATGAGTCGGTTGCGAAGACTCGCTAAACTTTGAATTCCTCTTTTTCAACATAGCCTAACCTATACCAAGCTAAAAAATACGATCGACACAATGCTGGCAAATAGTATTAGCAATCCCGACAGTATTCTCCTATACCTGATTGATAACAGCGGCCATCTGTTGGTTAGAGCATTCCAAATATGTACCTCAAAATTCAATAACTTTTGCAAATGTTAACGTTTACCATAAGTTAAGACAAAAATGATCGGTATGAAACGAAAATTGATATTATTGATATAAAAAATGAATAAAATTTAGTTTCATATCAAAACAAAGCTTAAGCCACTTAATTTAATTACGCTTCAGTCTTAAGACCGTTCCCGTCAAAATAGTTTATATTTATTTATTTATTCATTTGTTAATAATACAGCAGTTTAATTCCAGGCCAAATAATATCAGCAGTTTAATTTTGAAATTTATATATAGAAATCTGTTCCCAAATTCTTTAAAACGATTATCGTTTAAACTGTAGTTGCAAATTTGATAAAGGACAGCAGTAAATCTCAATCTTATTGTTCAACAGTATGGTAAGTAACATCTTTAAAATGATAGAATTTTAACTTCGAATGTGGACAATAATCGTCGCTCATCTTACAGAATCTAGGCACAGTTTTGAAATTTAATACAGAAAATTGAAAACAGATATTTTAAACTGTTATAAATATAAACTTTAAATATGTTATAAAGAAAAAGGTAATTGCCCTTATTACTGTTGTCGTAGTCAAATTTGACAGTAAGTCGAATTTGGTGAAAAGTCGTTAAAAATACAACATTTGAACAATTTTACCAATAAATTTAGCATAAATAACAATTGAATTATATAAAATATACAATCAGAATTTAATTTCTTTATAACTTTCAATTTACGCAAAACCATTTTGTATGCAGTCGAAAATTTCGACTACAAATTCGACAACCGTAATCAGGCCAAATATTTTGAAGCATTTGGATATTGGGTTTATTATACATATTTCAAAATTGTATGCTTTTATTAAAAAAAAATAAAATGATACCAGTTAAACGTAAATATGTTAGAATCAGCGGGCCAAGTACTTATTCAATATATTTAAAGGCCCTACTACTGAATGTCCAGTAAAAATTTATCCAACAGTTAAATCAAATTTCAAATGGGACACAATAATAAATTTGTTAGTATAGTCCCAGTTAGTAGCTAACGATTCACTGTAAAAATCAGGCTAAAAGAAAACAATTCATGTATTAGGTAGGTAGCCAAAAAATTTATTTTGTATGTAATTTTGTTTGGCATTTAGTTTTGCTAAATTGTTAAGTTAACCCTGTGGTAAAAGACCCACTGTTATTAATGAATGATGTTTAAAAATATTTCAAGACAAACATTTGTGTAATAAACTAAATTTAGAAATTGTACCACCATTTGTTAAATAAAGCCATTTCATGGACAAACACAAAGTAAATCCACCCCCTCTAACAAAATACTATTTGTAGGGGGTAAACAATGTAGCATTTTTGTGTTCAAAATAAAGGCCTGTTTATCTATTATACAAAAAAAATGTATTGTATAAATGATAGAAATTAATAAATTATTTTCAGCAAAAACACAAATGCAACGTGTAAGAAATAAAAACAATTTTTTTGTTACTTTTCTTTTGTCAAAACCAAGTTTATAATGCATAAAACAGGGGTTAATTTTTGTTTTGTTCTCACACATAAACATAACAGAAGTAACCCTGCAAACATTTCGAGGATATGTTGTCAAGAAAGTATCGCCATAAAAAATTCTTAAAGACTTTTAAAGACAACAGGTAAAAACAGAACGGCACAATTCTGGCACGGTGTTGGGGGGGGGGAATGTAGAGTTTGACAAGGATAAAATATTTTGAATTTTTTGAACCTAGCAAAGACGAATAGCACATTAAACACTGTTTAAAATGTGAAATTACTTTTCACGGTTGTTAAAAAAGTTCTCGCAGGCAACGCCTGGAATATTTGAGGGTTTTCTGGAAATCGGATCCACATAAAATTTTTCCTTTTCATATAAAATTACATGATGTTGTTGCACAAAATCGGATGATTTTTGTGAATTCATTTTTCAGAAGACCTCCAAATGATTTTTATATAAATTTTATTTAAAGAAAAAAAAAATGTAGCCTCGCATGACTCTAGGATGAAATTTTTATGAGTAAAAAAAAAATATAAATGTTCTTTTTGGTTAAATAAATTGAAGAAAATAAATTTCATATTTAGGCCCTGTGCGAGGTGGCTAAATAAATTCTAAACTAAATACAAAATTTATTTGAATAATATTTGAAAATATTTTTAAAATTAAAAAAGAAATTTGGAAACCTGAATTTAGTTTAGATTGACTATAGTTCGCCACCACCCATTTTATTAAAAAATTGTTTCCCTACGAAAGGTTAGTTCCAACATGTCAGGAACATGGTGCTAAAAATGTGAAATTATTTCTAAATTTTTTTTGGAAATCATCCCATTTCTACTAAAAAATAACGCGATTTTAAAACAAAAAATCTAATTTTTTACATGGACCAAAAGGGGTCCTAAATGGAGGTATATAACATGAATCATGAAACAAAATACATTTTTAAATTTTGAGGAAATTTTCTTTTATTCGTACCGATTTTTAGGGTTTGGAAGCACTAGTCAAAATTAAAAAAAAAACCCGTCTTAAAACCGAAAAAAACATAAAATTACGTTCGTTATTTCCAATTTAATAGACTTAGTATTCAGTGAAATCTCAATTTATTAAAGTATTGGCTAATTTATATTTATTAAAAAACTCTGAGAATCAGATTCCTGTGAACAACCGGCATAGCTTATGTTTGATGTGTAGATAAAATATTTTTAACATTAGCTCATAATTTACGAAAATTTTTGTAAAAAAGTGAAATTACAGAATATTATTTTTAAAAAATTATCCAACAAATATATCGACGTCCCTATTTTGAATAATTGTTCAAAAAGTGGCAATACTGACTTTTAATTCATACGTAGAAGAAAAAACAATAGAAAAAAACAACAAAAAATGTATGTAACTCGAATACTACATGTAGAGTTTTTAAAAGGTTAAAACCCAAAATGCAAACAATATATAAATAATACAACAATCATGTTAAGATTTTATAAATTTAAAAGAGAAAAGTGTAGAGAAATTATAAAATATCTTTGAGGAATCATTTTTAATAGCCATAAAGTTAAAACGAATTAAATATTTTTACACAGTCATCACTTTTTTGTCTTTATTTCTGACTTCAACACTGGTGAAAAAAAATTTTTGTAACATTTTTCTTAATTGTGTTTTTAGATTTTCCTGATGTTTACCTTACGTTTACGGGATCTTCTCTTTTCAGACATATTTTATAATAGTAATTTCAATTTTTTTTATAAATTTTATTAAATTAAAATGGAATTTTTCAGCGTTTTAATATATCTATATAATAATGTTTCGTTGTTTAATTTTTTTCCTATTTCTTTTGATATTTTTTTCTACGTCTTTCCACTGGCACTAACAAGAGAGAACTGAGAGAATTTTTGACATGTTTTTTGGGGGAAATCAAGAAAATTAAAGATGCCAGATTAAACTGGCAACAAACATGTAAAGCAGATATAAAAATGAGAATTTCAATTGGGTATCAAAAATAATACTTTTTCGACCTAAAAAGTACCAAAACTAGTTTTCTGAATTTTCCGATTTTTTTTATTTAAAAAATTCACAATAAAATATCAAACTCATTTAAGGATGTACATATGTTTTGCAGTTTTTCTGATAATGATAATACAATATAATAAATTTTTGTCTACAATGTTATAGAAATTTAGGGCTGTCATATGGTATTAGAAACGCTGCCTTTATTACATTAATAGTTTAGGAGTTCTAGTACTCTTAGGACTCTAATAGTACCACAAAAGGTATTATCATCCCTAAAGTCCAAATTTTTTATATCAGTTTTTACATAATTCAGCCAGCAGTTTGGTAAACTTCCCTAAATTTTCGGATAATGAGTTCCTGTTTACCCTTAATCATAATTTTCACAGATTAGAGTTCAATTGCACATCTTTTTAGTCCATTTGAATTTTCAGCGGTAAAAGTAGATATTTTTAAAATTTTCCAAAAAGCCATCTGTTTTAATAGGCTGCGTTATTTGTGTCTAATAGTGGCTAATGCTAAACTCAATAGAATCTTAAATTAGAGGTTTACCCATATGCTAGTACCAAGTTTTTTTCCAGGACGGCTCAGGAGAGATGAATAAACTTAAGTTGAAAAGTGTGTTATCACAGTAGCAAAAAATGCCAATACAGAACCAGTTATGTACTAGTTTATTTGAATTAGGCAACTAGTACGAGTTCTACCGCCTCTCCATCATTTTTTTCAAAAGGTGTTCCCAAAAAAAGTTTAATGTGCGTATTTTTAATTTAGAGCCCAATGTGCCATGATAACGTACGGGAACACAAGTTTTATTTATTTTTTTATTCTAGTCTGGCATCACAATTTTATTCTCCAGTGGGAAGTCTTTATACTGTTTTATAAACAAGAACAGCTGTATTTTACTAATTTTCTTATCAATCAAGTAATTTATGTCGTATTCAATACAAAAAAAAAATAATAAATTTAAAAGAAAAAATTAAATAGCTTAAATAATTATTATTTTGTTAATTAATCGAAAATAACAGAGTGAAAACTTCATATTAATAAAATAGAATAAAAACGACAAAACTCTTACTTAAGTCTCACCAGTTATATAAATCGAAATGTTTCCATTTAATTGGCCGGTATTGGTGTTATTAAACCCATTAAGGTCCATTAGGCAGATGCATATTAAGAGAGTGGAACTGTATAAGGTAAATATATATATATATAATTTAGAGATCTTTAAAGCTTGTGAGATATTTAAAATTTAACAAATTTATAACGTTTATTTAAAACTGTTCCCAGTTTTATACATCAAATCTCTTTTTCAATTTTGCTAGAAATGCTGCCGCATATTAGGCGTTGAAGATACAGCTGATCAAAATACCATTAGGAGAGCCTATATTGATTTAGTTAAGAAGTTTCATCCTGATTCTGGTTTACCCGAAGCTTCAGAAGAAAAATTTCAAGAAGTAGATGAAGCTTTCAAATTATTACAAGCAAAATTTGCTAAAAATCGTCGAGGCATCTACGAGGATGACGAAGAAGAGGTACCCGATATACGTCATACAGCACCGCAACATAGACAATATTTAAGTTTTGACGGTGTAGGTGTAGGTAATCCATTTCAACGACAAAAACAATATCAGCAAATTAAAGCCATGAAGGCCCAGGAAAGAGTTCTCAAACATCGTATTGATAAATCTCAAGCAGGAGAAAAAACCGTAATGAAAAAGGGTACCTTCTTTAAAAATCATGCTATAAAAACAAAATATGGTTTTGATCGTTTAGTAGAGGACTACATACAAGAAGCCATGTCGAAGGGAGATTTTAATAATCTAACTGGAGCTGGTAAACCTTTAACACAAGCTCAAACACAAAACCCTTATCTTGATTTTACTACTCACAAATTAAATAAGATATTACTTGACAATGGGTTTACCCCAGAATGGATAACACTACAACGTGATATTCGAGAAGCCATAAAACAATTGAAAAATAATCTTAAACAGGAAAGAGTTTATTTTGGTGAATATCCTTTGAATGATATAGATGCGTATGAATGGCAAAAAGTTTTACAAAAATATGAATATGAGGAAAAACAAATTAACAAAACTATAGATAAATATAATCTAATTGTACCCATATTGGAGAATCAACACTTCAGAATAAATTTACAAAAAATTTCCGAACAAATTTTTAAAGATCCTGAATTGCCTAGAAACCAAAAGAGGCCTCAAACAAATTCAGAGGCATCGAACTCTTCTGCTCAACAGGGTAAAACTGATTTATTCTCCTTTCTAGGTTCCTGGTTTTAATATTTAATATTTTTTTGATTATTTTTTAAATTTACATTAGCTATTAATTTGTTTTAATCATACTTCATCATATTGTGATATTTTATTTTATTGTAAAAAATAAATATTTTTGAATAACATATTTTTATGATTATGGTCTGTATTACTTAAATTACTATTTTATATTACATATATACGTCATATCTGACGTATTACACAAATACGGGTTTGCTTTCTTTGCTTTGGCGAAGTACACCAGTGGCTAACAAACGTAAAGCCTTGGGAAAAGCATAATATTCAGCTGTGTGTATACGTTGGCTTAGAGATTCTTCAGTATCACCTGGTAAAATGGGAACAGCCGATTGTACTATTATAGCACCAGTATCAACGCCCTAAAAAATAAAAATTCAGTATATCGAAATAAAAATAATTATGATTAACCTACCTCATCTACATAATGTACCGTACAACCAGATTCTTTATCTCCCGCCTCTAAAGCCTTTTTCTGTACATGCAATCCTGGATGTTTGGGCAATAACGAAGGATGTATATTTATTAATTTGCCTTTCCATTGTTTAACGAAGGGTTCACTTAAGATGCGCATAAAACCAGCCAAACATACTATATCCACCTTGGCTTGTTGCAAATGTTTAGACATTTCTGCATCGAAATCTTCTCGGGTTTTAAAATTTTTATGATTTATTACCAAACAAGGTACACCAGCCGCTTTAGCTCTGTCAACACCTTTAACTTGGGCTTTATTAGAAATAACCAATACTATATCTGAATTTAAACATTGAGAAGAATCTCTAGAGGCATCTATCAAAGCTTGAAGATTAGTACCGGAACCAGATATTAACACTGCAACTCGTTTACGGGATGAATTTATAACTGTTTTAGTTCTTTCCAGAGACTTTTCAAAATTATCTATAATTACTTGGGGTGAAGTTAATGAAACCCTTTTCTTAACCACTCCCACCTTGGCAGCTCTTTCTGTGTATTGTATCAGATCCATAACTTTTTGTTCATATTTAGGATCTATCACTAAAATCATACCCAAACCACAATTATAGGTTCTTTGCATTTCGGCTGGTTTAACATTGCCCTCTTGAGCCAACCATGCAAATACCGGAGGTATAACAAATTCATCAGCATTTAATTGCACGGCTAAATCTTTCCTTAAAACGCGAGGTATATTTTCAGTTAATCCACCTCCTGTTATATGAGCTACTGCTTTAACTAAACCTTGTTCGATTATTGGCTGTAAAGCTTTAACATAAATTTTTGTTGGCCTAAGGAATTCTTCAGCAAATGTTAAAGCACTAAAGGGAGTGATATCTTCAAATTTTGCACCAGCTAATTTCATGACAGCATGAACTAAACTAAAACCATTGCTGTGAACGCCAGAGGATGGTAAACCTATGAGAACATCATCTGGTTGAATTTTATCCATATGCGGCAAAATACGTTCGGTTTCGGCTATACCCAATGAAAAACCAGCCAAATCATAGACTTCTGGTTTGTACAGTAAGGGGACCTCAGAGATGTGTGATTCTAAAAGAAATAATATGCAAAATTGTTTTTCTTAGAAAATCGTCCCAAAGGGGTCTTAAATGGGTACATAAGGAGCCGCATGCTATGGATCATGAAACAAAATGCGTTTTTGAGATCCTGATGAAATTTCCTGGTCCCCAAAAATGGAAGATAAAAAATATTTCTTCTTTTATTCCAGATTTTTTTTTAATAAATTAAACTTTTTCGGGACCTCAAATATTAAATAGATCTAAAGCGCGCCACATACCATGGATCGTGAAACAAAATGCATATTTGAGATACATACAGAGGAAATTTCCTTTCATTTGAGTACCCATACTTATATGTTACCACGCCCCAAAAATGGAAGAGAGAAAAACATTTTCTTTTTTATTCCAGAGGGGGTCATATTTTTTTCTTTATTTTGAGCAACGCCGGACAAAGTACAGTTCAGCCGAAATAATTTTGTTAATTTTAAAATTAAATTTTGTATCTACTCTACAATTTCTAAGTAAAAATAATCAATCACGTTTAGTTTTCTGTATGGGCAATCTTTTCAAACTAAATTCCTTTTCCCTTTGGAGTTTTAGTTTTCGGTATAATTAGGTTTTGACATACCCTCTGCTTTTATAAGGCGACCGAAATATTTTCGCCAGAAGAATTCGGTGTATTTTGTTATTGTAATAAAAACCTAACAAATAAAATACCTCTGGAGGAATTATTCCCAAGCCATAGTTGCTTTTGGTAATTTATCTCACTTGGTTTTCCAGATACGCTCAATGTAGCGAATGAAAGTTTTTTTCTCCGATGAGGCTGAGTTTTTACGAATTTTTAGTATGATTTTATGACTTGTGGTGCTTGCATTATTTTCAGTAACTCGTTATGTTTTCGAGACATGGATGATTTCGTATTTTTCCTGGATTTCAATGATTTGTAATATTTGAGCGAAATTTTTTAATTTGCCTTTTTTGCAATTTTAGAGATTTTCCAATTATAGGCGACTTTTTTAATGCTTTCGATATTTATCTATTTTAGATATTCCCCCAAACTTAGTGATGCTTTTGTATCTTTTAATTTTTTTTTTTTTGCCAATTTAAGTGGGGTTTCCCATTCTGGTGATTTTTATTATTGACTTTATTTTCCATTTTTTAATATTGGCTATTTTAAATTTGTATAGTGATATTTCCCAATTACATCGTTTTTGCATAGATTTTTCCGATGATTTGTGATTTTTTTCTACATTTTATTAATTTTAGCGGTTTTTTAAAATGTTATCCCGATTTTGGTAAATTTTGGGGATTTTTACCGACTTTTATCAATTTCTTTGACATATATTTTTAATAGCAATAAGACGATTTTAAAAATATATATTAAAAGATCTATTAAGAGATTGTGCCGTTTTTTTTTTTTTTTGTTTTTCATTTTAGCGATTTTTTAATTTTTATATAATTTGCGATTTTTATTTTATTCATAATTACATTTATTTATTTATTTATTTAATTAATTTTTAATTCTAATGAATTTAAGCGATTTGCTTTTTCTTTCGCAATTTGAGTTTTTTTCTCTTAGCATTTTGGTCTCCTTTATTTCCGATTACTTATATTTTAGAGCATTTTTCCATTTATTGCAATCTTTTGAACTTGAGCGATTTTGCCCGATTTTTTACTTTTAACGATTTTGATTAAATTTAGGTATTTTACCTATTCTGCAGAATTATTTCCATTCAGATCGACTCTGTGACCAATTAGTATCAAGAATATTTCCTAAATACCTTGCAAAAATATTGAGAGTACTCAAATCTGTTTAAACAACTTACCAATCAAACTAGCACCAGCTTGCCGAGATCCTTCTATAACACCATTTATTATCTCCTCAGCCAATTCTTCTTTTAATTCACCACAGGCATAATAACTAGAGAAAGTCAATGGTTCCGCTCCATTGCATAAAATATCATTAACACACATAGCTACCAAATCTATGCCCACTGTAGAATTACGTCCCGTTTGTTGAGCTATCTTAATCTTGGTACCCACACCATCTGTGCCCATAATTAAAATAGGATCCTTAAATGTTTTGGGTACTTCCGTTAAACGTCTACCATTTTGTGCAACATGCAATTCTGCGCGTTTTTCAGCATTTACAATCAGTGATCCTTGCAAATCATGATAATTTTGTTGCACAAGTTCATTATCACCTAATGGGCCAAATTTGCTAGAATATTGTTCCAAGGCCTCTTCAAAGTTTCTAACTTCAATTTGTGTTTTTTGTGGACAATTGGCAATTTTTCTTTTAATAACACCCAAAACTTTGGCTCCCTTAATTGCTTTCCAATTGGTGGATAATTTTGGAACCACCAAGACCATGCCAATACCACAGTTTAAAGTTTTCAAAAGAGTTTCGGCAGTGAGTTTTAATTTACCAGCTAACCAACCGAAAACTTCGGGTACTTTGAGATCCCCAAAATCTAAAGAAATTTCATATTTAGAAGGTAAAATACGGGCCACATCGGGTATTAAGCCGGAGGTAATATGAGCCACAGCCTTAACCGTTCTAGAACGTATAAGTTGTAAGACTTCCAAAACATAAATGCGAGTAGTATCTGTCAAAGATTGGCCTGGGATTATACATAGAGAAAAGAATATAAGCCAAAGTTTGGAAATAAGAACAATTTAGCTTACCTAAAGATTTATTGGTATCTCCAAATTCGGACTTTTGTGTAAGATCCACTTCTAAATTCTTCAAAGCTGTTAATATAGCATTAAAACCACCACAGTGTAAACCCGAGGAGGGTAATGAAATCAACAAGTCCCCCTCTTCGTACAATTCATATTTCGGCAGTTCCTCACCCTTTTCTACTACACCCACACAATAACCAGCTATATCGTATTTACCCACCTCATATACCGAAGGCATTTCAGCAGTTTCTCCACCTTGTTTGAAACATTATATTACAATAAAAAACTATAATGTTCTTGTATCGCTTCAACTCACCCACTAAAGCACATTTGGCTTCACGACAACCCTCCGAGATACCTTTAACAATTTGTGCTGCCAATGGAACTTGCAATTTACCACAGGCTATATAATCTAAAAAGGCCACTGGTTCGGCACCCGATTCCAATATATCATTGGCACACATGGCAAATAAATCATAACCCATGGATTCATACATTTCATGGTTCAATGAGAGTTCTATTTTAGAACCTACACCATTTGTAGATTCACAAATAACGGGATTTTTATAAGGTAACTGAAAAAAGTATCAACGTTAGTCATAGCAATTTTTTGCATCTAAATAAAAATCTCTTTAATATAACATTCATAACGTTACATTAAAGTTATATAGCGTAGTCGGAGGTTCGAATATATTAATTTCAATTCCTAATTTCAAATACATATTCAATTCATAACTTTGATATCCACTAAGATAAGTTATGTTAAACCCTTTAAACCATTATTACCTCATTCAATCTAAACAGACCACCAAAGCCACCTAAACCACCAATGACACCAGGACGTTGAGTACCCCGTGATAATGGTTTTATACGCTGAACAAGATCATCGCCAGCATCTATATCAACACCACTATCCTTGTAAGATAAAGAAGGTTGAGGTAATGCCTTTTGGCTGAATAATACAAAAAGATTAAGTAAAGACACAGATTTATTGAAGATTTCAAATTGAATATAATTACAATTTAAAGGCTTTTTCGGCTATATCAGTACGAAATTGGGCACCAGCTCCAGAAAATGTAATAGCGCGACAGATTTTGGTAGAATCCAAGGCAGCTTGTCTTAAATTGGGACGTAAAGTAACAGCTATCAAAACACGACCACCATTGGTAATGTATTTACCATCAGCGTTAACAGCCACACCACTGTGAAAAACAATTTGATCAGAGGAATTTGAAGGAATTCCTAAAATAAGAAATATTAAGAAAATTCAAATTTAAAACATTTTTAAGCAGATACATGTTAAAATGACAGATAAACTTAAAAATGAAACTTATAGAGAACAGATGACGAGAAAGTATTAAAATAATGCAAACTTACCCTCAATTATACATCCTTTGGTAGATGTTTCTGGATATCCAGCACTGGCCATAATTACGCCAACAGCACTTACACCAGAGCGCCATTTCAAGCTAACCTTATCCAATTTATTATCACAACAAGCAGACATAATATCGTATAAATCTGATTCCAATAATGGCAATATTACTTGAGTTTCTGGATCACCAAAACGACAATTGTATTCCAAAGTCTTGGGACCCTCAGGGGTTAGCATTAATCCAGCGTATAGGACACCCTTATAATCGATTCCCTCTTGTATTAAACCATCTACAGCTTTTTGTAATATTTCCTTTTTTACTATTTCCAAAGTTTGAGCAGTAATCAAAGGACAAGGACAGTACGCTCCCATTCCACCAGTATTAGGACCCTGATCTTTTTCTAACAATCTCTTGTGATCTTGTGCTGGCAACATGGCTTGTACAGTATTATTATCCACAAATGCCAATACTGATACTTCTTCACCCGTTAACAGTTCTTCAATAACTAAAGTTTCTCCAGCCGAACCATATTTTTTCGCACCCAAAATTTCATCCACTGCCTTACAAGCTTCAACAGGATTAGCAGCTACCACTACTCCTTTACCGGCTGCTAAACCAGCTGCTTTTACTACTAAAGCTTTATAAGGAGCACTGAGAAATAGATTTACCAATATAAAATTAAACTTTCGTAATTCAATATAGGAACTTACTTCATTATGAATTTCTTGGCCTTTTCACAATCTGTAAAGGTTTCGTAACGTGCTGTGGGTATATTTTGTCTTAACATAAAGTCTTTAGACCATTTTTTATCTGCTTCTATTTGTGCTCCCTTCTGACCGGGGCCAAAACAACGTATACCAGCTTTTTGTAAAACATCCCCCAAACCATTGGCCAGAGGATCCTCGGGCCCAATTACTACCAAATCAATTTTGTTTCCTTTACACCACTTGGCAATGGCCTGAAAAAAAGAGAGAATGATTTAAGGTTAAACATTTATAGTAGATTTAAAAATAAAAAATTTGTCGAAGATAACACAAAGCTTCTAGAAGTGGGTCGACATAATTATTTACAAATTGTTTTATAAAGTGAAAATTTAGATCAGGAAATTGTAGACTTAAAATCGAAATTGGAATTATTAGAGAATTTGGGAAGTTTGTTTTAAAAATCCTCCTCATCTTTTCTAAAGAAAAATGGCAAGTCAATCCATTGCAACTATGCCATCCAGTTTCAGTGGTCTTTAAACCCATTTAGCTGTCCAATGTATTTACCGTATTTATTTTTATATACAGGTTGGTTGAAAAGTTCCTGCGCTCGAAATTAAAGAATACTGTTTTTGTTACGAAATATATTTTTTTATTCAATATAATCTCCTAGAAGCTCAATACACTTGTTCCAACGATCTTCCAATAATTTTATCCCATCCTTATAATAGTTTTCCGGAAGCTCTGCAAAATAACCGTCTACGGCTGCTATGGCCTCTTCATTCGACGAAAAATGCTTTCCACGAAGGAATTGTTTGGGATTTCTGAAGAGATAGTAGTCACTGGGAGCCAAATCTGGTGAATACGGTGGATGTTTAAGCAATTCGTACTTTAATTCTTTGAATTTAGGCATCGTCAAAACACTTTTGTGAGCTGGTGCATTGTCTTGATGAAAAATGATTTTTTTCTCCTTTAAACCAGGTCTTTTCTCACGAATTTTTTCATCCAGCTGATCCAAAAGGCTGCAATAATATTCAAAGTTGATTGTTTTACCTTTCGGAAGATAATCAATTAATAAAATTCCTTTTGCAACCCAAAAAACTGATGCCATAACCTTCTTTGCTGATCGTTGTGACTTTACCTGCTTTGGAGCTGAACAACCAGCTTCAGTCCACTGTAAACGTTCTTGTTTCAATTTAGGATCATGGTGGTAGATCCAAGTCTCATCCATAGTTATAAAACGACGCAAGAAGTCGGTTTTATTCGGCTTAAAACGCTCCAAATTACGCTGAGAAATTTGTTTTCGATCCAGTTTTTGTTGAATTGTTAATGTGTGCGGCACTAACTTTCCAAACAGTTTTTTCATACGTAATTCTTCATGTTAAATATGGAGTACTCGTTCGTCTGAGATGCCTATGGCATTAGCAATTTCACGCTAAGTCAAACTTGGATCTTCACTAGCCATATTATGTACCTGCTTCGCGTGGATCGTCTTTAAGGCTGGTACGACCACGTTTAAATTCACCAGCACGAAATTCAACGGTGCGTTTTGAAGGTGAGGACTCCTTATACATTTCTAACAATTGTTCATAAATTTCCTTTGCTTTTAAACTCTTCAAAACAAAGAATCTTATGACAGCACAATATTTAATTTTTTCCATATTAAAAAAATCAATGACACGTCAACTTAAAATGGCTTGTAAACAAAGAAAGAATTGACAGAATGACTTGCAACTTTGCATGTGTTCTGAGGACAGTTATACCAACTTAAGAAAAACAAAGTTTGGAGCTAGCAGTGACATCTCTTGGTGAGCGCAGGAACTTTTCAACCACCCTGTATTTGGGTCTGAATCGCATTTTCAGTTCGCCATAAAATACACCGAAAAACTAACTAAAAAGGTCGAATTTATGCACACCAGGATATAGGCTGAAAAAACAGGAAGATAGAAAATATAAAAAGACTACGATGTGCGCTTTCTACCACATAGTAATTCGTCCACTGTGTGTCACAAGTATTACGATATTTCGATGGATGTTCATATTTCAAATTATTTTGCTGCAATATTACTTTTTTGGAGCTTATCCTATTAGAGCTATAAATCTAAATTTAATTTCCTTTCCAAAATTAAATAATATCATTAAAAATCTAAAATATTAACAAAAATTAATTTTTTTGATAACAAACAAATTAACTACCAGACCACATTCCTGGGAACAAAAAAAGAACACAATAGACATTAACATTGACATTGAAACGATTGAAACGATGAGAAAATGTATTTATCATAAACAAAAAATGGCAATATTTTAAATAAAAAAAAAATAAAGACAATAAAATGACTATACAAGAGATGCTGTGACTTGTATGATGAGTGAGATTACCATAAAGGGTAAATATTTATTACCGTTATGGACTAGTGTTACAATAATAAAAAGAGATTTATATGCAAATTAAACAAAAAAAAAACAAAAATAATTATCAAACCAGGTTTAACTAATTTTACTTTTTTAAGCAAAAATTTTTTGCACTAAATAAAATAAAATGAACGAAAAAAAGACGTCCTACCCAAAAATATAGATTATAATTTATGGCCAGCAATGGATTTTTTTTAATTGATTTCTTAAAGTTTTATAAAAACGTAAGGTTTTTAGAATTTACCAAACAGTCTTAAATTGAATATTGAACAAGAAACAACAAAATAATTAACAAAATGAAAACTGTAGTAAGTTAATAAGAAAAAAAAAACAAAACAATAAACATAAATAAAAATATAATTGGCTTTTAAACAATATTAATTGTAATATTTTGTATCTTTGCAATAAAGTGTTTAATTTTAGTATCTACATTGGCCTTAACCGCGGCATATTCAGCACGTCCTCAATATTACAACAATAAAAGAATTAATAATAACATTAAATATCAACCAGCCGCTTCCAATGTCAATTATAAAACTACATCATCGTCATCATCATCATCAACTTCCGATAAAGAATCACAAATTTTAAGCAGTGATATGGAAATGAAGAGTGATGGATCATATCATTATGACTTTGCAACATCAAACGGTATTAAACGTTCCGAAAAGGGTGCTATGGATGGTTCCATGCAAGGTTCCACTTCATATATTTCCCCCGAAGGTATTGAAATTAAAACTACCTATGTGGCTGATGAAACTGGTTACCATCCAGTGGGTGATCATATACCTCAAATACCAGATTATATATTACGTTCCTTGGAATATATTCTTGCTCACCCATATGTTGAAAAGGATTACTATACTGGTGAAATTAGGACACCTTCCTTCGATGACTTTGCAGTGCACACCACTAAACGTTCAAATGCTGGTGCTAATAATAAAAACTCCGGATCTTATAATTCCAAACATAATTTCAGACATTAATTTAAATATTAATGGAATCACACAAATTTTGTACATATTATACATTTATATAAAAAAAATATGCGAAAGAAAAATATAATACATATGCAGTATTCTAAAATAATATAATTTTCTGGCTAATTGTATACTCGTCAGTTATTCATGTAGAACTTAATATCATAAATTGCAGTAATTTTCAGTGGATTTGAGCGAAAAAATTTATTGTTATTTGATTCTGGATTTAACAACAGAAAACATCAGTAATTGAAGCAGGCCCGCGAATAACGTTGTAAGCGACAAAATTAAAATTGTTGAGAAATCGAAAAAAAAAAGTTTTAGAACTTGTAGGTGTATCCCACTGACTGACTTCTTTAGATTGCATTTTGATAACGAAATCCTGCATAATTTTGCCTAATTTCATTTTTAAGTCATAAAGGAGAGTTATTCTGACGGTAATCTGGAAAAAAACAGGTTTGTAAAAATTGTCGCTTAAAACGTTATTCGCGGCTCCGCTTCAATTATATTCAAAAGAAAATCGTTTTATATAAATATATCCCAGCGCAAAACCCCGAAACTCGGAGCTTCATTTTCGAAATGTCCAGTTTTCCTTTTTTGTCTCGCACAAACCTCTCCCTTTGCATTTTACTTGTGCAGTGACATTTATCGGAAGTGATGGAAAAATTCCAAACAGACCATCAAAAAAGCGCTAGAAGGTGGTAAAAATTATATAAAATTAGTAACTTTTTCAACAAATTTTATTTCAACGTATTTTTCCCTTTTGCCGCCTAATATACTTTTTGTTTGCGCAAATTTGTTTAGTACAAGCAAATAGTTTTTATATTAAGTACTTCAAAATAAAACAAAATTATTTACTTATATAATAAGCTAAAACGTTGAAAAGAAATTTTGGATTTCGACATCGGTTGTATACAAGATCGATCCAAATACCTGTAAAAATAATCTGTGGGAATTTCACCCCGTTCACAAATGATCTTGATGTCCCCAAAGCACCCGCTTTTTATATACAGTGCTGTTCTTACGCTAAGCAACTCGCACTGAATTTGAGGAAACTATTATTTTACCCTGAAATAAGAAGACCCTAAGTACTCATTATAATATTTATTTATGACTTATATGATAACAAAAAAAATTATAGAAAAAATAACAACAAAAACCTTTTTCGATATTACAATAATAAACTAAAACAAATTTAACTCTATGAGAGGCTGTGCCTACGCTAAGCAACTCATTAATATTTTGTGTACGACCCTTTGTTTTTTATAACTGCTGCACATCTTTTGGGCATTGAGGCAATTAAATTTGGTAAAGTGCTTTTGGAGATGTTTTTCCGTTCATTTTCAACCCTTTCAACAAATTTTCTTTGTTTGTAAATCGACTCGATCCGAGGCGCCGTTTTGCAATGGCAAACAAATTTTCGATAGAATTCAAGTCGGGTGATTGTGCCGGCCAATCAAGCACTTGAATCCTTTCCGTCTGAAACCATTTCTTGACCAACTTCGATGTGTGTTTCGTGTCATTATCCTGTTGAAACACCCATCGAAGTGGCATAATTCATTCTGCATATGGGAGCATTTTCGTTTCTAAGACTTACTTGTACACGAAACGATTCATTCTATCGCTCATTTTCTGCATAGGACCGAGGCGTTTCCCAGAGAAACATGTCCACACCATAATATTTCCCCCACCATGTTTCATTGTTTGCTTACAATAGCGTGCATCGAGCCGATTTTCTTTCCTATGCCGCACTGTGCACATACCGTCAGAATTGAAGAGGTTTACTTTGACCTCATCGCTAAACAGCACTCTATTCAATTTTCTGATAGGCCAATTAATTTGTTGCTTTCCAAATTCAGGATCAAAAATAGCAAAAATACTATTGAATTTGTTGTTTAAGTGAATTAAAATTCACTTTCCGTTTCTTTATGTGGTTTTTGTCAGCATTGGTTTTTTTACACCCCTATATCTTTTTTAACCAAGCTTGATAATAGGTTTCTAACTGTGCTAGAATCCACATTTAAATTAAGCGGTTTTACTATTTCTTTTGAAGTAATAAATGTTTTTGTTTAATTAATATTTTAATTAGTCTGTCGTCGCGGTCGGAAATATTGCGTGGAGGTGCGCCTGTATTTGGTTTTATGACAGTGCCTTTCGTTTTATAATTTTGAATCCACCGTGAAACCATTGATATAATAATTTTAAAATGATTAGCTGTATAAATTTGATGGTGCCCTGCCTTCCACAATGATATAACGGTAGATTTAAAGCTATTATCGTATTGAACGCGCTTCATGTTGAAAATTGATAGTTTGAAAGCAAATAAACTCTTAATAGGACTAAACTGCATTGCTTTAATTTAATTGCAATTCAATCAACTCAAATCCATTGCAAAAGTACCTTTATATTTAAGGGAGAGAGAATAAGTAAATTTGTTTTCGGACAGTTGCTTAGCGTAGGCACAGCCTCTCATAGAGTTAGTTTTGTTTTTGTTTATTATTGTAATATCGAAAAAGGTTTTTGTTGTTATTTCTTTATAAATTTTTTTGTTATCATATAAGTCATATACAAATATTATAATGAGTACGTAAGGACTTCTTATTTCAGAGTAAAATAATAGTTTCCTCAAATTCAGTGTGAGTTGCTTAGCGTATGTAAAAAAAAACAAAAATCAAAATTTCCCTGATATAATTTGTATCTTTTTAACTGCTGTGGTCCAAATACTTAGATGAATGTGACCCACACATATTGTAAAAAAGCCAAAAACCGACTATTTGCACTAAATAAATATTAAACTTATTTGCACTAAATAAATATTAAACACATATATTTTTGTGAGGATTCTTGTCAATCATTTAGTTTTTTTATTAATTAAAACATTAGATTAGTTTTTTTCGAATTAAAGTATATATAGATATAGCTGCTTACAAATAAGAATGTATAAAAATGCTGCCAAGTCTTGGAAACTCTTGGCTTTTTTTTCAATTTTGTAAAACAATGAAAACAACAAAAGCTAACAGATGAATTTTGTATTTGTTAGTAAAGGTAGAGCAGAGCAAACAAAAGGTTTGTTTTTTCGAATTTTATATCTATATCTATAACTACTTGTAAAAAAAATTACTATCCCAACTAACCTCACTTTTCTTTATTTTTTGTAAACATATACAATTTGAACATTTGGGGCCGCCTTTGTACGAAAACTGTTTTCGTATTTGCCCTGCTCTACCTTAACTTACAAACACAAAATTCATTTGTTAGCTTTTGTAGTTTTTAAGATTTTATCAAATTAAAAACACAAAAATTTCAAATATTTTTACGACAAATATTTTTGTTTGCATTAAAAAGAGAAAAGCTAAAAATTTCCAAAACTAGGAAGTCTAAAAAAGACATTCTTAATTTTTAAGTAGCTTTATTTATAATTACTTAGCAAGTCTATATCTACTTAATTTGTATGGAATATTTATATAAAATTCGAAAAAAAACAAACCTAATATAACTGCTTTATTTAGCGTTCCGGCGAAGTCTATATACGAAACCAGCTTTCGTACAAAGGAGGTTCCAATTGTTCAAATTGTATTTGTTTACAAAAAAATAAAGAAGAGTCAGATAAAGTAGGGAAAGTCGTTTGCTTTACAAGTAGTTATAGATATAAATAAAAAAAAAGAACCTTTTAATCATACAAATTTTAAATAATAATAAATAATTCTTTAACCTTCGTCGAAGAAAAAACGCCGGTGCGTAAACCTACTTGTAATGAGATATTTTGCGTAATAACAAAAAACACAGAAAAAAACCGGTTTAGTATTTTTTTTTTTGGAGAACAAACATATGGAATATGTTTTAATAAATAAATATGTTAATGCTTAGTAAATAAATAATAATTATTGCATGTACTTACTTTAAAATCCTTGGCATCTACGCTTTTTAGATTTTCACATTTTT
The DNA here is from genome assembly GCA_949748255.1 of Eustalomyia histrio. Classification (NCBI taxonomy): domain Eukaryota; kingdom Metazoa; phylum Arthropoda; class Insecta; order Diptera; family Anthomyiidae; genus Eustalomyia; species Eustalomyia histrio. The sequence goes on from OX456526.1 coordinate 149,394,190, forward strand.
CCAATTGTTCAATGCCAAAACTCCCAGGCAGAGCATAGATTTTTGTTACTTGAGAACTGTGTGACAATTTCCAACAAATGGCATGTTCACGACCACCGCTACCAATAACTAACAATTGTTTACCCTTAGAAGGCATTTTTTGTTGTAATAATTCTTTATAATGTTTTAATTTAAAATTAGATTTTTTAAAAATGTTTTTTTTTTATCAATATGTAACCACGCACTTGTGTATTATTGTTCTAAATAAAAACCCACGTGTTATCTTTCACAATACTGTAGATACAGGTTTTCTTTATTGTTAAAAAGATTTTTTAGCGCGAGAGTACGTGTTTGAGCAATGCTCAAAATTCTACTAAATTTTATTTTATTCTAAAAGGGAGTGAATTGACCGACCAGCTGATGACTGCTGATCATTAATGGCAACAAGTAAATACCAAACACTTTTTTAATTTTATGTCTCGTTTATGGAGTTGTTTGTGTAAATATATGTACATATATTCTACTGATAACATTAGAGATGGGCAAGTGGAAAGAATTCTGCACAATTATAAGATATTTTTTAATCAAAATTAATATTTTAATAGACAACAAAAATAAATATTGAAACTGGAACTGGCGAAAATTAAGAGTTTTTAGAAATTATTTAAAATGGTTTTTAAATTGTCTCTAAGCGATTAAATTCGATTTATTTTTTTGATTTTGCAATATTTTTCAATTAGCGATTTTTTTAATTTGAACATTTTTTTGATTTGTAGCAATTTTTCAATTTTGGCTTTTAAATTTTATAGATTTCTCCAATTTCGGTTATTTTTTATTTATGTTTTTTTTTTAACTTTTTTAATTTTTTTTTAACTTTAGAAATTTTTAATTTTAGGATTTTTTCTATTTTGGTGATTTTTTTTAATTTTGTTTTTTCTCGCATTTGTAAAAAAAAGTTCTTCAATTTTCTTTAATTAAAATAAATATCGTAGTTATTTTCTAAATTTTAAAATCGAATGAAGAAAGTGAAATGTCATTTTCAAATTACTCAATCGAATGCAACAAAATCGAATGAACAAAAATCCCAAATTTGCAAATCGACTAAATTACCAACGATTGAATTCAATAATTGACAAATCGAATGATGAACAACGAAAGAAGTCTTTTAAAATAAAATCGACTGAAATAACTTAGATTTCATTCCCATTCAAAAATTAAATCATTCCATAGTCAATCGGGAGAGAAAATCGAATATAGAATTGAATTCTTTAAAAACTATGATTTAATATCAGCAACTACGTCCACCTTCGTGTTGTGATCATGTGGTAATAAATCTACATGCGTCCATCTCTGCCAAAAACACATAAACTAAATTGTGTTTAGTATAGGGTGACCATTTATTTCTAATTTAAAAGAAATATTAATTAACAGATAAAATGAAATATATATTTTAGTTTTAATACACAGTAAATTTACTTTCAAAACAAATTCTAAGATTACCCAATAAACATTTGGAAGAAATATCGTCAAGAAGGTATTGATCACCATCAAAAAATTATCAAAGTAGTATTGTAAACATATCATATTTTTATCTGCTGGAAGATATATAGGCGATATTATTAGCAATTTATTGCGAAAATATATTTTTCATGACCCTTAGAAAATAAACAAAAAAATATGTAAAAATTAATGTCATTTGGAAAAAATTTAAACTAAATTTGGAAATAATGGGAATTAGCGATATTTTATCAACGGACAGATGGAAAATTGGCGAAATTCCATGCAAGAATTTTTTTTAAGAAAATACTATGTAGTTATTTTAAATAATAGTGTATTTATCTTATAGGGTGGTTATGGGGCGATATCATATTTTTATCTTCCAGATGATAATTTAACGATATTACTTATATTGCTATTTTATCTTCTAAAATAATTATTTTCGTATTACGTGGAAGTATTGCCTTCGGGACACGTTTTCTAGTAAATGGGGTATCTTCCACAATACGAAGGCGATTATTGCCGCAACATAATTTTTCCTCGAGACAATACGATTGGGGAATTTTCTTCGTATTGCCATGTTTACTGGTTGTGAGAACATTTTTCATACTATTTCAAATTATTAGCTCCTACACTACTATCACTATAGAAGTCTGTAAAAATTTATTCCACTTCTACTAAAAGTTTGTTTTAAAAGTGCCCTGTGAAAAAAATTGCTAAAGTTAGCAGATTTTTTTATTAATGTTAGTAAGATAAGCAAAAAAGGAATAAAAATTTTTGTTATATTTGTGAGATGGGCAGTTACACATACAGTAACCCATAAGATTTTTATTTAGTAAAGTAGTCGCCAAGAAATTCACCAATTTCGAAAATATGGGAAATATGATCATTTTTGCAAGTTATGTCCAGTTTCTTCTGCGGATTACAACCAAAAATATTTCGGTCATACTTTACTTCCGGTGTGGGTGTAAAGCATTTTCGGACTTAATCTCAAAATCGTGTTTAACATATCTGCCATGATTGGAAAACAATAACTCTGAAATACAGTTAACGGTTTAATACCTTTCCACCTTAAAATACCAATAACGTAATAACTTAAAGTTTTTACCAATTTTTTGTCAGTTATTTCAAAATTTTTCAGTTATTTTTAAGACATTAATAATAGTTATTTTAAAGAGCAATTCCTTTCTATTCTTTTTTGAATGTACTTTTTCAATCAGTCAAATGTACTTGTATTTTAATAAGTTTTTTTTAAAGAAAATCAAAAAAAAACTACAAATCAGTATACGGTTTTATTAGTACAATGACTAAAAATTAATACATGCACCCATCAAATCATTACGACTGGTCACCTCTAGTTTGAGAGTAGAAATACTAGTGAGCCACTAGTAATCCATTTCTGTTTTAATTTCCCTTCGTTAATGTGCGTAAAATTTGCGAACAAACTTCTTTTTGTTTTGATATTTTTTTTTATATTATACCAACATTATTTTAAAAACAAACCATAAAAAATATAAGTACTAATTATTAATTTAACGAAAAAGAGAACGAAGAAAACAATTTTTCTGCTAAAAATGCCTGTTAAAGTAACAAAATATTTCAATATTAACAGTTTGGATGTAATTTTATTTAATAAAAAATAAAATTTCAAAAATTTTTAAATTGAAACAAAATTTATAAAATATTTGTATTATTTAAATTTTCTTTAAAATATTAAGAATATTAAATATTGTTTTGTGTAAATTCTTCTGTTATTTGTAAAAAATTTATTTTTTTTTAAATATTTGTTGATAACCTTTAGTTAGTTGGTAGGGGGTAAAAACAGATTTCGGTTTGTAATCAAAGGCTATTATTAATCGTCTGTTAAGTGCATCATTAAAATGTGTTGATAATTTTTGTTTTTCGCATAAATAAATATGTAAAGTAAAACCTACATATACCAGACACTTCCAATATGATTGACATGATTCTGAAAGGCAGGTTACATGTCAAGAAAATGCACGCTGCATTTTTATACAAATTCAACCAAAAATACAGTTATTTTTAATTGATAAAAACACTAACAAATGCAATAAAATCAACCAGTTTTTACTACAAAAAATCGTCTTGTTAGTTATTTATAAAGAACAAAAATTCTGCTTTAAAAAACAGTCACTAAAGTGCAATTTTTTTGGATAGTTATTTTTTCAAAGAACCGTTTAAATGTTTTGAATTTCTTCGTAGTAAAAAAACAGTTTTTAACACTAAAAATAGCTAATACTGTTTACTAAACGAATTACTGACATGAAGTAACGGTGCAATGCACTAAATCGAAAATTACAACAAAACAGTGAATTATTAGTAGGAAAATAATAACAACGTAGGTTATGCAAGACCTGTAATATTTAAGACCAGACAATATTTAAGCTTGTTTCTGTAATATTAAGCAAAGGAATATTTTGAATTTTCTCAAAAATTTAAATAGTTAATATTTTTTTTAATAAAAATGTTTTTTGTTTTTTTTTTAATACTTTCATAAAAATGTCTGTATGAAATAAACCGTTAAAAATTACTGCAATATCAGCTAATTAATAAAACATGCAGTGATCATTACCGACATAATTATGCAAAAGCGGACACCCCTTATATAACGGACAAATAATCTGCGCCCACGCTATGCCTTACTCTCCCAGTAACTGAATTTACGCATAATTATAAAAAATTATGCAATTACAAAGATTAAAAAACATATTTTATATAAGTTATAATTTTTTACAAAAAAAATAAATATCTTTGGAAAGGCTTATGAACGAAATGTTTGAAAATATTTTTAACAGTCGACCATATTACGGTTTTATAGCAGAATTTATCATAAATAATAAGAGTTCTAACGAATATTTGGTTTCAGTCTTGTTTTTGGCATAAAACGATATTCGGCAACTATGAGGTATTGACCGAACTATTTCCGAAACGTATTTAAATTTTCTTTTTTTTTTATTATAGAAAAATATAAATATATATTAATATTACTGTAGAGAAAAATGCTACATATAGACCAAAAAATATATCTAAATAGCTGTTTGTGAATAATATGAATTTCCGAGAGATAATTTCGTTCTATCTCTAGCAGTTTTCCTCTCTTGTATAGATGTTAATTTTGTTTTCACAAATAAAACTAATCAATCTAATTTCAATTTCTAGAATGTTTTTCTCCCAAAATTTTACATAATTACAATATAAGGAAAAATATTAAAGCTTTCTAAACCGAATACTTGGTTTTGGTGTTTTCAAAAAACCGATTTCGGACAGGCTTTAATAAATAATAATACGATTGTAAAAATAAATCTGTGGACTTTTGACAAAAGAAGCTAATAAAAAAAAAATACGGAATAGTTTTGCGTGCATTTTTTTAGAGTTAGCAGAAGTTTATAATATCAGCTTCCTTGATCTTCTAAAAAATACACTCAAACAGTTTGAATTTTAACAAAAACTATCTCCTGAAAAATATCGTAAAATAGGGCCACAGATATAATCAGAGTTTAATTTTTTTATAATTTACAATTTACCCAAAACGACTACATATTCGACAACCAAATCTTGACGCTAAGGAACAGGTGAGAGTTATAAAAAAAATCTGATAAAAAACAAGTAAAAAAGGGCTAATTTCGGCTGTGTCGAATCTTTGAATACCCTCCACCAAAGGGGATGAAGATGATATACGTATATACTAAATTTTGCATGAACTGTAATATGAATATATTTTGTCATTTTATGTAACGAACTTTTGTTATTTAGTTTTAGCAATGTTATTTACAGAGGTCTGCTCTGTTTGCGACTTTAACATTGTTCATTTTTACGTTAACTTAGTTATCACTCACCATATATGGTGGAGGGTATAATAATAAAAAAAAACTGGTGATAGTTTAAAATATATTAACTAATTTATCGATAATTTTTAATATTTCTAATATTTTTATATAAATTACTTACCGAAAATATTTAAAGTTGGCTTTTAATAGAACTTTTAAAGGCAAGCATGACATGATTCAAGTAAAAGCCCCCAAAGAATTTTTGTCCTTAGTAGTATAAGTTTTTAATAATTTAGTTATTGCTTCCGAACTTCAATTTTGAAATAGGGTAAAACGCACCATTATTCCAATACAGAATATTCTTATCAATTGCTTAATTTAATTAGGGGGTGTCTTGACTTGTCTTAGGTGAAATTTAATTTTTGTTGAAGAATATTCAAATTTGTTTCTAATCTACAAAACGAGAAATAAGAATTGTCAGCCTTTATTATTTGTAGAAAAATCGAGTTACTAAATTTGATACCTTGATAAGTTCGTGTCGAAGGACCATAACAATATTCCAAGGCACATTGAGAGTTTTGTTTAGAAATGTTTGGAGTGAAGCCACAATATATATTTTATATTCGTCATTCGATTTAAGCAAAGAGGCGTTTAGGCTTTTTCGATATTTGTAGGCTTTTGTATTTTAGGCTACTTTTCTCCTTTTCAAAAAGGTGGCAACACTTCGCCGAAAACATGGACAATACGGATATCAAAATTTTTCAAAGTAATACATAAATAAATTTTAATTTCGTATACTGCAGATATGCTTCCATCCAACGATTTTTACCCCTCCATTTCACCTCCTAATATGACATATAATAAGCCTTAAAGAAACACTATATGTAGAATATAGAAAACTAAAGCTAGACTCACGATAATGGAGTACTCCACACTGCAGAGCGGGGTATACTTAAATTGATTCTCAATGGTGGAGTTCTGCACGCTGCAGAGTGTACTAAGAGATCGCACTATTCCAAAAATATGTAAGGGCAAAGGAGAAGAGAACAAAATCAACTATGCAGAGGGTAGTACTCCATAAATGTGAATGGGCCTTAATAAAAAAAATAAAATGTCGACAGTAAAAAAATTCCAAACGAACAATAAGTCGAGCTTTAAACTTAATATTTTGATTTGCAGAACCAAAAAGGAGAACTTGAAGGTTTTCATTGTTACATCATAAATGAAAATAGTTTTTAATTTTTTTTATGTTTTTTTTTATAAGTATAATTATTTTTAATCATAAAATTTGTTTTCTTTTTAAGTAAATTGTTTAGTTTACAAGACCAAATTATATTTTGATGGTTTTTAATAAAAAAAAAATAATAATTTTCAAAATTAAGATTAAAACTGGAGCCCAAACAAAAAAAAAAGGTTAAAAAATTGTTTGAATAATTAAACACTAAAACCAATATAAGGTAAAAACTATAAATTTTAATCACAAAGTTTAGTTGATAGTTTCTTTATGGGATACAAACATGGAGAGGGTTAGTAAAAAATAAACGAATGCTGCTAGGCAAAATAAAAAGTAAATCTTGAATTTTAAAAAGAATGGCGATACCGTTTTGTGATAGTGTAATAAAAATAGCATTCATTAATATTTTTTTTTAATTTACTAGTTATAACAATCTGTGTTAAAAGAGTATAAAAAAAATAGCACGATTTGAAAAAGTTTACTTAAAATAGAATACTTTTTTAATGTGTCATAATTAGTGCCTTATTTTTAATCACTTTTTCTTAACAGTCTTTTAAACTGTACTAAAACTTTATTATAATTGTACAAAAAATAGCAACGCTTCGTAGTGAGTTTACTTAAAATAGCAGCTTTTCTCTGGAATGTCCTCCAAAGTTTTACATAACTATGAGCACATTTCAAAAATGTTCTAAAAACTATAAACATGTTAAGTATAGTTTCCTTTCTCCAATAATTTACCAAACCTGCACCAATTTTGAGTGCCTTCGCAAAGTACTTTTTCTTCCAATGGAATTGATTTTTAGCATAATTTTTTTAATTAGGTTCTAAAAAAACTCACAATTTTTAGTGCAATAGAAAATAAAATTTCTTTAAAAATTATTTAGTTTTAATATTTATTAATATTCAATTTTTTAAGCTAAAGATCTTTTTTTATAAAATTTCTTATTTTATTTTCGATATTTCGCTAACAATTTGTTAGCGAAATTTTATAAAAAAAAGATCTTTAGCTTAAAAAAATTGAATATTGATATAAAAATAAGATCAAATAAAGTTATATTATTTTTTAATATTTATTTTAGAAAGGAAGCTATTTTAGTATTCTTTATATCAAATAAAGTACTACATTTAGTACTCTTCTTTCAAGAAAAAGAGTACTGTTTTTAGTAACAAACTGTTTAATTTTTAAAAAGCACATTTTCAGAAAAATCGAAAATATACTGTTCATTTAATCTTGAACATTTAGTTTTGTGAAAATAAAATTAGCTTTAATTTATATCGCTTTGTATTATTTAAAATTTGTAATTAAAGCAATAAAAAATAATTGTAAAAATAAAAATGGTAAAATATTAAGCATTAAAAGCTCGAACGTTTTCGATTTTCATCACATGCCTAATTATATTTTTTTCTTTCAAAAAAGTTTTAAAAGTTCATAGAAAATTAAAATGAAAAACGGCAGCGTCAACAAATTTTAAAATATAAAAAAATACAATTAAAAATTTTGCATGAACAACTAAAAAGAGCAGTATTGATGACAACGCGTTACCGACGCGCTTGAAAACCTGTAGTACCATCTGGTCCTTGAGGTGAACGCAATATCATATCATTTTGTTGCTGTCTAAAAGACGAGGTAGAAACACTACCACCCACAACGGGAGACCATGATTGCTGTTGTTTATTTTGTTGTTGTGGTAATTTTTGATATTGCTGTTGCTGTTGATATTTCATAAAATGCTTTTGAGTTTGTGGTGATGGTGATGTTGTTGCTACTGACTGATATTGAGCTGGTTGACCAATGGCACCCATAGGACCCAGTCCCAATATTGGTGGAATATTAAATGTGCGAATATTATTATTATTATTGCTATTGTTGGCAGGTGATTTCGGTTGTTGCTGATTGTAAAAATAATTATATACACCTGGGCCACATTGTTGTTGTATTTTAGGTGAATTATTTTTTGTATTAGCTGTCATATTTATTGTGGTATTATTTGATGGTGTTAATGTTGTTGGTACTGGTGTTGTTTTTGCTGGAGTTATTGGACTTGAATTTGAAGTGGAAGGAGGAGTTGTAGCATCAGCAGATGTATCACTAAAAATAGAAAAAAAAGAGAGAATATTTGTTTATTTTTAATAAGGATACATACCGCAACATCTAAAATACTGCTTTAAATTTAAAACCTTAATTAACCAGAGATAAATATTAATGTCTCATGTTAATTATTGCATTAAGATTGATGCTGGCACATGGTGTTATAATTTGGCAAAGTTCGAACGTATTATTAAAAGAATTGTGAGATTTTAATTTTTTGAGATTAGGAATAAGCTTCTCGGTTGTTCCTTCACCAATTACTTGCAATTAAGAAATTTGCTATTTTTTTACAAAGTAATCTACTATAGAGTCCCTAACTGTTTATTTTCAAGATTTACTTTTACGTGATTTACAGCAACCCCACGTAGTATTGGATATACAAGTTAATAATGTCGATTTTTTTGCTTGAAACTGCATTTATTATAACAAAAGGAATTGATACATTATTCAAAGGATTGTCCATCGTTAGCAACTGCTTTTTTCCATCTTCCTGGTAGCATATGGATTCCGCGCCGAAAGAACTGCTCCGGTTTTGAGGTAAAGAATGAATGAAGGCAAATTCTGATACCCTGTTCTAAAGTGAAATAAGGGTGTTCTGCATCGATCGAAACAAATGGTAATCAGAAGGTCTGGGCTACAAGGCGGGTGAGCTAAAACTTCCCATCCACCGTTTTCCAAATAGTTTTTGACCGGTCTTGCACCATGTGGCCGAGCGTTGCCATTATGGAAGATTATGGCGTCGTGTCTGGTCGAATGTTCTGGTCGTTTTTCGTTTATTGTTCTTTTCAAACGAATCAATTGTGTCGGTAAAGGTCCCCTGTGGTCGTCTGACACCATTTTAACAGCTCATAATTCTGGGACTTTTATTTTGATGTTGTTAACAATCCAAAAATGAAAACCATACGATTTGAACACTGAATAAATTGTTGACTTTCGTTTATCCTGTTTTATAGATTTTTATTCATATTCGTATAATTACCAAGCAAAAAAATGGTAGTCATTCTGTGACTATAACTTCTTTCATTGCTTCCTAAACTTCAGTTGACATTTTTTTATAATGTGTTGGTGTTATTCTAATGCACTTCCAAAAGAATTCATGTGTTCATATTTCAAATGCAGTGATCTGGATACAAACCCGATGTATATCTTAAAGAATCACTCTTCATTACATATAAAGCATAAGTTATAGTATATCGTATATTTTTTGAATCTAAAGCATTTATTCATATTAAAAAAATAGTTCTGATGAACTTTTTTAATTTTTTTATTAAATCATTTTTTAGATTTTAGTTTAAAATTTCATGAGGGTTAGAATTTATGCAGTTTTGCAATTTTTTTTTTAAGTTTTAAAATATCAAGAAAAACAGATTTTTTAACCTTTGATTGAAACTAGCTGGCCTGTCATTTACATTTTTTCAGCCTTAAATATTTATGACGACGCAATCTGTCCATTTCCAGTTTTAATTCAGAATTTATCAAAATAATTTTAAAATTGTGTAAAAATTATTTCAAATTGCCAAAAATGTTTTAAAATTGTGCAAAAATTATTTAAAATTGTTCAAAAATATTTTAAAATTGTCTAAAAATGTTTCCAAAGTGTACAACTATTTTTTAAATTATCCAAAAATATTTTAAAATTTGTCTAAAAATTCCGAAATTTTTGAAAAATGATTCAAAAATGCTTTTTAACTAATGCAGAATTATTTATATGTTCTAATAAAGAGTATTTGTATATCAATCCATACACTTCGCTTCTTAAAACATATTTTTCTGCATTCTTATGAATTAAATTTTCATCAAAGCTTAAATACCACAAAGTATATGAACATTTTCCACTCATGCATCAGAATACCTAATCATTGTATTATCATTGCTTCCTTAGAGTAAAGTATGAGTAATGCTAGTAGCTACATTTGAATACTTCCATCCTATGACACGCTAATGTTAAATTCTTGGATGAAACCTTTAGAAAAGAAGTGATGCCTTTGCCATAGTAGTGATGCTTTTATTGCTTCATTGGCAGCTTCATTTTTGCTGGGTATTTATATATTATAGAAGAAATGTTGTTTATATGGATATACATTTATAGTGAGTTTACAATAAATAAAATAAAAATCTTAACGAAATAAGGATAAAAATAGTAAAGTTTTCATTTTATAATTGATCTTTTACAAATCAAAATAATAGCGGTACAAAACCGTAACCGATTGTAATTCACAAACCATCATTTAAAAACCTAAGCTGAAATTAAGAACAAAAGTATACCGAAATTTGTTTGGGTTGCCATATTTGAAATTCAAGAAAAAAATGACAAACTGCTACTGTTCACTGGCATTTTTCATATTTTGTTTGAAGGACAGCGTTATTGCATATATATCAGTATTTTTAGGGAATCGATATTTCATTTATAACAGTATCGATATTTTAGGGATAATAGTATTTCAATTATTTCAGTAACAAAAGATTGTTTTTTTTTTAACTCACCATTGTTCCTCATCTTCTGGATTTTTTGCTGAACCCAATATTCTTAATCTTGCCTCGGCATATTCTTGCTCCCGTTGTTGTAACGTTTTAATGGGTTGTTTTGGACGTATATCATTATTACGGGGTTCTGTTGATTGAGTTGGTCTCCTTAATATTTTCACTGTTTGATTGGCTATTGGTGGAGTGTAATTGGCAGATTGATATTCGTCGACAGGTTTGTGTAAAACCATCATAACTGGTTGAAAAGTTGATGCCATATCATCGAAAGGACATTTGGGTGTTGGTTTCGATGATGACGTCTTTGAGACTTGTGTTGAACGTTGCAAGAGTTTCATTTGAGTAGCTTCCGTTGATGACGTAGGGGTAATTGTAGAAATCTGTGGAGAATTTGTTGTGATTATTTCACAAGTTGCAGCTGAAGAAGTTATTTGTGTAGTAGAGTTTAACTAAAAGTAAAAGCAGAATCACTTAATAATTTATTATTATACAATAAGCTACAAATTTACCACAGCTTCATCAATTACTTCCCAATTTACCACAGCTTCGTCAATTTCTTCCCAATTGTCTAAAACATTGTCACCATTGAACATTGCCTATCAGAATTCAAAGCACACCAAGTGTAAAAAATGTGAGTCGAATATCTGTTTAGGATCCCACAAAACTTTGAACAATTGAATGATTTTAATTCCACGTTTAACTTTTTAACAAAAACTCAATTTCTTGGAGAAAATTGAGAATTTTGTTTTACTTTTATGTTCACAGACCTTCCATATGTTTGTTGGCCAAATTATTTTTATTTCAAAACTTCCCAACCCGCAAGATTTTTTTTCACCTGGCTAAAGTACCACCGCAAAAAGTGTTGATCGCAATTGTAAAGTCTTGCTGATCGTTTTTGTCACCTTTGCCACTTTTTCGTTGCTGTTGCTTTCTTCTTTTTCGGCCTGCCTTCGTTTTGGCAATTCTTTTCTCTTCATGCAATAGCCAAGCCAGCGTTAATTCCTCCTGAGGTTTTTTTAACTTATTTTTGTGTAAATTTATCTTTTTTACAAAAATTTCATTAACTTACTTTTAATTTTAAGCAATTCAAATTTTGTTAATTCTTTTGCTTGTAAAATATATGAAAAAATTTGTTTTTATACTTCCTTTTAAGTATCTCTGCTTCAAAAAATGGAAAATGTGTGATAGAGTTGTGTCGTTCATGAACAAAGTAGTTCAATTGATCTAATCACCTAACTAATACAAAATGTAACAATTCGCATCAAAACCTTTGAGTTCAACTCAGAGTATTCAAAAAACCGGCCCTTTGAAAAAACCCGTTTCGGTTTTCTTCGAAAAATAGAATTTAAAAAAAAACCGGTTTCGGTTTTTGCTGAAAAAACCGGTCAACCGGTTTTTTTGTTTTTTTTTTTAATTTGTAAAAAAAGCTTATATAATTTGTTAATTGTTTTTATTACAAAAAAACAAATTTAATATATAAAGTAATAAAAATAAATAAATACATTCTTAGAAAAAAAATATATATACATATATATTAATTTAAATAAAATTTTTTATCGTATTTCATTCCAACAAAAAATTAACTTAAAACCAATATTTTTTAATATATTATCTTAAAAATTAATATTATAAAACTATATTCATATCAAATGAATAGAGATCATTGAGTTTGTAAATTGATAAAATTAGGTAAGTTAGTAATTTGAACGTTTAAAACGTTTGGCATTAAATAAGTTTTTTTAATATTACATTTTAAATATGTAAAAAGAAAATCTATTTTTCAGTTCTAAGTTTTTTGTTTGCTTTTGATAAAGCTAGAAGTGGAAAATACTCTTTCACTAATAGTAGATGTTGGACAAATAGTCAAAAGACAATTATATAAATTTTCCAACTTTTTAGTTCTTTTGTCGCATTTATCAAGATATATGAAATCATCATATAATGATAAATGATTTTGTACAGTCTCTTTTTTAGGATTTTGAATACTGTTTATTGTGTTATTTAGATCAGAAATTAAACTATATGAATTTGGAATATCCAAAGTTAAGTCTTTGTCGGAATCTATCAGACTGTAACGATTATAAAATTGTTCGGAAAAAATAAAAGAGACCAAGTAACCCAGTTGGTGATGTAATTAAAACAACCGGTTAACCGAACAAAAATGACCGGTTTTCGATTTTCTTCGAATTTACAAAATATTCGAAACCGATCAATTTTTAAAAATAAAGAAACCTGTTGACCGGTTTTCGGTTTCGGTTTTTGAATACTCTAGTTCAACTGTTAATTTAATATTTTTTGTCATGGAATATTTATTATATTGCATTTCAACAGATACCTGATTTTCTTTTTTTTTTTTTTAACAAATTCAAAGTAATATTGGAACTCAGAGTTACGCAAAGTAAATAAAATCGTTTAAAAATATGTTTCCATAGTGCATTTTTTTATCTTTATTAATTTGGTTTTCTGACATTTTTCTTTTTTTATTAAAGCTAGAGAAGATGATCAAGCGAATGTTTGAGAACTGTTAAACAAACGATTGAAGAAAAATTTCATTATAATTAATTAACCTAGTATTTTAATAAATTAAACTAGAAAGAAGCAAGTGAACGAGTATGCCCTGGTCTAATGTGTGATGACATATTTTGCAGTGCTGCCGTTCTTTTGATTTTTATAACTGTGTTAACCACTTGTTTTTATAAGGCGAAAGGAATAATTACGTTATTGGTTACTTTTTCATTTATTGAAAGCATATTTTTTAAAAAGTTATTCAAAATACATATAAAACTGACCGAACATTTTTACCAACTTTGCAAATATACAAATCGTTTTGCCTAAATTATGTTTAAACTAAAAACGTAAAAAATTTAAACAAACTTTCGATTCCATGTAAATATCTAGAAAATTAATATTCCGATCGGTCAGATTTTGAAAAAAGGCTAAAATTGATTTTTCACCCTATAGATTGATATATCAATTTTTACATTTTACAAAACAATGAAGGCATTTTTTAGCTTATAGTATTTATTACGATGCAGAGATTTTTTGCATATGTGGCAGCACTGCAAATACGCTGCATTTTTATTTTTCGCTCTCCTTGTTGGCATTCATTGCTTTACTTTCATTTTGACAGTTCCTCATGCCCTGCTGCCAACTTTTTTTAAAAAAAATGGCTAACTTGGAACAAAAAATCGCTGAAATAGCAAACAATATTAGAAAGAATAAAAAACATAGCAAAATTTACACGCTTAAACAAATCACACACACAAAATGGAAATTCTGTTTTGCGGTGTCTTTGTTAATCAGGGGATACATCGTTTTTAAGTAAATTTTAAGTACTTATGAAATTATTTTTGTGAACTATTAACAAAAACAGTTAATTCAAGTCACTCGTTTTTTCGAACAAAACCAAAACCGAGTAATTTGATTAACTGAAAAGTTCGGCCATTTGCTACTGGATTGCTAAAAAAACTAACAAATCTAGCTACAAATTGGCAACACTGTTTATACCCCATTGTTCTTCTCAACAAACCCCAACAGCTGTTACAATTTCCCTTTTTTATTATTTTTACCTTGAATGTGTCATTAATTAAAGTGCTAATGCTATAATTGGCAGTCATTTTTTAATAAATTTTTATTATTATAGTCTTTAAAACGCCATAAGAAGTAAGAGAAACTGAATCTCGTTAACTTAGCAATTGCGCTCCATAATAAGAAAGTGAATTTGTTAGAATGGATTTTACATCATTTGCTAAATCAAGCCTAAATCATGATGCGGACAACAATACAACAGATTCAGCAAAAACTCCCGAAGAGTTACACTTTTGGAAACATGTAGAATATATTGAAAATCATGGCAAAGATCAGGATGAATATGAATATTGTATGACTGAATTTCTACGCATGTCTGGCGTATATTGGGGTGTTACCGCTTTGGATATAATGAATCAATTAGAACGCCTTGACCGACCGTCAATTATTGAATTTATCAAACGTTGTCAGTGTCCGACAACGGGAGGTTTTACCCCTTGTGAAGGTCATGACCCTCATATATTGTATACTTTATCTGCAGTGCAGATATTGTGTATTTATGATGCCTTGCAGGAAATTGATTGTGAAGCCGTGGTTAAATATGTCATATCGTTGCAACAACATGATGGTAGTTTCTTTGGTGATCGGTGGGGTGAAGTGGATACGCGATTTTCTTTTTGTGCTGTAGCCATATTATCATTGTTGAAACGAGATTTATCCAATACAATTGAAGTGGAGAAGGCGGTACAATTTGTTATGTCTTGTTGTAATCAAACTGATGGTGGTTTTGGTTCTAAACCAGGAGCTGAATCACATGCTGGTGAGTTGTTTATATATTCTTGACTAATTTAAAAGTACATTTTAAGCCAAGAGTATCCATCTTAGCCAGGATTTTATATTTTTGCTTAATTCAAATTTTCTTTGCAGGCCTTATCTATTGTTGCGTGGGTTTTTTGTCTTTGACCCAACGTTTACATCTGCTTGATATCGATAAGTTAGGCTGGTGGTTATGTGAACGTCAATTGCCTTCGGGTGGTCTTAATGGTAGACCTGAAAAACTACCAGATGTATGCTATTCCTGGTGGGTATTGGCTTCTTTAACTATTATGGGTCGTTTACACTGGATAAGTGCGGAAAAATTAAAACAGTTTATATTGTCATGTCAAGATAATGAAACTGGTGGCTTTGCTGATCGTACTGGTAATCTACCCGATATATTTCATACTCTCTTCGGTATTGGAGCTTTATCTTTGTTGGGTTTTGATGGTTTAAAACCGATCAATCCTACTCTCTGTATGCCGCAATATGTAATGGATCGTTTAGACATTAAACCACAAATATTAGACAGACCTTAAAGAAGTAAAACGAAAAAATAAATAAAAAAAGACAAAAGCTTTATCTAAATAAGAAAGCTAATATCTAATATCTTTCTTAAAATATCTCTGTGCACTACAAAAAACTTTAAACTTGCATTTCTTCTTCTTACGACAGCACTATTTTTTTAAATAAACTCATAAAACTATTTTAAAAAAATATTTTTTCAATACTCTTTACTTTTTTTCCATTTTATATATTTATCAGTTATAGAATAATTATTATTATTATATTTTTTTATAAATATTAAAAATATTAGCTTTATTATATTTGCATTTACCTATATAAGGAAAAAAAAAAAATGAATATAAAAATTTTATAATAAATATAAAGTTGTGTTTTATTTCAACAAAAAATGCAGATGGTTAATACATGTTTTGAGCACAAAGCCACAAACTACAAATCTGCAATAAAGGGGAAAAAGGCGAACGATTTCAGCAATAGTAGCGTATATTATAGTATTATTTCAAATTTTTAAAAATGTTTTGAGCATTATTAATCAATTGAATACCATTAATAACAATTTATTAGTTGCATTATTTTTCTACGATTTTCAAATATTTTTTATTAAATTTTTTACTACATTACATAGTATAAAAAAAATTAATTTATCTAAATTAAAACAAAAAATAAAAACTACAATACATTATTTTTGTAAAGGGTTGAAAAAGTTTATCACAAAAGGAAAAAAATAATAATAATTCAAGTAATATTGTCTGGCCAGAAATTAACAAAAAAAAAGCTAAAATTCTAAGGCACTATTGTATATAATTTGCAGTATTTAATAATTAAAGTGCAGATAATAAAAAAAAAAAAACAATTATAAATTAAGAATTATATTTTTCATCACTAGTTAAAACATTATAGGCACATCCCAAAGCCCAGGAAATTTCATGGCCATCAATTTTTTTGTATAACTGTAAAGAAACAAAAATTATTTTAAAAAAAACTATTAAATGCAATAACCGAAATAATACCTTAATCTTTTTGCCTTCTCCCAAACCAAATCCTTCATGTAATAGCACCGATATGTAGGTTAAATCAAAACACATAAATGGTTGTTCATCATTGGGTATGGCACAAATTTCTTGGGCCTTTTTACGAAAAGCTTCTACAGTAATTTCCCCACCAGCAAATGGATCTATTAAACCCGATTCTGTAGCTCTCTCAAAGTAATAACTAAAAGCAGCTATTGTGTGTTGCTTTAAAGTAAATGGTTTGGGTTTCACCAAAGGCATTACCTTACTTTTAACCAAATCCAAGCAACTTTCAAAATCTACTATAGGATTTTCTTGTGTTGATTTGGCATGATCTTTGCCAGATACTTGGTAGGCCACATTGCCATAAATCCAAGTCCTATTAGATATGATGGGATTAACACAAATTGATTCAATATTTGTTTCTTCCGTGGCGTGGCCTTTAGTAAAAACAGCATGTCTGGCAGCCATTAGACCCAAACCCAAATAGGAATGAGTAAACACATTAATTTTCTTATTCAATGTATTAACTTCATGCATATATTTCTCATATACAGGCACCTGTTCCGGATCTGTGGGTGAAAATGTTACTTGTGTACTACCGCCACCTAAATCTAAAGCAGCCGCTTGATTAGTTTTTGATAATCTGCCCAAGAGAAAATTGACGGTAAACCAAGAGAATATACCCTCATCGGTACCATCCATAATTTCAACAGCATCCATATCTACACTAAATTCGGATTTGGTGAAAAGATCTCTTACGGCATTTAAAAGATTTTCAGCTTTGCTGTGTGGCAATAAACGCAAACCAGCTGTGGCTTTTAGCACTATCGGGGTGGAAGCCCATTTATCTTTGGGTATAAAAGCCTTAGCCTCATCTAATAATAATTTTATGGAATGGGCACCTTTATCGGGAGCATCCGCAAAGGAGGATAAGCCAGGTTTACGCTCCTTAAAAAGTTCATCGGATAAAACTAATTTATTGTCTAGAATAAGAATAAAAAAAAAATAATTTTAAACAATTTCATAAATTTTATACAAAAAAATATGTAAATTGTATTGTTTTTACAGGTTCGAAAATTATTTAAGAAACCGATAGATTTTTTTTTTTGTTTTTGTTACTCACCTATAAAACTACGATCAAATTTATAAGCTAATACTCGACTTCCAGTTGAACCAGCATCTATAATCACAGCATATTGATTTTTATTGTAACCCAATTTGGACGCTAATTGCACTAAAAATGGACTGGTTGTATCAATATATAAACCTACAGAGCAAAAAAAGAAATAGTCAATTAACAAATATGTATCTGGAATATGTTAAAATCAACAACTTACCAAATCCTACTAATAATAGAACTACTGATATAATCAAACAGAAAAAGGAGAATTTAAGACCTCTGGGTAAACCACCGGAACCGGAAGTGCTGCTGCCTTTGCGACGACCAGAACTAGTAGAATTAGATTTATCATCATTGCTGCTAAGCTGTAAGTAGAAAAATTAACAATATATTAACAAATATTTTTATCAATAATATATGAAATTTGCATTTGCCAGCATCCTACCAATACATAGTTAAATTTCATGTTAAAATCGTATATATCCCCGTTAAATTTTGTTTGTCTATCAGTAATATTAAAAATTATTTGAAAACATTTTTATTTTATTGAATCTACCACTTCAATGTTATTATGTTATCCAAGTCTACTCCATTATGGCAAACTTTTAGATTTTTTTTTTTGTTGTTGTTAAAAAAAGTTTTTTTTTATGTGTTAAGATAATAAACTTCTGTTTCATAAGTTCAAAGCATTTCAATTTAAGAGAACTTCAAGAGTGTTAAAGAGATTGAGAGGAAACCTTATGGGAAAACTAAGCTTGTGCTTAGAGATGCCAACTTTTGTTTAAAAGAAACTTTTTGCAAATCATGCATAACAATACCAAAAATAGATATGGGTACGTGAGTTTTTTTTTTTTTTTTATCGGTAAGACTTAAAAAAATCTGAATTTACTCAGGTGAACGTGAATGTGCAAAAAAAATAAAAAATCATGAGTGATTGAAATTTTTCTTTCGTTAGCGTGAGTGTAATTTAAAATTCACTTAATTTCTCATCTCTAGTCGAAACTAAATAAATTTGAAAAATACACTCGCAGAATTATGTCGATAAAATTAAAAGCAATTACAGTTAAAAAAGTGTACACTGCATATTTATTTAAAATTAAATTATTTTTATTGATTTATCTTAGTATACTAGTTTAAGCTTAAGTATGAACTTAGTATAAGTTAAGTTTACAGAAATTGATAGTCAATTAGCTATCTTTTGATAAATAACACGTCTTGCTAACTTATCAAATGCTAAAGTTATTAAGAATCAAACCAACTTGCTGCAGAATAAAGAGATGCCTATTTGATCGACTCCTGGATTAGTTTTGTATATAAATAATGAAAATTGTGTGTTAATTATGCCTAAATAACCTAATAAAGAATACAAATTTAATTAAAATAGTTTGACAACTTGTTAAATAAGTACCACTGTTAGCACAGTTTTAACATTTTAGTCCTAAAATTGTCCAAATTCCATTTCAGTTTTTAGAAGAGGATGGCGGTTGCTTTAGGTTTTGTTTATTAATATTTTTAGTTTTTAGGCCCCTTATTATTAACCAACTATTTCAGATTACATAGTTGTTTACTATTTCATCATATAATATATGAATTGTAAAGTCATTCATAGATTATTAACTAACTACTTCAAATTAGTTCTTTTGTTTTATTTCGACACATTTTATCAAATGTAAAGTCATTCATTGATTATATTTTATATAAAAGATAACAATAACCAAACATTTTATGTTCTTGGTGATATACCAATTTTAATGTTAAGTTTAAATGAAATTGAGTGTGAGAATTTGACCATGTGCTTTTAAGATTATTTTAAGACATAAAAAAAATATCGAAGTACTTGATTAAACTGACTATAACAAAATTTTTAGTTAAAAAAATATATAAAAATTTCTTTAATACATTCATACTGAAGGCCAAAATACGAATTTTTGTTTTTTTTCAAGTTTTTAATTTAAAATTTGTATGGAATTTAAAAGTTGAAAACTTCAAAAAACGCAAATATGTATTTTAGGGTTCAGTATGATAAAATCTATTTTATTTTCACGGTTTTTGATTTTCATTTTACCAAAGTAAAGCTAGCATAAATATCTTTATTTTGAAGAGGTTGACAAATCATACTGTTCTAAGGGATTAAAAAATGTTTAGACGACCGTTGACCATTGCCGTTGCACTTACACAAAGAAAAATAATTATTTTAAAATATAGTAGAAACATCATTAAATTAAATAGAAACAGCTGGAATCATATATACTTTAATAAGAAGATTCATACTTAATTTAAAAATGTTTTTAAATAACAAGATGTTAATTCAAATATAATAATTGATATAACTTTGATTTTTTTCTCTGTGTACTTTTAATTTTTTTCCATGTATAAACTGTGGTATTATATGTTTTTTTTTTATATAGTACATGATCAGATAAGTAGTATTCACACATTTTCCTTTTTTTTTTTGCAAATCATTCTGAGTTTAATCAGATAAAAATTTTATATTTAAGTCAATTAAATATTTGTTAAATAATAATGTGTTTTGTTTTTGTTAACTCTTTTAAATATAAAATAAAAATAAACATACTATCAGCTACTTGATATACATATATTTATGATAGTGCAACCAGTTCCATTTTAAAAATTCTTGTCATGGATTGAATAAAAGAATTGTGAACTATAGACGAGACAAGATAAGATATTTTATTAATTTTACATATTATTACGATTATACACTTTTAATATACAAATGTATTTTTTTAATTATACCTTTGGTAAAATTTCCGTTCTATTCATGTTAAAGATCTGTTTTATTTTTCCCTCACCCAATATATAATTATTTTAATTCACTTGAAAATGAGGAAAAATTTGATTTTTATTTTTTTTGTTTCTAAAAGTTTTGGCTAATTTACAAATTAGCTCATTTTATATTAAAAAGTCGAAATAAAAAACATGTGTAATTCAAATATAAAATCAATAAAAAAACAATTGATTTTGTAATTAATGATGCATCATGTAGATGTAAAAAAAAAATTAGAAAAAATTGGCAAATCGAAACAAATTACAATTTTTTTTTATTAAAACCTCGTGAAAAACTATTATTTTGTTTATGTATCTTTTATTATTGTAACGATTTGTCTATCTAGGTGATACTAAATATAATCTTTGAAACATGTAGTATCAGTTTGAGTTGGCCGCGTGAAACGAAATGTTTGTAAGTCACATGATTCACGATTCAAATATGCGTGATAGTGCGTAAAACAGTTAAATTAGATTTATAGTGTTATATTGAATTTACATGTCGACTACCTCTATGACATTTCATTTCGTATCCTTCCCAACTCACAAATAAGTATGTAATACACCTTAATATCCAAAGTCCTAAAATCGCAGGTAACTACAAAATTGTTTTCTTTGTTGTTGTTTTGCGTGTAATTCTAAAATTTAATATTTTATTGCATTTGAAAACGCCTTGCTTGAAATATAAAGGAGATTTTGTTTACCCTAGCATATACCATATGATCGAAATCCCCAACTAACTGTATTTCGAGCATAATGTAAACGTATCTGTAGATGAAATGAAATCTTTTACCGCTCCAACAAAAATTTTGATTACCTGTTGTAACTTGACAAGATTATTTCAATATAAATAAAATGTAGTTTTAGAATTAAAAAAATTGTATGTAAAACAAAACCCCTTACTCACCATACGTTTGCGTATATCTGTATTCGTCATTATTTTTTTATTTTAGTTAATTTTATTTAATTTCTTTTAATTTTTTAATTAAACTTTAATAGCTTTTTTAATTAACTGGTCATATAAGTATTTTTTATGTTGATATGATTTGTATTCAAATGTATTATTTTATATAATTAGAAGTTTGTTAATTTGGGAACAAAAATTCCGGCTATTTTTTATTGAAAAAAAAAAACAAGTAATAATACGTCAGCGTTTATACATTTGTATATTACTACTTGTCTTCTCACAATAAATTACTTCACAACAGTCTCAAACAACCTCAACTGAGAAAATCTAAAGGGAAACTAAACTAATTTAGTAGCAATCGTTTACTGTAATTCGATTTATGTATTTTTAGCGCGTTTCTATTTTAAAAGGGGTTAAATAAAGAGTTCTTAAAAATAAAAGAGAAATTGTTTATGTAAATTCCCCCAAAAAATATTATAAAAATCCCTTTGAGGAATTAAAAAAAAAAAAATATTTTAAAAAAATGTATGTAACAAAATAAGCCACTAAACATTGGCTTACGCCAAATTTATATGGGATTGACTTTGATAGCTTGCCGCATTAACACAGCTAATGTTCGTGTAACTGTCAGATTGTATGCAAAACTATTTTATCGGTTAAGTGTGATTAGCAAAACGCAACGCAATTGTATTAAAATTTATGTAATAAAAATAAAATAATTTTTTATAATGAATATGTGTATGAGAAAAAATAATATTAAAGAAAAATATAATAATATAAAATTTTGAAAAATGTAATTAATTAGTATTTACTAACTCCTAAGCACAAAATAGTTAACAGAGTTGTATTTTCTACTTAATTTAACCCTTGCATATAAATGAGAATAAGCACAATATAAATAGAATCTTTCGAAAAATTAAATCGTAACAAAAAACAGAAATTAATAAAATATCGTATCAATTAGTATTTGATAAAGATTTAGAGATTAAATTAAAAAGAAAACATTAATATTTGCGTAACTTCTTCAATTTGTTCGTATTCCGTCCGCTGTGTTTCACTCCCAGTTAAATGTTGACATTTTCTTTCGTTCAATAGTTAGGTTAAAGTTAACAATAACGAGGCCCAACGTTTTTCTATTTTATAAATAATTGTTTTTATTACTTAATTTTAAAGATAGATTCACAATGATGGAGTGCACTAAAATAGAAATGTCATGATACAAAAAGTTTGTAGGTGCAAAGGAGAGCGGCCCTTTGATAATTATGTAGTACACCTCTGTACAAAGTGGTGTTTGTTCCCTTCTCCTTTACACTTACAAATTTTGTGTATTATGCAATTTCTATTTTGGTACATTCCATTATGTTGTCAAAATTTTGCATTTTGACCGATAAATTTTCCAAAGTCCATGTCCGAGATGAAATTTGCAAGAACTTTAAAATGTTTGGCATAAATTACTTGGCCTTAATAATTTCATCTAAAATCCTTAAAATGGCTTTAATTAAAAACGCTTTTTAAGATATCAACATTTCCCGTCAAAAACCTCACCGTTTCAAAAACACCCCGCAAGCGACTTTTAAAAATCGGCAGATCTAGCGAAAAATCTAACTCTTTGCCAAAATACTATTTATCAAAAAATCAGGATCTTCATTCAATTCATTCATTTATTTATTTATTTATGATTTTTTTTTTTGATTGTTACCTTTTATTTTACCTTTTTTTTATCTAATTTATTTTTTGAGCTTAAGGTTTGTTTTTTAAATAAACTAAAGATTTTTCAACTACACACAATAACAGTATGGCGTAACAATACTGGGTAAAGTCATTAGATATTAGGATTTTTTTATCTGACGTCCTAGGGTTATTTGCTTACTTTTTGACATTTTGTTGTTGCAAATTGCAATCAAGAGAACATGTTTCAATTATCTACCAAAAAGTGTTAATATATAGAGTGAATATCCCTCTCACGGCATTTTTTTCGTTCTCCTTAACATTTACGGTTATTTATATGGGTTTTGGTGTAGTTAAGCTAAAATTGGCTAATGTTGAATTAGGGTCTGATACTCCCTATGTATTATTTATTTTATATGTATGTCTACCAGGTATTTTATATGCCATAAATAGGAGTATATAATTTTTTGATGTGAGTATATTCATTTTAAACATAAATGTAAACAAGTTCAATAATGACGAAGGATGTACAAGAGTCGGCCCGGACTTTGTATTGTTATTGTTTTTAGCATAACCATACTTCACTTCATAATCAAACAACCCATTTGTACGATTGCTTGAGAACATTTTTTTTCTCATAGAACTGATAACGAAAAAAGTCACGCCACTTTTTTGCATTCATATAAAATTTGTTTAGAAGAAGAATTCAAGTTACTACACACCCCACTTTACACTTATAAGTTTTACTAGCACCGAAAATTGTATAAATGCTGATAACTATGTGGATGGATTACTAAAATTTGTAGGGAGGTTGAAATGTAAGAGGTGTGAACATTCAGACAAGTAGTTTATAAAATAAAGAGAATGTAATACTCTCAGTTACTGATATATATATATATAATATAAAATATATAAACAATAAATTTGAAAGTAGGCGATAATCGTCTATGTAGGAATTAAGGCAAATAATGTGCTTTCTAGTACGCTTCTATTTGGAATCCAATCATACCAATATCATCACCTCTAATTCACATTCACTGAGAAAACTTCCAGCTATTAAGACTTGTTTTTTCATTATCTTCAGCTGTTGTAAATAAACAAATAAATAATTAGACAATCAGTATTTATTTTGACATTTTTATTGTAGCGAAAAATTTTTAAGTTTTAATTTTAAATATTCACTAAAGTTTTTCAAAGTATGATATATCTCTTCCGTTACATAAAAAATAAACACCGGAAATTAAAAATGGCACCTCAAATAAGAAACGTTTCCCATCCCTGTATACTAAAAATCAAAATACTCTCTCTTTGTACACATTCTCCATTGCTCATTCAATAGAGCAACGTTCTAGAGATTAATCACAATTGGGTCGACAACGACAAATGCTTTTTCATACATTTTATATGGAAAACGAATTGTCGACATGTCGTCAGGCGATTTATTGTCGTAATAGAATATATTTTAGAGTTTAATTACAACTCAGTCGTAAGGGAAGCAAAATGTCGACATGTCGTCAAGCGACACATTCAAAATATTTGTCAAAAAATTGCTGCCATATTTTTATATGAATTAGGAATACCTTTCAATTGGTTGACAGAAGAAAACCAAATGAAATTAAAAAGTAAAAGAATTTTATACAAAATTATTCAAATTAGTAAAAAAAAAGATGACAAAACAAATACCTTCAATTTTTGTTTTGCTTTGCTTTTTTCCAAACATCAAAAATGTCGACTTTCGATTGTCGCTTAATTTAAAATAAACGTGACGATATTGTCGCCAGTCGACCCAGTTGTGATTAGACGCTTAAGTATACAATTTTCCAAAAAAAAAACTGGTTGCATAAAAGAACAAATAAATACAAAATAGTAGTATGCCCAAGTACTTTGTACTCAAAAAAACTAAAATAAAAAAAAACTAATAAAACCAAAGCCACATAGTATGTTTAGCAAATTACGTACGTAGTGCTCAAAGAGAAAAAATTCTACATTCTACAAAAGGCAAAAACAAAAAGAAATAAAATAACAGTAGCGCGCTATAACACCACCAGCAACTAATAAAACTTTTGTTATTAATCATTTTTAAAAACAAATTTCTCGAAACGCTTGAAGCGAGCGCACGCGTTTTCTCGTGGTTGTAAGAAAATAATATAAAAATAAAATAGATTTTTTTTTATTTTAAACAAGAAAAACTGCAAACTTGCCAGTCATATCTAAGCTAAAATAAGAGAAGTTGGTCGTGAAATATTTATTTTTGCATTTTTACGTCCGTGTAATAAAAAACCAAAACATTTCATTTAAAAAAATTGCAAAACATTTTTATTTTATATGCAAACATTTATTAATAGTATTGAAATAAATAATTAATACCAAACAAAATGTGTGATAATTTATCGAATAACAATGGAGCTGTTCCAGAAGGCGAAGGAGGAGACCATCAACGACAACAAGAGACTAAAGAATCGTCATCTTTAACACCATCACCTAAGACCAGTCATATTGAAAAAGAAATACGTGTATGGTGTGACGGTTGGTGAGTCACCTTCTTTTTATTAATATTTTCATTAATTATAGTAAAAATTTAATAATTTTTATTGTCTTTAATTTGCGTGCATTGTGTGTAATGGAATATTTTTATCCACTCTCTTTTAACGCCCTTTTTTTTATAATATTTGGTACGATTTCCTTTTAAGACAATTTCTTTGTGCACTCTTTTTTATATTTGGTTCTATTTTAACTGTCAGATGTTACATCATACAACATCGATTGTTTATTTTTTGAGAATTAACTTTGCAACAGTGGGAAAATATGAACAAATGTTTATAAATATGCACTTAAAATTCTTTTTTTTTTGAAGAACTAATTAAGTTGACAGTAAAAATCAGTTTTTGATGACTAATTATCGACAATTTTCTTTGTCATTGAGACAAACAAATTTTTATATTATCAATATATGTTCCAAGTTTTTAATAATTTTTTGAATACTGCTACACTCAAAGAATTATGTCAATAAAATCAACTATAGAAAGTAACACATTTATTAGTAGGAAGAATTTCCTGATTGTTGTAACACTTTTCTTAACCAAGATGCATTAAAGTCTAAAGTGTTATGTTACATATAAAAAAATACATTTATATTTCCTCTTGTTGATCTACTATCTTTGATTGGAATAAAGACATTATTCTGGGCATAAGACAATCCGAAGTCACTATAGTTGATGGATGGTATTTTTCAACTATAGTCTACTTTCTTTGTTTGAAAGAGAGCAGACCATAAAAGAACCAAAGTATATTTTTAAATTAAGTATGAATCTTATTAAAGTTAATATACATAATTCTAGTTAAAATTAAAATTTTCGTTAGTTATTTATTTTTTCAACTATTTTTTCAACTCTTATTATTTTTGTTTGTTTTTTAATTATTCTTTTTTAATAAAAAAATTCTCTTGACAAAACGTCGAGAAAAAATATGTAATTAAATTGTTTTATTTATATTATAAAAATTGTTTTAACTCTTCCATAGTAGATTACTTCAGAACTTTCTAAGTTTCAAATGAAATTTAAAATAACTGTAATTGATATCGAATACATTTTCATTTAATTTAACTGAAAAACTTTGTTATTTTAACTGTTAAAAAATAATTGACAAATGAAGTAAAAAGAATTTATAAAAGTAGTTGAATTTACAAAAAATACAGAGAGTAACAAAATCATAGTTAAATCAATTATTTCATCATATTTGTATTTTATTTTCTTTAGAATATTTTTAAATTGAGTATGAATCTTCTTAGTTATTTATTTTTGTTAGTTATTTTTTTGGAAAAAGTTTTAAAAAAATTATTTAGTATTCCAAAAATTATTCAAGTTTAAATTCTAACAAAAATTACATTTTTATGGTAAATATAACTTTTATTCTTACTAATAACCCTATATACAAACTAATTAACACATTTTTGTATAAATTTAATCTCCAACCTTGACATTGATTATCTTAAATAAATATTTTCTCAAATTTTATAAAAATACAATTAAAAATGTCATTAAATGCAATTTGTTTAACCACAATCTGTAATCATGTGCAATAAAATATTTTTCTGTTTTTAGAAATAGTATAAATATCCAAATTCGTTGAATGCAATAAGTTATTTTTTTTAAATATTAATTTTTTTTGTTTTTATAGTAATTTGTTGTTGTTGTTGTTGTAGTTTTGTGCTAAAAACGTGCTTATTTAGCATAATATTATATGTAAAGAAATATGTGAATTGTGAAAAAATAAAATACAGTGGGTCACGATGACGTTGATTTATTTAAATAAACATTTGAATGACACACTTGTAAAGTAAACGTTTATTATAATTAGAACAAATAAATATTTAATGAGAAAATCAAAAGTTTTGAAATTGTTTTATAAAGGTCTTTAATGTTGGCTTTCACATTGAAGGTTTTTGAATTTAATAATAATTAGTTAAACCAAATATTTGTTGTTGTTTTTGTATGTACTTTTTTGACTTTTTCTTTTGTTAACTCTTTAAAAGGAAACTTGGCGCAATATTTTGGAATTAAAATTATGGTAATTGAGAATTTAGGAAAATTATGGTAATTGAGAATAAAATTAGGAAAACTGGTTAAATGAAATCATTTCTACTATATGAAGGATTTTTGATGGAAATTTTAAAAACATCTTATAGAAATCTCGATTGTAATTAAATTTATTCAAATTTTAAATAAAAAAAATCCAAAATAATTTTTTTTTTTTTAAATTCCGATAAAACTTTTTTATGTAATTTTATTACAAAAAAATTTTATTATCATAAAATTTATTGAAAATAGCTTACAAGAAAGGTATGGTTTCTGTAGGACCTTAAAACATACTATTTTTAATCAGCCCCATATCACGTTAAGAGGTTAAGAAGTGTGGTCTATATTTTATGATTTCTAAAATACCAAAAATTTAATATGAAAATTTTTTAATATCAAAAAATAAGTGTTTCACAAGATAATGTCAAGATAATGTTATCAACAGGAAAACCTTTTAGTTCTACCAAAAAAATTATACCAGACATTATAAAGATAACACCTCGAAATTGGGTATTTACATTTAGTTTTAGCTTAAATCATTTAAGCTAATCAATAATACAAACCTTAACTTTTGGCACATTTTTTTTAAATCTATGATCCCGGAGGTTTAAAATATTAAACAATTATGCTTCTTTTTCTTATTAAGCTTATCAATATTTAATTCCTTAATAATATTTGTTTGTATATGGTAATCAATTAAATTATTTTGCAATTATAAAAAATCAGGCGATGTTTTTTTTTTTTTTTTTTAAATTGTGACCGTGGTTAAAATTATCAAATAAATTTTATGACGTTATAGTTCAGTGACCAAACAAATTTAAATTTTTCTAAGTACTAAATATGTATTGTGTTAAATATTGAATGAGACTTTTTAAAGTTTATTATCAATATTTTGTTTCTTATATTTTTTGCTACTGAATGTGGTCTAATTTTTCTGTCGTTCTATTACGTCAATGTCTATGATTAACTGCAGATATGGGGCGCATGAATTTCTAAACATTTAGAGCCCATACTTAGAATACATACTTAAATTTTGTTTGTATAATTAAAAAAAAACTATGACAAGGTCACTTATGTTTTATTTGTGTGCTAGATTATGTTTTTTATTTGAAAGGTAAATAAATTACACACTTTTTTAAAGAACTAGAAGTTTTTAAAATTTGATAGTTTACTAAAGAATTAATTCGTCCAAAGTTCTGTCTAACTTTTGGGGGATAATAATGAAAGTGGAATTTACATGTTAACTATCCCTATTTCCTGGAAAATAGTACATAGAGATAATTAACGCCCCTAACCCATATTCAGAACCTTTATAAAATATCATTTATTTTGAAAGTTGCCTTAGTCAGTGTTTAAAAACTTTGCTCTCAAAATATGTACACTGTTTCAAATTTAAAATATTCTTTAAAAAAATCATTCCTTGATTCAATTTTGGAATCTAATTAAATTTTCCATAAATCGATTGGCAAAATGTAGTAGTATTTTTTAGTGAGTTGTTTATAAGCCATATTTGCTCTAGTATGTGCTTGAAATTGTATAATAATATACACATAAAATACAATTTTTTATTAGTTGAATAAATTTTTACTTTATAAACTCAATATCAAATTCAAACAATTTTTATTCTTTAAATAGAAGAAAGTGTCATTTAATTTGTACACTTAAAAAAGTTTGTAAGTTAAAATAACTGAAAATATCATTTAAAAGAAATGATATTTCATTTAAAAACCGGTCTACTTAATTTTCATTTAAATTAAATGTCATTTGTTATTTATTTTAAAATGTTGATTAATCAACTGACACATCCGTAAAAAACAAATGGTATAATCAGTTAAAATAAATGTCAAAATTTTACCTACCAATCCTTAAAAAATAAATGTTTTTTTCATTTATTTGAAATTATTTCCGTTTTTGTATTTTTTGCTTTTTTTAATATAGCTATACCCAACATACCAAATGACTTGAGAAAAATATTATTATAAGCTTACAAACACAACCCTTAAGCTTGAAAAAGACTTGAGAATATATTGAAAAAGGCTATCGTAACAATTGTAAAAAAATCAAAACGGAACCCTCGTGAAAATATTATGTGTGTATGATTACTATAAGATTATTCTTGCAATTGTAGAATAAGCTTACAGCAATAATATATTATTAATAGTTGAAAAAGAGAAATCATAATTATTTTCTTTAATTTATTTTTGATTTAAATTTTAAAAATAAATAAATATAACTCATTTTAAATATAAAAAATAATAATTTATTTTAAATATAAATAATAATAATTAATTTTAACCATAAATAAAAATAATTAAATTTAATATGCAATTACACGTTCACTATATAAAATTTACAACTAAATGTACACGCAAAACGCGTTTGACAAATTTAAAGAAAAAGTAATGGCACTTGTTGTATGCATTATAAGCGTAGAACAAAGACAACAAGACTAGAATGTATTGAAAAATATATATATTTCAATCGTCATATTGCGTTGTTGTTGTATGTTGTTCATAAGCATACTTGAGAAAAAGTTATGTATAATAATCTTTTCTCTAGCATTGTTAAATACTGATTGTGAATTCACATTTTATAAATATTATAATAAGCGAAATTAAGAAAAGCTTAAAACACACTATTAATATAAGCTTATTCTCAAGTTGTATTGCAGTTTGATTTTTGTATGAATGTGTTTGTATATGTATGTGTGTTTATGAAGTTCTTGTAATTTGTATTGAAAAATTTTGTATATATACAACCAATTCAAATAAAAAAAACAAATTGAAATTTTTTGAATATTTTTTTTTTTTGAAACAGACAGCAAACAAAATTTAAATTTGTAATAACTGTTACGGACACAAATAAACCACAAGTTTCCGTTTTGTGGGTAAATTTTTATTAAATTTCAAACAAATGAAAAAAATAAATGAAACTGAAAAAAAATGGTAAATGATAGTAAATTATTTCGAATAAATTTATAAAAAAGTTAATATAGATATTTCTTTGAAAAATAAATGTATGTTCCTTTATTTTAAATGGAACGGAAAACTTTTTTATTAAACTACAAACAGTTAACTACATAATATTCTGAGTGTACTTTCCGAATTACATAAATCATAAAATAAATAAATAATTCAATACAATCAATATAAATTAAACTAAATCATTATCACAATTTATTCAATATTAATTCATTAATTAAAAATAATTATAACTTATCCACTGATTCATAAAATTAATAAACTTTAATGCGAATTGATTAAAAAAATTATAATTATCTTCTTCAAGCTCTGTTCTTAAGTTTTTTTTATAAATATTTTTTCCCCAATTTTGTAGCAGTTTGAATTTCTCTACTTTTTTTCTCTTATGTTGATGGTTTTTTCTTCTAACAAGTTCAATGCCATTATAATAACCAGCTGTTGTCCCACGTTGATGGAAGATTTTCAAATATCACGTGATTTTATTTCGATGTATGAACATCCAACATAACTTCCGGGTGTTTTTTTAAACATCCCCTTTTCAGGTATAGAATTTACTCTTGAAGAGAGTTTGTATAACGTGATAGAATTGATGCAGTAATTCACAATACATACATATATTTTTTTCTGTCAATTTGTCTAAATGCCAAAACAGTGGTTTAAATAACATCCATTATTTTTAAATTAACAAAAAAAAAAAAAAAATAAAAGAATTTTCAGTTATTTATTTCCCCCTTATTTCTTCACATGGAAAGTTTTAAAATGCAACATGAAATGTTTTGACAACAAATTAACTATTCCACTCATTTATATTCCAAAATAAATTTGGTTTACGTAAAATAAATGCACGAATTGAAACAATAAAAATAAACAAAGTAATTAAATTTTTCGCAAAAAATGCACAATTTATATTTAAAAAAGTATAAAGAGCAGCAGCGTATAAAGCACGTTTTACATTTTAATATACTGGTTTTATTATATCTTCAATTCTATTTAATTTTATTTTTTTTTATTTATATGTACGTATTATTAAAATCATTTTAAATTAAAATGGACTTTGTACTACATCATATGTTGTCTGTTTTTTTTATATTAGTATTATTGTTGTTATTTTTCCATATATAGGTTGTTTATTTATAATTTATTTTTTTAATTTAGTCAAGGTTGGGAACTGAAACTGGTTCGGCATCGGTATCGATTTCGGTAATGGTATTTTACATATCGTTGTCGGTATATTAAAAAATTATGTGTTATTGTACACCGAGATAATTATTTGCATGATATAAATGAATTCTTTTTGAAACTCGTTCATTAAAATAATATAGTTTTTTTTTAAATTTCTTATAAAAAATTTGATTTTCACAATTTTCAATTTCATATAATAAATGAAATGAAAACTATAAGGCTTTTTAATAAATTTAATAATTTATTCATTTATTAGTTTTTGGTAAACTTCATTAGTTTACTAATTTCATAAAAATTTGTCCAATTAGTTTCTCTCTGTGTAATAAATAAAATATTGCCAACTTAACTTTAAAATTGATAACCGTACGTAAAGTTAGCAGTACAAATTTTCAATAACAATAAATTTGAATTAAAAATTTTAGATATTTTATATTAAAACGTTAAACAACTGATTTAGCTTAAAACTGTTTTAATACTGTTACGATACCGCTATTAAGACAAAATTATTTCGAATACCGGTATTTATCGTTATAACCCATGAAACATTTTTATGGACTCTCCGACACGTACGTAATCATGAATCCTACTTTTACGGCACGTTAAAGGACCGTAATATATGGATCCCTCAAAGCTTGTACGTATACGGAACATTAACGAACCATATAATCGGATTTTCGAACACAATACGTTTCAACTCGTTTTTGGTGTATCTGTTTCCGTACCGTTAAATACGGACTTCACATATTTTTATATGCTATCAAAATAAAAATACTTAAATTTTTTGTAAAAACAATTAAAAAGCTCAACCATAAATTATTTGTAAAAAAATATTTGTAAAAAAAAATTACAAAGCTCAACCATTGTGTTAACAAGAATTTGTATTGCGTCAAAATAATTATTCGCAATAGCATGAGATATAAAAATAATGTTAAATAAAAAACATAAAAATAATGGTAAATATTTTTTAATTTGATGTGTTTTTAAATATTACGGTTTAACAATTAATGACGAACCGTTCACACCGTTTACGGTACATTTTAAATAAACATTCAATTTGTCCACTCCGTTTTTTATACAACACAACGGTCCGCAAACGATCTGCAATTGACGAACTTTTAACGGATTCGAATCAGATTCGATGTTACCTAAAATCCGTAAACAGAGTTAGATTCCGTTTATGATGAACCGAAAACGGTACGTAAAGGATACGTTTTGTTAGTTGGGAAGTTTAAAAGGGTTTTGAAACGGATAACGGTATTAAAAAGGTATCGGTTGCCAACCTTGATTTTACTTGTTGCCTAGCTAATATTACTTATGTTTAGTTTTATCACCTAGAAATAGATGTTTGGCCAAATGGTATGTGTTTTAGCTTAGCATGTCTAAGATTCTAGGTTCGAAACCTGCTTCAGGTGATAATTACCCCAAAAAAATTTAAACTTTTCTGCACTTAAACTTTACAGTGAAATTTCTTTGTTTAAAATATCTTTCAAATAAATTTCAAGTTTTTACAGTGCTATAAAAATGGCAACTGGTTTTCAATTGCAACTATTGGCTACGCTAACAATTACTAGTCATTATACTAACGAAAACTATAAAATAAAATCGTTATTAGAAATTTAATAATTTTTTAGTTTGCATTAAAGTATAATTCAGATAGTTGAATACTTAAATTTACTAAGCTGAATTGTACTTAAATTTAGGAAAATAAATTTGAATAGTATAATATGTTTTCTTTTAAATATAATAAAAATACTTTTTTTATTTTCGTTTTGTTTTCAAGTTTTCAACTTTCAAATTCCATACAAATTTTAAATCGAAAACTTGAAAGTAACGAAAATTAAAATTTTAATATGTAACAAATTTTGATTTCCGAATCATGTCTATTAAAAATTGCTCTAATGATTAAAAAAATATTTATAATTAAATTGAAAGGAAGTTCAGTTTTTTCATACTTTAAAAAGGCACTCAAGTTTATAACAAGTCAAATGTTATCATATTCTCATTTATATTATATACACATTAAAAAAATAATATCAGTTTATTAGAACCAATTAACATCCGCTTTTATTTAATGATAGAGAAATATAAACATTTACTTTTTCCGTCGTATTAATTAGTTTATAGCCAAAACAAAACAAAACCAAAGATATACAATTTATTATAAAATATATTATTGCCTCAAAATTTGCTGAAATCTTTTTTTTCACCTTGTTTATATTTTTATTTTGCTTTTTAAAATAAAATTTTCAAATAATTTTTTTTTTTTATTTTTTTCTAATTTCTAGTTACGATATGGTGCATTTTGGCCATGCAAATTCGTTAAGACAAGCCAAAGCTCTTGGTGATAAAGTCATTGTGGGCATACATACAGATGAAGAAATTACCAAACACAAGGGTCCACCCGTATTTACCGAAGACGAACGTGTTAAAATGGTAAAAGGCATTAAATGGGTTGATGAAGTGGTATTGGGTGCTCCATATGTAACGACATTAGAAGTATTAGATGAATATAATTGTGATTTTTGTGTACATGGAGGTGAGTCTGATATTTTCTTTAAAATGTTTTAAAGTTTGTTTTTTTAATTAAAATATTTGTATTTTTCAGATGATATTACCATGACTGCAGAAGGTGTTGATACATACCATTTGGTTAAAAAGGCCAATAGATACAAGTGAGTTTAGCAAATTCTAAATTTTAACGCAATTTAGCCAGTTGAATTATATTACAACATTAACAATAGACATTTGTTGAAAATTATTATATGAATTTTTGGTAACTTTGAATTTGTGTAAATAGTTAAACTTAAATTCAGCTAACATTTAAAGGTCCTATTAACATCTTAAGTTATGTTATATATAACATTTTATATTAACATATTATGTTAAAAATTTATGTTGTGAGCATTTTACGTTAAATAATTTTTGTTTTCATCGTAATTCAGCTAGTAAAATAAAATTTAGCTATGCTGAATTTGTAGCTGTTGTTTAATTTATATAAAAAAAAATTATTTTAAAGAAAAAACCTTAATTCAGCTTAGCTGAATTTGAGAATTTTGTTGTAATTTTTCTTAAATCAAATATTGTTACTTAAAAAATTACACTTTGAAACATAGAATATAAACAATATAATTTTAAATTCAGCCAAGAAACAGATTTGCCTAAAATTAAGTTCAAAACTCTTCAGTCATTAGTTTTTATTGTTTTTTTCTAAAATCTGAAAACCAATTCAGCTTTAGCAAAATTTATACATTTATTAATACAAGTTAGGAATTAAATGCTTTTTTAACAAAGTTTAACGTAGCTGAATTATGTTTCAAAGTCAATTAGAAAGTATTTAAATTCCTTCTATGATTTTTTACAATTATGTTTTAATACAGCTGACCAAAATTTGTAGATTGTAATAAAATTTCTTATAAATTTTAATTCAGCTGAAAACTTATAATATTAGGCTTAAAAATAATGAGAAATTGGGCCTTTAGTTTTAAATTTAACTAAGCTGAGTTTAAAGTTAATATTAAATTTGCTTATAAATTTAAATGTAGCTGGTTAGGAAGTAACCAAATATTTTAAATTCATTTAATGATTTTGTAATGTCCTTTAATAGTTAAACCCCAATTCAGACAATTAAATTAAATTTAAATTAAATATATTTTAATTTTAATTACAATTTAGCTAGAAACATTTTCTAAATCCAATTAAGCGTAGCTGAATTTTAAAGTTGTTAATATTTACTGTTTTCAAAACAATTCAGCTGGAAAATTAAAAGAAATAATATATTTTTTTTATTTTTTCTAGGGAAGTAAAACGCACAGCTGGTGTTTCAACCACTGATTTAGTGGGTCGTATGTTATTGCTAACAAAAAATCATTTTCATCAAGGTTCTGCTGAATATGCCATTGAAAAAGAAGGTAAGCCTTTGCTGCTCTTTCTTTTTTTATTTTACTTTTAAAGCTTTTAATTTAGGGTTCAATTTAATTATTTTTTATCTCGGGAAAATTTTAAATTAAAAATTTATAATAAATTTTATTTAACACCTACATTCGCTTACTTTTTCTGTTGCCTCATTTATTTTTTATATTAAATATTCTGTTGCAGTATAATTTTTTCTTTAAAACACTAAAAATTAT
Organism: Eustalomyia histrio; assembly: GCA_949748255.1. Classification (NCBI taxonomy): domain Eukaryota; kingdom Metazoa; phylum Arthropoda; class Insecta; order Diptera; family Anthomyiidae; genus Eustalomyia; species Eustalomyia histrio. The sequence goes on from OX456526.1 coordinate 149,430,486, forward strand.
TACTAATAATACAATACAATAATTTTTAAACTTTTACTGCATGCCTCTTCAATAAAAATGCCTCATCTTTGAAACTCAAAACCAAGTTATAAGTATTGATATGTTTTTTTCGATATACATAATTCTGAAATTTTTGAGCCTTTGTTATTATGCTTTTTTTGTTACGTTTTTGTTTGTTGATGTTGTTTTTTTTAGCTTTTTTTCAAAATTGTTTTTATATGCCTTTTAATTATTTTTTTTAATCCAATCAATTTTTAACTTTATATTTTTATTTTCTTTTTTTTTTTTTCTTTTTATTCTATGTCTAACATTACTTACACTACCTAACTCTTCCTAACCCTGCAATAAAAAAAAAACATCCTAATCAAAATTATCAAAAAACTAAATCAAATTATCAAAATTCCTCCCTATGCTGTGTTAACTGTTTTGAATGTGTGCTCCTAACCGTATGCAAATGCTATATTTCAAAAACTTCCATTTATCAACTTGCAAAACTTATAATGATGTGCCTTAAAATATGCTACCAAAATTAACGTTATTTTAATGGTGTCTTGTCTTGGTTTGGCTGTCTTATTTTGTTTAAACTATTTCTTTTTCAACCCCTCTCCAACACTGTCATTCTAACAACTAAAACTAAACTTTTGTATTGTATTTTAAATTGTTTATAAAAAAAAAAAACAAAACAAAAGCCTTAATTAATACAGTATTAAATAAAACCATACCCAAATCCAAATTATTATCATTAGGTTCTTCAAATATGGGTCAAGATCACGCCGCCAAATCTCCCTGGACTGGCTGCAGTCAATTCCTGCCTACAACACAGAAAATTATACAATTTAGTGATGGCAAATCTCCTAAACCGGATGATAAAATTGTAAGTATACAAGTGATAGAAAAAAATATTTGAAATTTTACTTTAACTGTTATTATAATTCTCTAGATCTACGTTGCTGGGGCTTATGATTTATTCCATGTTGGTCATTTAGATTTCTTGGAAAAGGCTCGAGAATTGGGTGATTATCTTATTGTGGGCTTGCATACAGATCCTGTGGTAAATTCTTACAAAGGCAGCAATTATCCCATTATGAATCTACATGAACGTGTGCTTAGTGTATTGGCGTGTAAAGTAAGTTGAGGAAATTAAAACTTTTTTAAAATTTTTATTTATTTAAAAAAAAAAAATTAAATTTTAAAATGTTGTTCTTTAGAGAATTTATTTATTTTTATTTATTTTATTTTAATTTTAATTTATATAAAACATTACATTTGAATTCAAAATCGTATTGTTTTTTTTTTTGTAAAAATAATTTAAAAACAATTTAGTTCGAATCAAAGTTTAACTGGCTTCGAATTCGAATTTATTTTTTATAAAGAACGTCACTTAAGCCAATTGTAGTTGGGCCTTTAGTTTTATATAGAAACATTTACTTAAAATTCAACTCTGAAGTAGATAATTTCATTTCATTTATAAATATCATTCATATCGTAAAGAATTTATTGTAAATTTTTATTGGAATAAATAAAGAATATTCCCCTTATTTTTATGTTTTTTTTATAAAATAGAATATTCTTAAAATCTAGCAACTTAATGTCATTATGTAATTTTTATTATTCTTAAAATTTTTAGTATGTCAATGAAGTGGTTATTGGTGCTCCCTACTGTGTTACCGAAGATTTATTGGATCATTTCAAAGTTGATATAGTTTGTCATGGTCAAACACCCATAGCGTTAGAAAATGGTAAATTGGATCCTTATGCCGTGCCAAAGACAAAAGGCATTTTCAGCCTCATAGATTCGGGTAATTCTATGACTACCGAACGTATAGTAGAACGTATCATATCCCATCGACTCGAATATGAAAAACGCAATAAAGCCAAAGAGAAGAAAGAAGTGGAAGCCTTTGAGGCACTGCAACGGTCCAAGCAAACACAAAAAGCAGGTTAATTTAAAAAAAAATTCTTTTTAAAAAACCCGCGCGCCACACAAATCTCCTAATTCTAATTGCTGCAACAACAAAAGAAATTTGATTTTCGAAATCCTAGATAAATTTTAACCATTTTTTTTTTAATAAAAGAAGAGAATTTCATCATAATATTAATCATTATTACGTTATTTTTATATATTTAATAAGTTTTGTTTATTATTTTTTTTATTAGTTTATATAAATTTATGTTTTTTTAAGTTTTTAAATTGGTTTTTTCTATGTTAATAATTTATATTTTGCCTTGAAACAATTTTTATTTTCTATCTTAAATTTTCAGTTAACACAAAATTATAGCATGCGTTATATTTTTGTAATTATGTTATATATTTTAAAATTTCATTTAATAAAAAAAAATCATTTAATTTAAATAACATAAAGACTCATTTTAGAGTCTTTTTTTATCGCCTAGATTATTTTTTAAATTCGCTTAAATGTTGTTCTTGTTATTGAAAATTTTTCTGTAAGAAATTATGAAAACGTTTCTATAAAATTTTTTTTTTTATAAACTTAGCCAAATATGCAAATTTTTTTGAATTTATACAATCTATAACAGCTGCTGTTTCAATATTTTAATTTGTAGTTTAAAAAAGAAAACCAAAATTTATTTATAGCTTTTTTTACTTGTTTTTTTTTATAATTTTCTTTCTATAATATTTTAATTATTTTTTGTAACTGATGCCTTTGTTAGAGAATTCAGTTTTTAATATTTACTGTTTTAATTTAATTGCATTTTTTTTTAGTCAAACAACAAATTATTAAGTGAACAAAAACATTTATATTGTTTTATGTTTTATTTTATAAATTTATTTATTTATATGTGTTAATAAAGAAAATAAATAAATGTATTTAAAAATATATTAAAAGTGTTTCATTTTTACGAAATAGTCTGTATTAAAGATCATGATAAGCTAGAAAACACAACTATTATTTGATATACAAAAATTTTTAATTTTTCAATATTTTCATAAAATCCATAGAATGGTTTGTCATTACATGTTTTTAACTAGAGATTAGATTTGGCAAATAATAAAACTGGCAATTTAAAAAAAAAACTACCATTTAATTTTGTTTAAAAACAAAATTTAGCATGCTATTTATGGGCGGTATAAAATTGTGTTAATTAAAAATATTTTTTAACAAAACTCTTTTTTTTACATTTACAATTTTCACGTATATTGGGAAATACCAAATAAAATTTTAACAATAATCTTTAATTTAAAATCTAACATAATTTTCTTTTGTATGCATAAATAATTATATAATTTTTATTTAATATAAAACTAGCAATTTGTCTCAAACAATACTATACAAATTTTGCACAATTAACTGGTGTGTCTTTCACAAAACAAATTTAATTAACCATACGGAAGTTTTATATTTAAATCTATTTAATAAATTTATTAAATTTCTCTTCACCTCCTAACAGCCCCACTAATAACACAACCATACAAAATTATAAAATATTTATAAAAATGTATTAACAATTTTTTATTTCGTTTATAAGTATAAACGAAAATTTTTAAACCGTTAAATTTTTTCATTTAAATATTTATGGTAAATATAAAAATACCGTTAAATGTCAGTATTCATTTAAAATGTTTAACTAAATGACCATTAAATTGCATATAATTTTCATATGATGGCTTTTTATATACAACTCTAACTAATGTAGAAAATAATTTTTTTCCCAATAATTATGTGCCTACTACGTATATTTGAAGTTAATTTGGTAACGAAAGTGAAATATTTTTTTGCGGCAAAATGTTGATTTGTTTTAGTACATACACCTTTTATAATTACTCTTTGAAAGATGACATAAAAAAATAATAGATAAAATTTAATTTATTTTTTTTTTATTACATGCATGTGTTTAGATTTGATTTGATTTATTGTTTTAAACATTTGTTAATGGAATTTCTAGATAAGGTATTGAAATTCTATGGTTTGTGTTTAAATATTGAAATGGAATAGAAATTTACTATTATTTGAAGTCTTAAGTTTTTAAGTTTTATTTAAATTGTCAGCTAGTTATATTTTGGATTTAATGCAGATATCCTGGTTTTAGATTTGACTTAAAATCTAGTTTAACATATTTTAAACTATATTTCAAAGTCTTGTTTATAGCAAATTTACATTGCGCTCGACATTCAGTTAAGTGGGCCTTACAGAAAATCCAATTACAAATTTTGACTGACAGGATATTAGCATCAGATTGTAACAGTTTTTTGCATCTGATTGTATTTGCAAACAGTTTTTATTTTTTTAGCAAGTGCATCATAAGATTTTTAATTGATTTTCCTAAGTCGCGCTTCAAAACACGTGTCGCTTACTATTTCTCCTTAATCACATAAATTCAGGTTTCCAAATTTCTATAAAATTTTAAAATATTTTCAAATAATTCCCAAAGAGATTCTAAGCCCTTTTGCCAATTTGTATTTAGTTTTGAATTTATTAAGCCATCTCGGACGGGGCCTAAATTTCTACTCGGCCAAAAAATTTAATCAAAACTATTTGTTGATAAAGTCTACCGAAAATCACAGTAAAAGCGGCAACTATTATACAGTAAAAACTAGTAATAACTGATATTCTCAATATATATATATAATAATAATAATAAAATTTATAATTTAGATTAAAATTTGTTGCGTTCCTTTATAACGTTTAATGATATAAACAGTGATGTCAACTTTTTTCAATAAAAAAGTAAAGACCAGATCACTTCCAATAATCACCAGATTTTTAAACACTAAAAATAATTGCTTAAAATTGATTCTAGCAACCACTTTTGGTAAGTAGTTTATTGTTGCGACACCTAATCTTTTTAAATAAATATTCTCTGCTTATACCTGTTTAAAACTGCATCACTGCTTTGCATCTAAGGCTACGTTACCACTGAACATGTTTTGCATGTATTTTGAAACAAAACAATGTTTTGTACTTGTTTTCCCATATATTATTTTTCATCAAAACAACATGATTTGCTCAAAACACGCAAGTGGAAACGTAGCATAATACGCAAACGAAAAGCAAAGAAGCATTACAAAAATTTTGAAGTGATACATTTGCGAACAGGCCCTTAAGTCTTCGATATATATTTGCAATTTCTCTTAAAAGTATCATAAAAACGAGCTTCCATAAAGGAATTAGAAATTTTACAAAGATTTAACTGTTGATTTCTATTCTCCTTTTTTATTTTCTTTTTTAAAAAGAGAACTAACACTCAGGAATGTTTTCATACTAATTTTGTGTGTTTAAAAAAGGAGATAAAAGAGAGATGAAAGGTGGTGAAAGATAACGGAATTAAAATTAGTTTTTAAAATATTAAAATAAAATCTGATTTGCATTGTAAAAAAGGTACAGAAAAATCAAAGAAATTATCTGAGATTCACATAATTTCTTTAATCAATTTCTTTTTAAGTATTGTTTTGCATTTCGAACCGGAAATCTCAATAAAATTCTTTATTTAACAAAAAAAAATAATTGTGTTAAAATCATTAAACTTTTAATTTCATTTCTCTACATCAAAAAAAAAAAAAAACACTTACATAAAAAAAATTTAAAATAAAGTTAATCATAGATTAGATCAGATGCTAAAGTACAAGAGTATGAACATGGCTGGAAGTACAACAACAATAAATATATTTTATTTTTTAAATTACTACAACAACAATTTAAAAAAAGTTTAAATGAAAAAGCACCAACATTTAAATAACTAAATATATACTATCACTATAAAAACATCAATTTAATTTTTATTTTCAACTGAAATTAAAAAAAAAAAAAAAAAACAGTTTAAACTGAGCTTATGAACCATCACAAACAAAAAGTACGTAAATTAATAATGAAAGCAGTTAATACAACTACATAACAACAGCAATAAATAATAATGATTCAAAACTCCAAAACCATAATACAATTTTATTGGTCTAATGGATTTTAGAATAATTCTGTAAAAAAAAATATATAAACTATAGTTTGTTAAGTGCATTCAAAGGGTTCGGACGCGTTTTACGGAAATATTAAATTGCGAATTAAAAAATAAAGTTATTAAATAGTTTAATGGTGAAAGATTGTTAAAGTGAGAGTTGTAAATTAAGTGCAGTGAGAGATAATAATTTATATAAAATTGCATTATATTTAGTATTAGTATAAAATTGTGCAAAATTTTTGTCGGCTTAATAATGAATCTGATATATACCTTATATCATGGTCATCATTTTTATTTATGGCAAATTTTCACTTTTCTTTTAATTGGATTATTAGCTGAAGTGGTAAAGTGCGAATATGGTGAATTTGGTAAGAGCAGTGAAATTTCCCAAAAATTTCTTGTTTTTTTTTGTTAAATATTATTTGAAATGGATTAAAGAAAATCAATTTTAAATATGTATTAAGTTGTATTGTAAAAACAAAATTTAAATTTAAAAATATATATTTTCCTGCTAAATTCCAAAACTCATTCCAAGGAACTTAAATGTGAAGTTTAATTTGCATTTCATCTAGAACTGCACTCAGAAAAAAAAGTTAGTAGAAAAATTTGTAAACGGTTTTCAATCGCACTCTACTATTTTTGTACTGATTTTTAGTAAAAAATTATTTTTTAGCAAATCTTTTTGCTATTTACATTTTACAAATTACAGAATTTTTACAGAATATTTACAAATTTTTGTTGCTAATTTCATAAATCATTCTACAAATTTTTGAAAACCGATTTGGTAAAATTAGCAAAAAATATAACTAATTTTAAAAAAGTGGATATTGAAGGAAATGTTATTTCTAATTAAAACTTACACCTACAAACTTAAATTTCCTTAAAATGTTACATATATTAAAAAAGGGATAGGAAGTGAAGACACCGACTCATGTCTAAAAAGAGGACATCCATTAAAAATAGCACTAAAAAGGTTTTTTAGTTCTAAAAATTCGCCCTAAAAACAATTAAAATTTAACCTTAAAAGTAAAAAAAAAAATTGAACAAAATATTTTTCAAAATAGGAATTACCAAATTAAAACAAAATGATTAATTCGTTTTTTAAAAAATATAATCAAAATTTTAATTAATAATATTTAGTAATTTTTTTTTTGCTGATTTTAGCAAACAGATTTTTAATTCCTCTTTAAAAAAAAGTCTACTAAAATTTAGTAGCGGCTACTAATTTTTCTGCTAATTTCATTGTACTACATGTCAGCAGACATGTGTTGCTAAGATAAGCAAAAAATACCGCTGGGCTCAAATTAGCAGAATTTCCCGTAATAACAGCAAAATTTTTAGTTGCCATTACAGACTTTTTTTGGTGAGTGTGATACTAACAGACAGTTTCGACTAGAATGATTATCTGATAATGGCAACAAAACCCGACGGTATATAATATGTAAAATATCAAAAAAAAAAAACCTTCGGGCATGGGTTTGTGCTGATGCAGCAAAAAATATGGGACCTAGACCCTTTTTTGGTAATACCAGAACAAAAACAAGAACTGCTTTTTGAATTTAAGTCCTTCAAGAGAAAAATATAAAATATTGTTTATTTTTTTGAGTAGAATGGTTTTTACTAATTTTGCCTCATACATACTGACAAAAAAGCTTAAATAAAGATTTTCCTTTGTAAAATAACTAAAACCTAGGGGTGACCCAAAAATGCCAATGGCTTTTTCGCGTTTCCAGTATCCCAATTAAACTGTGCTATCAAAACAAGAGTTCCGCAGTGTTGTCAAAAGTTTATGTTCATTATTATAAACTAACTAATCCATTTCTTCAAGAAAGGTAGAACAAATTTAACCCAGCCCTTTTTTTTCCTATATATTGGGCCGCTAAAAAACACATGTTGAATAATTGTCTCTCTAAATATCTAAATTTCAGCGAAAAACCTCAAATACTGATTCTGGATTAGTCATATCTTACAAATGAATTATAAACAATTTTGATAATTGTTATATTTAAATTGTTTTTACATTTCAGAAAAAATAATCGTTCCGGGAACATTTGCCAAATCACGAGATACTGCTGAAACGGCGCCTCAAGGTCGTTCCTTTGCTCAAAGATCATATTATGATGCTAATACAGAATGTACAGTGGGTACTGAATGTACCCCCCTACACGATTGTACGGCCATGATATATGAAGTGGCGAAAATGTGTTACTATGGTGATAAGTCACTATTTTGTGGTGGTGGTGAAGAAATGCCATATGTTTGTTGTCCCAGCAGTCCATTGGAGAAAAATCAAGTATGTGGTAAATCGTTAGTTCAAGGTCACTTTTATCGTGGCTTAGGAACATATCCATTTGTGGCAAGAGTTGGATTTAAACGTAAGTGCACCTAACGCTTGAAAAGAGAGACACTTAAATTGAAATTAAAAAAAAAAAAAACTTCTAGATATAAATACTGGAGCATTTGCTTATCCATGTGCTGGTTCAGTTATAGCAAGAAGAGTTATACTAACGGCAGCTCATTGTGCTTTAGCTAAAGCCGATGGTCACAGATTGTGAGTATAAAATTAAGTGACAAACAATGATAAACAACATACATATTTATCTTTTCTAGATCTTCAGTACGTGTGGGGGAATATGATACTTCTTCTGATCCGGATTGTGCAAATACTGGTTTTTGTGCCCCTCGTTCAGTTAATCATGCCATTAGTCATGTGATTGTTCATCCTGATTATAAACAGGGTCAATATCATCATGATATTGCTCTATTAGTATTGAAAACTCCTCTTAATTATTCTGGTAAGTTGAAAACATGAATATTTTATTGCTAACATTTGCTGTTGTTGATACAGATGTTTTACTCACCGGAAATGGGCGTTATGATAATTTAATTAATAATTATGGCCATACATGTCTGATGATGGCATGAGTCAAGTTCAAATGAAATTAGTGATCACGTTTGTTATTTTTACAAAATCATTTTTTTTTTTTTGCAAATTGTATTTGTATCATATGAAAATTGTTGTAAAGTTGATGAGAATAGTAATAAACAAATTGGATTAGTTCAAATTTGCTTTGATCAAACTATTCAATCGATCAAACAGTGATTAGTCAATATGGCCATCCTATTGAAAACTTCCCTCAAAGTCCTAAATCCTACAGGTGATCTACCAGGTCAAGTCCCCGGAGCCTACACCTTAACTCATCATTAAGCAGTCGGTCTACATTGTGATGCAGGATCCTGTTGTTGAATCTTCCCTCTGGCATTCCCGCTTGGAAGGAAACACAATTGAAAATGGTATACGAACTATTAAAGAAATACCTGGAGTACCTTAAACTCTCTTTTGATGTAACATTCGTGACCACACTGTGAAAGTCTCTTATTGCAATTTTAGTATATTTTAGAAGAACTATCTGAATTTGCCAATTTTAAATATGTAAGGGAACTATTCTGAAGTTATCTACCGTGGGTTTATTAAAAAGGAACTGTGTTGAGAAAATAATATGGAAATTCTTTTAAATTTTCTAGATAAGATAATCAAGATCTTTTCAAAGAGATACTCACAGATTTTTAAAAAAGATGTTCCGAAACTGAGATAATTGTGGATTTTAAAAAAATATAATCGAAAACTTTTCAAAGAGATCATAGATGATCGCGAAATCATAAAGATAAACGTGAAATTTAGAATTCTAAAGTAGATTATGCAGATTTTTTAAATATGAAATAGATGATTTAAAAAAAAAACATGTTCGTCGACTTCTAATCATTGATTTCGGAAGGAAATAATAATGATCTTGTTAGTTTATTTAAATTTCAATTGAAAAACCTCAAATTAAAATTTTCCTTCAATACTTTAGTATGTAAAGTAAACACCCTGTATATTTTTTTCTTACATGTACATTTTGAATGGGCCATTAAAAACACTCTCTTATGGTCGTTATAATTTTAAAGTGGCATAAACAACAGCAATAATTTGCTTATATAGGCGTTGCGTTAATAATATCACAACAATTTGTCGAAATTGAAATTACATGTGTATTATGGGACCAATCATTGAAAGTCATTAATAATATTTCATCATTGTAAACAATGTTGTTCGGCAGCTTGTGGTTGTTGAGTTGAGGTTTATCAAAGCGTAAAGATCTTTAACACAATGTTAGTTAGTGATCCTTAAAAAGGCAGTCGTCAGTTATTCGTATGTTTAGATCATTTTTGATTGTGTTTTAATTAAATTTTATTTGAACACATCTTCTTTCATGGCACCGTGTGTTGGCTGTCTTTTTACATTGTGGTTTCGATACAATTTTTGGGCAGTACCTGTTTGTTGTTGATGTTGGACTCTCTCAGCAATGGATAAATAATAATAATTGATTATCTCTCGCACGTACCAATTGTTATAATGAGTTGTGAGATTTGTAAAAAGTTGCTACACACTTAAATGTTATGCTAAGTTGAAGTTTTTGAATATTGAAAACTACTTGTTAATTTTCGGGATCAAAAAGTATTGCCATCTATGGAACTTTAGATTGCTATTGATATATACCGTACGTTAAATTTATCCTTGAATTTGAAATTTAAAAAAGGTCTTCAAAATTTTAATATAACTTTTTTATAATATAAAGAGTTGTTTCCATTAAAAAAATTTAATTTTAAAATTGTTTAAGATCCGGTTTTTTTTTTAAACATAAATATACTATTAGATTTTACTTAACTGTTTACCAGGATTAAATTAATAATTTGTAATTTTAAAATCGAACTAATTATGTTTTCTTGTTTATTTATTTATTTTAAAATATAAAGTGATATATGAAAAAGTTTATTTTATCTTAAATTATATTTACTTTAATAAGATTCATACTTAATTTAAAAAATGTTGATTAAAAACTAAGGTGTGTATTTCAAATATGATATGAAATAATCTGTATAAATCCTTTAAAATGCGTCTTTAAACTAAAAAAAATATAGCTCAATATACATTCGGTATTTAATAACTTTTCACCGGCACAAAGTTATATTGTTATATGGTTTTGCAACAAAATTGCAAATATTTTTTACGTTGAACAGTTTTTTCCCTTTAGCCCTTAGATAACATCTTAATGATCACACATTAAGTAAATTATTAAAACATAAATTTTATCAAAAGACATTAATCAAACAAAGAAGTAAACCGTTTTTTTTAAAGGGGTTCTCTTGTTTGTGGGCAGTGATCTGTTTGAGTGAAACCTGTTAACGACATGATTCATAGGTTCATATTAAGGTACAAGTACATTAATTTTATCCTGTCATCTTTCTCTGTAGTGGCAACACAACCAATATGTTTACAAAAGACCAGAACAAATTTAGTAGTTGGCAAAAGAGCCACCATAGCTGGTTGGGGTAAAATGTCAACATCATCATCACGTCAACCAGAAATGTCTTATTTGGATGTACCCTTGACCAGCTGGGATTTGTGTTTACGTAATTATGCCTCCACAGGAGCCTTAGAATCTCCCAATTCCATCGAGGGGCAATGGATGTGTGCTGGTGGTGAGGGTAAAGATGTTTGTCAAGGTTTTGGTGGTGCTCCCTTATTTATACAAGAGAATGGTATATTTTCACAGGTATGTTAGGATCAAAAAATAAAAATGCTACAATAATTAAGAGTTTTTATATTATTTATTAAGATTGGTATTATGTCCTTTGGATCTGATAATTGTGGTGGTTTGCGCATACCGAGTGTTTATACTTCTGTGGCTCATTTTGCTGAATGGATACATGATAATACACCTCCCGAATAATTATATTACCTATAGACTACTAATGACTTATTTACTTTAAAGTTTTTACCTATGTTTTGCTTGAAAATAAATATTTTTTTTAATTTTAAGTATTTCTCGTTTAAATCGTATGATTTATAAAACTTAAATTGTGATTCATGTTTTAGGTACTTAAAATATGTACTAAAAATAATTAATAAAGAATAGTATTTTTTAGATATTAATTTTTATTTTTTTACAAATTTTTAACTAAGAATCTATAATAAATACAAGAAAAGGGACAATGATGTTACAATAATAAAGTGGTTAATGCCTCAGTCAAAAGGGAGCGTGCTTATACATTAAAATGAAAATTTCGATTTCGAAAAAAATTTACTTTGATCCGTAATTTAAGATAAAATCAGCTAAGTCGATTATCAACTCCGATTTGGGCTTTCCAAAAATAGTGCTTCATCAATCCACAACTTGTCTTTTCTTGCCCTAAGTGAAATTAGGTTACCAATATCATACGGTTTTTCGGCTTCACTCTCCCCCAAAAATTTAAACTACTTATCCCTATTTCCATATAAATACTTTCAAAATATATTATCAAAAATAAACATAGTATTCCAGATATAAAGAATATGTTTTTTTTTTTAAATTTTGTTACATTTTTGGTTAAATTATAAATACTTGTAGTTTTTAAAAAAAATAATCAAACAGCTGTTAAAAACGAGATAATCAAACCTTATGTGAACAATTTTGAATAGCTTTCAAATCTACTGGCAAAATTACTTTTACAAAACTTGCTTGTGAACGGGGTAGATTGTTTGTGCTTTGTTATTCAATGACATTCAACAATTTTGATGTTATACTTTCATCACTTACAAAAAAATTTTGTTAGTTATATCTTTATGTCTGTGTGTCGTTGGACTATTATTTTTGTCAATAAGAAATAATTTAATTGTATTAATTGATCTTTTATAACCTTTTAAAGTAAAAGAAACAGTCAAATGAAAATAAGATATTTTATTGATCGATTAACCCCTAAAGATCTTTAAAAGAACAAATTTTGACAATAAAAAAAAAAAATAAAACTTGAATACAAATTTTTTTCCCATTATCAGTAGCATGTGCGATTAAATTGAATCATTAAATTCTACCTCCGTTTTATATCTACTGTACATAATTACCACTTTTTACTTTTGCAACAGATCAAAGTTCAAAAAACGCAAAATAAAATAAAGAAGGAAAAAAAGAGATCATTATATTTGTATCCTCTTTTATTAGTACAATACATATAATGCAGTCAATTCTTTTATGGCTTTTTTTCTGTTCAAAATGATTTGAAAATTAAGTTTTAGAGTAGTCTCTGTTGCCAATTTAATGCATTTTTTTATTATCTCTGTTGGCCTTCACACGATTTGGTAACATGTGATCGTTATAAAATGTTAAAATGAACCAAAGAAATTATTCTTTTTGGACAGACATTTTAAAACAGCTGTTAAATTTCTTGCAAAACAATCATATGTTGGAATCTGTAGATTCAATTTACATCAGCTGGTTGTTTGGTTTGGTTCAGTTTTTTTCATTATGTATTTTCTACAAGTTTTAACCCATTTCTGCAGAAGGTTATAATAAGTAACGATTATTTTGACTGCATGCAAGACACAATTTTTTTTATTTAATTGTTTTGTAATTATTTAAATGTATTGTGTTTTTAGTCATGTTTACTGTTGGAAAAAATTGTGTACTTTTTTGTGCTGATTTTTTAAAATTTATTCTGATTGTACTGATTTAAACCTTTTAACAGAACAAAAAGTATTTAATATATAGAGTGAAGCTCCTTCGCACGGCAAGGACTCATAAGTACTATACACTGCAAAGTGGAGTTGACTTAAATAGGGATGATATGACGCAGAGAGGAGTACTCCATAATTTCAAATGGGTCTTTAGTGCTGGACTTTTTGGTAACATATAAAAATTTTTCAAAATAAAAATAAAGAAAGCGGCCAAATAAGCTAAAACCATAACAAATTAAAAAAAGCAATTTTTGTTGTTGTTGGTCTACAATTTTAAAATAAATGTATTCTAGGACCAGTTCCTTAAATCTTATACATATGTGTTTTCCAATGAAAAAATTAATTAAAATCAGTTATTTAAAACATATTTTATGAAAAATACTGCGAAAAAATATGCTAAATTTTAAACAAATTTTGCAAGAAAACTAAGATAACATTGACGGATTGCACCATTGTATTAGTTTTTTTTTTCTGAAGTGCGACATAGTGTTATATTTCATTTATCATCTTAATATATAACTATAAATATCTGGAGTTTCTTGCAGCAAGGGGTTAAAAAATAATAAAGCATAAATATTTAATTTCATTTTCAAGAGAATATAAACTTTTATGGTTTATTTTTATTATACAAGTTTTTTAAAAGTCATTAAAAAAATATACTATAAAATAAAATTGGATATCGAGGCTTTTTATTCAATGGGTGCCATCTACGATATTAGCTGTGTTTGTGTGACTGTCAGTGTTGTATCGACCGATTTTGACGGGTTTTCAACGTATTCCAGCTTTTTACTGTCAAAACTGCACGATATAGCACTGATAGGTATGCCACACAAACACAGTTATTTAAAAAAATTAGTTTTTGATGGCAAAAACTTAGGTCGTAGAATAGGGGTATAACTTTTAAACAACTTTTGCAAATAAAAAATCCGTCCTATCTATACTATGTAGAGCATGAAAATATATGAAGAAAAATCAGAGCTTCAAAGAGTGAATTCTATTTGGACTTCGATTTACTTTTTGATCGAATGAATTACTTTTTAAACATTAGCGAGAATCCATTCGATTGGGTTCACATTTAGGAATTTAATGAATTTATCTCATTCGATTTTACCAATCATTGAATTTAATTGTTAGGAATGCATTCGATTTCTTACTTATTCCAATTACAATTTAGGAATTCAATCAATCATTCGTTGCGAATTCAATCGAGTTTTACTCAATCGATTTACAAATTTTAGTTTTATTATTTATTCGATTTTCTTTCATGTGATTGAGCAAATTGGCAATGACATTCGATTTTGTTCATTCGAGATTTAAAAAAATGGATAACTTAGCAATTATTTTATCTTATAACAGTCAATTTACAAATTTCAGAAGAAAACAACAAAAAGAAATTATGGAATTCATAGATAAAAATCATTAATTTGTAAATTTTGATTCCTAAGCTAACTTCCCTAGTGGAAAGATCTTTTCATGTAAGAGTTGCACGAATTTTCAATAAATTACCAGAAAATCTAAAATCCTTCGAGTTTTCTAGTTCTACTTACAAACATAAATTTTTGAAGCACATTCAGCGGAATGAGATGTAAGTTTATTTCTTGGACTCCTTTATTATGGCTTAGACCACATATGTTATTGAGATTGTTTATATTATTGTTCAAATTTCTACCCGGTACCCTTTAGCTTTTTATACATTTAAATCATTTAAATTATTTCAATTGCCATTTTATTTTGGATTTAAAATTATTTTTTTTATCTACTTAATATATTTTTAGATATTTATTATATATGTATATTCTTCTAATTGTTTGTTAAGTAGTATGTTTGAGTTGTATTTTTAAACCATATATGGCCCTCTGGGCTCGGTTTTTGTGTAACATTGATTAAATAAATAAATAAATAAATAAAATAAACCGCCAAATGTGAAAACAACCACCAAAATTAAAAAAAAATATTGTAAACATCAAAAAAAAAAAAAAGACTAATTTCGCCAAATAATTTTGAAATATTTTTCAAATACATATTAGCAGTTTTTCTTTATTAATTTTTGTGGATATTTTTACATTCTAGCGTTTTTCAGCATTAGCGTTTGATGCCAACATTAGAGTTGGCATCAATTTAAAATAGAGTTAAAAAGTAAGCAAAGATAATATAAAAGAAAACTAAAAATAGTTTATCAATTATTCAATTAATTAGTTCATTTTAAAGATAAATTGTGATTGTTAATGTGTTTAAAAGTGTATTTGTGAAAATTTAGTTATTTTAAACAATAAAAAATAAAACAATTTTATTTTCATACAATTTTGCAAAGTCAAGTGTAGTGCTATGAGAAATAAGGCTACTAAACTTAAACAAAACTTCATTGACTTTCGAAAACAAATTATTAAATGGTAAGTTACAGCTTTTCTACGAGAAAATTTAAATACAATAGCAAAATATTTGTAATACAAAACATACGCAGTCTCCCGTTCACCTTACTACGAATGTCTTGTTATAGGAATGTTTAATGAACTATGCAAAAAAAACTTTATGTTTGAGGTTATGTTACAAGAATTTGTTGAAATCTTGATTTATTTTCACATTTTGTAATATAGTTTATTTTTTTTTAATTAGTAGACATTTTGCTTATTTCAAATACTAAACACTACAGAAAAAGTACGAAAATAATTTTTCAAGATGCATCATAGCCGGACATTTTTTGAGGGACAAGATAGCTGTCCCAATAATTCGAGTGTGGTTACCGAATTTTTCATTTGTGATGATAAAAAATTAATTTAGGCAAGAGTAATTTGACTGGGAAATAGAATTTTAGTTGCCTAATTCAAAACTCAGAAGATTTGAATCTCTTTTCTGAGTATTTTAAAAAAAGTTATGGTAAATTCTTTAAAAAGGTCAATACAATTTATATAAAAGCTAATATGTAGCATTACCCATTATCCACATAGGAAGCTGCTGATTTTATTAATATAACAATTAGTAAATCAGTTAAAACAAATGTCTAAATTGTGTCTGAATAGTCAAATGTTTTTTTTTTTTATTTTTATGCTGCGTATATATACAATCAAAATCTTACTTAAAATAGATTCCAAAATCTAGTTGTGTATAAAAGTTAACAGTACCATATGATCAAAATCGAGTTTAAACTAGTTTTCGAGCGAAATGTAAAAGCAATAAACATTGAAAAATTAAAACTTCAATTGCTTTAAATATTGCTTGTATTGTACTTTATTTTAAGCATGGTTGGCAATCAATACCTTTTCATAATAACGGTAGTTGGCTACCACAGCTACTTTAAGACCGATATGAAAATTTGAAAATGGCGATTTCATTAAAGGGATTTGTCTTTTTGTATAATCGGGTTTATTGCGCTATTTTACCGGTCCAATTTTGAAATATCTTAAACTGCCGTTATAATTACGCTAAACTACCGAAGCACCGATTTATAACGGTATTTTGCAAATATAACAAAATTTAACAGGTATTATTATAAAATAAACCCCGTAATATTAAAAGACACATATCACTATTGCAATCGCAGTTTTAAAATTTTCCTAGCGGTATTAATCACAGCGTTATAGGCAACTATCGTTATAATGAGAAGTTATTGCTTGCCAACCATGATTTTAAGCGGTTTTTACAGTCAAAAACAAGTTCATAGAAAAAAAATAATTTGTTTCATGTTTTTCGTTTATTGTCAATATTTTAAAATAAAATTAAAATATTTGTTCAAATTTACAATTTTCCTTTTAAGATTTTTATAAAATCTAAATTTCTTCCATGGATTTTAACGAAAATGTAAGCCAAATTTATTTAAAGCTAAACTCTGTCCTTACATTAACTTTTTTCTTATTTCAGAAAGATTTTAAATAAAAAAGGATTAGTTTAAAAACATCGAAGTTAAAAAATCAAGATCAAATTTACAAAATTAAAATTATAAAAATGTATGTATATTAAAAAAGAGTTAATAAATTGTACTAAAACCAATCAGTATTTTATTGTTTATGGCTTAAAAACAAGTGTTATTTTTATGTTGTTGAATTAAACCGTGATTAAAGTATATTCTCACTGTAATGTTCGACTTGAATTCCAGTGTCCATTTTTCTAGAATATGCTATAAAATTAAAGTGTAATTAAAGTATAAATCAAAGCTTGAAATTGGAAAACATGACTTAAATAACATTTGATTTTAGCTTTAATTCCAAAAATATTCGTTGGGTAAATAGTTTAAAGGTTATATAAAATTCTCGATTAAATGAAAAAATAAAATATATTTTTTTTTATTTTTCTTAATTTATATTTGATTAATTACCAACTTCTTAAACAATAATATAAATAGATTTCCTTTATTTTTCTTTGCTTTAAAAGTGAGAATATAAACACTTTCCGCTTCTGGTTTAATTTTAGTGTATATGAGATTTTGAATGACCAACAAAATGTTTTTATAAATGAAAAATAAATGTTATAGTGATGGTAGGTATGAATACATATGTATTACAATACATTTATATGCTTTTGCAGTAATTCTCAAGTATCTTTGGGATCATTTGTATCATTCTAAGACACTATGGCACAGTCTTTTAATGGACATGGCCGGTAAATGTTCGTAAATTAATCTTAATAAATCGTAAAAAATAAAAAAAAATAGTAAAAAATAAGCAAAAATATCGTTAATAAAATAAAATAAATAAAATTAACAAAAATTGTAAAAATGACAAAATTAAAAAATATTTTTTTATTTACTAAAAAAATTAAATAAAACTAAATAAAAAAGCAGTACATATAAATATTTATATTACAAAAAATTCAAAAAAAAATATATTACAGATTTCTTATTAACGTTCTTAATAAATCTTATTGTGAAATAATATTATTTTTTTTTACCACATTTCAATTCAATCAATTTATTATCAGTTCAAGATTATTAAACAAATTTATTTAAAAGAAATTAAAATAAAAAAATAAAAAATAATAATTAAACAAATTAGCACATCATTCATATTCAAGTGCTTACGGCATCAATAATTTAAATATTTTTAAATTGTCGCTGCTATAATTGATATTGAAAAATTAATCATTTAAAGGAAAGCAAAAAAAAAAAAAAACAGAATAAAATGAAAAGAAAGTATAAAATGGTTTTATATATATATTGTAAAAAATCCGCTTTCAAACAGATGAAGAAGACACTTGCTTTTGTTTTCTGAATTGTGCTGACAAAAAATTATTTTACCATCATTATTTTGCACATATAAAAAACTGTAAACAATAATTTTTTTTATACGGAATTTTTTAAAATTTCGTACCTAGAGCGGTTTCAGAGTGACAATAGATTTAAAGTGATCCGCGGAATGCAGCATAAGATAATATATCTTTTATCTGAAAATTAAAAATATATTTTTTTTGTTTTCATTAGCTAATGAAAAACGTACGATTTTTTATAATTATTAATTTTTAAAAATGGACGAGCTTTAAAGAAAAAGTATATTTTTCGCAAAAATCGTATAAAAATCAGTGTTGTGGGTAGTATTTATCGGTATATTTATCTATCGGCTCGTTCGTAAACAGACCAGAGCCTCTTGTGTGAATCGAACCCAAGACCCCCGTACTGGTAACCTAGCACACTTGCACAAGCTAGCACAATTTGTGAGCAGAGCGTGAATAGAGAAAATGAATAGGAAAAATTATCAAAAAAAAAAAAAAATAAAAAGAATTTTCAAGCCCAAAAATTAAAATTCCAATAAGAATATTAAAATCTGTATAGTTGTTAAAAATACAAATCAAATTATTTTTAAATATTTATCTGTAAAAAATTGCACAATTATATGTGAATTTAAAAGTATTGTTGATTTTGTTTTAATAATTCTAATAAACAACCCCTTTTTTGCGAAGTTATTTATTTAATTCGCTTGTTTTCACAATTGGTTTTTGTTTACCATTCCATCAGCTGTTCGTTTAACAATTTACCGAAATTGTTCGAAGAAAAAGTCAGTGCCCGGATTTTATAAGACAAGCGACGATTATCGTTCACTTTCGAAGTTAAAATTGTTCTTCTTTTAAAGATGTTACTTGCAAAACTGTTGAACTATAAGATTAAAAATTACTGTCTTCTACCAAATTTGTAACAACAGTTTAAAATTTTGATTTAATATGGTAGATATTTAACTTCGAAGGTGGACGATAAATGATAATCATCTTATAGAAAATGGGCACAGGTGAACATGTGCCCTAGCAGCATATGTGGAACACAAATCATGAATTTTTATTTGCACGCAAACGCAATGCAAATCCAAGGCTCTTATAATTTTTTTTTTGTATTTTTTGTTTGGCAGCATATGGAAAATATTTGAAATTCTAAAAAAATGAACATTAAAATTATGAAAACCTTAAAAAGAGAAAGTTTGATATACATTTTGCCTATGTTATGTTTTTGCACAGGCTTGTCAAAACAGTAGCAAAAAAGAGCTTCGACAAAAGTTCGTTAATATTGTAAAAACTAAAAATATTGGAAAATTCTTGTTGTTTGAAATTTAATAAACAAAATAAATATCAAAAATTTTTATATGTTTTTAATAACAACAAAAATAGTGAAAGAAATGTCAACAAACAAATTTAAGAAATTTACATCGGGTTTTCACAAAACTGTTCGCCGTCAGTTAATTGAGTGGCTGCATGTATTTTAGTCGTCTGCCAAAAAGCAAAACGTGATCTAGAAACACCACCTTAATGCATGTAAATTACTTAAAAACCATAAGCAATTTACAGAAGTAGACATTTTAAAATAACGGTAATAGTGTCTTTTAATGATAATATTATTATATTTCAGTAAAGAAATTTCAAGGGTATTAATATTTTATTTATTTCGGTATCGGTATTTTAAAGATAACATTATTTTCGTTATGGTATTTTAAGAGAAAGGGAGTCAGTTGAAAGAATTTTGAATCGTTTAGAGTATTTTAGCGGTATTGCCTGTCAACACTGAAACAATACGATATTTGTAAACTTAAAAAACTGAAATAGTAGACAATTTAAAGCTCAATGAGTGTACAGATGATTGAAGACGTTGCGTTTAGTCCTTTTCAAAGAAAAGAGAAAATTTTCTGTCATATTTCTCATTTCAATGAGGGTATTCGCGATCGTGTTTCGCATATGATGCAAAAAAGCCCAACTGTTATTAGAATTTTCTAAGCTTAATTATAACTACGATGATGCAATCTGAGCTTCTTTGCAGTATTTGCAAAATACTATCGTGAGTACCCTTACTATGCTGATCATTGATCCCGTTGTTGGAATAATGTCCACATACTTTAAATAGTGCTGGTAAAAAAAACATTCGAGTATTTTCTTAATTTTAGGGTACTCAACATCAAATAGTAACCTCAAAGCTGTTTTCGATAAAACAGATATCAGGTAAATAATAAGAACAATTTTTCTCGGCTAAAATAACACTGCGTGATACGTAATAAAGAATATTATCGACTATATATGTATATATACGAGTATTTGGAGCACGCAAATGGCGAACTCTGCTTTTTCACTTATGAATGTTAAGGAGGTTTTAATGCGGTTTTACACACGCAGAGAAAAAACATGGTTGGGACAATCATATTTGAAGAGCATCATATATTTTTGGGTTTATGATTGTGCCAACCATAGTCGTACTAGTATAATATGGTTATCATATTATGATAATAAAATAACCATAATTTTTCCATAATATGATAGCTACAGTTATATTATGATTCAAAAATTACCATATTATGGTCCTAAATAAACATATTATGATATTGAATTAGTTTAAGTAAAAGTCCATAGAATCTTAAAATGTTTTTATCAGATAAATTTCTAAATATCTAGTATTTTGTGTAAGAAAAATCTTTTCGTACAAAAAAATCTTGAGTTCTTCAGACTTTTACTTATAAAAAAATATTTTATTAATATTATAAGAACTTTTTACAAGAAATGAATTAATAAATATATTTTTTAAGAAATATTTCTTGTTTTTATTGAAACGAATAATACGAACGAATAATATTATATGTATAAGCAATTTTCGAAAAAAACCCTTTAAAAAAATCTAAAGTTAAAAAAAATTAACTTTATCTTAATGAGTCAATTGATGAAATTTTTTAATGCCACATGAAAGGTAAAAAACCCATCTGACATTTGTCCAGTTTTAGTAAACAATACAGGATTATTTTCTTAAGACATTTTATAGTAAAAATAAACTGACAAAATTTTGGTTTTATGAAAACAAGAAAATTTTATGACCGTTTTCATGTTTTATTTGATGTATAATTATTTATTGATTGTTGCCAGCATTTTATGGTTGCATAGTTATCATACCTTTTTCATAGTCAAAAATTTTTTTACCACAGTATGGTTACAGCCAATCATGTTATAAAATAGAAGGTCTCAATCATAAAATAGTAAAATATTTACTATAATGATGATGGTAGCGACCATGTCGGTGGTTAAGAAACCAATAACATGGTTGTGACAATCATACCCAATTGCAGCAAGCTTATTATAGTAGCAGTGATCATGATGCAATCATGTTTTTTCTCTGCGTGCAGACATAGAATTTTAAGAACAAAATACTTTATCTTTGAGTGGTATGTTGAATACAGACAAGATCTTTAGCTATATATATGTGTAAAATTTGCTTAATAAATGTACAGCAATGTAAATCTGCGGTTTATCTAAGTTATTGCTATGTTTTACAAATTTTTCACCCCATTTTGCAATTTTCAAAACACTTTTTGTGCTCAAACAAAAAATATAAATCTAAACCTTTACAACCTAAGGTACTTTAATACCTTAAAAATTTATTTTTGAGTTATAATAAACAAAAAAAAAGCTTTCAGACACTAATTTTAATAATATTAAAAGACGATTTACACTCCCCATAAAATATTTCTAAATTATAACTTTAAAGCACACATATTTGAAGCTAAAATAAATATTTAACACTTTTGGTAAACTAAGTGCGTGAGTTTTTTTTCGATATTCGTAATCGTTCGGCCTTTATCTAACGTTTTCGGAAGAGCATTTTCACTTATATTTCAAATAAGTAGCAACACTGGGTCTACGGCAAATAAATCTTATATTAGATAATTTCACACAAGTTTTTATACAAAAACAAATTAATTATTGAACCTAATGTATAGCCCTTAAACGTGGAATTCGGACGCTTAAAAATAAGGGTCACTTATTTTTTTCTCTTTTACAATATATGCCAAAAAAGCCAAGAATTTTCTTATTTATTTGTTAACGAAATTTGATAAAGAAATGTTGCTAAAAGTCGTATCTGTATTTACCAACGAGTATAGAAATCTCAAGCGTGTGCATACGTCTCAAGCACTGTTAACTGGCTTTGAAGAAGCTTTAATAAAAGGTGATATGTTAAATTTTGTGATTAAAAGTTAATAATCATAAAAAATTGTTGCATTAAAAATACAAACTATGAAAAAATGTATTGAAAAACTAAACCACTTAATACCACTTGAACGAGGCAATGTGGGGGCGCCTAGAGTAGTTGATCGAATTTGCATAGAGCTTGATATACCATACAAACAAAATTAATATATTTTGTATCTTAAAATTCTATGCAACTGCGAAAAATCTGACCTTAATATGAAAAACGGATTTCGCAATTGTCGGGAATATATAAAATCAATGGTAGGTACTCTTGTTTTCGAATTAAGCAGTCCTATTTTTTAAGGGTGTGTAATAAAAATTGAAAAATTCAACATAATTGAAGAATTTAAATAAAATTAAACTAAAAAACTTCACGGCTTTTAAAATTTAAAAATTCCGTTAAAAGTTAATATACAAGTTATCCAAGTTAGTATCCAAATTAAAAATATCGAGTAGTATCGAGTATTGAAAAGTAACCGTATTTACCAG
Organism: Eustalomyia histrio; assembly: GCA_949748255.1. Taxonomy (NCBI): domain Eukaryota; kingdom Metazoa; phylum Arthropoda; class Insecta; order Diptera; family Anthomyiidae; genus Eustalomyia; species Eustalomyia histrio. The sequence goes on from OX456526.1 coordinate 149,453,836, forward strand.
CACTAAATAAATTTCCCAAGCTCAAGACAATATTTTTGGCGTGAAATTTATAAAAAAAAAACGGAGCTTAACCTCTAACATTCCTAATTGAATAGTAAAAAAATTCAATTCCAAAATATTTTAAAAATTCAAGTTAATATTTAAAGGAAAAATAAAGTTAAATAAACAACAACAGCAAAGACAATTACTACATGACAAAGAGTCATAAATACTGGCCAAAATACGAAAGATAAGATCATTGTGAAGAAAAAAAAAAAAACAAAAGCCATATTTAAAGCGTGGAACAAGAAGCAATTTGCAACAAAGTTGCAAAATATCAGTGACAAAAACAACAACACCACAAAAAACGAATTAAACTTATGCTTAACGTGACATTATTGGACGGGATAAAAACATAAACACACACGCATATAAGTACGTAAGTAAGGAAATACCATATAAAAGGAATTGCAGCAATTGATGTGAAAGACGATACATCTGTACAACACACGTCGTTGTCGTAGTCCATTGTATAACACAACAAGTGTCAATAAATTAGGATAACTCACGTGCCACAGAAACGAGTCTTAAACTCACAGGCTGCAAAAAAAAAAAAACATACAAAAACAAAAATCACAAAACTTGTTGCTCCAGTTCTCTGGATTATAACAGCTGTTGCACCAAAAGAGAAAAACGTTCGTAATACAAATAATTCTCAAGAGACCGGCATTTTTATAACATATATTCGATAATAAAAGCATGCACCACCAGCTATAAATATAACGATAGCAACATGTTGATGATTTACTATTTAACACTAATATGTTGCTTAGCTCCATTGCTACCACAACAATGCTTAGCAACATTATCTGCACAATTGGCAACATATCCAGTATTACCATCTCCGCTTCCGCCAGCGCACGAATGTCCTAGTACAGATATACGTAATTTTTGTCAAAATCTTGAGACATTGCAAAATTGTACCGTTATAACTGGGTTTCTTAATATTGTTTTAATTCATAACTGCACTAATTATAATCAATATCAATTAAAGAATTTAAAAGAAATTACAGGGTTTCTATTGTTTTATGACGTATCTAAATTAGTTAATATTACCGATATGTTTCCTAATTTAACTGTGATTCGCGGTCGACAGGTGTTTTTGAATTATGCTTTATCAGTTCAGTCAATGAAATCTTTAGAGAGGGTGAGTAAAATAACTTTGTATACAATTTTTTTTTCACTTTTTTTTTTACTCTGCATTAATTAAAAATTCAATTGTAGATCTTTTCTAGAATCCAGACCTTTGAAAATATAATTCTTTGATTCAGTTTTTAACCAATTGATTCGCAATATTGTTTTTATTGATTGAATAATTTTTTACTTTATTGAATCAGTATGCAAAATTCAAATAATCAATTTGATTTTTATTGATATATTTAATAGATTAGGCAATATTTTTAAATTGTACTTTTTACTGTATCCTTGTGTGAGAGGTTAAGAAATTTTTATGTTTTATTGATCTGGTATTTTGGTAAATGAATGATATTTAGTAGGATTTCAGTTTATATAATCATATTCTTTTATAAATTGTTTAAATGCAACGGAACATGAACATTTTATTAGTAAATTCTAGAGAATAAAAATTAAAAAAAAGGATACAGTAAAAAGTATTATAATTCAAAAATATTGCCTAATCATTAGATATCAACATAGATTATGTTGTAGATTTAAAATTGATTAAAACATATATTTGAAATTAACAGCTTTATAACTTTGTTTATTAAATACTTTAAGAATTAAAGATCATAATTAAAGATTATAATTTATATTAAAGATTATAATTTATATGTTTGCATTTGGAGTTACAATCAGTTGTTTAACAAACTTGGCAATCGTTATATATTTTCCGTTCGCGTACTTTTTTTTAGTAAATTTTCTTATTGTAAGTTGGTTACTGAGTAATTGGACTTGACTGAGCAAAGTGATCGAAAGTAGCTATTGTACTGATTTGCAGAGTGATCTATATATATTCCTTTCTGTATATCACTACAAATTTTGTCATTTTCTTTTTCTTTTATTTCAAGCCGCGATATTGATAAATCAGCTATTTCCTATCTGTGTTATCTGTGATTTAAGCATGCATTAAACTAATTTTTAAAATTGTTTCTAATTATTCTCTTTACAGATAGAATTTAGATCATTAATAGCTATTCAACGAGGTCATGTTTTTGTGAATACCGTTCCAAAGCTTTGCAATACAGAAGGGGTAAGTTGCCTTATTTCTGCTTATAAAATTAGCAATAATAATTTGCATTAATTTTTTTTTATTAATATAGATTTATTGGGATCGTTTGACTTTAAAACCAGGACAAAATAATATGCTATTTTTAAATAAAACAAAATGTCCAACCAAATCTAAATGCAAAGGTTGTACAAACGGATACTGCTGGTCAGATCAAGTGTGTCAAAAATTTGAAAATGATAGTGTTCTATCATTGACCCAGTAAGTGTTGAAACACATTAGCAATTGCTGCGTTTGTGCGGCAAGCTATCAACGTTAGCTTTTGTCATTCCCATACAAATTTGACATTAGTTACGTTAAGAGGTAGCTGATGTCAAATTTATATAGGAATGTTATAAACCAACGTTACAGCTAATGATTTTAGATTTTAGTACATTCAACAGAGTGGAAAACTCTATCAATACACTTAAGGAATTATATTGTTAAAGTCAGCTGAAAAATACATTTAAAATAAAAAGTTGTACATTGCAATTGCAATTAAATTAATGGATTGCAGTTATTTTTAACTATTTAAAAACAATTGATAAATTACAGTAAAATAACTATAAAAGTAGTAAAATTTACCATTGATAATAAGTAAATTTTTGATTGAAATTTACTTTAAAGCCGATTTCGAAACACATCTAAACGCAGCCATAGAAGTTTTTAAGACGCGAGCTTGCCCCAGTTAATTTAACCTAAATATTGCAAAAGTGGTGTTTGTTATACCAAGTCACATTTGTTTTTACAAAATATAATAATTGTTAAATTCCAAAATTGGCGTTTTTAAATATGTTGGATTTAAAAAAAATACCCTACAGTCACAACTGTTATGCAATTCGTACTAGTTAATCATTTTGCAAACGGCAGTGATTATTTTTAACTGTATTTCTAGTTGTTTAATTATAAATTAAAACAACTTTTATGAGAGTTATTTTAAAATTTCACTAACGAAAACTACTGTATTTTAGCAACAGTTTTATTCTGTAATGCAATTATTTTTATTTAAAATTTATTATAGAAAAATAACTGAAATTGCAGTCGAAAACAGCTCTGCCTGTTTACTGTAGTAACTGCATAACTTCTCTGAGTGTATGAGACTTTAAATTTTTATTGATGACAAAAATATGATTTTTTTTGCAACAGAGACATCAAGGATTGCCATGAAGAATGTTTGGGTGGTTGTTACAATCATACGGCTCAAGGTTGTGTGGTATGTAGAACTTGGACAGATCATGGAACTTGCGTCAATGAGTGCCCGCAAGATAAATATGCCAGCAGCCTTTATTTAAGATGCTACACAAGAGATGAATGTGTGGAAAAAAAGAAGCATTATGTTTATAAAAATAAATGTGTAGATTCATGTCCTGAGGGTTATAAATTAAATGTAAGTTTTTACTTGTTTTCCCTTAAAAAAGTTAAGCCTCAATTTTTGATTCTTCATTTTTTAGAATTCTACTGCAGAATGTGATTCATGTGATGACACAAATACTTGTGTAAAAATTTGTCAACCTCGTAGAGCTGGTTATCCCATAAATATTAGCCATTTATCGGATATCGCAGCTTTAAAAGACTGTAAGATATTAAATTCAACTGTTTTTATAACCATCCACAATCGAATCGATGAACGGGAATTGATGGATGGCTTTAAAGATGTTCGTGAAATTGTGGGTTATTTGAAAGTTTATAGGTAAATATGTATTAGTAGACAATCTTTAAATTTTTAACTTTTATTTTTTTTTTGTTTGTTTATGTCTATAGATCACCACATTTAACTTCCTTGAATTTCCTTCAAAATCTTGAAGTAATCCATGGCAAAGATATGGAACATAGTCAATATTCTTTAAGTATTTATCACAATAAAAATTTAAAGGAACTGTGGAAATTAAAGAAGGGCTTTGAGCTTAAAAATGGTGGCATGTATATATTCGAAAATATCAGACTTTGTAATAGTCATATGCAGGATTTTCAAGATTACGTTATCCACGATAAAAATAAAGATTCAATACAACCAAGTGATCAAGAGGTTTTATGTGCACCAGCTAAATTAAATTTATATTTGGAGGTATGTGAGTACTTAAAGTTTTAAGTCATTTTTGTTAAAAAAAAATAATTTTTGGTCAAATTTATAATGAATACCAAGAGATGTGCTTCTTCTCTCTATTATATTTATCGGGTTTGATATGAAAAGCTTATATTTGGTTATTATTATTAATGATACGAAATTTTATCCCGTAGCCCATAGTGAGAGGCTACGCAGAAAAATCACACATTACCAAATAATGTGTTAAGTAATGTAAAGCCATAGAGGTCCATATATTACTTTATATCTTACTTCACTGATGAATTTTATAGGCGATGAGCTATATGGTAAATTTAAAATTGAAGTAGGCTTTTAATTATGTAAATCGTTTAAAGCACACTTAACTGGTGCTTTTTAAAAAATGTAAAATTTGCCAAATATAAACGTATCATTCAAAATTTAACGTTTCATGGTACACATGTTCAAGATACCCCTATATGCAGTTAAAAAGGCTAAAACGTTATTTTTCCCTGAAAGGCAACTAAGAATTGTAGTAAAAATGTTTACTACCCATCTAAAAATCGAAATATATATGAGCATACATGATCATACATGGGCCTGTATATGATCATACATGGGCATACATGGTCATATGCGTCCATACATTATTCAATATATGACCATACATGATCTCATATATGATCATATATCTTCGGATCCGAAATTTGAGGGTATATGGACGTATATGATCATATACGAGCATACATGAATAATATATGAGCATGTATGATAATATATGCACATATATCACCATATACCCTCAAATTTCGGATCCGAAGATATATGGTCATATATGAGATCATGTATGGACGTATATGACGATGTATGACCATGTATGATCATATACAGGCCCATGTATGATCATGTATGCTCATATATATTTCGATTTTTAGATGGGTATACAAATTTTTAAAAATTACTGTTTTGTTAGTTGTTTATTTTGACATTAAAAATAACTGCTTTAAACAACTGTTACGAAATACAGTTTAGTTAGTTGTTTTGATATGTTTTTTTTTTGTAAAATCGATGAGTGATTTTAAATTTTGTCTTTTCTCTCTTGTTTTGTTTAAAGTTGTATGATCTTTTAAATATATTTTTTGCTGCGGTCTTTAATAAACCGAAATCGAAAATTTTGTTGTATAATGTATTCAAAAAATCCAATACAAAATGTTCATTGTATTTGTAAAGTGTTTAAAATTTTGGATATTTTATGCAATTAAAAATTAATATACAATTTCATTTCAGGCTCTCTCTCATCGTTCTATAAAATTGTCCTGGCCCATAAGACAAACATCTAATCAAGTCGAAATTATTTATCGGCCCGTTAACGAGAATGAAATATTGAGTGAAGAAAGTGAAATAGATACAGAAGTTTGTAAAAGAATTAATTGGAGACGCGAACTAAAGTTTCCACATGAATTTGCAGAAACTTTGACACTCTACAGTTATGTAATAAATAATTTGGAAACGCGCACCAGATATGCTGTATTAGTTAAAACTTTTGGCTCGAAAGATGGGAGACATGCAGCTAGAAGTGAAATAAAATACATTACCACAAAAATTGACATACCCATGCCACCTATGATATTATTGAAGGCAATAACACATGACACTCTGACAGTGGAATTACAATATGAGAATCGTGAAGATAAGTGGGTAGACTTTTATATATTAGAGGTCTATGATATATTAGATAATAAAGAAATATTAGATAAGCGTGATTATTGCGATAGTGGCTATCTTATGCTATTAGATTATGCCATTGAGGATTATGAACACTGCTGCAGTCGAAGAGAGGAAGAAAAAGAAGATCGTTTATTTTTAAAGCAAATGAGTGATGAGTTTTCGTGTTCTTTGGATCAAATGGAATATTGTGAGAATAATTATAAGCAATATAATTTAATGAATCGTCTTAATGTTTTTCGCACGAAACGTTTAGAACATAGTGAAAAAAACCATACTATATCAGGCTTGCAACGTTTCCACATGTATGCTATACAAGTCCAAGCCTGCAATCATATTGGTTGTGGTTCTTATAGTATGATAACAGCAAGGACAAATTATTCCATAGATGCAGATAGAATAAATAATTTGGCTGCTTGCAGAGATCACAACACAACTGAATATTATGTTTATTTTTCAGAACCTACACAACCAAATGGTTATATTACCAGCTATGATGTACACTTTCGTTACTATAGAGATCCTGACGAGTTAGAGAGACCAAATCATGTAAATTGTTTAACACGTCTGGAACATGAACAAAATCATTTTGTGTACAGCGGCAGTTGGAATGAAACTTTTAATCAGGCTGCTGTACGAGTTTTTTCCTTGGGTCGTAGTGCTATGACTGATTGGGTTACAATCACGTCGTGCAAAGATGCTAAATTTGCAGGTAGAGGTTCAAGTGGTTGGAAAATAGTTACTTTTATCATTTTAATTTGTTGCGCTGGAACGATTTCCTGGTTTATTTATAAATATAAATTCTGGCGTAAAATCTATCGGCGCTATTTTCGTGCAAGAAGAATTGGATCCGGAGATCAACGGATGTTGGTGGATAATTTTGAGTCAGTACATTTTATTAATACTCCAGAAGATGATTCGAAATATTTGGTACGTTAAGCCTCATTTTACATTAAATTTAAGAAAAATAAAAAATTTATTAATTTAACAGCAATTTTAAAACAATTTTTTATACATTTTAATCAGAAATTTAAAATATCTCAGTGCGAGATATTGACATAAGCCAATTTTGCACCCAACAGATACAAATTAAAACGGTTTTAAAATTAAGTACATATATGGTGAATGGCTCTGATGATAGTATTTAATGCATTTCTTAATTGTAATATTTGATTATATATAATTGTTAAATATTAGAGTTTATATAAAAATCATAGCAAAAAATACGAACCATAAATTTTTGGAACTCATCCACATATTTAACAAATTTAGCTCGAATGTCCATTTCTTTCTTCCATTTTATATTTTCCTTGTTGACCCTTTAAAGTTTCATTTTCGTTAATATTTATATCACAACCATCATCACCTCTAAGTTCGGTTTCGTGTAGAAGTTTTTTTGAACATATACTTATTTAATCTCCAATCTTCAGATTGGCCTTCAGTTGATGTTACAAGTGCTCCATTAGATTTGGGCAAATTATCTTTAATGTTTTTACCTCTATCTAGTAACTGCGATCTTAAAATATTAAAATTTTTAACATGCTTTTGCATGTTTTCTCTATCAAACTCTTTTGATAATTTTAAAAATACACCTGCGAATTATATTCACACATTGCTTTGTTGTTCATGGTTTATGATCTCTTTTAATGAATTCTGGTGTAATAGGATTTGGATGTCTTTTTTCAACAACATTCCACAGATCAATTTGAATTAAATTCATATACATTTCGAATTTTCACCTAAAATAGTTCTTGAAATTTAATAACGAAACGCGCACTTTTGCTCCTTTTGCTTTTCGTTAATACAATACCAAGACCTTTAGGAACCCATATAAATACATTCACAATTCAAAGTTTAAGGACAGAAAAATACTATTATAATTTTTCGATAAACCATTTACATAATATTTAAGTTCCTTTACTTTTTGGGTAAAGTTGGCGTAAATATCCTTAACATATTAAAAAAAATTTAAACAAAAACATTTTTAAGTACCCTTATCGTTAAACACAGGTTCTAGAGAGAAAAAAGGCTTAGCAAAACAGTGAGATTTGAAATCACTTATAAATTGTACTACTAAACATGAATTATAGCTTCTAAAAGAAATTTATTAAATTTGGAAACACATAAATATTTAACTAAAAATAGTTTTTTAATTTAAAAATATTTCCAACAGAAAATTATGTAATGTGAATTGGAATCACTAGATATTGCTGTGAAATAGAAAAAAAGACATAATTTTAAATTAAATATAAGTTTTAAGAAAAATGTATTTTATAAAAATTACATAAAAGAAAATTAAACTCGTTAAAATTTAAGTCATTCAGTGCTTAAGCGCATCAATATTGCTGCCAGCAGCAAAACGCAAAATGCCGTAAAATTCTGATCATTTAAAAAAGTGATGCCAATAAGGTGTTTTTGTACTGTTCAAATCTTGCATTTATTTCTGTAAGCGATTTACATTTCTACTTATATTAATGGTATAAGCCTAAAAGTTATACTTTTTATTATAATTTTAACAATTTTACATAAATCGAATATTTTTGATATATTTCTCTTTTAAACAATTCCGCCGAATGTATTATTGAAAAGTACAAATTTTGATAAAATTAAGCATATAGCGTTTTTTTATAACGACGACATCACTGATGATAAAAATCGTTAAATATGAGATGGAGTCTGTAAATTAGCGGCACTGTTGGTTTTGTTAGAAAACGTAAAGAAGCAAAAGTGCTTTTAATTTAGTTTTATTTTATATAGTGTTTTTTTTTTTGTCGAAAGTGTACCTTTTAACAATAATTAAAGTGTTAAAATGACTTAATTGGTATTAGTGAAATAGTTTATTTAATTAACAGTGATTATTAAATAATATAAATTGCATTTATCATTTTTAAAATGATCAGCCAAAAAGTAAGGTTAGTTTTAGCATAATTATGGTCTACTTCACGTGCTACCGGCGTTACTCAAGGGAATCCAAAAATAACGGAAGCAACACACAATTTTGACAATTTGGGTAGCCATGCTTACGTACATGTAACAAAGCTCGTATATTTGCCAAGTTTGCTTATCGGGTACTCCTCAAGAAATAAGCTATATATATTACCCCCTACGAAATTAAAAAGGTTTTTTTTTATATTTGCCGCCCCTAGATCTGACAATGGGAACACCTAGTAAGATATACATAAGTATAGCTACTCAAATAAAAAAAAAAAAATTATTTTCTTTGCTTTTGTAAAATAGATTTATTTTTGGATTATAAAATAAATTTTATTTTTGAAATTGTTAGAAAAGTGAGTATTTGTATGTTCCCGGGATTACCAGTTTTAAGGGCCTGAAGCTGGCGCTAATAACTCCAAATAGAAGAAAAAATTCTTTTTAAATTACAAGGGGGATTTTTGTTTTTGTTGGATGCCCGAAAAAAGTGGACTTCTGATATACATATTTTGGAATTATTTAGTTTTCATTCATGTCGCCGTCTGTTTTTATATCATCAACGTCCATTCCATGTTAAACCTGAGTCTATAGTTATAGTGTCTGCTGTTCGTACACCATGGGGTCGATATCAAGGGCAGCTATCATCTGTAACTGCATCCCAGTTGAGTAAAGCAACGGTGGAAGCTGCGGTTAAGCAATCGGCAGTACCAGTGGAAGAAATTAAACAGGTTTATGTGGCGGAGACTCCTTCAATAACAAAAGATGAAACCGAAGTAAATATAAATAACACCTTTCTAAAGAAAGCTATTTTTTCTACGGTAAAGGCTAAATATGAAATTGTTATTAAATCTATTCTAATGGGTTTGGAAGATTTGAAGGCTTTAAAAGTAGACGTCGTGGTTGTTGGTGGTTCTGAATCTTCTACAACAAATAAATCTTTGGAGATTTCAATGAAAGATAAGGAAATGTTAAATTTCCATCTACATAAAAACACAGAAAGTTACAAAAACAATAGTATGGAGAGATTTAAAAAAGCTCAAATGGAAGGCCTATTCGATGAAGAGCTAGTACCTGTTCAAGTACTACAGCAATCTGATAAAAGAAAAAAGTACCAAGAAATAACACAGGATGAAGTGGTGACGGTAAATTTAAATGTGCCAGGGGAATTTATAAATTATTCCGATGGAGCAGCAGCTTTAGTTTTAACTACGTTTGCAAAAGCTGAGGAATTAAACTTAACACCTTTGGCTTTTATAAAAGACTTTGAGTATAGAAACAACATTTCTGCTGATTTATCCTCCATTAAAACATCTATAGAGCAACTTTTATTTAAATACAACATATATGCTGATAATTTGCAGCATTGGGAAATCGATGATTGTAAACCACATCTAATATCTTCCATCAAAAAGCACTTTAATTTAAATGTAGACCTGATAAATCCTAATGGTGGTTGTTTAATATTTGGAAAATCTTTAGCAGCTTCATTACCCAGAATGTTGACACATATGACCCATTCTTTAAAATCTTCTCAATATGGGTGTGTGGTTTCAAATAACTCCAACGAGTCTATAACTATTTTATTAGAAAAATTGTAAGAATTTGTTTGTTTTTATTTGTTCCTACTTGCTTCTAATTATAATATTTGTCTTTCTTAGTCCTTTGCCTTTTTCTTCTGGTGGTTTACCTGTTCTTACTATATTTACAAAAAATCCTTGCCCTATGTGCGATATGTTGGTAGAGGAATTAGAGATGCATTTTTCTGGCGAATATGAATTGGCGAAGGTTTATATTGATACTAAAGAAAATGTAAGATTTTTGCGCTTATATCGTCATGATATACCGGTCGTTTTTCTTAATGGACAATTCCTTTGTATGCATCGTTTGAAAATTAGTTTGTTAAGAAGAAAGTTGGATTTATTAAAAAAATAAATTAGGGTGTTATTTACTGAAACATTTTAAATGTTTGGCTTATAGTATAAGTAAGGTTACCTATTGTTTATAAAACTATATTTGCAAAATTTTCCAGTAAAACATTTTGAAAATGTATTAAAAAAAAATTTATACCAAAGACTGTATAAGAAACTCGAGGTTTTTTCGTAAAAGTATCAAATTGGCTTATAGCTTTTAAAAAAGAGCAATTTCTTTAAATTTACAAAAAATAAAATAAAAATTATGTAATACATATTTAACTGTTTTTCTTTTTTGCTTTCAGATATTTTTATTCTCTTAATGCAACTATATTTTATACGCCAATAACCACTTGTTAGTTTTTGTTCTCCATAAATGCTAGAAATTACAACGTAGATGCGGTAAGTGCATTTTTATTAATTAGAACATTTCTCCCATGGGTTTAACCGTAATCTCATGAATCTATGATAAAAAGCATAAAAAATAAATGTGGGATATCTTAGGTATATAACACCACTCAACAAATTTAAGAGATTGTGGCAAATTTTATTCAGAGAAGAATCTTAAATAACTTAAGCCAAAGTAATTATTTCAGTTAAATAATAATTGAATGGAAATAAATTTTCTAAATTGTAATTGAATTCACTGCGTTCCTTAGAAAATTCAATATTTCAATTTCTAAACTAAAGAGATCATAAAATTCCCCTAATTGTCAATTTTTAAAGGTCAAAATTTTTTTAAATACTATAAATTAAAAAAAAAACTAAACTGTCTTTTTCCTAAACTTGACCTTCCTTAAAAGTTTTAAATCGAATTAAAAAAAGATTTCCAATATCAAAATTTGTCCTTAAATAACACGACCAAAAATTGTTGGTCGAATTTAAATAGAAACCATTAAAATTTATTCAGATTGTACGAATTTGCTTCTAAAAACTTAGGGCAGGTGATTTATCTAAAAAATAATCAGGCCTAAACGTTTATGACATATATTTCTATGTAATGCAATAATTAAAATAAATCCACAAACATTTGTTGAGCGGTGTAGTATATAACGTAATACAAACCTGTACATTTGGTGGTACTCTTAAAGCATAAAGTACTGCATCAGCTATATTTTTCGGTTCTAAACGAGCCATATCCTTAACATAAAAATGAATTTCTTCCGGGAATATGTTAGTATTAACAGCTCCTGGGAAAATACCCTACAAAAATATTTAAACAATTATTTAATACAATCCATAACACATAACGACCGGGAAAATTTTTCCGATATTTTAAGATTTCAATTTAAAAATTTCTTAAGTGTAGTGTACACTGACCTTACGATTTTTTTAAATTATTTTTATATACATTTTTTAAAATTCGTATCTAATTTTCAAACTTACCGTTACTCTAACTTTACTTTTATATAATTGAAATTCTTGTCGATATGTTTCGGTCATAGCTGTTATGGCAAATTTTGTAGCTGGATATATATTAAATGAGGGTAAAACATCAATAAAATTTAATACTTGTTGACCAGCAATACTATTGATAATTAAAATATGAGCCTCATTTCCACGTCTATGCATACGTTGAAATGCTTCTCTGGTACACCATAATACACCCATAACATTAGTATCTATAACTTGTCGTATTTTTTCTGTATTATCTGGCGCTACTAATTGAGTTTCTCTGGTAATACCAGCATTATTTAATAATATATCTGCACCTCCTAATTCTTTTTCGGTCCACTCAAATGCTTTTATAACTTCATTTTCTTTTGATACATCACATTTTCTGGGTATGAATAAAGATCTTTGATCACTGGGTAAACTTGATTGCAATTCTTTAAGTTTGTTTTCTCGTCTGGCTAAACCCACTACCCGTAAACCAGCTCCAACTAAAACTCGGGCACAAGCAGCTCCTATACCACCACTAGCACCGGTAACTACAGCTAATTTATTATGCCAACGTTCCATAGTTAGAGACTACTGAATATAGAATGTTACTTTAATTTTATACCAAACAACTACCTGCCTTTGCATAAATAATGCATTATTGATTTTTTTTGGCATTTATACGGGTTCTTAATATTTGACATATTTTATGCACAAAATAAGTAGCAACTAACGATGGAAAGAAATTTAATATTTCTAATATAGTTAAATATCTCCACTAATTGAAGTTGATACATATAAACATAATTTTAAGTTTTACATATTACACAAAGAAGACAAATTATTTGGTTTACCCATTTTCCACCGCTCACTGATTCCTTGAGAATCGTATTATTGTACCAGATCCAAATGGATCTCAAAATTGGGGACAAACTTGAGTTCTAAATAAATCTGACCAAATCTAAAACGTCATTCGGCAACTATTCAATATTCGAAAAAATTTTGGCCGAATTATCGTCAATACTTTAGAGCATTTTTCGAAAATGCGAAGACTAGTTGGTGCATGAAACCCAGTCGTATTCCTCAATGAGATCGTATAAAGAGATTGTTATTTATATTAACAAAATCCACCTTTAACATATCCTTTTTATCATCACAGTGATACATGTGTCAGTCTTTTAGTTTTAATGGTATTAAAAACTTTTAAAGTTTTTTATTTATCAAAAAAGATTTTATTTTACTATTTCTTCAAAAAAATTATACAACTAAAATTTTATTTTTGTAAAATACCAAAAGTAATTTTATTTAACGCAATTTTTGTATGTTGCTACTCAGAATGTGTATTAGAAATAGATGTACTGCATACGGTTAAAGTGTTTTTTCTATTTTTTTTACTTTTAACTTTTGCTTTAAATACATTACATTTCGTTTTTTTTGTCTTCTCTGCTCTTATTCCAAGATCTTGATTGAAATTAAGTATTATTGTGAGTTTATTAATGTAACAAAAACAACCCTAAAATTTAAAAAAAAAATCCTATACTTTAGATTATTTTTTAACGTAGAGGTAATGAGTGTTTTGTAAGAAGTTACCTCGATGTACATGTAATAGAGAAGTAAGAGGTTACTAACTACCTTTATTTTTTATAAAACTCATTAGCAGGTAATAGAAGGTTTTGCTGGAAGGGTATATTAAGTTTGTGCTGTTGTGGTAACTACCAAAAATAATCTTATTTTATAATATATGTACAGATCGAATCAAAATCAATATTTATTGTTGATGATTTACGTAAGGCTTGAAATCAAGCTGCAGGTCTCAAATGTGAAGATAATTGTATAAAATTTGGTACATGAGCTTCTGGTCCGGCTAATTGAAATTTATTGAATTGCTTTTTCTCCATATTTTCTGTCCCGACTTTTATATTAGGATCAGGTTTCTTCCTGGAGATTGGTTCAAATTATATCAGTTGTAGCATATCATATGTCGGCAAGCCCGACTAATTTTCTTGTAAAAAGTATATATTGGAAAAAATTAGCTAAAATTGGATTAGTTAAACAACTAGTTCTCGTTATAATTTGGCGTTGGTAACCATGATTTTTATTGTTCTAGGAAACCGTTTAAGGAACAGGTACTAGTTCTTTTTAACGGTTTTAGAACTTATTCTTGTATCCGTGATTTTTGTACGACATTGTCCCATTGTTTTAACAATTGAAGAAGTAAATCAGTTTTAAAACTAATATTTTTAGTTAAACTTCAGTTTTAAAAATTATTCAAAACTTGTTGCAAAAATATATTTTATACAAAAAAAAAAAATATTTGCTAAAATATATATATTTATTTAAAGTTAATACATATTCTTATACATTGATTTGTGAGTTAATAGTTTTTACTGGGAAATCCTGGACAAAGCCGTCTTCAGCCCGAAAATAGGAAAAAAAACACATTTTAAGGAGTTACTCATTTAAATTAAGTTACCATTCGTTAACAGTAATTTTCACGAACAATTCTTGTGATGTTTTATATTTCTTTAGGAGAAATTTTTCGAAAAATTTTTATTCAGAATTAGTAATTTTTTTTAAATATTTCTTATCAGGATTTCACTTCTTTTACAAATCAATACATGACAATTCTAGAAATTAAAATTGTATAACTTTCTGAATTCTAAACTATTACATGTTTTTACTGCATTTTTATATAATCTTCTTTATGGAAAGAGTTTTATTAATATCAAGGGAATTAAGGCCGAAATATTTATTATATTATATTTACATTTACATTTAGAAAAGCATTAGTTAGCGAAGACAGAGTTAGACACACTCTGAAAATCCTTAAGCCCGGCCGAAAGCCGGCTACACACAAAAACTTTTATCAGCGAAGCGGGTATTTTTGTTGTTGGTTGAAAAAGGTATTCAAATTGGTTAACTATATCCAGAAGAGTAATTTAAAAGGAATTCAATGAACTTGTCCTATTTACTGTTAATTTTAAATCAGTCATTGATTTCGTAATTTCACACACTTTATTCTGAAATATTTCAACTTAGTTTTTTTCCTTCTGTAATTTTTAGTTTAGGTTTTTAAGGACAATTTTATGTTGTGAACAGTAGTAAACCGTTTAAGGCTTCTTCAGAAATTCATTTCATTCCACATTCAAAAACCAAAGTGGAATTGATCTTAAACTAGAAAATCATTTTATAAGTGATATTTATGGATTCCATAAAGTGTTTTCAACTATTTCACCTAAAAAATGTACATTAAAATTGCTTTTTTGTATGTAAATTCAATATTTCTTTGATTGATTAAAAAACATAATTTTTTTATGAAAAGTTAAAAAATTTAATTCTTCAATTTATTCATGATCGTAAGCCAAATAGTTCAAAGTGATCACATAGAATTCTTCACAGTAATATACATATTTGTTTTAACTAGAAATAGGAACTTTTATCAAAAACTAGCAGTTGGAGCACAAAGTTTCTACAAGAAATGGTTTTATTTAACATTTTAGAGTTAACAAAAAAGAAAAATATCTGAAGAAGCATAAGGTTTATTTACTAATCGGTTAAAATTTGCAAAAAAAAAAAAAAAAAAAAATTTTTTTTGAAGAAGCAATTTTCGGTTCCAATTTCACATTCGAATGAAATTGAGTTCTGTGACATGCCTGTATATTTTGATAACAGATGTCACAATCGTAAGTGAAAAATATTCCGTCCGAATATAACACTCGTATGTCTGCTAACTTGTTTTAAAATAACCAGAACCCATCTTAAATGTTAACTTTGAGTTAGGGTTTGTCTTTTATATGATTTGTTTTAATTCAGTAAAATAATTACATTAATCTAAATTTTTTGAAATCACAATTTTTTATTTAATTTCTTTGTTTTTAATATTTTTACACGACAAACATTTTTTTCTTTTAATTAATATATATTATTCTCACAAATACATATTACAGACTAAGCAGTTATTATTAAATATTTTTTTATTATTTATTTTGTTATTGTTTTACTTATTTAATATTTCACAAAATAAACAGTTTCATCTAGTATTATATAGAATAGCTTTTTCCTTGACGTGCGTCTGTATGAAAATTGATTTTTTAAAGTTGTAATAAAAATGTTATGATACTATTTTGTTTACTGATGTGAATTTTTATTCATATATTTCATAGCTATTGTGAATTTATGAATAAATATTGCAAGAAAAACTAAACCAATTTTAAAGTAAAAAAAAAACATTTTCAAATATTTGTAATAGATTTATAAAAGGATTTTTTTTTTTATAAAGGAATTACACATTTTTGATAACGTATTTAAAATAAGACAACGTAATTTTTTATTTAAATATATTATTATTTTGTGAAATGTTTTTACATGCCTGCTTTAATACTATTTTTTATTTATTTATTTCGTAAAAACTACCTAAAGGCAGGTTTAGAAATTTCGAATTTGATTTTTTGTTTGTATTGTATTCTTTTTCAAAAACGAAGCCTAGTTTTAATAAGCATTTATTAATATGATGTGCTTTTTTTATATGGGCAGCAGATTAAGTTCTAAGAAAAAAAAAAAACTTAAATGAAATGCAGATAAATCGAATTTTTTTTTTTTGTAAAATTAATATTTCAAAATTGTCTAAAAATTTGATTTATTGTTTTTATAACGGTAGGTTGGGGTTTAAATTGAGATTTTAATGTTTTTTTGTTTGTATATATCTCGAAATGTTTTAATATTTTTTTGTTTTGGTTTCATTTTGTTTAACACTTATTTTTTTTTCTTTTAAACATAATGCAATACTTTTTTTTTGTAGAAGGGGAGTATAGGTTTTTTAGTATAAGAAGTAGTAGTAGTAGTTTTTTTAAAATACAATGGAAATTGTTATCCTTTTTTTAAATATATATTTTATAGTATATTTCTATATAATAACATTTATGATTTGTAATTTTTTTAAATATAAATTATTTATGTTTTTATAATAGTATTATAGTAGTTTTGTAATTTGTAATAGTAGGTTTTGTTGTTGTTGTTTTCAAAAAAGTCTTATTTTATATTAGAAATTTATGCTACTATCTTGGATTTTCCATGACAACCTGTTTAAATGCCCCAGCAGAGACCCGAGATTTAAGCTCATGGTTACCAAAAGAAGTGGTGCCATCTTTACCTATATACAATTGTAAACCAGAAGCTAAAAAATATAAAAAAAGGAAAATATGTTTTTAGAAAAAATTAATTGAAGAATTTTTTACTAAATAAATTAGTACTTACTTTCTGCCGTTTCTTCTAATTGATCTAATTTTGTATCCTTTAAAATTTCATCAATTAAAGAATTCGGATTAACTCGGGTTTCCTCCACACGATCCGATACTCGAGGACCATCATCCAGCGGACCTTTTTTACGTTTTTCGGCGGTATTTTTCATACGATCCAATGAACCTGTTTCACTTATAACTAAAGAGCCAGAACTGGGATTCCTAAGACAAAGTTAGCATAGATTGTAGTTCCATTTTTTATTTAGTTATAAACAAAATAACAGCAATTCATAACACAAAATCCAAAGTTGTTTGTAGTAGTACATTTTCGAAAATCAAGAAATGAAATGTTTGAAAAAAATAAAATAAAAAAGGAAATATAAAATTAGTAAAAGAAATTTATTAAGAAAGTTGTATACAAAAACAGAAAAAGAATATTATCATAACTAAGATTTACGAAAAACTAAACAAAAAAAAATCGTTTAAAGCTTTTGATAAAAGTAAAACATAAAATTTGTATGTAATATGTATGAAGTGCTTAAATGAAGGGTGAAAAGTTGTGATAATAAGTGTGATGAAAGTTCTTTTTTAAACATTAAATTTGAAGGCAGTATGAAAGTTCAACATATATTAGGACAAACTATTAGTATGATTAGTATTTTGAAGTGAATTAACAAGCAATTGATACATTGAAAATTTTGTATTTCACAATATCTAGGCAATTCAAAACATATTTACAAGCTTTAAATCATAAAAGAAGAAACTATACATGGTTTCTGCATGTCGCATTTGAATTAAAAATCCACAAGAATTCTACTGGGAAATGTTACCCAATTTGAACCAGCGATTAAGAATTTTTATTTCTTTTTAAAAATCACTCTTTTTGGATCGGCCCTGACTAAATATTCTAGTTTAAGAAGCTGTTCATTTTCGATTTTCAGCACATACCCCACTTATTTATATTTTTTTAATTGCTATGAATCTCATATTAAGAGAGTTATATTTTATTAAAAAATGGACTTAAATGTCCCTAAATATTAGGAAGTCTATCATTTAGATTATTCAGGGATTTTTTTTAAGTCGTTTTAGCCACTTAACAAATTAAATTCTAATAAATAATCTATGGATAACTCATAGATTCTAGAAATTATTTTCTTTAGAAATATCTTCAAAATATTATGATTTAATTTTTGTGTAGGGACAAGAGTTAAAAGCCGCTGATTTGGGTGCCCCTCATAAGTAGATGAAAGCGTTTTTCGAATTAGCATATCAGAAGAAATCTTTATAGCATTACGAGTGTAAGGAACAAATCGGATAATTGCGAAACATTTTGCGCATTATGCAGCCTAGTCCGTCTTGTAGAAGGGAAATTCGAATTACACATTGAAAATAATAAATAGTAAACGAGACAAGTCAAAAGAAACAACGAAGCTATAATATTGGCCCTATGTGTACAAATTTTAAAAATTCTAATAGAAAACTGACTGCATAGTGGGGAATTAGCTGCAGATCGATTGTGGGAATTAGCTGCAGATCGATTCTTTGTAGCAGATTTTAAAAAATCGTTAATTTTCTGTTTTTAATAAATCGGCATTCAGATTTATTTCAATTTTTTTTTTGATATTTGTGCTTTAAAAAAGACAGTGGACACAAACAAAATGTATCTCAAGTTAACTGTTATCTTATTCTCTATTGATTATCGTTGTCAAATCCACGGTCACTGAGGCATTAAAAAAACCCAAGAAAATGTTTAATTTATATTTATAAACGAGCGATTTTTCTGGAAGAATCGTACTTTTATCTTTTTCTTCATAACTGCCCTTTACAAAATATTCCAAAGTAATGTAAATCTTCTATAAAGACATGCGACAAATTGAATTTTCTATTAATAAACTCTTCAAAAGAAAACTGGAAACAACATGCTTTTCAGAATAAAAAGGCAAATAAATAAAACCCATGAACATAAAAAGGAAAATCTACAACAATACTTTATTGTAAATTAAAGAAACTACAAAAAATGAAAAAAAAATCCTACAAAGAAAAAATTTAAAAATGGAAAATGGAACGTAAACGCACATAGTAATACTGGGACGTCGTATAAGATGATGAGCAGCAGCTGAAGAAGAAAGCGGTGAAAGCGTAGCTGAGTTACCAATACCTCCACAAAAGCCTATAGCTGACGCCCCACCACTGCACAAATCGGCAGCTAATAATGAGGCTGCCGAAGGATTAGAACGTATACTACAGGCATCTGTAGGACTGGCTGCTAACGAATTTAAAGCTGCATCTCCCAAACGGGGGCTATTTCCGCCACTACTGCTGTTAAGGATGAGAATACCACCAGTGCTACTACCACCTGCTGTAGCAGCAGCAGTAGTAGTATTAACACCAATTGAACACCCACAACCACTGGCAGATAAACCTACTAACGATTGTTGGTGTTGCAGATGATGATGCTGCTGCTGTTGCTGCTGTGTTTGAAACTGTTGTAGGGATTGTTGGTGCTGTAGTATATGATGACTGCTGGTAAATGATGAGGAAGAGGATGATGGTGGTGGTTGCTGCTGTTGTTGTTGTGGCAAACCATCCACTGTATCCACTGAAGTACATTGAAATGTTATAAGATTATTACTACCACTGCTACTGCTATTATGGCTACCATTCGATGATGATGATGAGGAATGAGTAGATTTTATACTACTCAATGTGCCATAAGGTGAATTGGAAGAATTCATCATCAGCACATTATTGGTGGCTGATGCTGACGAGGGTGCATTTAAAGCAATTGAAGATATTTGACGATTACTGCCATCTAATAAACGTCTTGGGACACCACTAAAATTGCGGCTGCTGTTGAAGCGTTTATTTATGAATTATCAGCGTTTGTGATTTTGAATTATTTGATTAATTAAGAAAAATCCATTTGGAAGCATAAAGAAAAGCAAAATATTGTTTAACGAAAATCGAGTAGGTGAAAAAGTATGCAAACAGAAGAATATCACAGTTTATTTTTAAAAATGGTAAAACAATTAAATTTCGTAACAACAAAATACAATTTTTAAAAAATAATGATTAACAAAAGCTTAAAAAAAACTAAAACACAACTAAATTTTAAACGAAGCTTGTTTAATAATTGAAAAATTTGTTTAACACTTTTAATGGAAATTTTATAATAATTTTGGTGATATTGTCATGTGTGAGTGTTACTACGTGTAATATTACTTTTTCAGATAGGACACAATTTAAAAAATCTAATTACAATAATTCGTAAATAACTCAGCTACATTTTGGGAAGTTTTCAAGAATCGGTTTTATAACATGTCATACTAAATATTAGCAAAAAAAAAAAAAAAAAAAAAACACCTAAACATTTATATTTTAATACCAATTTTGGAGTCTTTTTCATGAAAAATCATTTATAGACTCATCCAGAGATTTCGAAAAATATAGAGACTAAAAATCGTCCAGTATCTGAGAAAAATATACACTCAAAAAGTTCGTCGGAAGAATTTATTGAAAACTAGCAAAAAAAAGTTTAAATCGGGCATGCCGACTATTAGAAACTCATACATTTTTCAATACCGAATTCCTAGAAAATAATCGGGAATTCTTGTTAATTTTTTATGTTTATTATGAAAATTCGTTCTTAGAACGTGGAGACTCAAAATTGTATACTCTGTATATTTCTTTAGAGGTAAAAACATTCACAATTTGCTTCAATAGGTCTCAAAACCTGTCTTTTAAATACAAAACGAACTTATAACATTGTTTTTTATGCTAAAATTTAGTAAGAATATATGATAATATTTGCATTCTCCTTGTTTATTAGCATTTCTGAATGAGTCTAAAAACATTGTAAAAATTTACTTATTAACTGGAGATTTATAAGATTTTCATATAATTCCGTTTTCATTTTCAAAGGAAAATTTTGTTTATTAGAAACTTAACTTATTTTATTCTTGAGCGGAAATTAACGGGCTCGCGGAAAATCTAAAAAAGAATTCAGCTTTTTCGGGAAATCAGAAAGTCCTGGAAAGGAAATATCAAAGATACCCTAAATTTTTGTATGAACAGGGTGGAAAGTAAAGATAAATAAAAATGGGTTAATATTTTGATTAGGTCCAAATATGTTCCAATTTAGGGTTTTATATAACATTCACAACTTAAATTTCCACCACATATCTACGATTTTGTGTCTAAATACAATTTAAGCCTAATTCAGTAAGCACCCTTCTATGGGAAGTAGGTCAATACGAAGCGATCCTAATCAAGTTCAATAGAAACTCATGTACTAAATTTCATCCAAATATCTTTATTTTTGCGATCTGTAATGTTATTTCAAGGCCTACCTACATTGACACGGATTAACGTACTAGTATAGTTAAATCGACCCAGAAAGTGATTCTGAATCATTTGGTATGCTATAACGTGGATCTTAGTCTGAAATTTGTGGTAGTTACACGTAGTGGTGTGTTCTATAATGACAGTTAAAACAAAGATATATGCAGTTTAAGAGGCGACTGTTTATCTTCAAAATTTACAATTTTATTTGCAAACTTAAAATATATCAATTATAACATATATCAATCATAAATGTTGGGGAAAAATTTACTATTTTTAGCTAGGCCGATACAGGTATTTCAAACCTGCAATCAGCCAAGCTATAAAAAAATAACTCTTAACTGCAAAAATACTGTTCACTGTAACAACTATTACTTTTCGTTGTTGTTGCTGAGATTTAGTGTGTTGTTCAGACAATAACAACTTAAGTCTTGATCCGCTAATTTCTATGAAAAACAAAAAACTCCAAAAATAAAAATTGACAAATGTGTTCAGACATAACAACGTATCAATGCGTTGTTTTCTACGAAAAAAATTTTGTCGGCACTCCATACGGCAGGCAAACGCAAGTGAACTATAAAAATTCAGCAATTTAGGATCAATAACTCAATATTGTGAAAAATGGACCGCACATGTTGTTTACTAAATTATCTGTAATAATAGTTGCTTTTTATTTTTCCATAGAAAAACAATTAATTACAGGTAAAAACAACAACTACGACCACAACACAAACAACTGTGATGTAGTAACTGACGAACTTTTCATAGTGCAGTGTTACTAGAATTCAATAGTCTAAAGTGAAAACTATCTAATTACATATTTCATCACTAATTTAAACAATTATTTCAATTTGTCTCATATGGTTTAAACCATCTAGGTCACAATAACAAACGACAATGACAAAAATTGCAATTCTTTATAAATCAAGTGCAAAAAGGACATAAATCACAATATGCGAGTAAGGTCATTTAGAAAGAAATTAAAAATAACAGATACAAACAAGCAACTTGTTACTACAACCGCATAGATGGGATAGTAAAGTTCAAAAAATAAATTTTATTTATTTCACACAACAGTGACACTAATTCTATGTTCTCAAAAAAGAAAAGCGGAAAGTGCTTGTGACAGACATATGATAAAAGACAATTGAAGCAGAACGTTGAAAAAGTTACTTGTATAAAATACTGCAGCTTCAAATAATTACAAAACTTTATCTAGATTAAAAATAAAAAAATATTGATTTACGGAACGAAACCAAAGATTTTGGTAAAGAAAATGGACAATATCCTTTGTAATATTTTTTAACAATACAATGAGAATTTTTCCAACTTATATTTATGTGACATTGTTTTAAAAGAATCAAGTTTTTTTTTTGTATTTAAAAATGTACCTTACATGTAATAAATTTTAAAAGTAGACCTACACCAAAACATTACTACCACAATTTTGCAGCATTCAACAACTACTTGGTGTGATCCAATTTTGAATATGTCTAAAGGCCATAAATGTTATAAATGAGGTCATATAGAAAAATCCTTTCAGAATCCTAAATATTTCCAGATTATAGTTCAGAAAAATTTCAATAAGTAAACACTACTGTGTATTATATTGCAGCATTTATTGTTTTCACGCATTTTCAAAATATGACACATGTTACAAATCATTGATATTGAAATTTACAAATGAATACAGCAAATATGAAATTGTCGTAAAAAATAATCAATTCTTTTGTAATCATAATATTTAAATTATACACATAAAGGACACTGTTAGATAATTTTTAACCTTAAACCATACATCTTTAAACCAAAAAACCAAATTTAAACAAATAAGATAAATAAACCATAAACTCAATAACTTAAGAATAAATAACAATCAAATATTAAACAAAACTGAATATTAAAAATCTCAAAAATATTTCTTTTGTAAAGTCTTTTGCAAAAATTATGATTTTTAATTAAATTTATTAGTAAATTAATAAAGAAAAAACTAATGTAATGTTAAATGAAATAAACAAATTTTTAATTGATGAATTCTTTTTAAAAATTTTCAAAACATTCAACTCTTTTTATGTTCAACAAAATTTTCTATGATTGTGGCGATTTTTGAATAAGTTAAGTTAGATAACTAACAATCTTAAACTTAAAATATATACACCCAACAAGTTTAATACTTTTGGAAAGGGATGACTTTTCTACTGGGGTTTTTACTTCACGTAAAAGTCTGTATATTAAACTATTCGTCCAATTTTGAGGTTAATAAAATTTGTTGAAATTAACACGTTTTCAATTAAAAATTAGTAAATCGCTAAAAATATTAATAGATCTTTAACAATTTTAGCAGAAAAGTTTTGTAGATTTACTAATGCTTAATTTTACAAACTCGTTACAGACAGTATAGTATTTTTAGTGTAGTACACTGAAAACAGTTTGTCAATTACTACATAACATTTTTTTGTGTAGCTATCAGTAGTCGTTGTTTTTAACTACATTTCGGTTGTTTTTGTTTGGAAAACAACTGTTATCGTTGTTATTTTAAAAAAATTACAACTAATGAAGTACAATATATCATAACAGTTCTACTACCTTTTATAATAAACTTGTGACATTTTTTAATAATTTTTTTAGATAAGTTATGATTTTTAAATTTCCAAAATTTTTTTTTTTTTTTAATTGTCAAGTTATTTATAAAAGCGTTTTTTGTGTCTTCAAAAGTAGTATTATATTTATTATTTTTTTTACAAGTAAATACCTTTGGCGCTTTTGGAACTGCATATACGTTTAACTGTCGTTTTCAGTAGATGCTATTGACAAAGTTATTTGAGTGTAGTTAAAATGTTTGTTCATTAGCTATCCCTTAGTTTTTGA
The DNA here is from genome assembly GCA_949748255.1 of Eustalomyia histrio. Classification (NCBI taxonomy): domain Eukaryota; kingdom Metazoa; phylum Arthropoda; class Insecta; order Diptera; family Anthomyiidae; genus Eustalomyia; species Eustalomyia histrio. Next base: position 149,478,532 of record OX456526.1, read on the forward strand.
GATATAGGGAATTGTCCAAAAAGGAGCAATACTGATAGCTGATAGCGAAGACTTGAAAAATAGTATTTAAAAACGATTTGCTGTATTTTCGCTTATATCTATTAACGTTAAAACAAATCTACGTTTACGGATTAAAGTAGGTAAAATTTAACAGTTTATGTTTGCATGTTAATAAAATAAAATGTATACATACATTTTTTGGAACAAACAATATTGGGGCAAAAATGTTTACAATATATACGACATTACATCAATTCGCCCATAAGGTTATATTCTTTGAAAAAATTAACTAACATTTTATTTAAAAGTTTCAAATAAATTTCCCTAAAAATAAAAAATTTACTGATTTTTTCTTCTATTTTAAACAAACGTAAATTTGAAACCAAATTGTCAAATCGTCGTTTCAAAAATAAAAATATATGTATGAATTAAATAACTAAATAAAAATATATATTATATGAAATCAAAATTGAAAAACTGCCATTGAGCACGATTTAACAGGTTTAATTGGTGCCTGAAGAAGAATTAAAGTCTACATACACCCTACTATTTTTTTGGGAATTGGTAACGATATTAAAAAAATTGTATGCCAATATTAAAAAAATTCAGATGACAAAAGTATACATACAGTAAAAAAAAAAACAAAATAATTAAAAATATCATTAGAAAATTTGCAATTTTTTAGTTGGTCAATCCTAGGCATTGATTACAGCTTTTAAGCATCGAGGCGTTGAATAAAGCAAATAGTCTGTAATTTCCGGGGTTATTTGTGCTCTAGCTCTGTTCAAAGAAGTTTTCTGGATTTCACGGCTGCTAATTTCCTATTTGCCGACTTTTTCAAAATATCCCTGATGTTCTCCATAGAGCTTAAGTCAGGTGATTGTGGTGGGGATTTAAGTTGTTTGGGAGCATAATATAAAAGCCAATCCCGAACAATGTTCACAGTGTGTATGGAATCATTGTCTTGCTGGAAAATACAGAGATTGCGGTTAACAGTGCCTTCATTTAAAACCAAATTACCACATCCAAATAATGTCATCGTGGCTCCCCAAATCATAACACTACCACCTCCATGTTTGAACGTGGTTATACTATTCTTTCGATCTAAGGCTATGTTGAGGTTTCTCAAACTCTGGAAAGGCCATCGCTTTGAAAAACCTATTTCAAAACGTTTTCAGAAATCCGTATCGTTGTAAATTCAAGTCGGGTTTTACGTACAACTGTGATTTTAAAGCCATTCTTATGCAAATCACTTTGTTGTATAAGTTTTGGGAGTCCGTTCTTATTGGATTTTTTTTTTCATTGTGTTCCACCAGTTTTATGGCACTAATTTTCATCATCCCAAAGTGACCACTGTTTTGGTCGACCACATTGAAGCTGATTTTCAGTATTTACTTTTTTATTAATGGTTTTAAATGTAGATCGATTTAATTTTACCATTTTTAACAATTTCTTCATAACATTTTTAATAATTTCGGAGATCTTGGTAATTTTCTATTTAAAAGGTCAATAAATGATGTAAACATAATATGTAAATATGTACAATGTTAGAAATTTAAATACTTGCAATGATACGCAAAATATAATATCAGCAAAAAGTAAAAAAAAAATAGTTTTAGACTTTAGTCCTACTTATAATTATCTCTAGGCTTATAATTTCTATGTTGTTTTTTTATAAATAATCTTATTTAATAGTGTCTTAGTTATTGACAAAGATTTTTCATTGTCGATAAGTAAATCGGGTTTATGTAGACTTTAGTCTTTAACCATATATTATAACATTTGCAGTCAAATTTAAAAAAATTTAATTTCTTATTATTCAATTACTGTGAATTTCAATTATAATAAAATAGCTGTATTTTTTTTTTTAATTTCTAAATTTGTTGGCCACCAAAAAATTATTTTACTTAAATTATAGGATTAATAGTGTCAGAGAAAATATAGGGACAGGGAGCGATAATGTATACCGTACCTTAAGTTAATAATGAATTTGTGAAATATGTGACTTTTTTAAAAAAAGAAATTGAGTTCTTTAAAATATGATTTCTAAAACTAGTAATCTTAAATGATAATCTATCAGTTTATTTCTCTTAGGAGATAATCATACTCTCTTTTAGTCAGAGAGTAATAAAACATTAAAAACAAGTTCAAAGAATAATATAAACTACTTTTCTGTTAATCTACTAGGTGAAACTTTCTCATTTGTCTTTGGGATGCTAAAACTCTTGTTAGAGATCGAAAAAACACCTTAACCAGAGAACAAAGGAGAATAAAAAGAGTGTAAGGTGTTAGAGGGGATATATAATAAAACATAGAGAATAAAAATAGAGTGCTGTTGTAAAGTAATGAGCATAAAAAAGCATTAACTAGGACTTTATTACAAAAAAAAATTGATTCTTTGGTTATTATATTGTTGATGATATAATTTGATTTTTTGCTTGATAAATATTAGATTTTGTACTCTACGAACCTCATTATTTCATAGGCAGCATTATTGGAATGTGGTCTTATATGCGATGCTGTTACAGTAGTATCCTCCGTTGTATACTGTATAAGACCCAATGACTGACGTAACGGTGTAGAACTTTTCATTTGACTTCGGCGATAGGCCCTTTCGAAGGGTGTCCGTGACATAAATGAGACATCATTAGTCATGCCAAGTTTACCAAAACGATCTTGTGAATATAGTTCACTTAAAGAATTATGAGAATGATGATTTGCAGGACTATCGACACAATCATATTTTAATAGTCTAGCAGCGGCATATAAAGGTGGTACAGCCTTTTCGACTGATTGTGTTACCATAGGAAATGGAGGTTTCCTACCCGAGGTGGGTGTTAAGAAAGGATCTGTTGCTATACGTTCGGTTACCACATCGGGTATGGTACCCATAGATCTCATTTTTTGTATAGGATAATGTATATTAGGGCTTTGAGGTAAAGGACTATCGTCGTTACCAATAAACTTGGCATTGCCGACTTTAGTATGCTTTATAAAGAGTTTTCCAGAATTTGAGGAGGATGTAGAGTTTTTGCGTTGTTGCAAATTAAAACGATGTTTCTCTTCTAAATTTTGTTCTCTTATTTGTTGAAATTCAGCTCTCATTTGTTCTTCAGAATAATCATCAAAGCAAAGATTATTTAAAGATTTCATTTTAGGCATTTGTATTCGTTCCCTTTCCGCCAGCCATTTTAAACGTCTCGGTGAGTTGCGATCCAATGCTTGCGAGGCTTTATGAAATTCCATTTCCAATATGGACAGATTTTCCATCGATTTTATTTTTGCTACCCGCGGTGTATGGAAATTTTCATCTAAACCAGAATCATCTGCCGTTTCACTTTCACTATCTCTTTCACCACTTTCAAAGACATCAGACTCTCGCGAACATGATATACTATTACTATTAACACTTCTATAGGTAGGAGAGGGTGTATTTAGATATTTCATGTTATACAGAGAATTTGATGATAAAGGAGCTGGTGAAGGCATTTCATTTAAGGGTGTCCGAAAATCTTCTAAACCATTATCTTCACGTACTGAAGAATTTGGTGTTTGAAACAATAATTCATCATTTTCATCGATATTTATCACATTTGTTGAAACACCACTAACCGGTTCTGCGTTTTGTAGTATCAACGTTTTTTTACCATTTGTTGATGGTGGATTATGGTGTACTAAAGCGGGTATATGCAATTTCATTGCATTTATAGCTCTTTGATTAATTCTATTCAGAAGAGAAACGGATTTGCTGAATCTAATTTTATTTGTTTGTGTTATAAAAAGATTTTTTTTTGAATTTATATGTTGTGAGGATATGTTTTAAACCGTTCACCGTTTTGAAGGGGGGATATATTTTTTAATGTGTGGGGGTTTTTTTAAATAATTTTTGTTTAGAGTATTCAGTAACACAAATTATAGATAAAAACAAAAAATGTAAAAAAATAAAAGAAAACAAATTAAAAATTAGCATAAAATTTTAAATAATACAATATAAAATTTAATATTTTTTTAAATGGGTTAATTTTCAACTACCAAATACAAAAAAGATACCACCTTAACCAAAATTAAAAAAAAACTGGTAAATTACAATCTTAAGTCAAATTTACACTACAACCAAAAGCTAGTAGTTTTAAGAACTTTTAGTTTTGTATTCAAAATTTGCATGGAATTTAACAAAAAACTACTAAAAAAACTACTAGTTTTTGGTTAAGTGCAAATGTAGCATTAACATGACACCTTCTTTTTTTCAAGCATCTTTATATTTGTTATTTTAAAACAAACATTTTTAGTTTTCAAAAATTTATATTTAGAATATGGCAATTTTTCTACAAAAAAAAACTCAAATTTCTGACACATTTTTATAAAAAAGTTAAATATATCCTAAAATATACTATGGGAATAGTTGCTGGAAATTTTGACTATACTCTGTTATATTTCAGAATTCAAAGAAAATGTTTTTCAGAATCTTTGAAAAATACAATAAGAAATTTATTTGAAATCTAAGTCTGCAAAGGTTTCTGCACAAAAATGTGATTATAATCTGAAACTTGTCTTTAGATGAATGTGCTATAAACCAAAATCTGTTCTAAAAAAATACGTAGTAGTTTTAAATTAGGTCACTCGCTGTCCTTAAAAATGTTTTAATAAATAATTTTGTTTTCAATTTACAATGAATCATTTTTAAACAAAATGTATGCGGATCAATAATAATATTTCTTTGATAAATTGTCAAAATAATGATGAAAACATGACGTCATCAACAACCTTTCATTACTTAGTAGTTAAGGCGCCAATATAAAAAATAGAAACTTTTATTGTAAAACGCATGTTTTTGTTTTTTTTTTGATTACAATAGCGCAGCAGAGTAAACAAAATTTTGTATAAACAATTTAAATATTGTAAAAAATTTACATTAAAGAAATAAAAAAATAAATAATTGGAAAACAAATAGATGTATATTTTATATTTCTTGACTTCAAGCCAAAAAAAAAACAAATATTAAAAGTGCATCGTTACAAAGAAGGAAATAAAGAACAAAAAATAATAACACAAAATAATATAAAGGCGTCTTGAATGCGGACGCATTTTAACAGAAAAATGATGGCGGCGACCTTAAACTTTGCCATGAATATTTGTTTAAGATTATTATTCAATATTAACGACGATAGAAAAAAACGGAGGATCAAATAATACATAGAAAAGAAAAGGTTTAATTTAAAAAATTTTTGAGAAACTAACGAAAACAATAAAAATGTTCTAACTAAATTTAAAATTTACAAGATTATAAAAAACAAACAAACTTAATACAAAAGCATTTCACACAATTTATTAGGGAAGTATCTATGTACAAAAAAAAACTTTTCCTAATATTTTTAAAAATTTCTAAAATTATTTAAAAAAAAAAAAAAACTATTAAAAACAGTTTATTTTCTTTTAAACCTACTGAAAAAACAATTGTTTTTGTTTAATCGAAAAAGTTTTTAGAAAAGTTAAAGAAATTTTTAAGAGAACAAATTTTAAATGTTAAATAGAGTGTATGGGGTATATGAATTATAAATATTTTGTAATTACAACATTTGCAATTGAAATTATAAGATTTAGGCAATTTTAATAAGAATTACAAAATCAATAAAAATTTTAAATTTGTAACAGAGAAGATTTCAAAACAAAGATATTTTTCTATTTGAAATTGAGGATAATTTAAATAACAAATTTCAGTTTATATTACCAAAAATCTCAATTTAATTTGAAATATTTACAAAAATTAATCAAAAAACATAAAACTAACTTATTTGAAATAAAACATCTATAGGAAACTTAACTTTTAAGAATTCAAGTTTTCGAAATTAAATCCCCAATTTAACTGCAAACATTTTTCATTTCTAGATCATCAGAATTTATATTTATTTCAATTTTAATTCTAAAATTCTGAATTTAATTTAAAAAAGTTATAAAATAATTTCAGTTGTCAAATATTGTAATTTGTTCTGTAAGTAGTATTTATAAAATTGTTTAGTAACATTTGTATTAGTGTATTATTGTTTTTTTTTTTGTATTTATAGGTGTTTGATGATTTTTCGAATTGATTTTAAATTTAATAGAAAAGGTAAAGTTGTTTTTAAATATTTTAAAAACATCAATTTTAAAATTTCGTATTAGGTTTTTATCTCTTTGTATTCAAAAGCAAAATAATTCGTAAAAATAATAATAATTCGTTTATACTAAAAAATACTAAAACTATATCAAAAAAGAAAAAGAGACGATAATATCGCATCTAATTTGGAAATTATTATGACTTACCTTGCATGCCCTGAATCACCTTCAGAACTTTGACGAGAATGTTGACTGTGCGAAAAACTACTATAACCGGAACCTTTTGACATCTGAAAATGATAACAGAGAAGATTAGAATAGGGTTTTAAAATTTTAGAGATTATGACCAATGTTTCCCCATTTTTCTTTTAAATTTATCAAATTGTTTAAAAAGCTCATTTTGAATATTGTTTTCTTGTGAAAAGTAATAAATCTCTTAGCTGTTTCTATAGAAAAGTATACAGATTTAGATATAGAGTTTATTTTTTAGAAATCTTGCCAAACACAATTGGAATTTTTGTACAGAAAATTCGATTCATAGCAATTTTTAGTCAGAATCGACGTTTAAAGTTTAAAGAAGAAAGAAAAGTTTGTCAGAATATGAGCAACGTTTTTCTATAGAAATGTTGTAGGTAAGCTAGCTAGCGAACCAGCCAGCTAGCCCACCAGCTACCTCGCCAGCCAGCTAGCTCTCCAGCCAGTCATCTAACTCACTAGCCAGCCAGCTAGCTCTCCAGCCAGCCATCTAGCTCTCCAGCCAGCCATCTAGCTCTCCAGCCAGCCAGCTAACTCACCAGCCAGCCAGACTGCCTGCTAGAAAGCCATCCAGCTAGCTCGCCAGCCAGCCAGCTAGATCGCCAGCCAGCAAGCTAACTCGCTAGCCAGCTAGTTAGCTCTCCAGCCAGCCAGCTAGCTCGCCAAGAACGAGGGAATTGCAGAAACTTCGTATCATATCGGCGTACCGTAAGGTGTCAACATGAGTGGCATTAGTACTTGCATGACTACCACGAATAGCCTTACTGGTACTAGAAAAAGATGAGATCTACAAGGGAATGAAACTTATAAGAGGCGAACAAAATAGCCCAATGGAGCAAAATCTAAAAATAGCGGCAATAAAGGAAAATGCAAGAAACACCCTAATAACAAGCTAGCTGGCTGGCGAACTGGCTAGCTAGCTGGCTGGCGAACTGCCTGGCGAGCTGGCTAGCTGGCTGGTGAGCTGGCTAGCTAGCGAACTGGCGGGCTGGCTAGCGAGCTGGCGTGATAGCTAGCTGGCAGCTAGCAGGCGAGCTGGCTCACTAGATGGCTGGCGAGCTAGCTGGCAGGCTAGCTAGCTGGCTCGCCAGCCAGCTTGCTAGCCACGTCGACAGGCAGCTAGCCAGCCAGCTTGCCATTTCGCCAGCTAGCCAGGCAGCTCGCGAGCTAGCTAGCCAGCTCACCAGCCAGCTAGTTAGCCAGCTCGCCAGCCAGTTCGCCTGCTTGCAATCTAGCTGGTCGGCTTGCCAGCTAGGCTCGCCATCTGGCTGCCAGCTCGCCAGCTAGCACGCCAGCCAGCTAGCTAGACAGCTCGCCAGGTAGCTAGTCAGCTTGCAAGCAAGCTAGCCATCTGGCTGCTAGCACGCCAGCCAGCCAGCAGCTGGCCACCTAGCTAGCTAGCTTGCCAGCTAGCCAGCCAGCTCGCCAGCCAGCTAGCTAGCCAGCTCGCAGGCTAGGTAGCCAGCCAGCTCGCAAGCTAGCTTTCCAGCCAGCTCGCCAGCCAGCTAGCTAGTCTGCCAACTCGCCAGCCAGCTCGCAAGCTAGCTAGCCAGCTAGCTCGCCACCTAGCCAGCTAGCTAGCTTGTTGTCGCGCTGGCAAGCTAGTTAGCTGGCTAGCTAGCAGGCTGGCGAGCTAGTTAGCTGGCTACCTAGCTGGCGAACTGGCTAGCTAGGTGGCGGGCTGGCTAGCGAGCTGGCTAGTAGGCTGGATAGCTAGCTAGCAAACTGACGAGCTAGCTGGCGAGCTGTCTAGCTAGCTGACCGGCTAGCTGGCTACCTAGCTGACTGGCTGGCGAGCTGGCTGACGAGCTGGCTGGCGAGCTGGCTGGCGAGCTGGCTACCTAGCTGTCGAGCTAGCTGCCGAGCTAGCTGCCGAGCTAGCTGGATGGCTAGCTGGCTAGCTAGCTGGCGAACTGGCTGGCGAGCTGGCTGGTGAGCTGGCTAGCTAGCTCGCGAGCTGGCTGGCTGGCGAGCTGGCTAGCTGCCTAGCTAGCTGGCGATCTGGCTTGCGAGCTGGCTAGCTAGATGGCGAGCTAGCTGGCTAGCTAGCTGGCTGGCGAGCTGGCTAGCTAGCTGGCGTGCTGGCTGGCTGGCTAGCTAGCTAGGTGGCAGGTAGCTGGCTGGCCACCTAGCCAGCTTCCTGGCCAGCTCGCCAGCCAGCTAGCTAGCCAGCCAGCCAGCTCGCCAGCCAGCTAGCTAGCCAGCTCGCCAGCCAGCTAGCTGGCCACCTAGCTAGCTAGCTCGCCAGCCAGCCAGCCACCTAGCTAGCTAGCCAGCCCGCCAGCTAGCTAGCCAGCTAGCCATCCAGCTAGCTCGGCAGCTAGCTCGGCAGCTAGCTCGACAGCTAGCTAGCCAGCTCGCCAGCCAGCTCGCCAGCCAGCTCGTCAGCCAGCTCGCCAGCCAGCTCGTCACCCAGCTCGCCAGCCAGCCAGATAGCTAGCTAGCCAGCTCGCCAGACAGCCAGCTCGCTAGCTAGCCAGCTCGCCAGCTAGCTGGCCACCTAGCTAGCTAGCTCGCCAGCCAGCCACCTAGCTAGCTAGCCACCTAGCTAGCTCGCCAGCTAGCCGGCCAGCTAGCTATCCATCCAGCTAGCCAGCCAGCTCACCAGCCAACTCGCGAGCTAGCTAGCCAGCTCACCAGCCAGCTAGCTAGCCAGTCAGCTCGCCAGCTAGCTCGCTAGCTAGGTAGTCAGCTAGCCGGTCAGCTAGCTAGACAGCTCGCCAGCTAGCTAGCCAGCCTACTAGCCAGCCCGCCACCTAGCTAGCCAGTTCGCCAGCTAGCTAGCCAGCTCGCCAGCCTGCTAGCTAGCCAGCTAACTAGCTTGCCAGCGCGACAACAAGCTAGCTAGCTGGCGAGGTGGCGAGCTAGCTTGCGAGCTGACTGGCGAGTTGGCAGACTAGCTAGCTGGCTGGCGAGCTGGCTGGAAAGCTAGCTTGCGAGCTGGCTGGCTGGCGAACTAGCTAGCTGGCGAACTGGCTAGCTAGCTGGCGATCTGTCAAGCTGGCTATCTAGCTTGCTGCCTGGCTAGGTGGCCAGCTAGCTGGCTGGCTTGCTGACGAGCTAACTAGCCAGCTTGCCAGATCGTAAGCTAGCCAGCCAGCTAGCTCGCCACCTAGCCAGCTAGCTAGCCAGCCAGCTAGCTAGCCAGCCAGCTAGCTAGCCAGCCAGCTAGCTAGCCAGCCAGCTAGCTAGCCAGCCAGCTAGCTAGCCAGCCAGCTAGCTAGCCAGCCAGCTAGCTAGCCAGCCAGCTAGCTAGCTAGCCAGCCAGCTAGCTAGCCAGCCAGCTAGCTAGCCAGCCAGCTAGCTAGCCAGCCAGCTAGCTAGCCAGCCAGCTAGCTAGCCAGCCAGCTAGCTAGCCAGCCCTAGCTAGCCAGCCAGCCAGCTAGCTAGCCAGCCAGCTAGCCAGCCAGCTAGCTAGTCGGCTTGCCAGCTAGGCTCGCCATCTGGCTGCCAGCTAGCACGCCAGCCAGCTAGCTAGCCAGCCAGCTAGCTAGACAGCTCGCCAGCTAGCTAGTCAGCTTGCAAGCTAGCTTGCCAGCTAGCCAGCCAGCCAGCTAGCTGCCAGCTCGCCAGCCAGCTCGCAGGCTAGGTAGCCAGCCAGCTCGCAAGCTAGCTTTCCAGCCAGCTCGCCAGCCAGCTAGCTAGTCTGCCAACTCGCCATCCAGCTCGCAAGCTAGCTAGCCAGCTCGCCAGCCAGCTAGCTCGCCACCTAGCCAGCTTGTTGTCGCGCTGGCAAGCTAGTTAGCTGGCTAGCTAGCAGGCTGGCGAGCTAGTTAGCTGGCTACCTAGCTGGCGAACTGGCTAGCTAGGTGGCGGGCTGGCTAGCGAGCTGGCTAGTAGGCTGGATAGCTAGCTGGCAAACTGACGAGCTAGCTGGCGAGCTGTCTAGCTAGCTGACCGGCTAGCTGGCTACCTAGCTGGCGAGCTGACTGGCTAGCTAGCTGGCGAACTGGCTGGCGAGCTGGCTGGTGAGCTGGCTAGCTAGCTAGACAGCCAGCTAGACAGCCAGCTAGCCAGTCAGCTCGCAAGCCAGCTGGCTTGCCAGCCAGCTAGCTCGCATGCCAGCTAGCTCGCCAGCCAGCTAGCTCGCAAGCCAGCTAGCTCGCCAGCCAGCTAGCTCGCCAGCCAGCCAACCAGCTAGCCAGCCAGCACGCCAGCTAGCTTGCGAGCTAGCTGGCTGGCTGGCGAGCTGGCTGGCTAGCTGCCTGGCGTGCGAGCTGGCTAGCTAGCTGGCTGGCCGACGAGCTGGCTGGCTGGAGAGCTTGGCTAGGTGGCGAGCTGGCTGGCTGGCTGGCGAGCTGGCTAGCTGGCGATCTGGCTTGCGAGCTGGCTGGCTGGCTGGCTGGCGAGCTGGCGAGCTGGCTATCTAGCTGGCTGGCTAGCTAGCTGGCTGGCGAGCTGGCTAGCTGTCTGGCGAGCTGGCTAGCTAGCTAGCTGGCTGGCTAGCTAGCTGCCGAGCTGGCTAGCTTGCTGGCCACCTAGCCAGCTCGCCAGCCAGCTAGCCGGCGAGCTCGCCAGCCACCTAGCCAGCTCGCCAGCCAGATAGCTAGCCAGCTCGCCAGCCAGGTAGCTAGCCAGCCAGCTCGCCAGCCAGCCAGCCAGCTAGCTAGCCAGCTCGCCAGCCAGCTAGCCACCTAGCCAGCCAGCTCGCCAGCTAGCTAGCCAGCCAGCCAGCTAGCCAGCAAGCTCGCCACCCAGCTAGCTAGCCACCCAGCCAGCTAGCCACCCACCCAGCCAGCTAGCTCGCCAGCCAGCTAGCTCGCCAGCGGGCTAGCTAGCCAGCCAGCCAGCTAGCTGGCCACCTAGCTAGCTAGCTCGCCAGCCAGCCAGCTAGCTGGCCACCTATCCAGCACGCCAGCCAGCCAGCTCGCCAGCCAGCCAGCTCGCTAGCTAGCCAGCTCGCCAGCCAGCTAGCTAGCCAGCTCGCCAGCCAGCCAGCTCGCCAGCCAGCTCGACAGCCAGCCAGCTCGCCAGCCAGCTAGCTGGCCACCTAACTAGCTAGCTCGCCAGCCAGCCACCTAGCTAGCTAGCCAGCCAGCTAGCTCGGCAGCTAGCTAGCCAGCTCGCTAGCTAGCTAGCCACCCAGCTAGCTCGCCAGTCAGCTAGCTGGCCACCTAGCCAGCTCGCTAGCGAGCCAGCCAGCCAGCTAGCTGTCCACCTAGCTAGCTCGCCAGCCAGCCAGCTCGCCAGCCAGCTAGCTAGCCACCCAGCTAGCTAGCCACCCAGCTAGCTAGCCACCCAGCTAGCTAGCCACCCAGCTAGCTAGCCACCCAGCTAGCTAGCCACCCAGCTAGCTAGCCACCCAGCTAGCTCGCCAGCCAGCTAGCTAGCCAGCTCGCCAGCCAGCCACCTAGCTAGCTAGCCACCCAGCCAGCCAGCTAGCTCGCCAGCTAGCTAGCCAGCCAGCCAGCTCGCCAGCCAGCAAGCTCACCAGCCAGCTAGCCAGCCAGCTCGCCAGCCAGCTAGCTGGCCACCTAGCCAGCCAGCTAGCTCGACAGCTAGCTAGCCACCCAGCTAGTTAGCCACCCAGCTAGTTAGCCACCCAGCTAGCTAGCCACCCAGCTAGCTAGCCACCCAGCTAGCTAGCCACCCAGCTAGCTAGCCACCCAGCCAGCTAGCTCGCCAGCCAGCTAGCTAGCCACCCAGCCAGCTAGCTCGCCAGCCAGCTAGCTCGCCAGCGGGCTAGCTAGCCAGCCAGCTCGCCAGCTAGCTGGCCACCTAGCCAGCCAGCTCGCCAGCTAGCTGGCCACCTAGCCAGCTCGCCAGCCAGCCAGCTCGCTAGCCAGCCAGGCAGCTAGCTGGCCACCTAGCCAGCTCGCTAGCGAGCCAGCTAGCTGGCCACCTAGCTAGCCAGCCAGCTAGCTCGCCAGCCAGCCAGCTTGCCAGCCAGCTAGCTAGCCAGCCAGCTAGCTCGCCAGCCAGCCAGCTAGCTAGCCAGCCCGCCATCTCGCCAGCCAGCTAGCTCGCCAGCCAGCTAGCTCGCCAGCTAGCTAGCCAGCTCGCCAGCCAGCTCGCCAGCCAGCCAGCTCGCCAGCCAGCCAGCTCGCCAGCCAGCCAGCTAGCTAGCCAGCTCGCCAGCCAGCTAGCTGGCCACCTAGCTAGCTGGCTATAGGTGGCCAGCTGGCTGGCTGGCGAGCTGGCTAGCTAGCTGGCTGGCTGGCGAGCTGGCTAGCTAGCTGGCTGGCGAGCTGGCTAGCTAGCTGGCTGGCGAGCTGGCTGGCTGGCGAGCTGGCTGGCTAGCTAGCTGGCTGGCTAGCTAGCTGGCTGGCTAGCTAGCTGGCTGGCTGGCGAGCTAGCTGGCTGGCTGGCGAGCTAGCTAGCTAGGTGGCCAGCTAGCTGGCTGGCTGGCGAGCTGGCTGGCTAGCTAGGTGGCCAGCTAGCTGGCTGGCGAGCTAGCTAGGTGGCTAGCTAGCTAGCGAGCTGGCTGGCTGGCGAGCTGGCTGGCTAGCTAGCTGGCTGGCGAGCTGCCTGGCTGGCGAGCTGGCTGTCTAGCTAGCTGGCTGGCGAGCTGGCTGGCTAGCTAGCTGGCTGGCGAGCTGGCTGGCTAGCTAGCTGGCTGGCGAGCTGGCTGGCTGGCGAGCTAGCTAGCTAGGTGGCCAGCTAGCTGGCTGGCGAGCTAGCTGGGTGGCTAGCTAGCTAGCGAGCTGGCTAGCTAGCTGTTGAGCTGGCTAGCTAGCTGTTGAGCTAGCTGCCGAGCTAGCTGGCTGGCTAGCTGTTGAGCTAGCTGCCGAGCTAGCTGGCTGGCTGGCGAGCTAGGTGGCTCGCCAGCCAGCCAGCTAGCTGGCCACCTAGCCAGCTCGCCAGCCAGCTCGCCAGCCAGCCAGCTAGCTAGCCAGCCAGCTAGCCAGCCAGCTAGCTAGCCAGCCAGCCAGCCAGCCAGCTAGCTAGCCAGCCAGCTAGCCAGCCAGCTAGCTAGCCAGCCAGCCAGCTCACCAGCCAGCCAGCCAGCTCGCCAGCCAGCTAGCCAGCCAGCTAGCTAGCCAGCCAGCCAGCCAGCCAGCTCGCCAGACAGCTAGCTGGCGAGCTGGCTGGCTGGCGAGCTGGATGGCTGGCGAGCTGGATGGCTGGCGAGCTGGCTGGCTGGCGAGCTGGCTAGCTAGCTGGCTGGCGAGCTGGCTGGCTGGCTGGCTGGCTGGCTAGCTAGCTAGCTGGCTGGCTGGCGAGCTGGCTGGCTAGCTAGCTGGCTGGCTAGCTGGCTGGCGAGCTGGCTGGCTGGCGAGCTGGCTGGCTAGCTAGCTGCCTGGCTGGCGAGCTGGCTGTCTAGCTAGCTGGCTGGCGAGCTGGCTGGCTAGCTAGCTGGCTGGCGAGCTGGCTGGCTAGCTAGCTGGCTGGCGAGCTGGCTGGCTGGCGAGCTAGCTAGCTAGGTGGCCAGCTAGCTGGCTGGCGAGCTAGCTGGGTGGCTAGCTAGCTAGCGAGCTGGCTAGCTAGCTGTTGAGCTGGCTAGCTAGCTGTTGAGCTAGCTGCCGAGCTAGCTGGCTGGCTAGCTGTTGAGCTAGCTGCCGAGCTAGCTGGCTGGCTAGCTAGCTAGGTGGCTGGCTGGCGAGCTAGCTAGCTAGGTGGCCAGCTAGCTGGCTGGCGAGCTGGCTAGCGAGCTGGCTGGCTGGCGAGCTAGCTGGGTGGCTAGCTAGCTGGCTCGCTGGTGGCCACCTAGCTAGCTAGCCACCCAGCCAGCCAGCTAGCTCGCCAGCTAGCTCGCCAGCTAGCTAGCCAGCAAGCTCGCCAGCCAGCTAGCCAGCAAGCTCGCCAGCCAGCTAGCCAGCAAGCTCGCCAGCCAGCTAGCCAGCCAGCTCGCCAGCCAGCTAGCTGGCCACCTAGCCACCCAGCCAGCCAGCTAGCTCGCCAGCTAGCTAGCCAGCCAGCCAGCTCGCCAGCCAGCAAGCTCACCAGCCAGCTAGCCAGCCAGCTCGCCAGCCAGCTAGCTGGCCACCTAGCCAGCCAGCTAGCTCGACAGCTAGCTAGCCACCCAGCTAGTTAGCCACCCAGCTAGTTAGCCACCCAGCTAGCTAGCCACCCAGCTAGCTAGCCACCCAGCTAGCTAGCCACCCAGCTAGCTAGCCACCCAGCTAGTTAGCCACCCAGCTAGCTAGCCACCCAGCTAGCTAGCCACCCAGCTAGCTAGCCACCCAGCTAGCTAGCCACCCAGCTAGCTAGCCACCCAGCTAGCTAGCCACCCAGCTAGCTAGCCACCCAGCTAGCTAGCCACCCAGCTAGCTAGCCACCCAGCTAGCTAGCCACCCAGCTAGCTAGCCACCCAGCTAGCTAGCCACCCAGCTAGCTAGCCACCCAGCCAGCTAGCTCGCCAGCGGGCTAGCTAGCCAGCCAGCTAGCTGGCCACCTAGCCAGCTCGCCAGCCAGCTAGCTAGCCAGCTTGCCAGCTCGTCAGCCAGCTAGCTGGCTGGCGAGCTGCCTAGCTAGCTGGCTAGGTGGCCAGCTAGCTGGCTGGCTGGCGAGCTAGCTGGCTGGCTGGCGAGCTAGCTGGCTGGCTAGCTGGCTGGCTGGCTGGCTAGCTAGCTGGCTAGCTAGCCCGCTGGCGAGCTTGCTGGCTGGCTGGCTAGCTAGCTGGCTGGCTGGCGAGCTGGCTGGCTAGCTGGCTGGCGAGCTAGCTGGCTGGCTAGCTGGCTGGCTGGCTAGCTGGCTGGCTGGCGAGCTGGCTGGCTGGCGAGCTGGCTGGCTGGCTGGCTGGCGAGCTGGCTGGCGAGCTGGCTGGCGAGCTGGCTAGCTAGCTGGCTGGCGAGCTGGCTAGGTGGCCAGCTAGCTGGCTGGCGAGCTGGCTAGGTGGCCAGCTAGCTGGCTGGCTAGCTAGCCCGCTGGCGAGCTAGCTGGCTGGGTGGCTAGCTAGCTAGCCGGCTGGCTGGCTAGCTAGCCGTCTGGCTGCGTAGCTGGCTGGCTGGCGAGCTAGCTGGGTGGCTAGCTAGCTAGCGAGCTGGCTAGCTAGCTGTTGAGCTAGCTGCCGAGCTAGCTGGCTGGCTAGCTGGCTGGCTAGCTAGCTGGGTGGCTAGCTAGCTGGGTGGCTAGCTAGCTGGGTGGCTAGCTAGCTGGCTGGCTGGCGAGCTGGCTGGCTGGCTAGCCAGCTGGCTGGCTGGCTAGCTAGCTGGCTGGCTAGCTAGCTGGCTGGCTAGCTAGCTGGCTGGCTGGCGAGCTAGCTGGCGAGCTGGCTGGCTGGCAAGCTGGCGAGCTAGCTGGCTGGGTGGCTAGCTAGCTGGGTGGCTGGCCAGCTGGCTGGCTGGCCAGCTGGCTGGCTAGCTAGCTGGGTGGCTAGCTAGCTGGGTGGCTAGCTAGCTGGGTGGCTAGCTAGCTGGGTGGCTAGCTAGCTGGGTGGCTAGCTAGCTGGGTGGCTAACTAGCTGGGTGGCGAGCTGGCTGGCTGGCGAGCTGGCTGGCTGGCGAGCTGGCTGGCTGGCGAGCTGGCTGGCTGGCTGGCTAGCTAGCTGGCTAGCTAGCTGGCTGGCTGGCTAGCTAGCTGGCTGGCTGGCTAGCTAGCTGGCTAGCTAGCTGGCTGGCTAGCTAGCTGGCTGGCTAGCTAGCTGCCGAGCTAGCTGGCTGGCTAGCTAGCTAGGTGGCTGGCTGGCGAGCTAGCTAGCTAGGTGGCCAGCTATCTCGGTGGCGAGCTGGCTGGCTGGCGAGCTGGCTGGCTAGCTAGCTGGCTGGCGAGCTGGCTGGCTGGCTGGCG
Organism: Eustalomyia histrio; assembly: GCA_949748255.1. Lineage (NCBI taxonomy): Eukaryota > Metazoa > Arthropoda > Insecta > Diptera > Anthomyiidae > Eustalomyia > Eustalomyia histrio. The sequence goes on from OX456526.1 coordinate 149,494,549, forward strand.
AGCTGGCTAGCTAGCTGGCTGGCTGGCTGGCGAGCTGGCTGGCGAGCTGGCTAGGTGGCCAGCTAGCTGGCTGGCTGGCTAGGTGGCCAGCTAGCTGGCTGGCTGGCGAGCTAGCTAGCTAGGTGGCTCGCCAGCCAGCTAGCCAGCTCGCTAGCTAGCTAGCCACCTAGCTAGCTCGCCAGCCAGCTCGCCAGCCAGCTCGCCAGCCAGCTAGCTAGCCAGCTCGCCAGCCAGCCAGCCAGCTCGCCAGCCAGCTAGCTAGCCAGCCAGCTCGCCAGCCAGCCAGCCAGCTAGCTAGCCAGCTCGCCAGCCAGCCAGCTCGCCAGCCAGCTAGCTAGCCAGCCAGCTCGCCAGCCAGCCAGCTCGCCAGCCAGATAGCTGGCCACCTAGCTAGCTAGCTCGCCAGCCAGCCACCTAGCTAGCTAGCCAGCCAGCTAGCTCGGCAGCTAGCTAGCCAGCCAGCTAGCTGGCCACCTAGCCAGCTGGCCAGCCAGCCAGCTAGCTGGCCACCTAGCCAGCTCGCTAGCGAGCCAGCTAGCTCGCCAGCTAGCCAGCTCGCCAGCCAGCCATCTCGCCAGCTAGCTCGCCAGCCAGCTAGCTCGCCAGCCAGCTAGCTAGCCAGCCATCTCGCCAGCTAGCTAGCCAGCCAGCCAGCTAGCTAGCCAGCCAGCCAGCTCGCCAGCCAGCCAGCTCGCCAGCCAGCCAGCTCGCCAGCCAGCCAGCTCGCCAGCCAGCCAGCTCGCCAGCCAGCCAGCTCGCCAGCCAGCCAGCTCGCCAGCCAGCCAGCTCGCCAGCCAGCTAGCTAGCCACCCAGCTAGTTAGCCACCCAGCTAGCTAGCCACCCAGCTAGCTAGCCAGCCAGCTGGCCAGCCAGCTAGCTAGCCAGCCAGCTCGCCAGCCAGCCAGCTCGCCAGCCAGATAGCTGGCCACCTAGCTAGCTAGCTCGCCAGCCAGCCACCTAGCTAGCTAGCCAGCCAGCTAGCTCGGCAGCTAGCTAGCCAGCCAGCTAGCTGGCCACCTAGCCAGCTGGCCAGCCAGCCAGCTAGCTGGCCACCTAGCCAGCTTGCTAGCGAGCCAGCTAGCTCGCCAGCCAGCTAGCTCGCCAGCTAGCCAGCTCGCCAGCCAGCCATCTCGCCAGCTAGCTCGCCAGCCAGCTAGCTCGCCAGCCAGCTAGCTAGCCAGCCATCTCGCCAGCTAGCTAGCCAGCCAGCCAGCTAGCTAGCCAGCCAGCCAGCTCGCCAGCCAGCCAGCTCGCCAGCCAGCCAGCTCGCCAGCCAGCCAGCTCGCCAGCCAGCCAGCTCGCCAGCCAGCCAGCTCGCCAGCCAGCCAGCTCGCCAGCCAGCCAGCTCGCCAGCCAGCCAGCTCGCCAGCCAGCTAGCTAGCCACCCAGCTAGCTAGCCACCCAGCTAGCTAGCCACCCAGCTAGCTAGCCACCCAGCTAGCTGGCCAGCCAGCTAGCTAGGCAGCTCGCCAGCCAGCCAGCTCGCTAGCTAGCCAGCTCGCCAGCCAGCTAGCTAGCCAGCTCGCCAGCCAGCCAGCTCGCCAGCCAGCCAGCCAGCTCGCCAGCCAGCTAGCTGGCCACCTAGCTAGCTAGCTAGCCATCCAGCTAGCTAGCCACCCACCTAGCTAGCCACCCAGCTAGCTCGCCAGCCAGCTAGCTCGCCAGCGGGCTAGCTAGCCAGCCAGCTAGCTAGCCAGCCAGTCAGCCAGCCAGCCAGTCAGCCAGCTAGCCAGCCAGCTAGCCAGCCAGCTAGCCAGCCAGCTAGCTAGCCAGCCAGCTCGCTAGCCAGCCAGCTCGCCAGCCAGCCAGCCAGCTCGCCAGCCAGCCAGCTCGCCAGCCAGCTAGCTCGCCAGCCAGGCAGCTCGCCAGCCAGCTAGCTCACCAGCCAGCTAGCTCGCCAGCCAGCTAGCTCACCAGCCAGCTAGCTCGCCAGCCAGCTAGCTCACCAGCCAGCTAGCTCGCCAGCCAGCTAGCTAGCCAGCCAGCTAGCTAGCCAGCCAGCTCGCCAGCCAGCTAGCTCGCCAGCCAGGCAGCTCGCCAGCCAGCTAGCCAGCCAGCTCGCCAGCCAGCTCGCCAGCCAGCTAGCCAGCTAGCTAGCCAGCCAGCCAGCTCGCCAGCCAGCCAGCCAGCTCGCCAGCCAGCTAGCTAGCCAGCTCGCCAGCCAGCCAGCTCGCCAGCCATCCAGCTCGCCAGCCAGCTCGGCAGCCAGCCAGCTCGGCAGCCAGCCAGCTCGCCAGCCAGCCAGCTCGCCATCCAGCCACCTAGCTAGCTGGCCACCTAGCCAGCTCGCCAGCCAGCTAGCTGGCCACCTATAGCTAGCTAGCTCTCCAGCCAGCCACCTAGCCAGCTAGGTGGCCAGCTAGCTGGCTGGCTGGCGAGCTGGCTGGCTAGCTAGGTGGCCAGCTAGCTGGCTGGCGAGCTAGCTAGGTGGCTAGCTAGCTAGCGAGCTGGCTAGGTGGCCAGCTAGCTGGCTGGCTGGCGAGCTAGCTGGCTGGCTGGCTAGCTAGCCGTCTGGCTGCGTAGCTGGCTGGCTGGCGAGCTAGCTGGGTGGCTAGCTAGCGAGCTGGCTAGCTAGCTGTTGAGCTAGCTGCCGAGCTAGCTGGCTGGCTAGCTGGCTGGCTAGCTAGCTGGCTGGCTAGCTAGCTGGCTGGCGAGCTAGCTGGCTGGTGAGCTAGCTGGCTGGCGAGCTAGCTGGCTGGTGAGCTAGCTGGCTGGCGAGCTAGCTGGCTGGTGAGCTAGCTGGCTGGCGAGCTAGCTGGCGAGATGGCTGGCGAGCTGGCTAGCTAGCTGGCTGGCTAGCTAGGTGGCCAGCTAGCTGGCTCGCTAACGAGCTGGCTAGGTGGCCAGCTAGCTGGCTGGCTGGCGAGCTAGCTGGCTGGGTGGCTAGCTAGCTGGGTGGCTAGCTAGCTGGGTGGCTAGCTAGCTGGGTGGCTAGCTGGCTGGGTGGCTAGCTAGCTGGGTGGCTAGCTAGCTGGGTGGCTAGCTAGCTGGGTGGCTAGCTAGCTGGGTGGCTAGCTAGCTGGGTGGCTAGCTAGCTGGGTGGCTAGCTAGCTGGGTGGCTAGCTAGCTGGGTGGCTAGCTAGCTGGGTGGCTAGCTAGCTGGGTGGCTAGCTAGCTGGCTGGCGAGCTGGCTGGCTGGCGAGCTGGCTGGCTGGCTGGCTAGCTAGCTGGCGAGCTAGCTAGCTAGCTGTCGAGCTAGCTGGCTGGCTGGCTGGCTAGGTGGCCAGCTAGCTGGCTGGCGAGCTGGCTGGCTAGCTGGCTGGCGAGCTTGCTGGCTAGCTGGCTGGCTAGCTGGCTGGCGAGCTTGCTGGCTAGCTGGCTGGCTAGCTGGCTGGCGAGCTTGCTGGCTAGCTGGCTGGCGAGCTTGCTGGCTAGCTAGCTGGCGAGCTAGCTGGCTGGCTGGGTGGCTAGCTAGCTAGGTGGCCACCAGCGAGCCAGCTAGCTAGCCACCCAGCTAGCTCGCCAGCCAGCCAGCTCGCTAGCCAGCTCGCCAGCCAGCTAGCTGGCCACCTAGCTAGCTAGCTCGCCAGCCAGCCACCTAGCTAGCTAGCCAGCCAGCTAGCTCGGCAGCTAGCTCAACAGCTAGTCAGCCAGCTAGCTCGGCAGCTAGCTCAACAGCTAGCTAGCCAGCTCGCTAGCTAGCTAGCCACCCAGCTAGCTCGCCAGCCAGCCAGCTAGCTGGCCACCTAGCTAGCTAGCTCGCCAGCCAGCTAGCTAGCCAGCCAGCTCGCCAGCCAGCTAGCTAGCCAGCCAGCTCGCCAGCCAGCTAGCTAGCTAGACTGGCGAGCTGGCTGGCTGGCGAGCTAGCTAGCTAGACTGGCGAGCTGGCTGGCTGGCGAGCTAGCTAGCTAGGTGGCCAGCTAGCTGGCTGACTGGCGAGCTGGCTGGCTAGCTAGGTGGCCAGCTAGCTGGCTGGCGAGCTAGCTGGGTGGCGAGATGGCGGGCTGGCTAGCTAGCTGGCTGGCTGGCGAGCTAGCTGGCTGGCTAGCTAGCTGGCTGGCGAGCTGGCTGGCGAGCTGGCTGGCGAGCTAGCTAGCTAGGTGGCCAGCTAGCTGGCTGGCTGGCGAGCTAGCTGGGTGGCTAGCTAGCTAGCGAGCTGGCTAGCTAGCTGTTGAGCTAGCTGCCGAGCTAGCTGGCTGGCTAGCTAGCTGGCTGAGCTAGCTGCCGAGCTAGCTGGCTGGCTAGCTGGCTGGCTAGCTAGCTGGCTGGCTAGCTAGCTGGCGAGCTAGCTGGCTGGCTAGCTAGCTGGCTGGCTAGCTAGGTGGCCAGCTAGCTGGCTCGCTAGCGAGCTGGGTAGGTGGCCAGCTAGCTGGCTGGCTGGCTAGCGAGCTGGCTGGCTGGCAAGCTGGCTAGCTAGCTGGCTGGCGAGCTGGCTAGGTGGCCAGCTAGCTGGCTGGCTAGCTAGCTGCCGAGCTAGCTGGCTGGCTAGCTAGCTAGGTGGCTGGCTGGCGAGCTAGCTAGCTAGGTGGCCAGCTATCTGGCTGGCGAGCTGGCTGGCTGGCGAGCTGGCTGGCTAGCTAGCTGGCTGGCGAGCTGGCTGGCTGGCTGGCTGGCGAGCTGGATAGCTAGCTGGCTGGCTGGCTGGCGAGCTGGCCAGCCAGCTCGCCAGCCAGCCAGCCAGCCAGCTGGCTGGCCAGCTAGCTAGCCAGCCAGCTCGCCAGCCAGCCAGCTCGCCAGCCAGATAGCTGGCCACCTAGCTAGCTAGCTCGCCAGCCAGCCACCTAGCTAGCTAGCCAGCCAGCTAGCTCGGCAGCTAGCTAGCCAGCCAGCTAGCTGGCCACCTAGCCAGCTCGCCAACCAGCCAGCTGGCCAGCCAGCCAGCTAGCTGGCCACCTAGCCAGCTCGCTAGCGAGCCAGCTAGCTCGCCAGCCAGCTAGCTCGCCAGCTAGCCAGCTCGCCAGCCAGCCATCTCGCCAGCTAGCTCGCCAGCCAGCTAGCTAGCCAGCCAGCTAGCTAGCCAGCTAGCTAGCCAGCCAGCCAGCTAGCTAGCCAGCCAGCCAGCCAGCCAGCCAGCTCGCCAGCCAGCCAGCTCGCCAACCAGCTAGCTAGCCACCCAGCTAGTTAGCCACCCAGCTAGCTAGCCACCCAGCTAGCTAGCCACCCAGCTAGCTAGCCACCCAGCTAGCTAGCCACCCAGCTAGCTAGCCACCCAGCTGGCCAGCCAGCTAGCTAGGCAGCTCGCCAGCCAGCCAGCTCGCTAGCTAGCCAGCTCGCCAGCCAGCTAGCTAGCCAGCTCGCCAGCCAGCCAGCTCGCCAGCCAGCTCGCCAGCCAGCTAGCTGGCCACCTAGCTAGCTAGCTAGCCATCCAGCTAGCTAGCCACCCACCTAGCTAGCCACCCACCTAGCTAGCCACCCAGCTAGCTCGCCAGCCAGCTAGCTAGCCAGCCAGCTAGCTAGCCAGCCAGCTAGCTAGCCAGCCAGCTAGCTAGCCAGCCAGCTAGCTAGCCAGCCAGCTAGCTAGCCAGCCAGCTAGCCAGCCAGCTAGCTCGGCAGCTAGCTCAACAGCTAGCTAGCCAGCTCGCTAGCTAGCTAGCCACCCAGCTAGCTCGCCAGCCAGCCAGCTACGCAGCCAGACGGCTAGCTAGCCAGCCAGCCAGCTAGCTCGCCAGCCAGCCAGCTAGCTGGCCACCTAGCCATCCAGCTCGCCAGCCAGCTCGGCAGCCAGCCAGCTCGGCAGCCAGCCAGCTCGCCAGCCAGCCAGCTCGCCATCCAGCCAGCCAGCTAGCTGGCCACCTAGCTGGCTAGGTGGCTGGCTGGAGAGCTAGCTAGCTATAGGTGGCCAGCTAGCTGGCTGGCGAGCTGGCTAGGTGGCCAGCTAGCTAGCTGGCTGGATGGCGAGCTGGCTGGCTGGCGAGCTGGCTGGCTGCCGAGCTGGCTGGCGAGCTGGATGGCTGGCGAGCTGGCTGGCTGGCGAGCTGGCTAGCTAGCTGGCTGGCGAGCTGGCTGGCTGGCTGGCGAGCTGGCTGGCTGGCTAGCTAGCTGGCTGGCTAGCTGGCTGGCGAGCTAGCTGGCGAGCTGGCTGGCTGGCTAGCTAGCTGGCTGGCGAGCTGCCTGGCTGGCGAGCTAGCTGGCTGGCGAGCTGGCTGGCTGGCTGGCGAGCTGGCTGGCTAGCGAGCTGGCTGGCTAGCTAGCTGGCTGGCTAGCTGGCTGGCTAGCTGGCTGGCTAGCTGGCTGGCTAGCTGGCTGGCTAGCTGGCTAGCTGGCTAGCTGGCTGACTGGCTGGCTAGCTAGCTGGCTGGCTAGCTGGCTGGCTAGCTGGCTGACTGGCTGGCTAGCTAGCTGGCTGGCTAGCTAGCCCGCTGGCGAGCTAGCTGGCTGGCGAGCTAGCTGGGTGGCTAGCTAGGTGGGTGGCTAGCTAGGTGGGTGGCTAGCTAGCTGGATGGCTAGCTAGCTAGCTAGGTGGCCAGCTAGCTGGCTGGCGAGCTGGCTGGCGAGCTGGCTGGCTGGCGAGCTGGCTAGCTAGCTGGCTGGCGAGCTGGCTAGCTAGCGAGCTGGCTGGCTGGCGAGCTGCCTAGCTAGCTGGCTGGCCAGCTGGGTGGCTAGCTAGCTGGGTGGCTAGCTAGCTGGGTGGCTAGCTAGCTGGGTGGCTAGCTAGCTGGGTGGCTAGCTAGCTGGGTGGCTAACTAGCTGGGTGGCTAGCTAGCTGGCTGGCGAGCTGGCTGGCTGGCGAGCTGGCTGGCTGGCTGGCTGGCTGGCTAGCTAGCTGGCTGGCTGGCTGGCTAGCTAGCTGGCTAGCTGGCTAGCTAGCTGGCTAGCTAGCTGGCTGGCTAGCTAGCTGGCTGGCGAGCTAGCTGGCGAGATGGCTGGCTGGCGAGCTGGCTAGCTAGCTGGCTGGCGAGCTAGCTGGCTCGCTAGCGAGCTGGCTAGGTGGCCAGCTAGCTGGCTGGCTGGCCAGCTGGCTGGTTGGCGAGCTGGCTAGGTGGCCAGCTAGCTGGCTGGCTAGCTAGCTGCCGAGCTAGCTGGCTGGCTAGCTAGCTAGGTGGCTGGCTGGCGAGCTAGCTAGCTAGGTGGCCAGCTATCTGGCTGGCGAGCTGGCTGGCTGGCGAGCTGGCTGGCTAGCTAGCTGGCTGGCGAGCTGGCTGGCTGGCTGGCGAGCTGGCTAGCTAGCTGGCTGGCTGGCTGGCGAGCTGGCTGGCTAGCTAGCTGGCTGGCGAGCTGGCTGGCTGGCTGGCTGGCGAGCTGGCTAGCTAGCTGGCTGGCGAGCTGGCTGGCGAGCTGGCTGGCGAGCTAGCTAGGTGGCTAGCGAGCTGGCTAGCTGGCTGGCGAGCCACCTAGCTAGCTAGCTCGCCAGCCAGCCAGCTAGCCGGCCACCTAGCCAGCTAGCTAGCCAGCTCGCCAGCCAGCTCGCCAGCCAGCCAGCCAGCTAGCTATCCAGCTCGCCAGCCAGCCAGCCAGCCAGCTCGCCAGCCAGCTAGCTAGCCAGCCAGCTCGCCAGCCAGCCAGCTCGCCAGCCAGATAGCTGGCCACCTAGCTAGCTAGCTCGCCAGCCAGCCACCTAGCTAGCTAGCCAGCCAGCTAGCTCGGCAGCTAGCTAGCCAGCCAGCTAGCTGGCCACCTAGCCAGCTCGCCAGCCAGCTAGCTAGCCAGCTTGCCAGCCAGCCAGCTCGCTAGCCAGCCAGCCAGCTAGCTGGCCACCTACCCAGCTCGCTAGCGAGCCAGCTAGCTGGCCACCTAGCTAGCCAGCCAGCTAGCTAGCCAGCCAGCTAGCTCGCCAGCTAGCTAGCCAGCCAGCTAGCTAGCCAGCCAGCTAGCCAGCCAGCTAGCTCGGCAGCTAGCTCAGCCAGCTAGCTAGCCAGCCAGCTAGCTCGGCAGCTAGCTCAACAGCTAGCTAGCCAGCTCGCTAGCTAGCTAGCCACCCAGCTAGCTCGCCAGCCAGCCAGCTAGCTGGCCACCTAGCTAGCTAGCTCGCCAGCCAGCTCGCCAGCCAGCTCGCCAGCCAGCTAGCTAGCCAGCCAGCTAGCTCGCCAGCCAGCCAGCTAGCTAGCCAGCCCGCCATCTCGCCACCCAGCTAGCTCGCCAGCCAGCTAGCTGGCCACCTAGCTAGCCAGCCAGCTCGCCAGTCAGCCAGCTAGCTGGCCACCTAGCTAGCTAGCTCGCCAGCCAGCCAGCTCGCCAGTCTAGCTAGCTAGCTGGCTGGCGAGCTGGCTGGCTAGCTAGCTGGCTGGCGAGCTGGCTGGCTAGCTAGCTGGCTGGCGAGCTAGCTAGCTAGGTGGCCAGCTAGCTGGCTGGCTGGCGAGCTAGCTGGGTGGCTAGCTAGCTAGCGAGCTGGCTAGCTAGCTGTTGAGCTAGCTGCCGAGCTAGCTGGCTGACTAGCTGTTGAGCTAGCTGCCGAGCTAGCTGGCTGGCTAGCTAGCTAGGTGGCTGGCTGGCGAGCTAGCTAGCTAGGTGGCCAGCTAGCTGGCTGGCGAGCTGGCTAGCGAGCTGGCTGGCTGGCGAGCTAGCTGGGTGGCTAGCTAGCTGGCTCGCTGGTGGCCACCTAGCTAGCTAGCCACCCAGCCAGCCAGCTAGCTCGCCAGCTAGCTAGCCAGCAAGCTCGCCAGCCAGCTAGCCAGCAAGCTCGCCAGCCAGCTAGCCAGCCAGCTAGCCAGCAAGCTCGCCAGCCAGCTAGCCAGCCAGCTAGCCAGCAAGCTCGCCAGCCAGCTAGCCAGCCAGCTCGCCAGCCACCTAGCCAGCCAGCCAGCCAGCTAGCTCGACAGCTAGCTAGCTAGCTCGCCAGCTAGCTAGCCAGCCAGCCAGCCAGCTCGCCAGCCAGCCAGCTCGCCAGCCAGCTAGCTAGCCACCCAGCTAGCTAGCCACCCAGCTAGCTAGCCACCCAGCTAGCTAGCCACCCAGCTAGCTAGCCACCCAGCTAGCTAGCCACCCAGCTAGCTAGCCACCCAGCTAGCTAGCCACCCAGCTAGCTAGCCACCCAGCTAGCTAGCCACCCAGCTAGCTAGCCACCCAGCCAGCTAGCTCGCCAGCGGGCTAGCTAGCTGGCGAGATGGCTGGCTAGCTAGCTGGCTGGCGAGCTAGCTGGCTGGCGAGCTAGCTGGCGAGATGGCTGGCTGGCGAGCTGGCTAGCTGGCGAGCTAGCTGGCTGGCGAGCTAGCTGGCTCGCTAGCGAGCTGGCTAGGTGGCCAGCTAGCTGGCTGGCTGGCCAGCTGGCTAGGTGGCCAGCTAGCTGGCTGGCTAGCTAGCTGCCGAGCTAGCTGGCTGGCTAGCTAGCTAGGTGGCTGGCTGGCGAGCTAGCTAGCTAGGTGGCCAGCTATCTGGCTGGCGAGCTGGCTGGCTGGCGAGCTGGCTGGCTAGCTAGCTGGCTGGCCAGCTGGCTGGCTAGCTAGCTGGGTGGCTAGCTAGCTGGGTGGCTAACTAGCTGGGTGGCTAGCTAGCTGGCTGGCGAGCTGGCTGGCTGGCGAGCTGGCTGGCTGGCGAGCTGGCTGGCTGGCGAGCTGGCTGGCTGGCGAGCTGGCTGGCTGGCGAGCTGGCTGGCTGGCGAGCTGGCTGGCTGGCTAGCTAGCTGGCGAGATGGCTGGCTAGCTAGCTGGCTGGCGAGCTAGCTGGCTGGCGAGCTAGCTGGCGAGATGGCTGGCTGGCGAGCTGGCTAGCTGGCGAGCTAGCTGGCTGGCGAGCTAGCTGGCTCGCTAGCGAGCTGGCTAGGTGGCCAGCTAGCTGGCTGGCTGGCCAGCTGGCTAGGTGGCCAGCTAGCTGGCTGGCTAGCTAGCTGCCGAGCTAGCTGGCTGGCTAGCTAGCTAGGTGGCTGGCTGGCGAGCTAGCTAGCTAGGTGGCCAGCTATCTGGCTGGCGAGCTGGCTGGCTAGCTAGCTGGCTGGCGAGCTGGCTGGCTGGCGAGCTGGCTAGCTAGCTGGCTGGCTGGCTGGCGAGCTGGCTGGCTAGCTAGCTGGCTGGCGAGCTGGCTGGCTGGCTGGCGAGCTGGCTAGCTAGCTGGCTGGCGAGCTGGCTGGCGAGCTGGCTGGCGAGCTAGCTAGGTGGCTAGCTAGCTAGCGAGCTGGCTAGCTGGCTGGCGAGCCACCTAGCTAGCTAGCTCGCCAGCCAGCCAGCTAGCTGGCCACCTAGCCAGCCAGCCAGCTAGCTGGCCACCTAGCCAGCTCGCCAGCCAGCTCGCCAGCCAGCCAGCCAGCTAGCTAGCCAGCTCGCCAGCCAGCCAGCCAGCTCGCCAGCCAGCCAGCCAGCTCGCCAGCCAGCTAGCTAGCCAGCCAGCTCGCCAGCCAGCCAGCTCGCCAGCCAGATAGCTGGCCACCTAGCTAGCTAGCTCGCCAGCCAGCCACCTAGCTAGCTAGCCAGCCAGCTAGCTCGGCAGCTAGCTAGCCAGCCAGCTAGCTAGCCAGCCAGCTAGCTAGCCAGCTAGCTAGCCAGCCAGCCAGCTAGCTAGCCAGCTAGCTAGCCAGCCAGCCAGCCAGCTCGCCAGCCAGCCAGCTCGCCAGCCAGCCAGCTCGCCAGCCAGCCAGCTCGCCACCCAGCTAGTTAGCCACCCAGCTAGCTAGCCACCCAGCTAGCTAGCCACCCAGCTAGCTAGCCACCCAGCTAGCTAGCCACCCAGCTAGCTAGCCACCCAGCTAGCTAGCCAGCCAGCTGGCCAGCCAGCCAGCTGGCCAGCCACCCAGCTAGCTAGCCACCCAGCCAGCTAGCTCGCCAGCTTGCCAGCCAGCCAGCTCGCCAGCTAGCTCGCCAGCCAGCCAGCTAGCTAGCCAGCCAGCTAGCTAGCCAGCCAGCTAGCTAGCCAGCCAGCTAGCTAGCCAGCCAGCTAGCTAGCCAGCCAGCCAGCTGGCTAGCCAGCCAGCCAGCTCGCCAGCCAGCCAGCTAGCTAGCCACCCAGCTAGCTAGCCACCCAGCTAGCTAGCCACCCAGCTAGCTAGCCAGCCAGCTAGCCAGCCAGCTAGCTCGGCAGCTAGCTCAACAGCTAGCTAGCCAGCTCGCTAGCTAGCTAGCCACCCAGCTAGCTCGCCAGCCAGCCAGCTACGCAGCCAGACGGCTAGCTAGCCAGCCAGCCGGCTAGCTAGCTAGCCACCCAGCCAGCTAGCTCGCCAGCGGGCTAGCTAGCCAGCCAGCTAGCTGGCCACCTAGCCAGCTCGCCAGCCAGCTAGCTGGCCACCTAGCCAGCTCGCCAGCCAGCTAGCTAGCCAGCTCGCCAGCCAGCTCGCCAGCCAGCTCGCCAGCCAGCCAGCCAGCCAGCTCGCCAGCCAGCCAGCTCGCCAGCCAGCCAGCCAGCTAGCCAGCCAGCTAGCTCGCCAGCCAGCTCGCCAGCCAGCTAGCCAGCCAGCTCGCCAGCCAGCCAGCTAGCTAGCCAGCCAGCAAGCTCGCCAGCGGGCTAGCTAGCCAGCTAGCTAGCCAGCCAGCCAGCTAGCCAGCCAGCTAGCTCGCCAGCCAGCCAGCTAGCTGGCCACCTAGCCAGCTAGCTAGGCAGCTCGCCAGCCAGCTAGCTGGCTGACGAGCTGGCAAGCTGGCTAGCTAGCTGGCTGGCGAGCTGGCTAGGTGGCCAGCTAGCTGGCTGGCTAGCTAGCCCGCTGGCGAGCTAGCTGGGTGGCTAGCTAGCTGGGTGGCTAGCTAGCTGGGTGGCTAGCTAGCTGGGTGGCTAGCTAGCTGGGTGGCTAGCTAGCTGGGTGGCTAGCTAGCTGGGTGGCTAGCTAGCTGGGTGGCTAGCTAGCTGGGTGGCTAACTAGCTGGGTGGCTAGCTAGCTGGGTGGCTAGCTAGCTGGGTGGCTAGCTAGCTGGGTGGCTAACTAGCTAGCTGGCTAGCTAGCTGGGTGGCTAACTAGCTAGCTGGCTAGCTAGCTGGCTGGCTAGCTAGCCGGCTGGCGAGCTAGCTGGCTGGCGAGCTAACTGGCGAGATGGCTGGCTGGCGGGCTGGCTGGCGAGCTGGCTAGCTAGCTGGCGAGCTGGCTAGCTGGCGAGCTAGCTGGCTGGCGAGCTGGCTAGGTGGCCAGCTAGCTGGCTGGCTGGCCAGCTCGCCAGCCAGCCAGCCAGCTCGCCAGCCAGCTAGCTCGCCAGCCAGGCAGCTCGCCAGCCAGCTAGCTAGCCAGCCAGCCAGCTCGCCAGCCAGCTCGCCAGCCAGCTAGCCAGCCAGCTAGCTAGCCAGCCAGCCAGCTCGCCAGCCAGCCAGCCAGCTCGCCAGCCAGCTAGCTAGCCAGCTCGCCAGCCAGCCAGCTCGCCAGCCATCCAGCTCGCCAGCCAGCTCGGCAGCCAGCCAGCTCGCCAGCCAGCCAGCTCGCCATCCAGCCACCTAGCTAGCTGGCCACCTAGCCAGCTCGCCAGCCAGCTAGCTGGCCACCTATAGCTAGCTAGCTCTCCAGCCAGCCACCTAGCCAGCTAGGTGGCCAGCTAGCTGGCTGGCTGGATGGCGAGCTGGCTGGCTGGCGAGCTGGCTGGCTGCCGAGCTGGCTGGCGAGCTGGATGGCTAGGTGGCCAGCTAGCTGGCTGGCTGGCGAGCTAGCTGGCTGGCTGGCTAGCTAGCCGTCTGGCTGCGTAGCTGGCTGGCTGGCGAGCTAGCTGGGTGGCTAGCTAGCTAGCGAGCTGGCTAGCTAGCTGTTGAGCTAGCTGCCGAGCTAGCTGGCTGGCTAGCTGGCTGGCTAGCTAGCTGGCTGGCTAGCTAGCTGGCTGGCTAGCTAGCTGGCTGGCTAGCTAGCTGGCTGGCTAGCTAGCTGGCTGGCTAGCTAGCTGGCTGGCGAGCTAGCTGGCTGGCTGGCCAGCTAGCTGGCTGGCTAGCTAGCCCGCTGGCGAGCTAGCTGGCTGGGTGGCTAGCTATCTGGGTGGCTAGCTAGCTGGGTGGCTAGCTAGCTGGGTGGCTAGCTAGCTGGGTGGCTAGCTAGCTGGGTGGCTAGCTAGCTGGGTGGCTAGCTAGCTGGGTGGCTAGCTAGCTGGGTGGCTAGCTAGCTGGGTGGCTAGCTAGCTGGGTGGCTAGCTAGCTGGGTGGCTAACTAGCTGGGTGGCTAGCTAGCTGGCTGGCGAGCTGGCTGGCTGGCTGGCTGGCTGGCTGGCTGGCTAGCTAGCTGGCTGGCTAGCTAGCTGGCGAGCTGGCTGGCTGGCGAGCTAGCTAGCTAGCTGGCTGGCTGGCTAGGTGGCCAGCTAGCTGGCTGGCGAGCTGGCTGGCTAGCTGGCTGGCGAGCTTGATGGCTAGCTGGCTGGCGAGCTTGCTGGCTAGCTGGCTGGCGAGCTTGCTGGCTAGCTGGCTGGCTGGCGAGCTTGCTGGCTGGCTAGCTGGCTGGCGAGCTTGCTGGCTAGCTAGCTGGCGAGCTAGCTGGCGAGCTAGCTGGCTGGCTGGGTGGCTAGCTAGCTAGGTGGCCACCAGCGAGCCAGCTAGCTAGCCACCCAGCTAGCTCGCCAGCCAGCCAGCTCGCTAGCCAGCTCGCCAGCCAGCTAGCTGGCCACCTAGCTAGCTAGCTCGCCAGCCAGCCACCTAGCTCGGCAGCTAGCTCAACAGCTAGCCACCCAGCTAGCTCGCCAGCCAGCCAGCTAGCTGGCCACCTAGCTAGCTAGCTCGCCAGCCAGCTAGCTCGCCAGCCAGCTAGCTAGCCAGCCAGCTCGCCAGCCAGCTAGCCAGCCAGCTCGCCAGCCAGCTAGCTAGCCAGCTCGCCAGCCAGCCAGCTCGCCAGCCATCCAGCTCGCCAGCCATCCAGCTCGCCAGCCATCCAGCTCGCCAGCCAGCCAGCTAGCTAGCCAGCCAGCCAGCCAGCCAGCTCGCCAGCCAGCTAGCTAGCCAGCTCGCCAGCCAGCCTTCTCGCCAGCCAGCTAGCTCGCCAGCCAGCTAGCTCGCCAGCCAGCTAGCTCGCCAGCCAGCTAGCTCGCCAGCCAGCTAGCTCGCCAGCTAGCTCGCCAGCCAGCTAGCTCGCCAGCTAGCCAGCTCGCCAGCTAGCTGGCTGGCGAGCTGGCTAGCTAGCTGGCTAGCTAGCTGACAGCTAGCTCGCCAGCCAGCTAGCTCGCCAGCTAGCCAGCTCGCCAGCTAGCTGGCTGGCAAGCTAGCTGGCTGGCGAGAAGGCTGGCTGGCGAGCTGGCTAGCTGGCTGGCTGGCGAGCTAGCTGGCTGGCTAGCTAGCTGGCTGGCGAGCTGGCTGGCTAGCTAGCTGGCTGGCGAGCTGGCTGGCTGGCTGGCTAGCTGGCTGGCTGGCGAGCTGGCTGGCTGGCTGGCTAGCTAGCTGGCTGGCTAGCTGGCTGGCGAGCTGGCTGGCTGGCTAGCTAGCTGGCTGGCGAGCTGCCTGGCTGGCGAGCTGGCTGGCTAGCTAGCTGGCTGGCGAGCTGGCTGGCTGGCGAGCTGGCTGGCTGGCGAGCTGGCTGGCTGGCTGGCTGGCTAGCTAGCTGGCTGGCTGGCTAGCTAGCTGGCTAGCTAGCTGGCTGGCTAGCTAGCTGGCTGGCGAGCTAGCTGGCTGGCGAGCTAGCTGGCGAGATGGCTGGCTGGCGAGCTGGCTAGCTGGCGAGCTAGCTGGCTGGCGAGCTAGCTGGCTCGCTAGCGAGCTGGCTAGGTGGCCAGCTAGCTGGCTGGCTGGCCAGCTGGCTGGTTGGCGAGCTGGCTAGGTGGCCAGCTAGCTGGCTGGCTAGCTAGCTGCCGAGCTAGCTGGCTGGCTAGCTAGCTAGGTGGCTGGCTGGCGAGCTAGCTAGCTAGGTGGCCAGCTATCTGGCTGGCGAGCTGGCTGGCTGGCGATCTGGCTGGCTAGCTAGCTGGCTGGCGAGCTGGCTGGCTGGCTGGCTGGCGAGCTGGCTAGCTAGCTGGCTGGCTGGCTGGCGAGCTGGCTGGCTAGCTAGCTGGCTGGCGAGCTGGCTGGCTGGCTGGCTGGCGAGCTGGCTAGCTAGCTGGCTGGCGAGCTGGCTGGCGAGCTGGCTGGCGAGCTAGCTAGGTGGCTAGCTAGCTAGCGAGCTGGCTAGCTGGCTGGCGAGCCACCTAGCTAGCTAGCTCGCCAGCCAGCCAGCTAGCTGGCCACCTAGCCAGCTAGCTAGCCAGCTCGCCAGCCAGCTCGCCAGCCAGCCAGCCAGCTAGCTATCCAGCTCGCCAGCCAGCCAGCCAGCCAGCTCGCCAGCCAGCTAGCTAGCCAGCCAGCTCGCCAGCCAGCCAGATAGCTGGCCACCTAGCTAGCTAGCTCGCCAGCCAGCCACCTAGCTAGCTAGCCAGCCAGCTAGCTCGGCAGCTAGCTAGCCAGCCAGCTAGCTGGCCACCTAGCCAGCTCGCCAACCAGCCAGCTGGCCACCTAGCCAGCTCGCTAGCGAGCCAGCTAGCTCGCCAGCCAGCTAGCTCGCCAGCTAGCCAGCTCGCCAGCCAGCCATCTCGCCAGCTAGCTCGCCAGCCAGCTAGCTAGCCAGCCAGCTAGCTAGCCAGCTAGCTAGCCAGCCAGCCAGCTAGCTAGCCAGCTAGCTAGCTAGCCAGCCAGCCAGCTAGCTAGCCAGCCAGCCAGCTCGCCAGCCAGCCAGCTCGCCAGCCAGCCAGCTAGCTAGCCAGCCAGCCAGCTGGCTAGCCAGCCAGCCAGCTCGCCAGCCAGCCAGCTCGCCAGCCAGCCAGCCAACTCGCCAGCCAGCTAGCTAGCCACCCAGCTAGTTAGCCACCCAGCTAGCTAGCCACCCAGCTAGCTAGCCACCCAGCTAGCTAGCCACCCAGCTAGCTAGCCACCCAGCCAGCTAGCTCGCCAGCGGGCTAGCTAGCCAGCCAGCTAGCTGGCCACCTAGCCAGCTCGCCAGCCAGCTAGCTAGCCAGCCAGCTCGCTAGCCAGCCAGCCAGCTAGCTGGCCACCTACCCAGCTCGCTAGCGAGCCAGCTAGCTGGCCACCTAGCTAGCCAGCCAGCTAGCTAGCCAGCCAGCTAGCTCGCCAGCTAGCTAGCCAGCCAGCTAGCTAGCCAGCCAGCTAGCTAGCCAGCCAGCTAGCTAGCCAGCCAGCTAGCCAGCCAGCTAGCTCGGCAGCTAGCTCAGCCAGCTAGCTAGCCAGCCAGCTAGCTCGGCAGCTAGCTCAACAGCTAGCTAGCCAGCTCGCTAGCTAGCTAGCCACCCAGCTAGCTCGCCAGCCAGCCAGCTAGCTGGCCAGCCAGCTCGCCAGCCAGCTAGCTAGCCAGCCAGCTCGCCAGCCAGGCAGCTCGCCAGCCAGCTAGCTAGCCAGCCAGCTCGCCAGCCAGCTAGCTAGCCAGCCAGCTCGCCAGCCAGGCAGCTCGCCAGCCAGCTAGCTAGCCAGCCAGCCAGCTCGCCAGCCAGCTAGCCAGCCAGCTAGCTAGCCAGCCAGCCAGCCAGCCAGCCAGCTCGCCAGCCAGCCAGCTAGCTAGCCAGCCAGCCAGCCAGCCAGCTCGCCAGCCAGCTAGCTAGCCAGCTCGCCAGCCAGCCAGCTCGCCAGCCATCCAGCTCGCCAGCCATCCAGCTCGCCAGCCAGCCAGCTCGCCAGCTAGCTGGCTGGCGAGCTGGCTAGCTAGCTGGCGAGCTGGCTAGCTGGCTGGCGAGCTGGCTAGCTGGCGAGCTAGCTGGCTGGCGAGCTAGCTGGCTGGCGAGCTAGCTGGCTGGCGAGCTAGCTGGCTGGCGAGCTAGCTGGCTGGCGAGCTAGCTGGCTGGCGAGCTAGCTGGCTGGCGAGAAGGCTGGCTGGCGAGCTGGCTGGCTGGCGAGCTAGCTGGCTGGCTAGCTAGCTGGCTGGCGAGCTAGCTGGCTGGCTAGCTAGCTGGCTGGCGAGCTGGCTGGCTGGCTGGCTGGCGAGCTGGCTGGCTGGCTGGCGAGCTAGCTAGCTAGGTGGCCAGCTAGCTGGCTGACTGGCGAGCTGGCTGGCTGGCGGGCTAGCTAGCTAGGTGGCCAGCTAGCTGGCTGACTGGCGAGCTGGCTGGCTAGCTAGGTGGCCAGCTAGCTGGCTGGCGAGCTAGCTGGGTGGCGAGATGGCGGGCTGGCTAGCTAGCTGGCTGGCTGGCGAGCTAGCTGGCTGGCTAGCTAGCTGGCTGGCGAGCTGGCTGGCGAGCTGGCTGGCTGGCTGGCTAGCTAGCTGGCTGGCTAGCTGGCTGGCGAGCTGGCTGGCTGGCTGGTGAGCTGGCTGGCTAGCTAGCTGGCTGGCTAGCTAGCTAGCTGGCTGGCTGGCTGGCGAGCTGGCTGGCTGGCTGGCGAGCTGGCTGGCTGGCTAGCTAGCTGGCTGGCGAGCTAGCTGGCTGGCGAGCTAGCTGGCGAGATGGCTGGCTGGCGAGCTGGCTAGCTGGCGAGCTAGCTGGCTGGCGAGCTGGCTGGCTAGCTAGCTGGCTGGCTGGCTGGCGAGCTGGCTAGCTGGCTGGCGAGCCACCTAGCTAGCTAGCTCGCCAGCCAGCTCGCCAGCGGCTGGCGAGCTGGCTGGCTGGCGAGCTAGCTAGGTGGCTAGCTAGCTAGCGAGCTGGCTAGCTGGCTGGCGAGCCACCTAGCTAGCTAGCTCGCCAGCCAGCCAGCTAGCTAGCTCGCCAGCCAGCCAGCTAGCTGGCCACCTAGCCAGCTAGCTAGCCAGCTGGCTGGCGAACCACCTAGCTAGCTAGCTCGCTAGTCAGACAGCTAGCTGGCCACCTAGCCAGCTAGCTAGCCAGCTGGCTGGCGAGCTGGCTGGCTGGCTAGCTAGCTGGCTGGCGAGCTGGCTGGCTAGCTAGCTGGCTGGCTGGCTGGCGAGCTGGCTGGCTGGCTAGCTAGCTGGCTGGCTGGCTAGCTAGGTGGCCCGCTAGCTGGCTGGCGAGCTAGCTAGGTGGCTAGCTAGCTAGCGAGCTGGCTAGCTGGCTGGCGAGCCACCTAGCTAGCTAGCTCGCCAGCCAGCCAGCTAGCTGGCCACCTAGCCAGCTAGCTAGCCAGCTCGCCAGCCAGCCAGCCAGCTAGCTAGCTAGCTCGCCAGCCAGCCAGCCAGCTAGCTAGCTAGCTCGCCAGCCAGCCACCTAGCTAGCTAGCCAGCCAGCTAGCTCGGCAGCTAGCTAGCCAGCCAGCTAGCTGGCCACCTAGCCAGCTCGCCAACCAGCCAGCTCGCCAGCCAGCCAGCTCGCCAGCCAGCTAGCTGGCCACCTAGCTGGCTAGGTGGCTGGCTGGAGAGCTAGCTAGCTATAGGTGGCCAGCTAGCTGGCTGGCGAGCTGGCTAGGTGGCCAGCTAGCTAGGTGGCTGGATGGCGAGCTGGCTAGCTAGCTGGCTGGCGAGCTGGCTGGCTGGCTGGCGAGCTGGCTGGCTGGCTGGCTAGCTAGCTGGCTGGCTAGCTGGCTGGCGAGCTGGCTGGCGAGCTGGCTGGCTAGCTGGCTGGCGAGCTGGCTGGCTGGCTAGCTAGCTGGCTGGCGAGCTGCCTGGCTGGCGAGCTAGCTGGCTGGCGAGCTGGCTGGCTGGCTGGCGAGCTGGCTGGCTAGCGAGCTGGCTGGCTAGCTAGCTGGCTGGCTAGCTGGCTGGCTAGCTGGCTGACTGGCTGGCTAGCTAGCTGGCTGGCTGCGAGCTGGCTGGCGAGCTGGCTGGCTAGCTGGCTGGCGAGCTGGCTGGCTGGCTAGCTAGCTGGCTGGCGAGCTGCCTGGCTGGCGAGCTAGCTGGCTGGCGAGCTGGCTGGCTGGCTGGCTGGCGAGCTGGCTGGCTAGCGAGCTGGCTGGCTAGCTAGCTGGCTGGCTAGCTGGCTGGCTAGCTGGCTGACTGGCTGGCTAGCTAGCTGGCTGGCTAGCTAGCCCGCTGGCGAGCTAGCTGGCTGGCGAGCTAGCTGGGTGGCTAGCTAGGTGGGTGGCTAGCTAGCTGGATGGCTAGCTAGGTGGCCAGCTGGCTAGCTAGCTGGCGAGCTAGCTGGCTGGCTGGCGAGCTGGCTGGCTAGCTGGCTGGCGAGCTGGCTGGCTGGCGAGCTGGCTAGCTAGCTGGCTGGCGAGCTGGCTGGCTAGCTAGCTGGCTAGCTAGCTGGCTGGCGAGCTGGCTGGCTGGCGAGCTGGCTGGCTGGCGAGCTAGCTGGCTGGCGAGCTTGCTGGCTGGCTGGCAAGCTGGCGAGCTGGCTAGCTGGCTGGCTAGCTAGCTAGCTGGCTGGCGAGCTATCTGACGAGCTGGCTAGCTATCTGGCTGGCGAGCTGGCTAGGTGGCTAGCTGGCTGGCTAGCTGGCTGGCTGGCGAGCTGGCTGGCTGGCGAGCTGGCTAGCTGGCTGGCTAGCTGGCTGGCTGGCTAGCTAGCTGGCGAGCTAGCTGGCTGGCTGGCGAGCTGGCTGGCTAGCTAGCTGGCTGGCGAGCTAGCTAGGTGGCTAGCTAGCTAGCGAGCTGGCTAGCTAGCTAGCGAGCTGGCTGGCGAGCCACCTAGCTAGCTAGCTCGCCAGCCAGCCAGCTAGCTGGCCACCTAGCCAGCTGGCTAGCCAGCTCGCCATCCAGCTCGCCAGCCAGTCAGCTCGCCAGCCAGCTAGCTAGCCAGCCAGCTCGCCAGCCAGCCAGCTCGCCAGCCAGCTAGCTGGCCACCTAGCTAGCTAGCTCGCCAGCCAGCCACCTAGCTAGCCAGCCAGCTAGCTAGCCAGCCAGCTAGCTGGCCACCTAGCCAGCTCGCCAACCAGCCAGCTCGCCAGCCAGCCAGCTCGCCAGCCAGCTAGCTGGCCACCTAGCTGGCTAGGTGGCTGGCTGGAGAGCTAGCTAGCTATAGGTGGCCAGCTAGCTGGCTGGCGAGCTGGCTAGGTGGCCAGCTAGCTAGGTGGCTGGATGGCGAGCTGGCTGGCTGGCGAGCTGGCTGGCTGCCGAGCTGGCTAGCTAGCTGGCTGGCGAGCTGGCTGGCTGGCTGGCGAGCTGGCTGGCTGGCTAGCTGGCTGGCGAGCTGGCTGGCTAGCTAGCTGGCTGGCTAGCTGGCTGGCGAGCTGGCTGGCCAGCTAGCTGGCCACCTAGCCAGCTAGCTCGCCAGCCACCCAGCTAGCTGGCCACCTAGCCAGCTCGCTATCTCGCCAGCCAGCCACCTAGCTAGCTAGCCAGCCAGCTAGCTCGCTAGCCACCCAGCTAGCTCGCTAGCTAGCCAGCTCGCCAGCCAGCTAGCTCGCCAGCCAGATAGCTAGCCAGCCAGCTACCCAGCCAGCCAGCCAGCCAGCTACCCAGCTAGCCAGCTCGCCACCCAGCTAGCTAGCCACCCAGCTAGCTAGCCACCCAGCTAGCTAGCCACCCAGCTAGCTCGCCAGCCAGCTAGCTCGCCAGCGGGCTAGCTAGCCAGCCAGCTACCCAGCTAGGTGGCTGGCTAGCTGGCTGGCTGGCTAGCTGGCTGGCTGGCTGGCTAGCTAGCTGGCTAGCTAGCTGGCTGGCTGGGTAGCTGGCTGGCTGGCTGGGTAGCTGGCTGGCTGGCTGGGTAGCTGGCTGGCTAGCTAGCTGGCTAGCTAGCTGGCTGGCTGGCTGGCTGGCTGGCTGGCTGGCTAGCTAGCTGGCTGGCTGGCGAGCTAGCTAGCTAGGTGGCCAGCTAGCTGGCTGGCTGGCTAGCTAGCTAGCTGGCTGGCTAGCTAGCTAGCTGGCTGGCTGGCTGGCTGGCTGGCTAGCTAGCTGGCTGGCTGGCTAGCTAGCTGGCTGGCTAGCTAGCCCGCTGGCGAGCTGGCTGGCGAGCGAGCTGGCTGGGTGGCTAACTAGCTGGGTGGCTAGCTAGCTGTCGAGTTAGATGGCTGGCTAGCTAGCTTTCTGACGAGCTGGCTGGCTGGCTAGCTAGCTTTCTGGCGAGCTGGCAAGCTAGCTAGCTAGGTGGCCAGCTAGCTGGCTGGCGAGCTCGCTGGCTGGCGAGCTGGCTAGCTAGCTGACTGGCGAGCTCGCTGGCTGGCGAGCTGGCTGGCTGGCGAGCTGGCTGGCTGGCGAGCTGGCTGGCTGGCGAGCTGGCTGGCTGGCTAGCTGCCTCGCTAGCTAGGTGGCCAGCTAGCTGGCTGGCTGGCGAGCTGGCTGGCTGGCTAGCTAGCCAGCTTGCAAGCTAACCAGCTCGCTAGCAACCTGGCGAACTGGCCAGCCAGCTAGCTGGGGAGCTGGCTGGCGCTCTAGCTGGCTGGCTAGCTAGCTTGCGAGCTGGTTGGCGAGCTGGCTGGCGAGCTAGCTGGCTGGCGAGCTAGCTAGCTAGGTGGCGAGCTGGCTGGGCTGGCGAGCTGCCTGGCTAGCTAGCTTGCGAGCTGTCTGGCGAGCTGGCTAGCTAGCTAGGTGGCTGGCTGGCGAGCTGGCTAGCTAGGTGGCGAGCTGGCTACCTAGTTAGCTGGCTGGCTGGCTAGCTATCTAGCTGGCGAGCTATCTAGCTGGCAAGCTGGCTGGCTACCTAGCTAGGTGGCAAGGATGGCTGGCTGGCGAGTTAGCTAGGTGGCGAGCTGGCTAGCTAGTTAGCTGGCGAGATGGCTAGCTAGCTGGCTGGGGAGCTGGCTAGCTAGCTGGCTGGCGAGCTGGTTGGCTAGCTAGCTAGGTGGCGAGCTTGCTACCTAGTTAGCTGGCTGGCTTGCGAGCTGGCTAGCTGGCGAGCTGTCTGGCTGGCTAGCTAGCTAGGTGGCGAGCTGGCGTGCGGGCGTTCTGGCTAGCTGGCTGGCTAGCTAGCTAGCGAGCTGGCCAACTGGCTAGCTAGCTGGCTGGCCAGATCAGATGCTGACATATTTTATAATATTATTATTACATATTTATACAGGGTGGGCCAAAAGTCACGCCTGCGTGTAAAAATTTAATAACTTTTATTTTTTAATTTTTTTCAGATTTTATTCATTGGTCGATCCAAAGTGGTAGATTTTTACTTTTCCAAATGGGCATTCAATTTTACCGACGCAACGAGCATATCAATATTATTTCAACACCAGAAATGCACCTAGAAAAACCGCAATTAATCGTTTAATTGCACGGTTCCGAGAACAAGGTGCAGTGTCAGACTTGCCAACATCAGGAAGACCGAGAATAGTAAAGAACCAAGTGAACATTGATCGTGTAGAAGATAGTGTTGAAGAATATTCAGAAACTTTAACGCGAAGACGTTATAGGCAACTGGACATCTCTAGAACATCATTTCGAAGTATGTGTCACGTGCATCCATAAAAAGTCCAAATGGTCCAACAATTTTTACCAGTTGACTACCATCAAAGACTAACTTTTAAATGAAATTTTTGTTGACCGAATTATCTCAAGAAATTCAGAATTCAATTGGCCAGCACTTTTACCAGATTGAACTGCCCCTGATTATTTTTATAAGGGTAATCTCAAAGAACTAGTATATGTTAACAAGCCCCAAACTATAGAGCAGCTAAAGCACAACACTGAAGCTAAGATAAGGCAATAGAGCCTGAAACTTTGCGTGCAGTTATGCAAAACGCCTGTTTAAGAGTTCAATTGTGCATCAATTAAAATGGTGATCATCTCTCTGATATTATTTTTCATAATTAATATTTAATATTATATTTGAAAATATAAATAAACAAAAAAGTTATTCAATTTTTACAAGCAGGCGTGACTTTTGGCCCACCCTGTACTTTTATTACTGTTAATTTTAACTTCACTTCATTTCTAACCTTTGCAAATACACGAAATATATTTGAATATAAATTCAACTTGTGTTTTACTGTAACAAAAACGTTGCTCAGATTTTGACAACTTTTCTATATAAAAACATTACTCCTCAGATTCAGACAACTTTTCTACAGAAAAACGATACTTAAATTCTGACAACTTCTCTATAGAAAAACTTTGCCCATGTTCTGACTTTTCTATAGAAAAACGTTGCTCAATGTGTGACAAGTTTTCTATAGAAAAAGTTGCTCAGATGCTTACAACTTTTCTATAGAGAAACTTTTCTAAAATTATGACTACTTTTCTATAGAAAAACGTTTCTCAAATTCTGTCAACTTTTCAAAATAAAAATTTCTTTAGATTCTGGCAACTTTTCTACAGAAAAATGTTGGTTAGATTCTGACAACTTTTCTATAGAAAAATTATGCTCACATTTTGACAACTTTTGTATAGAAAAACGTTGCTCAGATTCTGACTTTTCTAATGATAAACGTTGCTTAGATTATTTCAACTTTTCGAATGATAAACGTTGCTTAGATTCTGACAACTTTTCTTAGAAAATCGTTGCTCAGATTCTAACAACTTTTCTACAGGAAAACGTTTCTCAGTTTCTGACAACCTTTCTATAGAAAAAGTTGCGCAGATGCTGCAACTTTTATATAGAAAGAGTTGTTCAGATTCTGACAACTTTTCTGTATAAAAACGTTTTCTTCATAAAACAAGTTTTTTATAAAAAAGTTTTCAGAATCTGAGCAAGTTTTTCTATTGAATTCAGAATCTGAGCAGCTTCTTCGAAAAGTTCTCAGAATATGAGCAATTTGTATAGAAAAATTCAGAAACTTAGCGATAGAAAAGATTTTGGTATCTGGAGAAACTTTTTCTGATATATTGAGCAACTATTCTATAGAAAAGTTGTCAGATTCCAAGAAAAGTTCCTTCTTAAGAAAAGTTGTCTGACACCTGTACACCTCACCCTTTAAAATTTTGAGCATTTTTCATAATTTTTTTTATAAATTTTTACTCAGTTGACTACCCTTAGAATAGTTGTTTTGAAATTTTGAGAACTTTTCGTAAGTTTTTTTTATATAAATATGTACTCACTTGACTAGTATTACTGGAATTTCTTGAGTGACCCATTTCCAGGCCTGGAACAGTGGCACCGGAAGTTGATAAGCCACTTATTGAAGACGTAGTTCCACAATTATTGCTGCCAATAATACCAATACTACTACTGCCACCACCTCCACTACCGCCTGTACCACCAATACCACCATATGGTAGCATTTGTTGTGCATTTGTTAGCGAAACACCTGGAACCAATGTGGCAGCAGATGATGGTGGGTAGGAAGATGGCAAATGCTGTTGTTGTTGTTGATGCTGCTGTTGTTGTAACTGTTGTTGTTGCAAAAGCAAAGCATCAGATGTCAATGTAATTGCCGATTCCGATGATTCCGAATGGCCAGAATCGGTAACCAATGAGGCCATAACATACTGAGGATCTGAATCTATGATTGCAAATTACATTAGTTATTTGTACTAGAAGCCAAAAATTTATCAAAAATACCATCATCTCTTATAGTTGAAACAGGACGTGTTGCTACACCCATGGCGGGTAACGAGGAGGATGTTAGTGAAGAGGGCGATTGTAAACCCACGCCCGTAGCGGCTGGACCTAAATCATCTGTTGGAGTTTTTGGTTTATTTTTTAAATTTGGTGTAGGACTAAACAAGAGAACAAAATTTGTTAGTTTTAAATATTTTATATTTCTTAAATTGGTTAAAACTTACGCCTTAAATAAAATGTCACCACTTAACATTAACATTTTTATTGATACTGTTAACATGGAATTATCTAAACGATGTCTCGAGTCATAACCTTCCAAGAGAAATCGTCGCGAGGTTAAACCAGAGCCAGCATATTCGGCAAGATTTAAATCAATAAAACCTAATTTATAATAACTACGACCACCTTTCATTTCTTTGCGTATCGAAATGCGCAAATAACAGGGATCTAAGACCCCCGTTGATGCATTTGCTGACATTTTGCAAGGAAATTCGAAATTTCGATTCCATTCTACGCGATGATTGCGTACTTCTTCCCTGTTAAATGAAAAAAATGTATAGATATTTTATTAAATGATTATCCCATTTACACTGGATATATTCAAAGAAAATATAGAAAAATTATCAGATTCAGAAAAAAAATCTGTGAAAAGAATTCCAGATTCGAGTGGAAAATATGGAAATTTTGGCAAATTTAGAGCAATTAAAATATTTTGTTTTATATACAAAAGCTGTAAGTTCACATAAGTTAGCTTATGGGCAAAAATGATCAGATTTTGAACAAGATTATTTTGTTATAAGGATACGACAATCGAGGAGAATTTGTATATAGAAAATTGTTAAATTCTGAGCAAATTTTCCTATAGAAGGGTGTTGACAGAATCAAGGCAATAGAAAAAGATAAATTTGGAACTACTGTTTCAAAATAAATTTTATTTTATATAGAAATAATGTCAATTTCAAAGCAATTTTGTTAGTAGTCAGATTTTGTTTTTCTATAAAAAGTGGTCACAATCTAAACAACTTTTTATATATAAAAAATGTTAAAATCGGAGAAGCTTCTATAGAAAAGGAGAATTTTTAATTTATATTTTTGAAGAAATATGTTAGTTTCTAAGTAATTTTTATTTAAAATATGTTATGTATTCTTTGCCAGTGTAAATGAGTTATTAGAAAAAAGTTTTATGCTTTAAAGATTTTTAAACATACCTGCTACTATATTCTTGAAAAGAACCACCATCTAATAAACGTATTTTTGCAAACAGCACCTCATTTACAAGGGCCACATTTTCCAAGTCTTGTAATTGTACTTCAACATTAAAACGATACTTTTTCTTTTTCATCATAAAGGCCATAACCGAGGGCACTTAGGCCCTGAGTTTCGTAAAAAAGTTGTTTGTTTAAAAGAAAACACACACACACGTATACAAATTGGTAAATTTAAAATTGTGTCCTTTTTGTTGTCGAGAAGAAGGATTATCAAATTTAATTTTATTTTTTCTTTCTTGCCGACAATTTTATTCTAATAGGAAGATTGCACAACACTTGGAATTCTTTTATTGCTAGGTTAATGTTTAGTTGTTGTTTCTGTAAGAGATGAGTGGAGTATTTTTTGAGTATTGTGTTTGAAGCCACCACATTTTTATTGTTTAAATTTTTAACTGGAGCATTTGGTTTGTTATTTATTTTTAAGCCCTAGTAGTTTGTAGTAGAAAAGTCAAACTTGTGCAGTTGTGTTTAAATTCTGAAAAGATAAAGAAAATATACAATATTATTAATATAGGAAAACCAATGTAAAATTCAATTATAGCTACAATTTTCAAACCACATCCTTTTTTTAAAAAAAGAACGTGGTTATTTGTTTCTATGTTAAAATAATCAATTATGCTTAAACAAATGTTAATATTCTAATTTTTAATTAACAATTATTTTATTTAAATCCTTGATATTAAAGGATTAATTAATATAACTATGATTCTTAATTAAATCCCTTTGGGATTTTTAAAAAACTGTCAATTGTAAAATTATTTTTCTGTTCAGTATTAAACCAGTACATTAAATTTTATTGATTTCTAATTGAATACAGGTACTGATGAATATTTCAAGGGATTGTAATAATATTTTTTTAAAGCATACTTTTAGGATCTATTTCAAATGTTTGTGTAATTTAAGAAAATTTTAAAATTACCTAAAAGTTTGCTAATTTTAACTCAAAACCAGAGAAACAAATATTAGGTCATGACGCCAAAGAAACAGATTCGTTGTGGCAACCAAATTGTTTGGTTACTTTATGTGAATTACGAGTATTTGGTCTACACAATCAAATGTGTTTTTAAGATGGTATTTGCTTTCCATACCCAACGAAAAATGTTCCGATATAATCATATATTTTTATGTACAGTAAGTAACATATATAATTAAATATTTCATAACAATTGTTTGCATTAATGGCAATGATTTAAGGATCTGATTTCATTGATCAATGACAATGTTTTTGAATTTCATTACCATTACTAATTCAAAAATTAAATAAAACCATTAGCATTATTAACCGTAATTTTATAAAATATAACATTTGTATATTTTATTTTTTGTTTTTTATTTTCTGTATAAAGCTACTTTGATAATTTTCAAATCGTATAAACTTTTTTGTAAACAAATGATTTTTCAATCAATTATAATTAGTTTTTTTTATGCATTTGTGCTATTTCATTACCATTAGTAATGAAATTTTTTTGTATTAGTGTCAACTAATGGTAATGAAATTTCAATGGTAATGAAAAATTCCCAAGTATGATCGTAACATAGCCACTTATAGAAATATTTTTCATCGGGCACCGAACTTCTGTTCTGTTTATCGAATTTCTATTTTCACTATATATTAAAGGCTGCAACCGGAAAGAAATCTGGTTGACACATTTTTTTTTTACTCTGACAAGGAAGGTATCCCAATGAGTTCTTTTCCCGATCTCAATAAAATATGTAAATAAGATATTGAGAAACATTTATCAGTTATTTTTGTTTATAACAAAAACCAAATGTTTTTCAAAAATATATTATTTTCATCTATTTGTTGTTTCTTCAATTAAAGTCCTCTTAGTGGTAAAGCAAAACAAAACTGTTTTTTTTTGTATATTTAGATTTGGCGCGGTTTTATCTTTTACTTAAAATCTAAACTTTTTTAGCTTGTAAATATGTTTGTTTTTATATATATATTTTAGCTTTGACATTGATTAATGCGACATTATATGCCAGTGTTATTGTAAAACTAAGTGCAGGTACTTAAGTACATACTTTCCAGGGAATTTACGCACCTATTTATGGAGAAATTACAAATAACAATTAGTATATGTGTCTACACACTCATTTCTGTAGCAGATGGGGGAGTTCATATATTCTATTTTAATTTTAAAAAACAGCCTTAAAGTATGCTTTAATTTAACAGCCTTAAAGTATAACTCGAAAATGCATGCTTAAATACATTAACCTAAAAGTATTCTTTAGTAATAAAACATTTTTAAATAAAAAAACAACAACATTAAGGCCCTTTCCTTTGGAAAATATGTTAACTTTATTCATATTTAAACAAATTTCATTACTTGTTTTTGTTTGTATTTCGAAATATATGTATATTTAAGTGTTAAAAACACGCAAAGGTTAACTCTTGCTCATACATGGGACTAATTAATTTATAATTTCATTTGCATTGATTTGTAATGAAATAATTTTCACCATTTTTTTTAAATAATGATAATGATTTTAAGGGTTTGAATTCATTCATCGATGTCAATGTTTGTAAATTCCATTGCAATTAATAATTAGTCAAAAAAAAAAAAAAAACAAATAATTGCAACTGACAGATGAGCTTTTTGAAAATCGTTAAAATGGAGATTAATCCATGAAATTATAATGAAAAACTCATGCTCGAGTCCTCGGGATTCATTCCGACATACCTCATTTGTATAGTTAGAGTGTAGTTTTTGGGAAGCTTTGCAAAATTTTTGTCCATTTTGCGCCATTTAACTTAGTTTTCGAGAAACTAGCAATTTTGTAAATTTGTCATTTTTATAAAATGGCCAGTATCTCGAAAACCATTTTACTTTTCGAGAAACTACACTCAGAAAAAAAAGTTAGTAGAAAAATTTGTAAACGGTTTTCAATCCCACTTTACTATTTTTGTACTGATTTTTAGTAAAAAAATATTAATTAGCAAATCTTTTTGCTTTTTACATTTTACAAATTACAGAGTTTTTACAGAATATCTACAAATTTTCGTTGCTAACTTCAGAAATCATTTTACAAATTTTTGAAAACCGATTTGCTAAAATTAGCAAAAAAAATTACTAATTTTAAAAAAGTCGATATTGATGGAAATGTTATTTCTAACAATTTAAACTTATACATACAAACTTAAATTGCCATAAATGTTACATAGGATTAAAAAAGGGATCGGAAGTGAAGATACCGACTCATGTCTAAAAATAGGACATCCACTTAAAATAGCACTAAAGTTTTTTTATTTCTAAAAACCAGCCCTAACAACAATTTAAATTTCACCTTAAAAGTAAAAAAAAAAAATTACTAAAATATTTTTCAAAACCGAAATTACCAAATTAAAACAAAATGATAAATTCGCCTTTGATTTTTTTTTCATTTTGTATAAAACATCTTTTAAAAAATATAATTAAAATTTTTAATGCTCGATAAAAAAAATTAATCTAAAACTTTGTACTAATATTAATAGTATTTAGTAATTTTTTTTTGCTGATTTTAGCAAACGGATTTTAAATTCCACTTTACAAAAAGTCTACTAAAATTTAGTAGCGGCTACTAATTTTATTGTACTACACGTCAGCAGACATGTGTTGCTAAGATTAGCAAAAAATACCGCTGGGCTCAAATTAGCAGAATTTCCCGTAATAACAGCAAAATTTTCAGTTGCCATTACAGACTTTATTTGGTGAGTGTAGTGATTTTTTAAAATTGCCATTTTTAAAATGGCTAGTATATCGAAAACCATTTTAGTTTTAGAGAAACTAACAATTTTGTAAAATTGTAATGTTTTAAAATGGTTATTTTTCAAAATAAATATGAAATTTATTCTCTTAAAATTAAAAACTAATACAACTACAGCCAGAGTGACTTGTTTTTGGTTTTGTTTTGTGATGAAACATATTAATACAATTAACACTTAATGCATTGGATCGAAATGGAATGGGGAACAAAATCTATCAGTGTGTCTTAATTTGTATTATCACATAAACTGGAAAAAAGTCATCCTGTGGCTGTTTCATAAAAATTAATCCCCTGGAATCCCTCAATACAACTACTACTATAAAAAAACGAGGCCAGATCTGGAAGAGAAAAAAAAAAGACAGCCACAGGGTGAATCATTTTCTTTAACTATTTATGTAATAATACAAATTAATGAACTACCATAATGGAATAGAACAACTAGAAATGATATGGAATAAAATGAAATGGAGAACAAGTAAAATTGACACACTGAGCACAAATACATACTTTTGTTCAAAAAAGTATGTATTTGCACAGAAAATCTATTTCAAAAACCTTTTTTTTTTTTTTTTTGTAAACAATTGATTTTGTGGTTAGTTGTATTTGGTTTTCGAGCTACTTAAGCCATTTGCATTTAATGGTAACAACATTTTTTGTCATTCACATTACTTAAGTCATTCTAAATGTCAATGATAATGAACAAATCCCAAGTATGCTCTTGTTGTAATGTTTTTATATGCGTCACAATGCCTAAAGGTATGCAATATACTAAAAACAACTTATTTGACATAGTCATATGTTATCTAAGTGTTGTTTTTTTTATAAAAAGAAAACTTTGAAAAAGCATTTCTTTTTGGCATTACTTAAAAAAGGTTTAAAAAGAATGTTCAAGTACTTTTTAGAAGGTTTTGCAAATAAGAACATGAAATTTAATACATATTGTATTTCTAAGAAAAATATGACAACATTATTACAATTTAATATAATTTTTCTAATCAATTTACTTTATTCTCACAAGCTTCATTTTGCAGGAATAAACATTATGCCATCCTTGTAATTACCCAGTTAGAAAAATACAAACGGAAAAGCACCAGCCAAAATGATAACATTATTAGACGCTCCTACAAGTGGTTCAAACATCGTTGGAAAAGTATTGGGGAAACAATAAATTCCAACCTGGTCATAACACATCGACAAAACCAAAAAATATTTTGTCTAAAAATGAATTTTCCAAAATAAAATTTAAAGTTAAGTAGTATGTTTGAGTTGTATTTTTAAACCATATATGGCCCTCTGGGCTCGGTTTTTGTGTAACATTGATTAAATAAATAAATAAATAAATAAAAATACTAACATTGGCATAACAACAGAAAAATCACAAAATAGCATAAAAATTTATTTGCAGGCCAATGCAAAAAATGTTTGCTCTTGGATTTCAATTCCTGACCTCCTCGCTGTAAACCTCTGTTCAACAAAGCGACGTTATTTTTCTAAAATCAGTGCTCTACCACAGTAAATTTTTTTTGTACTGGGTACATATTTGTGTAGATAAACAATAAAGCTGACTTAATTACCTTTTGAGAAACCTATAAAATCACTGATTACTTTTCAGACTTTTCCTTAAAATAATACTTAATAACATAGTACATCCATACTAATATGATAAGGGTGTGGTTTTATAATCTGTTTGTCCTACTAAAAATAAAACGTTTAAACTGCTTTTAACGGAAGTTAGTATTTGGAACACAAATGTGTTTATTCTGGGTTGTAATATTTTCAAATAATGTAGTGTGTGGTAAAAATTAAAGTAAACAGAAGTAATCAAGAAGTATAGATTTGCGTTAAAGCAAAAAAAAAATTGGAAATAAAATTAATTGAAAATCATGACACAGTTAAAAGCATAAAGAAAATAATAAAAAACAATACAAACAAATTTTACGGGGGTGTTCTAAAAAAAAAACAAAATCCGCATTTCATTATCCGTTTTCACAGAAAGCCGTTCAAACTCACGTTTAATGGTTAAGAAGTGATGTAGAGGTGAAAAAAAACACTTTGATATATAGGTGAAAAAAACACTTTGAGAAAAGTTGCCTAAAAGACGAACAATAATGATAAATAACAGGTCAATTGAAAAGTCCCCGGCCTACCATACCAAAACACATTTTTTTTTGGCAAAGTTCGTTTTTATTTTATTTAATATAGTTCCCTTCAAGGGTGATACACTGGTTATAGCGACCCTCAAACTTTTCGATACCATTTTTGTAGTATGATTTGTCCTTTGCTTCAAAATAGGCCTCAGTTTCGGCGATCACCTCTTCATTTGACGGAAATTTCTTCCCAGCAAGCATTTTTTTGAGATCTGAGAACAGGAAATAGTCGCTGTGGGCCAGATCTGGAGCAATTCGAAGCCCAATTCATGGATTTTGCCTTGGTTTTTACTGACTTGTTTTTGGTCAAAAGTGAACTCGCGCGGCACCCACTTTGCACAGAGCTTTCTTATACCCAAATATTCGTGAATGATATGATGTATACGTGCAGTTGATATCTTTAGAGTACCTGCTATTTCATTCAATTTCAATTTACGGTCATTCGAAATCATTTTGTGGATTTTTTGATGTTTTCGTCCGTAACAACCTGTTTTGGGCGTCGACTGCATTCACCGTCGTCGGTGCTCATTTAACCACGTTTAAATTTAGCATACCAATCCTTGATGGTTGATTTTCCTGGGGCAGTGTCCGGAAGCTCGTCATCAAGCCAAGTTTTTGCTTCAACTGTATTTTTTCCCTTCCAAAAGCTATATTTTATCAATACGCGAAATTCCTTTTTATCCATTTTTTTCACAATAACAAAAGTTGCTTCACTCAAAATGCTATAATTCACAAACTAATGATCCGACAGCTGTCAAATTTATACACGTGTCTTGCTAACTAAAAATCATATCAATTTAAGTCTAGTAGCGCCATCTATGTGTTAGGTCAGGGACTTCTCAATTGAGTTGTTAAATATTTGTTTAATAAAAATAAATGAAATTCTATTAATTTTTTTTCTTTTGTCAAATTATTATTTCTTCTGGATTTGCCCCCACAATATTTGCAATTCATAAAATTTAAAATAAATTCATTGCAGTTAGAATTTCCAAACAATAAATTTAAATCAATTATTAACAAATTAATTTTCCTTAAAAGTTCAAAAAGGTTTTGCAAAATTTGTTTTATTTGTTATACTTTATAGAATAAAATTGTAACATACGACTATAAATCTACACATTCAATGTGAATTTAATTAATACAAAATAAATTTAATTTAATTGAAAGACAACAATGTTTAAATAAATGTTTATCAAAAGCAATTTGTAAATTTATGCAATAAAACTAAGGTACAGATACACAAACATAAACCGAATAAATTGTTTAAAAGCCGGAGTATAAAGAAAAACAATTCTGCATGCGAATATGTAGACAGTTAAGAACTGTTACAAAAAATTTACACTGAAAGTAAAATTTTAGCTAGCTAAAACAATTTTAAATGATGTCTGGATGTCATCTTTATTACCGAGCATTTCCAATTTAAAAAAATATTTTTGTTTTTACACATTTTGAAAACTGCGTTTTGTATATATTTTTTTTTCAGTGTATTTTTGCTTATTGTTTAGACAATGAATAATGGCTTTCATAATTAATAACATACAATTTATGAATATTTAATTATTAAATGACATTAACATATCACCGTAAAACAATAAAATCACGCACAATCCATTCACTTTCAATGTCAATGATCAAGATTATATTAAAATCATATGATTTGAATATTATACCAAATATTCAAGAAATTTTGAAATATTTGCTAAAAAAAATGATTTTTAAAATGCCATATCAACTTGCAAATATATATTCAGATGAATATAGCAGTCAGAAAGTGCCAGTACTAGCAAACCACTAGGTAACCGTGGAATTAAAAATGAATTACTGGCAGTAGACTAAATTGGAACGCATTTTTAATATTTTAATAAATTTTTTACACACAATTGTTTTTTTTGTATGTGGAAAACATTTTTTGAAACCCTTAGTTATCATTCATTTACGTTTTTGGCTGTCAAGTATTATATGTATGCCTTGCTAGCTTTGGGTTCGAATCCCGTCATGACCAAACAAATTAACTCTTTATATGCCGCCTAATTTTTGATTTTATCAGCTTTGTAATTTTTATTTGTACAGTGCTTTTCAGATGCATTTGACCAAAATTTTTGATATAAAATTTTTAAATATAAAACCAAATTTCATCAATGTAATAAATCAGTTTTGTTTTCATTTTGTCACATTTTCTAAAGGGGATTTTTCTATCTTTTTACCCAAAATGATTTTGTGTTGTTTATTTCAATTATTTTCCTTTTGCGTCATTGTTATAAAAATAATTTTAATGTGTTTTAGAAAATTGTTGTGTGACACAGTAAAGTTTTTCTGAATTTCAACTACATTACTTTACATATTTACACAATTATTATTTTCATGTTTTAACACCCACTGCATTTATTTTTATTTCTATGGCATTTTCCTGTGAAATTTTTATATATTTACATTTATCAAGATTATTTATTGTATTTAAATATTTATGACAGTAGAAATATGTTTTGTTAGATAAAATTTGTACGTGTATAGATAGCAATTGAATATTTAGGAAAAAAAGAGATTTAAAAATAAACAAAAAACTGTTAAGAATTGAATATATATTTTTTTAAGAAATTTAATTGTTAAGTTTGAATGTAAGCTAAAATTTTACCTAATAATACGTTGTTAGATTTTTTTTAAAATCGTTCCCAACCCTATTCATTCTAGAATTGGTTTTACTAGAACCGATTCCATAAAACCAAATATTTTTAAAAAAGACAATAGTCTAATATAAATAATAATTTTCTCAACTTCTAGGTTGTATTCAACACTGTAAATAAGTTTTATATGTCTGCCGCTTGATTGAATAATTTACAAAATAAATATAATTTATTCTATTATTTAAAACATGTGTAAAGGTCAGCCTTTAGTGATTTGCACATTTTTATAATCTGTAGATTTTATTTAATAGTTTTTTAAATAATTTATCATCGCAAACCGGTTTAACAAATAAAAAAAAATAAGAGGGTAATCCCGAAAATTTTTGCAAAATTATAAAAAGAAAACAGTTTTATAGATTACATTTCTCAAAATATATGCCGCCATAATGATATATAACTTTTGTATTCTTAAAAACCAGTTTTCGAACCTTTTTCTACTTAAATTTTGGTATCTCAGAAATGCATATTTTGACAGTCTGGGCAGGCACCTAAGGAGAGGCTTTCCCCCTTTTTGCGCCCCCATTTTTACCAAGTTGCTTATCAATAAATTTGGCCATACTCAAAGAAGCCGAAGCTCTTTGGACAGGTCATTAAGTAAGGCACTTTTGAAACCCTGGTGAAAATTCCAAAAATTACAATATTAGAGAGTCAGCCCATACTCTAGGTACAAGTATTTAAAATTTGAGAGTTCTAACCAATGCGGTTTGGCCAGGCCGTTAAGGGGGAGAATTTCCCCTTTTAAACCTCTTTTTTGTACGTTCATGGTTAAAATCCTAAAAAGTCCCTTACCAGAGAATGGGATCATATTTTAAATTTTAGGTTTTTACGGGAAGCGGTTTTGGGAGACTTTTTATCCTCATTTTTGCCATGTTCCTGGAGAAAATTACATTTCAGGTTTCTAGAAAAAGAGGTTTGGGTAGGCCGTCAGTGGAAGACTGTTAAATGAAATGATTATTCAGTGATTTATATTGCTGCAATATTTTGAGTGTTCAATGTTTTTTCCGTCATAAAAGTGTAAAATCTCCCAAAAAAAAAATTTGTTTTAAACAGCTGTTCACATTTCATAACTGCAATTTCAGTTGTTGTTTAGTATGCAAATATTTATTTTCAATTAAACATAAATGCATAATATTTATATTATTGTCAAGTTTACACAATCGTTTTTTTTTTTTTTGCTTTATTGCCAAGTTTGATGTCATATATTTTATTTAGATAAAAAAAAATGAAAAAAACCACTAGAAAATTGTTTGCACATTTTTTTCTCTATTTTTCTTTCTGTCTAATTATCATGACGTCGTGTTGTTTAATATTATAAAATTTATTTGTATAGTTTTGGTTTTTCTAATACGTGTTTTAATGATCATGACGGATAGTGTATAGTCATTGTTGAGTACTTTTTACACCAAAAACTTGGTAATCGAAAGAAAAACTTACTTGAAAGTAATGAATCAATGTTTTGGCTAATAAAACTCTATGAAGTATTTATTTGGAAAATATCCCGATAAAGAAAAATAGTTTTTTGATGACCTAAACCTGAATAGAATAATGTTGATTTATAAGGAAAATCTTATAATTTTAAAAATATTTGTTTTTAGTTGAGATTTTTAAGATGCATCACTATTATAATTGGCGCCCAACATAAAATAATGTAAATTTTTTCCAATTTATAATATGACAAAATATATTTTGAATTTTTTTTTCAATAATATTAAGCAACTCAAATTAATACCAAAATCAAGTTTTGTAAATGAATAATCAAAACTGTTTTCATAAAGTTGAAAGGATTTTCATTATCTCGTTAACAACTGTTTGGTTGTTTTTGTAAACAAAAAATATTTGTGATCCAAAAAAAAAAATTAAAACATTTTTTATCGCCGAAATACAGTATTATTAACTTTGGAGAAGATACAACATTTATAAGACAGCGTTTTAAATATTTGTTACTCCTTTTGAAGTTGAAAAGCCGATAAATTAGTTATTGGTGTAATTAGTTTATTGTATTTTTCTTTTTTTTCCCCTCTCCCTCTCTCACTCTCTTAACGGTTGTTATTGTATATCGAAATTGAACTTTTTCATGCTGTTTGAATTATTATTGCATATTTTTTATTTTTAAACTTGTTTTTTTTTTACAAAAAACTTTTTTTATCATTATAAAAATTATATATTTTTCGTCGAAAAACAATCTTAGTCAAGGTAAAGGTCAAGTTGACATAATCATATTTTCTTCTCTTATTATGTATTAAACATTGCAGAGATTGCAACGTTTAAAAACACATAATATTAAAAAAAACTAACAATTGTTAACTTAATTTTTAATGCAAATTAATGCATTAGTTGGGGGGTTCATTTGCCGTATAATGTATAATTTGTATAAATTGAAAAATAATATTGTATATTATGTGTTAAGTGTCAAATTAACGTCAAATTGACACGTGTTATGGACACAAACGATAAAAAAAATTAAAAACAATATTAAAAAATAATCTTATAATGATGTAAAAATTATTTTTATATGATGATTGAGAAGTAAAACGTGTCTTAACTCATTGAGTGTTTGAAAATTTACTTTAGACGATTGCCAGTCGTGAAAATTTTAATTTTTATAAAATAAATTTAAAGAAAGATTTTTCTTTTTACTATATTTAAATTTTTTTTGAAATGATTAAATTGTTGTTTAACATTTACTTTGCCAGTAAGGGTTTCTGGCCCTTATAATTGCCCAGTTAAAAATAAATATTTCTAACGGTGATTTGCAGAGGATGGTTGGACCAAATATTTTTTGTGGCATAACTAAACTACTCGTATTATAAGGTCGCAGTTTAGGGAAATAAAAAAATCGTTAAAGTTCACGAGAATCATAAATTGTCTCGTCGGAAAATGTTTTATCTTCAAAAGGTTAAAGGAACTTTATAATCCTTAAGAGCTTAACCCTAAAACATTTCTAATAAAATATTTATTTGTATTGTCTTTAATATTAAATTAACAAATTTTCAATAATTCTCGAAATAAACTACCATTAACCTTAAGACACATGCAGCTGAAATAAGTTACGTGCTGAGTTTTTAAAGTTGTTTCGAGCTTGTTGCTTTCTTAAAATATTTGTCATTGTCTACTTAAGTTACAAACTTTAAGTTAAGCAGCTAACGTTGTATTTTTTTTTTTTTTTTTTTTTTGTCGATGTTTTATAAACACTATGATAAAAAAGTGTACAGGTACACACAAAAAAAAAATCTCTTTAATTTCTCCAATTAAAAGTTTTTGCGAAAAGTCATATATATTATTATTTGAAAATAATACTGCCGTCGCTGAGGATCGAACACGCAACCCGTGTTTTAACAGTGTTTTAACTCGCAGATCTTAAAGAAACTTGAATATGTGATAGAGAACACAAAAATAATAGATATTCGGTTAGAAACATACCTGCGCAATATAATTATTAGGGGTAAACATGGATCTGCAGTTTGCTCGAAACTTTTTTGTTTGAAGGACCTTTTAATAGATATTAAAAACTGCGTAATTAAACAAAATTTATTGCATAGTAAATAGAAGTTAACATTATAGGATTGAGTATTAAAATCTGTCAAAATGAAACTGTGCTTAAGATGTTTGTGCAATCATATGATTTCGTGTGGGATTACTCATTTTTATAAATTAAAAAAAAAATCGTTCTCTCTCATTGGATTAAAACAAACACAGCTCAACGATAACAGATCTTTAGCAGTTAAAGTCCCTCAAATTTTAATTTGTATTATATTGACTGTGTTATCACTTTTACATAAAAATCAAATGACTAAATCCTTTAATGTAAACCGCAATTAAGATTTTAATTTAAACACTTTCATGATTTTTTCTTTACTTAAAATCTTTCTAAAAAAATATGCAGAATCAAGATTTTTTTTTAAATTTTTTTGCTAAAAAAAAATGTTTTTGATGGAAATTTTTTCAATTATACTGGAATGCAGTAAATTATGTAATAAATACTAATTCCAACCATGTCCAATGCTAAATTTTATATTGCAAGGAATCGGCTGTAAATCAATTCTTAATAACCCATTCTACTTTTGGTTTGCCCCAAAAGCAAACGCTTATATAGTTCCAAAGTGGATCCGTCAGTTATACATTATATTTAAGTTTCGTGAAATGATACCAGTTGTAAAATTGGTTTGATTGTTAAAAATTTTTCTTGGATATTTCTAAAATAAAACCAATATAAAAAATTGTCGGCCGTTTTAATAAATTACTTTTGGTGCGTGATGTTTTTTTATTACTATACATTAACCGCTGCCAAAATTATAGTTAAAATTGTGTAGGTACCCTTTCTGTGGCTGTTTGAAATACCTTTTATTTGACAACCAATTTACCAGTGGTAAATAATAATATGAATAATCTTAAAAAGTAGTTTTAACCCCTTTTTCCATTTGTCTCCTCTATAACAAATCTAAATTTCAGAGAAATCAGAGTTCTCACCTTTAGGGGCAGACAACACATGGACTCTCACTGTTTTCTCCTCTAGAAACCGGTTTTGCTAAATAAAATCCTTCAGTGTTGCTGTTTTTTAATTATATACCAAGATTTCATAATCTCAAATCTTTATTCCGATGAATTCAATATCGCAATTCTATATATACTTTTGAACAGTGTTTATATACAACAAACACCCAAAGGAATAACTTAGTAGTACAATACAATGACCTTGACAAGTCAAGTGTTAAAAAGGATAACAATTTAGTTGTTGTTCTTGTTAATGCTGTTTCTTACAGCAAAATTTCTTCTGCAGCAAATAAAGTAGACAAAGTGTTTAAGAAGTATGTTTTGCAAATACATTTGAATACACCTTCATAAGTTAAAACTTTGTTTTATAAAATTTTTTGCTGTACCTTCATGTTTCTTTTGTGTGGGTCTTTACTGGTACAATGAATGCAGAGCAAAACTTGAAAAGTATTAATTCTTCAATTCACTTTTATTTTAAATGATTTAAATGTCACTTAAATTTCATTTCGTAAAAGCATTTTTATGGAGTGAATGTATAAGTTAAATTTTCGAAAAGCTTTAGGGAATGAATTAAAAGTGATGAATTATGATTTTTTTTTTTCATTTGATATATGATATTTGTCATTATTAAACTGAAATAGTATTATAATACCAAAGAAGTTTCAATTAAAAAATTTTTAATATTAATAAAAAATTAATTAGATTTTTAATAATTCGTAAATATTTACAATTATAATGAAAATTCATTATATATTTTAGTTTTTTCTCTGTATCCCAATTTTATCAAATCGAATAATTTTATCTTGTTATACATTTTGCTTTTCAGTCATCTGAGAAACCTATGTGTCAAATTGCATGCGTTTAGAATAATTTTTTTTAAAGAAATAAAATTATTTTAAATCTCGTGGCCACTACTTTCCCCAAAACTATTCTTAACAAATTTTTAATACACATTTTTTTTTTTCAAACATCTCAAAATATTTCTTTAAGTTTAACCCTGAACTTTTTCAATTTGTAAATTTTCAGTGTTCATTGTTAGATAAAGAAAAGAAATAAAAAAAGTTTTTAATTTCTTAAATATTTTATTTTATGTTTTAATAAATGATTGTGAGTAAATTGTGCTTACTTTAGATCTTTTCGCTGAAACTTTAATGCAATGCTTATGAAAGAAAAATAAAAATGAAAGTGTTTTTCTTCTCACACCACCAACTCTAATAACATATTTTTGTTCGTGATTTTACCATTGAAGTGTGGGAGAGTTATGATGGCAGACAAAAATAATTCAAAAATGCACACAAATTTCAGCAGCATGCGAAACAATAAAACAAATCTTAAAAGTGCATGAGAAATAAGATATTAATTATTTGTGATGCCAAAACTGAAGTTTGTTTTATAGTGTAGCTACCCAAGTGTAATAATTAATGAGTTACTACTACAATAATATTAATTGAAACAGTTAGAAGTATTATGTAATAATTATAAATAGAATAAAATTATTGAAATTTCAAGTTTTCTTTTTAAGAAAAATATTTTAGTAGACTTTTTTAAAGAGTGTTTTCAAGTTAAAGTACTCGTAAACATAATATGTTACCTAAAGTATTAAGTAACTTTAGCATACAAGGTGGCGCAAAAGTAATCCTCCTATCAGAAAATGCTATAAATTTTGCGATTGGCCCCTAATGTCAGTTCTGGTTTGACATTTGTGTAGTAAACACATGTGAAATACACGTTAATAAACAATGTTACGCTACACTGCTCCAGAACGCGGAATATTGGTGACTATTTATTTGAGCAATAATGAAGATGATTTTTCATCAAAAATAATCATAAGTGATGAGGCCCATTTCCATCTTAGCGGGTACGTAAATAAGCAAAATTTACGCTTCTGGGGCACTGAAAATCCGCGTGTAACCTACGAAGAGCCATTACACCCGCTCAAAGTCACTGTATGGTGTGCTGTTTTCGCTGGAGGAGTCATCGGACCTTTTTTCTTCGAAGACGTCGCGGGCCAAACGGTTACTGTGAATGGTGAGCGCTACAGAGCAATGATCAACGAGTTCTTTTTGCCGCAACTTGATGAATTGGGATTGGAAAACATGTGGTTCCAACAGGACGGTGCAACGCCACACACTGCACGTGCCACAACCGATATGCTGAAGGATGCATTTCCCGGGCGCCTAATCTCCCGTTTTGGCGATTTTCACTGGCCAGCAAGATCGCCTGATTTGACCGCTCCAGACTTCTTTTTGTGAGGCTTTTTGAAGTCGCGGGTTTATGTCAACAAGCCTCAGACTCTTGCAGCTCTTAAAGACAATATCCGTCAAGAATGTGAGGACCTATCGCCGCAAGTTTTCGCCAAAGTGATGGAAAATGCCATAAAAAGGGCTCAAATGACAATTAACTGTGGCGGCGGCCATTTACATGACATCATATTCTCGACTTGATGTAAAAAAAATTAAAAGACCAAATAAAAATAATCCACAAGAAGAATCAGTTTTTAATTTTTTTTTTTAAATTACAGCCAAAAAACATCGGAAGGTTATTTTTGCGCCACCCTGTATAGTAGCTACAAAAATGTGTACACCAAAATTTTAAAAGTATATAACAGCTAAAATATTAAAAATAACATACAGCATATTTTATATATCCACTAAAATTAAAAAAGTTTTCATTTAAAAACTTGCTTCCCAATTTTAAAATTTTGTACACACAATCAAGTTTGAAATCGAAAAAAAAAAAAAAAAAATTCCCACAACATTTTAAACCTTCTTTTCCACATGTTGCACATATGCATTTCAAGTCATTAAAATTACCAATTCTGGTGAATTTGCAATTTGATACACCCCATAAGTTAACTTTACATTAAATATACATATAATCCAAATTAAGAGAAAACTGATACTTATTTAGAATATTTCGAATGTATGTTCATTTACAGTCTATCAAACAAATGATCGTCTACAAAGGTAAATTGCAATTGTGATCTGGTTTCTTTACGACTTTCAGCAATCTGAATTAAAGAAACACTTTTCAGTGTCAATCAGATAAAGGTTTATGATCGACATGATTTTTATTTTAATCTAGCATGCCCGAATTCTTACAAATGTTAAGAGTACTACTTTGTTAAAAAAAGGTGAACTCTACAGAAAGAAAATAAAGCTTATTTACTTCTTACAAAATCGATTTTGCAGGAAACGCCTGACTACTGAGAAGAGCCCCAAACGCTTTTGGTCACCACTCAATGAGAGAAAGAGACTATGGTGTGGCCCATATATCTGCATCACTAACTCAAAAATCACGTTTTTTGAATTATGAGTCTTGAAGTAAATCAGCGATATGAAGAATACTTGCGAGAGAGCAAGTCAAAAAGTCTTTACAAAGTTATATAAGAAGCGATAAGAATTTAAAACAAAATAGATATTAGAATAATGTTATTTTGCAAAAGACGCCTGAAAATTTTTTGGAAAATACGTCAATCAGTTTTTTTAACAATCGATTTTTT
The DNA here is from genome assembly GCA_949748255.1 of Eustalomyia histrio. Lineage (NCBI taxonomy): Eukaryota > Metazoa > Arthropoda > Insecta > Diptera > Anthomyiidae > Eustalomyia > Eustalomyia histrio. Next base: position 149,536,301 of record OX456526.1, read on the forward strand.
AATACAACTTTTGCTATTTCAAAAAAATTAAAAAAAAAACAAGTAAAAAAGGGCTAAATTCGGCTGTGCCGAATCTTTGAATACCCTCCACCATAGGGGCTGAAGATGATATACGTATATACTAAATTTTGCATGAACTGTAATATGAATACGTTTTGTCAATTTATGTAACGAACTTTTGTTATTTAGTTTAGTAATGTTATTTATTTAGTTTTAGCAATGTTATTTACAGATGTCTGCTCTGTTAGCGACTTTAACATTGTTGATTTTTACGTTAACATAGTTATCACACATATAGCTCTAAGAATGTTATTATTCTCTATGTAAGACAATAAATGTAATCGAACAATAAGAAGACTTAATAACATTTTTACTTACTTAACAGAAAAAAAATAGATGCAGAGAAATTGTACAAATCTGTATGGAAAATTTAGAGGTACCTTCACATTTTCACTCATAACTTTTGAACCGCTTAACCGATTTTGCTCATTTTAAATACCAAACTGCTCGGGAGGATGTTCAATAATCTGAGTAAAAATAGGCACCCCCGCTTGCGTCTTCGCGTCGTGATCGCCATTTCAACAGACAGACGGACAGACAGACAGACAGACGGACATCGCTAAATCGACTTAAAATTGCATAAGGATCACGAATATATATACTTTATGGGGTCTAAAACCTATATTTCGACATATTACAAACGGAATGACAAACTGATATATACCCTCACCATATATGGTGGAGGGTATAAAAACTTATTTCGTGCTGTCTTAAAACACTTTTACTTGAAAGGCAAAATACCTAGGAAAATCAAAGCTAATTAATTACAATTGAGTAAATGATTAACCTTGTTCGAAGAGCATGTATATAATTCACGATATAGTTTTGTGTGACCCATGTGTTAAAGTGCGTTATTAACACGGGCTTATCACATGGTTCCGTGATTTCAATTTTGCACGAAAAATTTGCCACGTTTGCTCACAATGGAATATAAATGCAGTCGTTTGACTGATTCCGTCGCGATCCTGATGTAATTCTTCACCGATACAAAACTATTGATGAATAATAGATTCACCACTGTACTCTAGAAATTAAGAAAGACTTAAAGCAATAAGTTTTACCAGGCGAATCTGCCTTGAAGAAAGCAAAGGCAGTGAAATCTGCTGGTAAGGTTGTGTCAGGGGTTGGGATATGCATCGAATTATCTGCATTGACTTCTTGGAAAAGGGAAAAACAATAAATGGAGAATATTATTCATCATTATTAAGCCAATTAAGCGAAGAAATCAAGCAAAAAACATCCCATTTAGCCAAAAGTAATTGTGATCTTCCATTAAGCGTTAAGATAACGCTCGGGAGCAGAGTTAAAATTCGAATTGTTGCCACATGCGCCTAATTCTGCAGATTTGGCTCCTAGAAACTTTTACCTGTTTCCAAATTTGAAGATATTCCCCTTTGGTGGCAATCGAGTCGAATGAGAAAATCTTACTGGAGGGCTTAATAAAGTTGAAAAATCGATGAATGAAGTTGTATCGAGCTATGTTTTTGTAAAAACTTATTGACTTTCCCTCGTAATAATTCTGCTTGAATTATTGAGATGAATGACTCCCGTATGCCTTCGTCAAAGAAATGGCGCCCAACGCATGCCTTTGTTTAAGATAAAATGTAAATTCTCATGCCTCTACACTAACTTGCATTAAGTGTAACTTCAAAACTAAAGATGTCCGTCTTGTCAAATGTAATACTGACTGTATGTTAAAAATGTTACTTCGCAACAACTGCACTTAATTCAGAAAAACAAAATTTTTGTTTGGTTTTAATGAGCTGTGAAAACATGTGCTTACTTATCGTCATTTTCATCATCATATTGGGTTAATGGAGCATATTCAAAATATATATTTTTATGACATTATGAAAAAAAAAAGAAAAAAAAACAATATATTTTGTTTAAAAAACATAAAAATAATTTTTCAATGAAATGTAACGATATGAAATTTAAATTATTAAAATATGGAGCAAAATAATATAGTGTACATATTTTTATAAGGAAAAACTCTTTCAGAAATCCAGCTACTATGTCTACCTACAATCTCACCTATTTAATTTCATCTTCATTAGTATTAGAAATTATGTCAACAGTTTTTCTTTATATAAATATAATAGAAAAATTTATTATAGATGTCATCTTTTATATTAAATTAAGTCTGGTAGCAAATAAGTTACTCACCATTATTTAGCTGTTAATTTTAATGCTGCCTGTAAATATACAAAAAAAAATTTGTTAGTTCTAAAAAAATAGTTTTTCTTGTTAGTATGAGTCTTAAGAAAAATGACATGTAATTAAGAGGTATTATAGGAAAAAATGTTTTTAAAAAAAAATTTTGTTAACATTAATGTGAAGTGTCATTGCCTTTTAACTATAGAAAAGGAAAACAAAAAACATTTTTTAACACTGAAGTGCAAGCCTTAAAGCTGGCAATTTTTTTTAAAGTATTGTATAATATTAAAAATAGGCAACATTTATTTAATACTAAAATTAATTCAGCTAAAGTATGAGATAGTGAGAAAAATTTATTGATCGAACTATTTGTTTTAACAATGTAAGCAATTTAGAACACCAATATTTTTAGAGTTTTTTATATCGACAAATTTCTAAGGACTTGTTGTAAAAACCCATTTATTCTTTTTTTTCAAAAATTCTTTAGAGAAAATTTTCCATTTAAAACTTTCCCGAAACCCGTAGCAATCTTATTATAGCATATTGCTAAATTTAATACCGGCCAGAATTTACTTTTTCTTAAATTTGGTGGTGAATTATTATGGAGGTAAATGGGAAGTCTTGAATCCAAATCCGCTCAAATTTATTTTGATTTGTTTTTTTAATAAGCCTTCTCTTCACAACTATGTCCAAACATAATCGCGTGTGTTCATTGCACAAAGACGAACTAATAATTTCACGGAATCCACGTGATCCCATGGCATCACTGACCGGGGATAGGTTAATATTTTGTAAAGATTTTTTAATGTAAAACTTTTGTGCTAAGGGAATGGGGGTCGAATAAACATTTTTATGTCAAAGAGCGTAAAATTACTGGTAGTTTTAAAATAATAATTTTTCTCTTTCAATAAATTTCTTTATTTATTTTTTTTTTTGTTATTTTTCAACTTTAAGTTTCAGATTTCTAGGTTTAAGGGTTTTTACAGTTTCACCACGGATTAAAATAAATTTTCAAAAATTATCTCTTCAGTGAATAAGGCCGTGGGGTATGGCCTTATTTACTGAAGAATTTAATATTTATACATATTTTAAATATGAAATTTCTAGCCTAAATGTTTTGGGCAAGACAGATTTTTCCCCCTTTTGGCGAAAATTTCCAAAAATTCAATCTCAGACACACCAACCAATTCATCAAAACTGGTGATTATAACTTTAGATAGTTTCTTTGTTAGTCTACGACAAACCTGGGCCACCTGCAATTATTCACTTGTGAAATCTGTTAATACAAATAATCCCATTAGACCTACGTTTACATTTGTGGGATTAAACGAACACATGGAAAATTTAAAAATTTTTAACACCAGACATGGGGAATAATGAATATTTTTGTGTTGTTAAATATAATGCAATTTCTTCAATTACATAAAATGGATGTAAATGGATAAATTGTCCTGTAATTAAGTAAACAGAAATTCCCCAAATTTTCTAAAAAAAAAGCTAAAACTCACAAATGAGAGAGCAGGTCTGATAGGATTATTAATAATTGAGATCGCCCAGGTCTGGTCTATGCTGAATGAGTGAGTCAGTTAAGTTATTCTTTTATATAGAGAGAAGATTGTGAATGTAAACACATTTATTATTCGTAACTAAATGTTTATATTATATTTAAGGTTAACTTAACAAATTTCGATGAACTTGCAACCATAAAGTCATTTACTCTTAAAAAAAAAACAAAATTTTGCACAAAAATTATCATGTCAAATTATCACATGTCAACAACGATTTCAGAATATGTCAAAAAATTAAAAGTATGCCAATGTCAACAAACAAAAACGAAATAAAAATATGAAAAGTTTAATTTTAAAGTATCACAATTTTTGAAATCAATCTCTTTTAAAGAAAAATTAAACAAATTTATATATTTCCATAAAAACTTTTTTTTTTTTACTGTTTTGAAGGGGTACACAAATATAGTGCAATCTGTTAGTGGTATTAGAATATTTTGGCAATGGGCCAGGTGACATATAGACTCATAACAACTAAGAAAAAATTACCAAAAGTAAGAGAACATTAAAATTATGTACATAAATCAATATCAATTCTTTCTCCACCACCAAAAAACAAAATTAAATGGCTTTTTTAAAGTTTATTTAAATTTGTTTCGCAAAAATAGGAATATAAATCAATTTCATTTATTTATTTTTCTTAGAAATAAATAAAAAAAAATGCATACGATATTACATATATTTCAGGCTGTTTCATTAGAAAAATTTTCAAATGATAATTTTTTTCTGTGTATTCTCCATGATTACAAAATAAAATATAAAAAAAAAATCATTTAAAAAATTGTTCATGATCTTAAGCAAGACTAAAATACATTTGATATACAATTTATAAAGATCGACAATAAAAAGAAAACTTTACGACGTTACTTTTCAATTTCTATACTCTTCTACTACTACATCTTGTCATCCTCTTTATCCAAGGACCCTATAAACCAGAATGAACAAACTACCAAATTTTTAGCCACCCATGATGTCAAATGGTGCGACTACAAAAAAGTTCTTAGTCGAGACCACGATATTCTAAGGCTAAGTTTTTCTGTAAATCGGCTAAGAATTTCGTGGTCTCGACTAAGAATTTTTTTGTAGTCTCACCATTTGGCATTATGACATCATGGGTGGCTAAAAATTTGGTAGTTTGTTCATCCTAGTTATAGGGTTCTTGCTTTATCATCATTCATTTTGTTAAGTCGAATTGAACAAATCTTTAGTAAGGTAGTGGTTAGTTAATTTATTGGTTAAAAAAAGTACTACAAATAAAAATAGAATTTTAATTATTATTATGTTGTATTGATTTAATGATATTACACTCGGAAACTAATATTTTTCTAGATTCTTCACCAAGTTGTCAGATTTTGAGCAACCTCTTCTACAGAACATTTTTAAAAAGAAAAGTTCTTAGATTCTAATTGTTTTTTTTTTAATATAATAGTTGTCAGAATATGAAAAACTTTTAATATTAGAAAATATGTCAGTATCTGGGAACCTTTTTAAGCAGAAATTTTTCCTATAGAAAAGTTGCAAGATTGTGATTGTGTTATCAGATTCAGAACAATTTTGTCTATAGTTGTCGGTTTCTTAGCAATTTTTTCTAAAGACAAGTATATTCATATTTTGGGCAAGGATTACAAATTCTAATAAATTTTTTCTACAGAAAATTTGTCAGTTTCTCATCAACATTGCTGATTCTATTAGATTAAATTTGAAATCTGACCATTTTTTGAATATGATTTGAGACTAAAATCAAAGTATTTTGGAAATCTGATCGCTTGTCTTATAGAATTCTAGTCGTGGGTGTTCCGAGAGTATAATGGAAGGTCTTATTGAGGATGTTTTGTTTTTCAAAGAAGTATTAAAATATAAGAATTGTAACCCTGTGTAATTTATGCGTTTAATAATGACAAACAATTGTCATTTTATAAACATTTTTAGTGACGAAACAATCTCTGTTTTATGTATTTTTGAAAGCTTTTAACTTTAATATAATATTAAAATAAAACTTCGTCATTCAATTATATTTTTTTCTTTAGATTTTAGATGATGATTTAGTATTTTTTCTATATTAATATATTTTTTTTTCTTGTCTTATCATCATCCGTTTCTTTTTAACACTGGAAAAAGTAGAACTTTATCATGATATAAATTTGACATTTATGTATATAAAAATTGGAATAAAAAAACAATATTAGAAAAACGCCTCTTGATGCTGATTTTTTGTTATTGTTGTTAAACTGTCATTTCAAACGTCTGCCTGACAGTCTCCGGGCATGTTTAGTGTGTATATGTCAAATGAGAAGATGTGTGCTTTTAAGTTGTAATAAGCAAAACAAAAATATAAAAAATAATGGAAAAACTAATAAAATTGTTTATAGATTTAATAAGGAAGAAGTAAAATTGTCATCAAGAAAGTTTGTGTATATGTATGTATGTCAAAATCATAACAAAATTATGTATATAAATTTATAAATAAGATTCCTAAAGGAAATTGGGATGATTCGATTCTGTTAAACAGTTTTTTTGTTTGAGAAACTCTGCATCAAATTACTAAATAATTTTATTTAGTTTAAGCTCTTAAAACTATGCCAATAAATGTTACAAACTTTTTTTATTGCTATACTGTCATTGATGTAAACTTCTCAAAATAATTTTAGGCTTAATGGCGCATATTCTGATTTTGTAAGAATGCACTTTTTTCCATTTAAAATAAAAACACGAATTTTTTGAGATAGTTGTGTTCCGATTAAGTATGGACTAAAATATCCGTCAAATGGCCCCCACAGCTCTGATGACAGGCCATTACTGTTTTTGGAGGTCTTTTGTCAAAATTTGCCGCAATTTTTTCAAGATACCGACCGGTACGTTTATGCGCAGGAGTCTCGCTGTTCATAACCGATCCAGCTTCTTCAAATTTTTTGACCACTCTTCGTATGGTAAACACATTAGTGGCACTTTCAATTTTTAATAATCGAAATAAGAATAAGTGACAGCTGCCAAATTTCAGAGTAGCAACTTGCACAAAAAATTAACACTAAATTTAAAAAGTGCACTGTTACCACTGAAACACCCTATAAAAAATGCAAAAATACAGCCCAATTTATGAAAACTTTAAAAAAAATGTTTTTTTTATTATAGCATATTTCCAGGCTCAATTAATGAAATTTAATATTTTAAAACCAAAGAATAATTAATTCTTAAAAACAAAGATATGTATATTTTCTTTAAAACTTATAAGGATAATTAAGCAAAACAATAAAAAAATTTGCAATTATCAAAATTAGGTTAATTATTAAGACTTTATGTATTAATCTTAAAGCATATATTGCGGAAAAATTATAAAAAAAAAAACATTGCAGACTTTTGTTATTTACAAGACTAAAATACACAGTTTTAAGATAAATTCCCACACACTATTAAATACCTTGCACCATGCACACTTTTAAGGGAAAATCACTAAATTAATTAATTATTGTGGTAACCAATAAATTTATGCAATACTGATAACAATTAGGTATATAAAAACTTCTAAACTATATTTGGTGTTATTTTCTGAAAATTTATAACATATTTCTAAGAATACATTTATTTAAAAAAATATTTTCCACATAAACACGATATATTCTTAGAAAATTAACTAGTATTTTGCTATTTATTTACAGAAAAACCACCTTCATGCTGGAAATGCAATTGTGAAATCCAAAGTAACCACTAAATGTAAAAAATTATAAAAATAAGTTACCAGGGAGGCTTAATATCTAACACATCGACTGAAGAATCAATAAGATGACACATAGGTGGCTTAATATCTAACACATCGACTGAAGAATCAATAAGATGACACCTAGGTGGCGAAACTAAAAAAAAAAATCCATATGATTTTTTGGAACTACCAACCTTCAGATGATACCTGTCAAAATTTAATGACAATTCGTTCATAAGTGAACAAGTTATTACTGTTTTAGTGACTCTACTTTTGCGATTTTGTAAACAATGGATTCAAAGCAATTTCGTGTGATGATTTCTCATTGCTTTTTGAAGGGAGAAAATACCGTTAAAGCCAAAGTTTTACTTGATAAGTGCTATTCTGCTCCTAAGGGACAAATGGTAGAAAAGTGGTTTGGTGATTTTAAATGTGCTTGACGCTGAACGCTCCGATCGCCCAAGAGAGCTACCTTTAATATGTTATAATCAGAACAATCAACACCACCAACAAGAACCGGACGATTATTAGTAAATAAAAAAACCAAAATATAAATAACCGTTATTGATTTGTACAATTATTTACTTATGTATTTATAATTTATTATTTACTTATACTTTTTTATTTACTAAAAATCGCCCATTCATAATTTTTTCATCATTAGCGCTAACTAGATACCACTTTTAACATTTAATCACCTTAAAATATTACTTTTTACGTTGTTGTTAACCCTTTTCAATTTGATACCAAAACTTTAGTTCATAAAATACACTGAACTTTACCTTATCAGTATAACAATAAAAATAAATTGAAATAATAAAAAAAAATATTATTACACCTAAAAGAAAAAAAGTTTTATATACAATTGATGTTAATAAACTTGAACTTAATCATTAAATAATTTATTTATTTACGACAAAAAAAAAAAAAAAAATACAAAAACCACATGCAATAACTTTATTAAAACGTGTAACACATAAAAGATTAGAATATTATACTTTTGTTAACATTTCTCGAAATTATAACCAAAATCTAGGCCATAAAACACTAGACATAGTATTTTTATTTTCTTATCAGTATAGATTTTTTTTTTCAATATTTTACTATCACATTTTGTTTGTTTATATAGCGAAAAAAAAGTTCAATAAATTCTATTAAATATTTGCAAAGAATACAAAAGCACTTTTCATTATCAATATTAGTATGTTAGTTATGAAGAATAAACAACAAAGAGTTATAATATATATTGGTTTTCTTATCAGTTCATGTTTTAAAATACAATTCATCGAAATATGTTAAAAAATACCCATAAAGTTGATAATATAATAATTGAATCCTTTATTTTAGACAATTAAAATTTAAATGTGCGAAAGAAAAAAAATGTTATTAAATGTTATTAATATTGTCAGGTAATTGAAAGTTAGAAATAAATAAAATGTATGTACTACGCAGCAAAATAAAATTAATTTTCTTTTGAAAAAAAAATATCTGCTTAATTCACAAAACTAAAAATTTAATTTATTTTTTAAATATTTTCAGAATTTGACGATTACCTTAGGTATCTGAGAGTTTTTCTAGTGGAAACTCGAGTTTTTCTAGTGGAAAAATCTTTCAGAATTTATATGGTTTTTTGTTGAAAAGTATTTGAATCGGATGGTCAGAATATCGAAATTTGAAATTTGATAGAAACAAAAACGTACCCGCATTTTTTTTATTATTTTAATTTAAAATTAAATTGTCGAATATTTATTTCCTTAAGGTCAATTTATACGATGCAATAGATTGCGTAAATTTTTTTTAATTTCCTTTTCAAAGTTGTTTCCAAAGTTATGTCTATTTATACGGTGACTTTAATTGCACCAAAACTGAATGAAGCAATTAAAGAAGAGATATGAGTGTGAAAGAGAGATAACAGAAACATGCACGAAAAGCGAAACCCGTGCCTTTTTTGTAACCCCGCTTGCTTCTCTACCCCGTGCGCTAACAAACAAAAAATGCGCGCAATAATTGCATGCAGTTAAAACAATGCGTGTCTTATTTTTTTCTGCTCTATAACATATTCAATGCAATGGAGGAACCTAACATCGTTGCTTCTTTTTAGAGTCTGACGATTTTTTTTATACGCAGAACTTTTCAGAATCTTACAAGGAAGGTATCCCAATGGGCTCTCTCACATCTAAATGAAATTTGAATTTGTGGTAAAAAAGAGAAAATTAAGAGACGTATTTTTTTAGCTGCCCAATTAGGATTATTTAGAAAACCTTTTAAAATATTTTATTTGCAAAATAAAAAGTCCTTAAAATATTATTTTAAATAATTTCTAAGAAAATATGATATAAAAACAGCAATTTTCCTTACATTCTTATTCTTACAAAGTATTACGTACTTAACAACAAATGCGAATTTCACAATTTAAATTTGATAAAATATCCACATGAGGCAAAATACAATACGTTTCTACTCCCACATATAAAATATTCACCAGAATTGTATGCAAGGCATAAAAGACAAAACAACAAAAATCCTTTTTACAGTATTTTTTTTGCGAAAAATTTATGGGTGAGCATGTGCAAAGTAAATACACCCACATAAAAATGCATTATACAAATGAAAAATTTTCACAGACTTTTTATTTGCAGTTAAAAACAAATAGGAATATCCTAAGGGTGTTATTAATAATAAAAAAAAATGAAGAAAAAAACTTTATGCATGTCTAAACAAGCTTGTCAAAGTGACCACAAGGAGGTTAAACTTACTTTTCTAGATGGTTTTTTTTATATTTTTCAAAGAAATTTATATAAAGCTAAAAGAAAGCCAAAACAAACATATTAAATTCTAAAGGAGTTTTTTTTTACAAGGGAAGTTTATAGTTTAAATGCCAAAAAGTATGTTAGTATAATAGATTTGAATAAAAAACATATGTATATAAAAAAATTTTAAACACATTTTGATAAAATTGGGTGGTTGGATATTGTGTAATATGAAAATAAAAAAACTGATAAGTTTGTAGTTTTTTTTTCGAATATTAAATGGAAAAATATGCTTTACAAAAACTATAACATACTTTACGGAACTTTATTAACATAAAATGAAGCATATATTTTTGGATATTTAAATATTGTTGAAATATGAAAAAAAAAATTGTTTGCTTGTTTAATAATAACCTATATTTTATGGTTGATTAAATTTATAAAAATATGGTATACTTTAAAGTTTATGGATATTCAAACTTTTTTATCTAAAGGAGATTATATAAAATTAAAATATTAACTTTTCAAAATAGTGTTTTTTTTGCTATATAAAAAATACGGCCCAATGAAACAAAATTTATATTAAAAAAAAAATATAGCATATTTCAAGAGTTCTGCATAAAAGTATATTGCTTAATATAATGCAAAGTACATATATTCTATGTGATTGAAATTTTTAATTAATATAAGAGGCTTAGAAATTATATAAAGCTATAATTATTTATGAGAACAAACTCAATTTTAAGGCATATTTCTTTAATAATATTTCGCATACTTCTAAGGTATATTTTAAGGCTATATTATTACACAAGCTCATATTGTAAAAACATTTGTACACAATTTTTAAATCGATTATGTGGCATATTTTATAGGCTGCTTATTGGATAGTTAGATAAAAAAAATTCTTACATAACCAAAAACACTTTGTGTTGATTAACGTGCTGGCATATAAAACACGTCGAACTTTATAACATAAAATATATTCTATTTTCACGAAATTTTTTTTATATATTCTTATTTTAGTTTCTCATTCTCTAACAGTGTTGCCGCATTTTAACAATTTTTGTAATTAAAAAACAAAGGTTGAGAAAAGATAATAAAGATTTCTATACCTCTCATTTAATGCTGGTGCGCTAGTGAATGAACAACGTAATAAAAAACAATTTAAAACCCTATCAAAGCCACACATTACCAAATAATATACAGAGTAATGTATAGGCATATGGGCCGATGCACTACTTTACACCTTAATTCATTGATAAATTTAACAATTGATGAGCCTTAAGTTAAAGTATTGACCCATTACTTTAGAGAAGATAAAATAAGTGGTTACGAGGATGGGAAAACATTTCTTAGATCGTAAAAAAAATGTATTACATCATAAAAAAAATTTATTCTTAGATCATAAAGAAATTCTTAGATCATAAAAAAATTTTTAGATCATAAAAATAATTCTTAGATCATAAAAATTTTTTTCACAGATCATAAAAATCCCTTCATTAGAAAATCTATGGTTGTCAAAGGGATAAAGTTTACTTTATGGCATGTGCTCCAATTCTATTTATAATTAACCTCCCTGACATTTTCCTAGTTAATTATTTAAAACTTTAAGACAATTGAAAAATTTTATATCACATGGTGTTTAATAATTCCAATAATAATACAATTTTAAAGCTATAAATGCAACTGCTGTGCGCTTCTTCACTACCACTGTAGTATTAAATTGACATTAAGTATTTAATGGTTTTTCATGTTATATGTGGACAAGCCAATGGCACAAATATGACAACACATATTACCAATGGCTCCCAAACTTTTTAGTGCGGTGCCTCACTTTACAGTTTTGAAAATTCCATATTATCATTATGAACCCTTAAGATAATATCACACGAGCATTCTGAATACTGACATACTTTTTTATTTTTTACTATTCGTTTTAAAAGCGGTAAAACAAAAACCCGAGATAAAGAGCTTTTATAAATGGGAACCACTGCTCTAAAAGAACATCCTAAAATTACCTGTTAAAAGATATATACATTTTAAGCTATAAACATGATAAAATATGAATTACATGACAAGTGTTTTTACATAATAAATATTTAATGAAGTTTGTAGAAGAAAAATAAAACTAGAAACTTTGCTATAACCTTCAAATAAGGAAGAGCGATAAATTTAAAATTGGGAAAATAGAAAATTATTTAAAGCAAAAGTGAAACTTAAATCGTTGCGTTCAAGCAAAGACAAATTAAATGGCAAAGAAAATATATTTATAAAAAATTATTAAAATCTTTCTTAACAATGGCGCCTGAGAAGGGACAAATATACACAAATTTTGGGATTATTCGTTAAAAATACGTCCCGAATGAGCTTGTTTCATTTTTATTTGATTTGTTTATATTTATCAACAACAAGAATAAACAAATTATGATATAAAATTTACATTACTTTTTGACATGTTTGTGCATATTCTTTACAAGCATCTCCGGCATCTGTTGTAAATGCATTTTAAAGCAGTAACACCAAATACAGATAAAGATACGCATTAAATATCTTCATTAAGTACTTCATATTTTTTTTTTTATTTTAAATATAAATATATGTTATATTGTTTATATTTTATCGTTCAAATTGCAGTGTTTTGTTTTGTTCTTCTTTTGAAAAGAATGCGGAAAAATATAAAGTTTTTTTTTCGAGTGATAGATGCTGCTGCTACTGCACCGGTCTGTTGCATTTGTAGTATTGTATATTTGCACTTGTTGGTGATTGTTTACCTCTGCAACAAACTCTATATTCAGGCCACTATGTTATTTATACAAATTTTTTATGTACTTCACATCTAACTAAAGCCAATGCCTGCCTATGATTTGGTTTATCCGCCTTTTTGCTTAATTGTAAATTTTATCAATTTGTATTGAGTATTTTTCAATTTCATTTCACGTTTAAGATTTTTGCTTGCTGCTGCTATTGGTATTAATTAAACAAAAGTAGGCGAAATTGTCGATTCGTTTTCTATTAATAAAGTTCGTGGCGCCAATTAAATTTCGATTATATTTGTTTTATTGGTGGGGTGATTGTTTTTAAATATTGATAGTCATAAATTAATAAAATAAAAATTGTAGAAGATTAAGGGTGTTGTGAAAAAGAACTTTTTGTGCATAAGCGTCAATAAATTTTTATTAATATTTATAACAAAAACAATTGTGACAAAATAAAGAGCACGTTCTTACAAAATTTGTATGCAAAAAAAATCGGTACCCAACAAAAGCATGGTATCGCTTAATTATTTTGTTCGCCATGTCCATAAAGTAATGGAAACTAATTATTTTTTCGCTGTTCCTAAGCGAGAGGGTAATGACCAACCATAATAACCAGTCATTACGTTTGGCACATTGCAAACAAAAGTAATTAAGCGAGTAAATAGACTGGAAAGTAGTTGGAACCCTGTTTTTGCTAGGTACGTTTATAAAACTTTAGAAGCCCTTTATTTCTCAAGTTTTTCGTCTTCATAAAAATGGTTGATGCATCAAGGATGACCATACCAACAATTTAGGGCAGGACACTAATGGGGCGATTGATCCTACTATCGAAAATCTACAAAATTCCCGTCTCACCGATTGTCTACACTGGAGAAAAAAACCTACATGCCAAATTTAAAATTCTAAGCTCAAGCGTTTGGGCTGAGTGATTTTTTTCAAGTTCCTAGCTTCAGTGGCCTTGGCTGTGTGACACTCTTCCAGTTTCAATCACTGTTTTATCAGGTATTTATTGGAAATTTCAAAGAGTATGACCTCAACGTTGCTCACGAAAATTTCAAAAGCAACATTTTTAGTGAAACAGCCCGCCCAGTGTGTTTAAGGCGATTTTCCCTATTCTAATCCCAATATGTATGTGAAAATTAACCCATATTTAAGGAAACATATATAAACCTTAGTATAAAAATTCAAAAAAGTACCTTAACAGTGAATTAGCCCATAATCCAGAAAACACATATTTTGAATTTCAGTCAGCCCGCCAAAGATTCCAAAAATCCCATCTTAGCTTATATCTTTGCCGGATAAGGAATTAGTAAGTTAGTGTATTACTTTACACTTTTATTAAAATGAACGTTTTAAGTTCTATATAAACATCAGTTATAAAAGGGGTGTTCCCATAGCACCGAAGTATTTTTACTTTAAGGCTATGAACTAAAAATTTCGCCAACTTTTTAACAGATGTCGGGTACCGAAGATTTATCATCTCGCGCAGTTACAGTGTTGCCATATTTGAAGCCCCTTATCTTTCATCACTTTTCATCTCTCCTCTATCCCCTTTCCAAAGAAAACATCACATTGGGCCTGATTGCGATTGGCACTGCCGCTATCGACAGTCAGGCGTTTTTGCTAAAAATTTGTTATAAAAACAGATTTTGCAAAATTTTACAAGCGAGTTAACCTTATATATATACACTAAATTTGTCAGGGGTTTTTGATTTATTTCTAAACTTCAAAATAAAAAATATTGTTTTATATGCAGGGATGATTTTCGACATCGACACCGCCGCAATCAGGCTGATTAATTAGTAGGAAGAATTTCCTGAGAGTTGCTTCCCTTAAAAAAACATCTTATATTTTTTCATTTGTGGTTTTGTTTTATCGGTATACTTTCGTTTTTATTTTAATATCAATTTCAATATAAAAGCTAAAAAAAACAACAGCCAAAAAAACTTCAACCAAAAATAAATATGACACATATACTGAGAAATGTAAGTAATCCCTCTTTTAAACAAAAAAAAAAAAAAAAACATTTAAAAAATAAACGTATTTCAGCTTAAGCTATGATTTACAATAAAGACGAATAGCTGCAAATCATAAAAAATATAGAACTACTAGTGAATTACAATTAAACGAGAAACTTAAAAGTTAAATAGTGAATGAACAGACCAGGAATAAATAGAAAATATAAGGTAATGATTAAGGATTAAAAAACTAAATTTCAAAAGATCTTTAATAATAAACTTTTTCTTATTATATTCGTGATAAATCAAAGAAAAATTCTACACTAAGGAAGAGGTTTTGGGATGTGTGTTAAACTTGGTTTAGTTAAAACGAAAGCGAATTTTGTCAGCCATTTTCATGTTTATTAACATAAATTTGTCGAAACAACTTTTCTTCGCATAGAATTTTGGTCTTCATTCAAATAAAACAAATTACACCAAATTTCAAAAGCAGTAGTCAAGTTAAAAACTGCGATAAACTGAGTTTAAAAATATTATACATCCAAAAAACCTCGGCCTAAGCCATCAATATACATTTCCTATGTATTTTGTATTATGTACAAATCTACACTAGGTTTCTTTGCGTTCTTTAATGCTTTAGCCTGTCGCCTCAATTGTAGTTTGTATCTCATGTATTGAACTACAAAACCATCAACGCAAGCAACCTACACACGACCAATTTCATTTAACCCTCTAATGCTCTTTCTCCTGATATCGATAATATTTATATTTGCATTTGGAATTGACAAAAATAATAAATTTTTGATTTATCGCTTTATCAGCACAATAAAGGTTGAATACGAATCAAGAAATCCAATAATCATATAATATTCGTATCAGTTTTTGGTACAAAAAACACTTTCAATAAAATTAAATTATGTACCAAAATTAATGATCTAGTTTTGTTATGGCGATTGTCGCTTTTTTAGAAATTGCGAAATTGAGCGAGATTGACACTAAACATCAATTAATTTTGACAAAATACAATTGTTTTAAAATCATCGAGCATATCAGCTGTGCTTAATTTGAAAAAAAAAATCTCTTAGTTAGTTTTAGAGTTAGAGAGATATTTGTAAAACGTGTCCTGACGGTAGCCTGTGTATCCTGGAACAAAAATAATAACTCATTATACAAGTTAAAACCCCCGACTAGGTTTGCTATTACCAATAATATTTACCAGAGCGTAAATATTTTTTGACGATTTTTTTTAACATTTTTTGCTGTTTTAAAAAGTTTTTTTTTTTTTTAATTTACGAAAGTTTGACTTTACATCCTTCTCGCTTTAAAGTTGCAGAAAAAAATTTTTGAAGGCACAGAAGTAGTTTATTATGTTTTCTTTCAATATAATACAAGTTCTTTAATAAAATATTGTTATTTAATCAAAACATACTTTAGATCCAAAGACTGCTGCCGCCTTTGGCATAAGAGGGTTAAACCTTTTTGTGTTTTTATACATTTTAAATGTTTTATTTTCATTCATGAAGTGATGTTTGTCAATTTCCGCTAATAAAAAATGTATATAAATCCGTTAAAAGCAAAATCAAAATGCAAGTAGTTTTCATTAATTGCTTAATGTGTAAGTGATATTTTGTAATATGTTGACGAATTACAATCGTGAAGAATAAAATTCTTCTAATAAACCCATTGAATGAGTTATATATTGTTTTAGTACATTTTTGTTATATGTTTTTAAATTGTTTAATTATAGTTTATCAAAAGAAGAAGCAATTATTTAGCACCTTTTTTATAATTTTAAATTATTTAGAAAAACGTGACATGGAATTTTAATGAGATATTACGAATAAGAAGAAAAAAGTCACAAGCACTAAAAAATATATATTTATAAAAACATAAACAAACTTTTTTATATTAATAAATTTCTTAATAAAAGTTGCAAAAAAATTTAAAAATTTAAAAATTAAAAATGTAAAAATGTTTGCTAAAGGTACTAAAACTTAGCTGTAAAGGCCCCACAGAAAAATTACTCGAAGCAGATTCCGTTTTATGTTATATTTAGTTGAATATTTGTAGACAAAAAACTTCACAAAAAATATTATTCTTTTAAAATGAACAGTGAAATCAACAGTCAAGTCTACAATCTCCATAACTGTTATTTCCATACAACAAATTTATCTTAAATATAAATAAAATTTTGTAGACATAACAAACAATATTTTCTTCTTGTTTTTTGGCTACTAATATTCACTGTTTTTTTTTACTGATATCAGCAGGATAAATTATCATTTGAAATTAACAAAAAATAAAACACAAATATAAAACAATTTTTGCTGTATTTATCTTAGTAATATTTAGGAAACGTAATCTGCTTATTTTATCTATTCTATCTGCAGGGTCCTTTTTTTAACTAATTTTCAAAAGCTTTTCCAGCAATTTCGTATCAGTGTAAAAGGGTGAGCGAGTCGAATAAAAATATTTGGGTATTATGTAACAAATATTTCGATCATAAGATCAGGAATAAAAACTCTAAAGAAAATGTAAATATCAATGAGCACAAAAATCGCTAACAGAAAAAATATAAACGAAAAGTGATTCAGAAAAATTTGTGACAATGGTTTGATTTGCATTACGTCCACTAAGCAATTCTTTAAATATCTGCAAAGTTGATAATTACTTAATATCTATTTTAGTACATTAATTATGTTTATTAAGTAAGCACATTCTGCAAATAAATAAATTACTCATTTTTAAAGATGCTCAAAACAATGACTCATATTTAGAAAACAATAGAATACAAAATTTAATTATCTTTAGAGAAATAACAACAAAAATTGTACTGTACAACCTTTTGTCAAACAATAAAAAGTAGAAGAACCATTATTGCAAAGAAAGAAGCTAATTAGTTATAATGAGAAAAAATATAATATATATTTTTGCGAAAAAATAATAATAACAAAAAGCTTTAACAAGAGTACATGAAAGATAACACTAGAAACGGTTTGATATTTCTAGGAAATTACTTTTTAAAGATTAGATGTTAAAGAAATAAACCAGTTTTAACTGAACAATATTAAAGTAGAATAAGGGGAAAGATCCTGCGAGATTTTCTAAATATAATTTTTATAGATTCATCATAACCATTTTAGCAAAAAAAATTATACCACTGATAAAATATTTTAAACTAACGCTCTGTGAAAATATGAACCACTGAAGTCGAAATCACCACTGAAAAACAATTAAAGGGCTAACTATATTATACTTTTGCTAACTTAAGCTACTGTCAAAAATTAACGAAAAGTCTGTCAAATGCTTAATCAACTTATTGAAGACTACAATATACTTTTTAAACTTAAAAACTTACTACACTTAGTTGCAAATATTTGTACTTTTGCAAAAACTGTTTTCTTCTTATATTTCTAAAATATATGTATCTTTTCGAAAAATATTATTTAATGTGTTCAATTTATAAATTTTTTACAATTAACAAGTAAATCTATATTAATTTTTAATAATTTAAAGAAGCAAATGAAAACATAAATAAAAAAGTACTAAAAAATGCAACAGTGCTTGCATCTTAATCGAAAAACAAATACAAAACCCACCCCTTTTGTTATACATGCACGTTTGTTTTTTAACATTTTCAATTAAATTTTCTATAAAAATATTTTCCGCGTACATTGCAATTTGTTTTTTTTTTTTTTTTTTTTCATAAACAGTTTTTCTAAAAACATATGATTCCTTAAGTAAAGTGCGGTCAATTTCGCTGTTTGCTTAAGCAAATGACACTTGACGAAACTTAACGAAAAGTTTGTTAAGTACTATATAGTCATACACATTTGATAACATGTATTCGCACATTTGCTTAAGCTAGCAAAAGTATAATATAGTTAGCTCTTAATGCTTTTAAGACTATGAGACAAATTTGAGTTCATAGTCTAGGGGGTGAATGATTTTAACGCAAAACGAAAGTACTCGGTTAGTGTACAAACAGTAACCGCTGGGTAGGTGAAACTTTTGTTTTGCTTTTTTTTTTTTTTTGTAAAGAGGATATTCTTCCTACTAAAAAAAGTGTTACTTTGTTCGAAAAAGGGGATAAAGAATGAAGATGAAGGGTGGTGAAAGTTCATCTTTTAAATATGGCTTCTTCAGTTCATGTTTTGTTATTTTACTTCGGTGGGTTTAAGTGCTATGGGAACACCGAAGGAGGACGTTGTATTAAAAATGTCGAAAATTCAGTGCTAACGTACTTTTAGAATTGATTTTTTGGATGAGTGTCTATAATTAAAATTTTCAAGGAATATTTACTCATAACTTCTTAAGCTTCAGTTAACAGATTAGTGAATATTAACAAAGAATATTTTTGTATAAATTTTTAGGTTATTTGATTTCTTCTTTTTTAAAGAGTAGAGTATGAAACTATAAAGCATCAAATGTTGGGTTTTGAAGTAGCTTGATTACGAATCTGAAGGCGCCCAACGATTTTATTTGGGAAATGCTTATAAGACTTAAGGCAACATATTTCTGTTATAAAATTATTGTAAGCTTGAATAATTAATGAGCGTTGTTTTTCGAATTTATTGTGCCAAAATTATTACAATTATATAATTTAATGCATTGTCCATCGTTGTCTACAACTTTTTCTTATCTTTTTGGAGACCAGCTCGGAAGAACGACTCATCTTTTGAAGCAATCCAATCATTGACTTAGTTTTTGCATTGTTCATATGAAATGAAATTCTGCTGGAACAGGCCGGCCATGCGATGGCACATGGATTCAGTAGTAGAAAAAAGAAATGTCTGTAGAATACGGCGGGTGGGATAGAACTTCCCATTTCAGTCCAGCGTTGTCGTGCTGCAAAATAATTTGTTCGTGCCGTTCTTCGTATTCCGACCGTTTTTGTTTTAGCGCGTGGCTCAAAGGCATGAGTTGAGTCCGACAGTGTTCGTTGCATTCGGTATGTGCAGCTCATTGTAGATCACGCCGCGCTGATTCCACCAAATACAGAGCATAAGCTCTGAATATTCGGTCAGGACGTCGATACCTGTCCGGCCGAAACCCATGACTTTTGGCACTTCGGGCTATAGTAATGGACCCACTTTCCATTGCCTGTCACAATGCGATGCAAAACCCCTTCCTTTTTTGACGTTCAACTCGTATGACACACAGTTTCCTTTCTTTTGAATCAATCCCAAGGCTTTGGTGACTGTCGACAAATGCTGAAGGGTTTGGCATTCGCCCACATGGAGCAGGGCGCTTATCTAGGGGTATGATGGTGATATGAGATGGTGATATAATTGATTTCGAACCGAAGAAGCAAAAAGTTGAAGTTAATAGAAGTAGGGGTTTAAGGTAAGCTTTACAAATAACAATTAAAATCTTGTTAGTGTAAACAAAAAATTATTAATGATTCCAATTCTTTCCTTTTCCAGGTCCCAATATTTATTTTTTTTTCTTTCTATAAATAACTTTTTGCTTTTCGAAACTTTATAAATCATTGATCCAACAAATGCTTATGAATTACCAAACGGCTAATGTAAACAAATACAGTCAAAGGCCTGTAGAACGAATAATATATTGTCTAGTCCATTCGTTATAAAAAGCTATAAAAGAACACCATGTTAATTTACTGAGCTGAGAAGAAATTTACTAACAAACTTTAGGTATGATTAATAGTTACAATCAGCCATCAGTTGATATTAGAGAAATGAGCAAAAGTTTAAAAATTTAAGATAGAGCTATCCCCTTAAAATTTGTCCAACCAACTTAGCTATTTATTTTATGTTTTTTTTTTTGTACTGTAATCTTTAATGTTAAACATAATAAAAAAAAGGAACAGCCTTGTATAACCTTGCATTGTAAAATTGCATAAAGTTTTTTAGAAATATTAAAAAATTAAACTTACAATCTTATCAACAAAATAGGGAATTGTGTTATAAATGAAGATACGAAATTTTATTTTCACATTTGCTGTTCACATACCTAAAACGAAAAAGAAATAAAAAAAATTATTAAAATAAAAATTAAGTTCAATGTTTATACTTGAAAAACATAAAAAAAAATAAAAATAAAATCACAAAAAGAATGTTTGCATTTTACAAGTATGTGGTTATCAAAAATCTTGACATATTTATTTCAATTGTTATTATTATTAAAGGAATGTGCAAATTAATTTAATTATTTCTACACAAATGGATTTGTCTATTATAAAATCATACGGCATAAAATTTTGGATTTCAATATGTATCTTGTTTTTTTTTTTCTTCATTTGTAAATGTATCTAAATTAATTATACAAATATAAATAACAGATAGACAGACAGACAAAACTATAACAAAGGCGTTTTTTTCGTTGTTGTTATAGTCGTCGATTTTAATGGATTATAGCATATCAGATTGAGAATTATACGTAAACATATCAACAATTGATGAACAAAAACAAATAGTGCTAATAAAATTTTGTAATAAATTTATATACTATTTATTAGATAGAAATTTATACAAAAAATGTGTTTCTTTTGCAATTTTTTCATAGAACATAGGTTAGGATGAAATCATATTACATTTTGGTGAATTTCGAAAATCGTATTCTCTATGCCCAAGTTAATTTGAAATAATGCCAATATTCCAATATTGATATTCGAAAAAATTTTTTTTTTACTTGTTCGAAAAATCCGAGTTCTTGATCGATCTGTGACGCGCGTTAACGTTGTTTCATTTGGACCAAATTTTTAGCATACATATTACTTTATCCAATATCGCCCGGCGCTCCACGGAATTGTACTAAATATTTTCCATATTCAAATCCCTTTCAGCCTAGTATACGTAGAATTTAGCTATTGTATCATTATAAGTGTCCCTACTTGGGCGCCAAATTATTGAATGACATTTCTTATGAAAAATACAAGAAAATTTACAGAGTCCAGAGACATCAAATTTGTTATTTAAAATCTTTAAATTACACAATTTTTAGAAAATCTATAGCAAAAAACTAATTCACTTTTAGTCTTTACTTTGCTTAGTTTTCATTTCTATTGTTTTACATTTTATTTATCTATAATTTCCGTTATAAATAATATTTACAACTTAGCAACACATGTTCTCTTACCACACGAATGTAAACTAAAATTTTTCTTCGTAATTTTACAAACAACAAAATATTAAATATTACTCGTGTACAATAACACTCAAAATAAAAATTTGTAGGAAAAATTAAAAATTTTTAATTTAAAGATTTTCAGCTTAAAATTTCATATTTTTTTTGTTTTTCATATTTAAATCGTTTTAAATTTGTTCAAATAAAATGTAGTCTCGTTTTGTTTTTGAAATTTTTATGAACAATTTTCAATACTTTAAATTTTTTTCAAGCAATTTTGAAACGAAAAGCAAAGTTAAATAAATTATAAAATAAGGTCAAAAGTTAAATGAATATTTACTTAAGACATTCTTTAAAGCAAGATAAATGTTCTATATAAAAAACCTGTTATCAATAAAATCGTTGGGCGCCATTTGACCTGAACTAACATTAATATATAATAAAAAATCTACTTGAAGCCGGGTTTAATACTTGAAAATATAAATATATTTAAATTGAACAAATACAAAATGTCGACCAACAAATTTCAGTTAAATTTCACAAAAAAATTTTTTGAAGTGTAAGCTAAAAAAAATAAAAATATATACATAAGCCAGATATCAAACTACATATTCTACGTTAATGACATAAGATATTGAAAAAAAAATAAAACAAATAATAGTAAAATACATTTTATAATTTGTTAAAATATATATTAAAAAATCCGCCTTGTGTTTTTGAAAAAAACGTGACAGAAAAATTATTTCAAACATTTAAAAAAAATTTGCAACAAATTGAAAAATATAATATAATTTATAGTATCTCTAGAGAGTCTATTATTCTGTTAACAGATCATCTGTAAAGAGAATAAATTTATTTAAAAAAAATATATATACATATGTTTTTTCTTTAGTTGAAAAATTTTTATTTTGTGTCTAATGTTCTATTTTATTTGCTATGTGCGTTATTATTTTGAATGACAACATAAATTGTGTATAAAAAACGGAAATGTAACAATTTAAATTGTCATTTTTTTATTATCGTATACTAAATAATATTTAAAAATTATAGATATAAAAGTAATAATCTATCGTTTGGGTGTAGTGCGAAATTTATACGAAAAAAAAAAAAAACAAAATTGAAATCATGATATCATTATTGAACAGCAATTGTTTTTATAAAAAATTGTGTTTTATGCCAAGAGTGTCGCCAATTTTAAATTATATATAAAAAATTGATAATGAAAGTCGGTTAAGTTTTTTAAATTTAATAAATTTTATCTTTAATAAAATAAAAAACTTTGATATTCAAACAACACAAGAAGAGATTGTGTCAGATACTGAGAAAAACAATTTCAGATTCTTAGTAGCTTTTTTATACAAAAAGTTGTCAGATTCTCAGCAAAATATTTTCTTTGGAAAAGATATCAGATTCTGTGAAAATTTTCTATAAAAAATGTTCAGATTTAGAACAACTTTTTCTTTAGAATAATTGTTCCAATCTGAGTTATTTTTTCTATAAAGAATTTTTAGATTTTGAGCAACATTTTCTTTAGAAAAATAATGTAATTCTGAACAGCTATTTTGCATGCAATAATTGTAGGTAATTTAGAATTACTTTTTCTATACAAAAAGTTTCAACATTTTTTTTTTTTGCAAAACTTGCAATAGAAAAACTATTTTTTTCTATAGATTCTTAGCAATGTTTTCTAAAAAAAAATTGTTGGACGTAAAGCAACATTTTTTTCAGATTCTAATCCAAGTTTTGTAGAAATATTTTTTTTTTTGCAAAATTTTTCTTTGCCTAAATTTATTAAAATTTTTTATAGAAATTCTGATAGATTAAAAATATTTTTTTTCTATAGAAAATATCTAAGATTCTGAGTAAATTTTTCTCAGTTATTAGATTTTAAGGAACGTTTCTTGATCTTAAGCAAAAGTGCCCGATTTTAATCTGGTGTCTTCCCATGTAATTGTCAAACTGATTTCATCTCAATTTAAGACACGTTTTTATTTTAGTAAAAAAAATTAAAACAACACGCATTTTAGTAAATAAAAACGGAAATGTTTTATCAGTTATTATTTGTAAAAAAAAAAAATAACTTTTATAAAATTTTATGTTTGTCAAAGAAAAAATTTTTATATTTCTCAGCTAAGAAATGGAAAAAGGCATCATTTTAAAGTTTATCTGTATTTAAAGCAGTGGTCGGCACTTAGTGTGCCGACCACTATTTCGTTGTCATTGTGTCGGTGAGTGGTGCTCTTCCTCTCTGAATGCACTAAAAGAAATGTGTATGTAATTTTCCTAGTTAAGTATAAACAAAAAAAAAAAGCATAACAAAAAATTAACAAAAGCAAATAAAAAACAACAAAACACAAGAACACGAAAAATATTGTTTTTATTAAATTATTTTAAAAAAAACAATGACAATTTTCATTCAATTGTTTTCATTGTTTCGTCCATTTATTTAAATTTTCATTTATTTTTGTGAGAGGGGGAAGGGGTTCTAATTAAAGCCTTCAGCTAAGCTTACTATAAAAATTTTCCTGTTCTGAGCTTATTTTTTTTTTTGATAGAAAAAGCGTAAAATTCATTATCTACAGAAAAGCTTTCGAAATTCTGAACAATTTTTTTGTAATTTTTTTGAATTGTAAATATATTTTTCTACGGAATCATATTTAAAACATCTTTTTCTATAGAAAAAAGTAAAATGTTTGTCTGAAAAATAAGCAAATTTTGTTAATTTTAAAATTTTTGTAGTTTAAATCTTTTTAGTTGTACAAATCTTTTATGTGATTGAAAATTATTTATTTTAAAATTAAATTTATTTTCTTTGTTTAAATAAAATTTAAAATTCCTTTATATGTTTTCACTGACTTTCAAAATATGATGAATTTTTATTATAAGTAATAATATCAAACAGAGTTTAAACGAATGCAACAGGCAGGCAGGCAGGCACACAAGCATTGCATGTGTTCATTCATGTACCTACAAATTTCTGTGTGATATTTGCAATTTTTAGCAACAAGAAAAATTAAAACTATTGTGGGAGATGATGATCAGCAGCAACAAGCTGCTACTGTGCACACCCATAATGAACAAAGACTTTGGTTTGCTATTGTTATTGTTTATGAAGTAGACAGCCATAAATTTATATAAACTATGGTCAACAAGTATGTGAAATTTAGAACAATTTTAAAATTTTATATTTCTGCAGTGTCCTATTTTGATTTAAAACTTTTTAATCCTTCGGTTAATATTTTATACTTAATAACTTTAAATAAAAAATATTGCTTATTATGTATTACCCTACTTTTAAGTTGGGCGCCATTGTATGTTTAAAATTGATTTGAAAAACGAAAAAATTTCCAGTTAAAGGCTGGATATTAAAATATTTACTTTACTCTTAGTTCATAGTGTTTACATCTTTTACAAATTTGAATAATAACAGACAAAAAAAAAATTAAATAAAATATGTATTTATAAAAATTTAAATATTTGCTTATACGGTAAATACAAACAAAGTAAAAACACTTGCAAAAATACAAAATTTTAAAATAAATGCGTATAAGTTTGGATAAAATAAATAATCAGTTAAAACCAAAACAATTCAATTTTGATGTAAACAAAATTCGATTGGCAACATTGAAATTAAAAACGTCAAAATTTTTTGTGCTGCTTAAAGCTTAAAAGAAATATAATTATTTCATAGAAAAAACAAAGTTTAAATAAAGAGAATAGTTTTTTCGTAAAAAAAACATTAAGCTCTTTCTGTGAATTATAAAGAATGCCGGGTAAAACACGCAAAAGTCTTAATAATAAAAACAAAATAATATGCATTCAATGTAAAGCACAAGTGTTGGAAAGTGATGATGCTTTACAATGCGATGCTTGTCAGAAAACACTCCATGCATTGTGCAGTAAAATTGATAAAAAGCAATATGATAATTTGGTAAACAATCCCTCTCTCGAATATAAGTGTCACTTTTGTGCGCCAATTAATAATGTGTCTGTATGTGCAAATGACTTAACAGAAATAAAAACAAAATTAAACCAGCTGGATGAAATTACACAGACGATGCATTTCATGTCATCACAATATGATGCTATATTGAAAGGTGTGAAGAAGAATAGCAAACAAATAAAAGCACTAAAAAAAGAGAATAATACCCTTCGAGATGAGGTGAAAAGTTTAAAATCAACTGTGAAGTTTTTAAACGATGTCAGAGTACAAAAAGACTGCATTATTAATGGCATTGAAGCAATCGAAAATTCTAAGGCTGTGGATGTTGTGCTAGATGTGGCCAAAAAAACAGGTGCTGATATTTGTGAAGACGATATAGAAGAAGCGTATTTTTTAAATCGTAACAAACTAAATAATAACAACAAAAACGAAAATAAGAAGAAATCTATTATTGTTAAATTCACCACCAAGAAAAATAAACAAGTTTTTATGCAAGAGAAATCTAAATTGAAGCAAATTGAAGGTTTAAAAGAAACTTTTATAAATGATTTTCTTTGTAAAGAATCATTGGAGCTATTAAACTACTCAAAGTCCTTGAAAGCAGTTGGTTTTAAGTTCGTATACGCCAGAGCTGGGAATGTTTTTGCTAAAAAGGATGAAAAATCACGACAAATTTGTTTAAAATCATTGGATGATGTAGATAAATTGCTGTGTAAATCTGCTGGTGGCAGTGTCAAGCGTAATATTATGGCTGGAGTTAATATAGATGATGAAGATGATGATGAAGATGATGACGTTGATGAAGAGGAAGACTCACAATTTCAGTCACCAAATTAAATATTTTTATTAGGTATTATACCAATTGTTTTTTAAAACTTTTTTTAATCACATTTTTAAAATGAATTCTAAATATTTTTTTAATTTAAATTCTTTTAATGCAAATATAACTGAATCTAATTCAGCTCATTTTAATATTTTGTCTATAAATGTAAGAAGTATTTCTTCAGTTGCCAAATTTAATAAATTCAAATCAGAAATATGTAAAATGTCCATAATTCCTGAGATAATTGCCGTCCAGGAAACATGGTTTAATAAAGATAGCGTTAGTTTGTATTCAATAAGCGGATATGATGTGGTGCATTGTTGCAGAAGCGATAATTATGGTGGTACAACAGTATACATTAGTCACAGTATAAAATATAATGTGATTACTTCTCGTAGTAAAGATTATTTGGAATTAATATGTATATCGTTACCAGATATTAAAATAGATAATAAACCCATGATAATAACATCTATATATAGATCTCAAAAATGTTCATTGCGAAAGTTTTTGGAAATGTTGGAATCTTTACATTTACTAGTACAAAATTCACCATGTGTTATTTTTGGCGATTTTAATATAGATTTAATAATTAATGACCGAAATAGTAAATTCCTAAAAGATATATTTTCTGAATATAATTTTAATTCATGCCATAACCTTATAACAAGGCCTGAGAGTGGTTCTTGTATAGACCGTGTTTTCAGTAATATTCTAAATTGCATCTCAGTATATTCCATTCAGAATACATTATCTGATCACAATTTTATATTTTGTGGGTTTAAAATAAATTTCAATCACCGAGAGTCCGTTACTGAAACAAAATGTTGGATAGATTATAGAAAATTTGGAGCTTATATTGATGAAAACTTATGTATTTCGAATTTAATCGACTCTGGAGAGCAATGTGAAAAACTTATGGCTACTCTTTCGTTAGCAGCAACACATAGTCGTAATGTAACAACAAAACATCTAAATATTAGACATAAAATGAGCCCATGGATGTCTGATGAACTAATTTCATTAGTAATATTTAAAAATAAATTGTTAAAAGCAAGAAGAAAAAATAAGCAAAATAAATCTATTACTGAACGTCTTAAAAGAATTAGCAAAGTTATTAAAAATTGTAACAAAGTGATGATGAATGATTACTATATGCATAATTTAAGAAAATGCAACGGTGATTCCAGGAAAACATGGGTTTTTTTGAACAAAGTACTCGGAAAAAATATAAAATCAGCCAATGAAATACTGAATAATGGCAATAATATTATATCGTCAGATGGTGAAAAGGCTTTAGTGTTTAACGAATTCTTTAATAATTCTGTCCAGACTATGAGGGATAGTATATACCAAAATGTTAATGACAACATTAACCTGTTTCGTACTTTAGTTCCTGTAACTACTTGTTTTAATCTGGAAACTGTAGAACAAATAAAAATTTATGATATTTTGGATAATCTTGAAATGAATAAGAGTTGTGGCTATGACAAAATTACTCCTAAAATGCTTTTGGTGCGTAAGGAATCTATTTCGGAAATAATCACAAATATATTTAATAAAATAATTGAAGATGGTAAATACCCTAATGTATTAAAAATCCACAAAATAATTCCCATACCCAAATGTAAAGGAACAAATAATATTGAAAACTTTCGTCCAATTTCTATTCTATCAACTATCGATAAAATTTTTGAAAAAATTATATTTGAACAATTGACAAATTATCTTGATATCAACAATGTCTTATTTCATCGTCAATATGGGTTTAGAAAAGGCTGTGGAGCTGAAGAAGCTGCTTTAAACGTTGTTGATAATATCTGTGAAGGGCTTGATGCTGGTTATAGAGGTGTTGTTGGTGTGTTTTTTGATTTATCAAAAGCATTTGATTTGGTGGACCATAGCATATTGGCTGAAAAACTTAACTATATAGGTATGTCTGAAAATACCCTCAAAATATTTAAAGATTTCTTAAAAAACCGGAAACAATTTGTTCAAATTGGAGAATCAGCAAGTACTAAGCTACCTGTTTCATGTGGAGTTCCGCAAGGTAGTGTTCTTGGTCCATTGTTGTTTAAAATTTATATTAATGATATAAAGAATATAAATTTCAATGGTAAATTATTTATGTTTGCTGATGATATTTGCCTTTTTTATAACTTTAAACATCAACAGGTATTACGAACGCAAATTGAATATGACGCCGCAATTATATCAGAGTTTTTAAGGCTAAATAAACTAATCCTTAATGCTAATAAAACTAAATTAATCAAATTTAAGCCATATGTTTCAAGATATGATGAACCGTTGAGCGTGTATATTGATGGCCAATTAATAAACGAGTCTGAAAGCGTTAAATACCTTGGGTTAAATCTTTATCCAAATCTTGTATGGGATAATCACATCAATCATCTAAAATCTAAAATATCATCAGGGATTGGAATACTATATAAATTGAAATATAAATTAAATACTGAAACCAAAATGTTAATTTACCAATCTCTAATACACTCCCACTTAACATATCTGCCCTCAATTTACGGAAGTAACGCAAGCACAGCTATAAGAACACTTCAATCTGCGCAAAATAAAGCATTGAAAATTGTGTTTAATCTTCCGTTGCGATTTTGTACGGTGGATTTGTTTCAAAATTATGCCAAAACGGTTCTTCCTATAAGAGGTCTTTACAAACAAAAACTTATTTTATATGTCTACAAATGCATAAAAAGTATTGGTTCACACACCTTACAATTTGATCGTAATGTGTCATTTACGCAAAGAATAACAAGACAGGCAACGGACCTTAATGTTGTGAGGTGTCGCCTCGAATTAACCAAACAACGTATACGTTTTTCTGGACCAAAAGAATACAACCTGTTACCTGATACTTTAAAAAATATTTCAGTTCTATCTACTTTTAAAACTCATCTAAGGCAATATTTTCTGCAAAACGTTGAAATACTTCTTACTTCTTAATATTTTCTTACATCTAAAAAAAAAAAAAAAAAATATCTTTTGAAATGTAATATATTTTGTATATAAATTTATAAATTATGTTTTATAATGCAATGTATATATTGTTAGTTGCCTATTAGCCTCTACAAAGCCACTTTTTGGCGCTGAGGCATAAACATTTAATCCTTGTTAATATATTATTGAAATAAAGTACAAATTTAAAAAAAAAAAAAAAAAAAATGTTTTATGTCATTAGTTAAAAACAAATGAGCTTAAAACTTAATACTTTTTGTGTGAATGTGTTTGTGCATGTATGTGTTTTTATGAATTTCTTGTAATTTGTATTGAAAAATTTTGTATATATACAACCAATTTAAATAAAAAAACAAATTGAAATTTTTTGAATATTTTTTTTTTTTTTGAAACAGCAAACAAAATTTAAATTTGTAATAACTGTTACGGACACAAATAAACCACAAGTTTCCGGTTTGTTGGTAAATTTTTATTAATTTCAAACAAATAAAACTGAAAAAAATCGGTAAATGATAGTAAATTATTTCGAATAAATGTATAAAAAAGTTAATATAGTTATTTCTTTGAAAAATAAATGTATGTTCCTTTATTTTTAAATGGAACGGAAAACTTTTTTATTAAACTACAAACAGTTAACTACATAATATTCTGAGTGGGTATGTCTGTTCAAATAGGGCCTGTTCGGAAATGCATCACTGCTCTGCATCTGATGCGCAGTGGTGATTAGTTTGCGATGCTGATGCGAATCAGCTGATGCTTAGTTTGTTGCGCAGTTTGTATACAATTTCGAACGCATGAGCATTAAAATAGAAAAGTAAAAAATAAATTTGTTTTGTGAGTTGGATGAAAGTAAAATTGATTGTAAATTGAGCAATTTACAAAAAAAACGATTTTTAAAGTACAAAAAAAAAAATATATTGTTGAAAAATATATATGGACCTCCTCCACATCAAATCGAATACTAATTAATAATTTATTAAATTTGGCATCAGCCTCGATCCTAAAAAGTACAAAAACTTAAATAAATTGAAGGAAAAATTAAATAAATAGCAAATTTTGTACATACTCTTAAATTGCATCAGTCATTTTTGTGATGCGTGTTCGACATTTGTTTGCGCATCATCTGCTTTAGTGATGCTTTTTCGAACATCTGACATTTGCAGTGATGCCAACTTATGCTTTTACGAACGCGATGCGCATCAGATGCAGCGCAGTGATGCATTTTCCAACAGGCCTATAGTGATCACATTTTTAAACTCAATGATGTTATAATACAATTGCACTTTATAATATGTATTAATTCTTTATTTTTATAAAAAAAAATACACAAACAAGTCTACGAATTTAAATAAACACAATAGAAGTTGAAGGTACCTTATAGAGAAAACCCTTAAGCCCGACCAATAGCCGACACAAAAAACCTTTTTTTAGCGAAGCTAGTATTGTATATACCCCAGAGAAGAAACCTCCTAGTCGATGAACATTATAAAGAATTCAAAAAAGTTATGGACCCTAGTTCTGGGCTTTTGTCCGTCTTCATCTGGGGACTACAAACGAAAATGCATTGATCTTAGTCCCAACTTCCAGTTTGGGGGTCATGACCGACATATTTTCGGACAAAATGGCAAAACCAGAAATTGGCTTTCTCTGTGTATAAATATTTGAAGCTGGAACTTCTAAAAACTTAAATATCAAATAAAACCCCTAATCTTTCCATATACGATAAATTTGTGCGTGTGATTTGTTCGCGTACCAATTCTCCACACACGACGAACAAATCACAACAACCTTAAACTTCAAAGAGAAAACATGAAATGAGAAGCGGATGATGTAATTGCTCTTTTGATAATTTATTGTGTAGGAAACAAAAAAAAAAAAATAAAGCGAAGCAAATGAGCGAATGATTTGATTTTAAAAAGAAATATGCGTTATTATGTAATATTTTTAAAAAATATAAAAATTACAACTCCTGAACCCTATAAACTTTTTTTTTAGCTTGCTACCCATCTCCGCAATACATACACTTTGAAAATTTTCAATTTCTTGTGATTTGTTTGCGCATAGCCCCATTAACATGTAACAAGATGGCGAGCACGAACAAATCACACGCACAAATTTACCGTGTGTAGACAGCTTAACTGAAGTTTTCAGAACATATGCTTTTATTTTTAATTAACAAAACTACTATTTAATATATTAATTTTAGTAAAATAAGGCCTGTAGTTTGAAGCACCATGTTTCAAATTCAGCTAAAAGCCACACAAATTTATCCTAGATATAAACCATAAAACTATCTTCTAATACAAAATGAATAAATATTTAATAAATTATGTATAAATATTTTTATGAAATTACCACCCAATTTTATAATAAACAAAATGTTGCCTGACCATGATTTCATTAAATTAATTGTATAAAACTAAATAGTTATTTAAATTTTGTTTTTGTTTATTAAATAATTAAATAATATGTAAAATGTAT
Organism: Eustalomyia histrio; assembly: GCA_949748255.1. Taxonomy (NCBI): domain Eukaryota; kingdom Metazoa; phylum Arthropoda; class Insecta; order Diptera; family Anthomyiidae; genus Eustalomyia; species Eustalomyia histrio. The sequence goes on from OX456526.1 coordinate 149,568,565, forward strand.
GGTTTCTTTTATTCATATACAAATTAATAAGTGATGGTCGAATAATTCGAATATTTCTTTTATGAAAATATTTTTAATAACATGTTATAAAATTGTTATAACAAAAACTTTTAATGAAAAAAACTCAAGTTATTGAACTTTAAACTTAAATTAAGTAATGAAATAACAATCATGTATATAAGGAAGCAGTTTTTTTGAAAGGAAAATACACAATATAAAGAAACTACTAGCAAGGAAGGCATACTCCGGGGTCACCCACCGATTTTGCTGAAATTTGGATATGTAATAGAGCAGAGTAAATTAATGAAAGCTTTGGTTGTACGTCACCATATATAAGCTAGGGGGTGTTTCCACTTTTTTATATTTTTATATTTCTGCTATTTTGGCTTTTAGCCATCCAAAGCTCTATGTTGACCTACATTTGAAATATGTGGCATCTCTGAATCCAAACCATACTCAATATGGTTATCAAAATTTTTTTATTTTCTGCAGTACTTAAACTCTAAATTCAAATTAATTTAAATTTTGAAAATTTTAGACTCGTTCCTAATGCAAACAAATCTTAGTGAAATTGCTAGGTAGACACTGGGAAACCGTACTTGTAAGAAAAAAATTTAAATTTAATATTTATTTTTCTCTTGTTTAAACCAAACAACCAAAAATAAATGTACAGGAATGAATGTGTTAGTAATTTATTTAGTATACCAATTGTCACTATTTGTTATTTCAAATATTTGCTAACATAAACAGTAGCAAAGATATATTTAAATATTCAAAACAAAAAATAATTCAGAAATTAAACAAATGAGTCATGTATAAAATTAAATGGATTTATTAAAATAAAATAAGCTAAACTGTTTCGCGAAGAACTGAAAACAAAACCATTGGAATTATGGCCGAAATATTTTTTATTATCTGGAAGTTAAATATTATTATTACATCGGGTGATGATACATAGGTGGCTCCACTAGTGATTTTCTGTAACTACCAACCTTCAGATAATTTCCAAAATTTAATGACAATTCGTTTATTAGTAAACAAGTTACAGCTGTTTTAGTGACGCTGCTTTTTCGATTTTAAAAACAATGGATTCAAAGCAATTTCGTGTAACGCCGCCACAGAGTGTGAAATGTCCTCGTGGATATATTCGTTGAATGACTATTTTCAAGGTACAGCAACGCTGTTTCGGCGCGTTGTTTGTGTGTAAAGCAATACATGTTAAAAAACTTTATTGAAATGACGTTTCAAAAACATGTGTTCTTAAGTTAATTGGTTGACAAATGTCAGTTTTTAAATATTGCCATACTGACATAAAAAATGGCACACTATATACTTCGGTCATAGTCCCCACTTCCAGTACGAGGATTTTGCCTGAAACATTTTCGGGCAAAATCCCAAAACCGAAAATTAGGTTAGTGTCAGTTGGTGTTATGTCATGTCTGACAACTTTTCTAAAGAAAAAGTTGCTCAGAATCTGCCAGAAAAAGTTTTCTGATAACCTGACAACTTTCTATAGAAAAAGTTGCACAAAATTTCACAGCTTAAGAATCTATAAAAGTTTTCTATAGAAAAAATGTATTTAACACTGTTAAGAGGAATTTTAATTTATATAAAACATTACCTAAACATAAGCTAAACACTAAACTATTGTTAACTTCATGCAAGTTTGACATTCATAATTATTTGTTTTTTAAAGGTTAAGACCTTTTATTTTAAATAAAGCACAAACTTACGAAATTAGAAACAAGTAAAAACGGCTTAAATTCGGCTATGCCGAATCTTTGAATACCCTCCACCAAATAAAAAAAAATGTTCTACTGTTTTTAATACAAATAATGTAAAAAACTTTAGAAGTAAAATTATGGAGGTAAAAAAAATGTTTGAGGTGAAAAACATTTTTTTGGATGTGAAAACAAATTTTGTGGTGGAAAAAATTTTTAGAGGTGAAAAAATTTTTTGTGGTGAAAACAATTTTTTGAGGTGATCGCCATTTCAATATATAGACGGACATCGCTAAATCGAATTGAAATCGCATAAGGATCACGAATATATATACTTTATGGGGTCTTAGACCTATATTTCGACATGTTACAAAGGGAATGACAAAGCGATATATACCCTCACCATATAAGGTGGAGGGTTTAAAAAGAATTTTATTCTAATTGAAAGTATATTTAATGGCAATTAATTATTTAAATACTTAAGTCCCATCATTAACTGCATTCCCATGTATGGACCAATTTATGAGCAAAAGTGGTGATAATTTTTTATGTTTTTTATGCTGCCAAATGGAAGTCATTTTTAATGAACGTAATCATTAGGGAAAGGTTTTTTTTATCATGATGGGGAAATATAAATTTTTTGACCGTCCCTTTCAGCCGAATAAAAAGTTGAAAATTGGTCCTTTCAAATTCACTTTAAAAAAGGTGGCTGCGGTACACGTTTTCCAAATTTTTTTTTCAAATAATAAGCTATTAAATAAATATTTTAAATAAATCATTACAAAAGTCTTTAAAAAACAACCTTTACTTAGTTCTGATTTTGAAGATAAGTTAGCAGGCTTTGAAAAAATCTATGTAGTGTTATTTAATTTAGGTTACCTTCTCATTGTTTAAAAACAATTAACGCTTATTTAGGATTATTTCAATAAATCATTAAACAAAAATCAGCGGGCGTTAATGTTACCATTCAGCACAATATTATTGGGTTGTACTAAATTTAAATTTTTGTAAATAAAGATCAATACAAAATTCTTATATAAAAAAATATTTAATTATTGTTTTCATAAAAAACTTATTGTTTTTTGTACAAGAAAAAATTGTAATAAGTGCAAAAATATAGACATATTAAAAAGTTTTTTTTGTAAACAATTCTACTTAAAACAAAGACTCATTTTATATATAAGAAAACGGTCGTTAACCTGATTTTTTCTACAAAATAAACTGTTGATTTTAGAGACTTTTTTATTTCAAAAAAAAATGCAAGTACTTACACACATATTTTTTACACACGACTTGCATTAATTACTCTATACAATTGTAAAAAAATGTGAAAAAATCATGAATGTAAAATAATAGTGCGTGATTTGCGTATTTATTTCAAGTGATTTTGAAAATAAAAAAATAAATTAAACTAAACATATTTTTATTATTTACTAATGCGTTGAATTTAACTTGTTAAGCAAACTATTGAATTTGTTTCAAATCTTTAAATTTTTGCTCCATTTCACAATTTTTTTTCTTTTGGGGTATTTATGTGTTTGTTGTTATATTTTATTACCCAATTTTTTTTTAAATATTGCCAATATTTTTAAATTTCCGTTTTTATTGTTTTCATTTTCAAAACAAATATTTCCAAAACCACCTCCTGCCTGTGTTACGCTCCATTTTTCCACATAACTTACTAAAACATTGCCAATAATTTTCTTAATGATTTTCAGTTTTTTTTTTTGTTATATTTCAAATTCAATTTGTAAGTTGGCAATGTAATATTTATGTATGTTTGCTTATATTTAATACATAATAAATTTTTACAATTGTTGTTAATCACCACTAGCCAGCCACCTAGTCGTCATTATTACTTACTACTGACTAACTTTAAAAACATATTATTAATGCCATTCATTTACTATTGTGTTTATGTATTTTTTTATAATTAATGATTTTGTTACAATGGGTTACTAAATCTTACCCAGTTAACTAACTGTTGTCTCTCTTAGCATACAAACATATAACAGTCAGATTAGCTAATTTTTTAATTTGTCAATACTAACGGTCAACTATTGGCAGTAATTTAGTAAATGAAATTGTTATAAATAAAAAAATAATTACATATAAGATTATATGTAAAAAAATTTTGAAATAAATCTGAACATATTTTTCCTAAAGGAAATTCTTTAATAGTTTTCAGAATTTTAAGAAACGTCTATAATTTAATAGAGATTTCTTTTAACTTTCAGCCAAAAATAAACTCTGTTAGAACTAAAATTTTTGAATTCAAAATCAGTAAAACTACAAAAAAAAATTATTATTATTCTACTAAATTTAAAAAATTGGCAAATTTCAAAAAATTTGTTATCTCAGCTTGAAAATCAAATTCTGCTTATAATCATATATTTTTTAGTGCACAAAATTTCTTGAGAATCTGAATTTTTTTTTTTTGATTCGAAAATCAAATTTTCATACAGCAATGCCACAAATTTTGTCAATATTTGTAACTCAGTGTTATTTTTTAGTCCCAAATATTGGTTTGTGATAGCTGTAGTAGTTTATGTATACATAATATTTATTTAAATATATATTTTTCAAAACGATCAATTAACAAAATGATTATTTCATTAACATATTAAATTATATTTTTCGTGCCTGTCGAAAAACGTTATCGACAATTCAAACGCAAAATACACACATTTCCTGTGTTAACATCAAGTATTTTAAATGTGTAGATTTTTATATTGCAATAACAGACCTTAAACTGTCAGAAATGTATACGACTAAAGATTATAGTGGGCCGAAGCTAAACATTTTTAGATTTCGATATTGTCCGCAATGGTACAAAAAATTGTGGAAAAATATTCCGAATCAGGAAAAATAAAATTTTGAAAATCATTTATTGTCTTCTGTTTCATGTGATACATAATATTTTGAAATCAGTTTTAAATTTTTCATGGTATGGCAACTCTGCTTTTGTTTTCGATCGTTACTATAGAATTAAAAAAAAAAAATCCTAAGATGTTTTCCTTGCCACTGGCAGAATCTGCACAAAACATTTTTCTTTTAAATAAAGTTTATCTCGAATTTATTGCAGTGTATATTAAGGTATTGCACCCAATGTGACCATTTTATTTGGGTCGATAGGGATCCGCAGTGTTGCCAGAAACTTCACTTCAAAATACGCTAAACTATCTTCAAAAAATTAAAAGATCTTAAAATCTGCCAAACAAAAAATTCAAAAAGTGCTGTAATATTTATTATGCTAAAAATTTGTACCACACAAAAGTATATGCTAAATATCTGCTGCGTAAAATACATAAAATTTTTTATTGTAAAAGAAGAAGTTATGCATGTAAAATAATAAAAACTTAAACTTTTTTTGAAAAAAGTTATGCTGAAAATCTGCGATATATGTTAAAAAGCAATAAGACTATTTTTCCCCAACTCAATCTGCTAAATCTGGCAGAAAATATGCTTAAATGGCAACACTGGCGATCAAAAGATCATTATAAAAATTGTCCGCGGTAGTAAAAAAGAAAATTTCGACAGCGCCAAAATATTTTTGCGGTGGTGTTAAGTTAATTATAATCTGATTCTGTGTTTGTTAATGCTACCTTCCGTCGTTTTGACAATACACAGAGTTGTACCCAATTAGTAGTATAAATACTGTGTCGTTTAGAAATGCTAATCCGATTAAAAGTTGCATTAACTGTTAATCAAACGGATTAAAATATGATTTTAATCGACTCATTTCGTGCTCGATTAAGCAGTTAGTTAATCCGACTTTTAATATGTTAATTTTCAAGTATAATTTGGGTATTGTTATCGAAAACTATTTAAACTTCGGCCCACTCTACTACACATCCATACGTTAGCAATCCCACTTATATATTTAGAATAATTTTTCAATGTATTTCATGAAAACGTTAAACCTTTTAAATTATATAAATTTGCAAAGTAGTAATGACAATGGAATGGAGAGTGTAAACAAAAAAAATTATAAAAAGCATTATGTAAATTAGATTGATATTATTATAAAATTTATTTTTGTTTGTTTAAAAAAGGAACATCTTCGAAATGATATCATTTTTGCTCGAACGCAGGGTAGAATTATTTTCAAACAGTATGTTTCTTGGCAGAAATATTTTAGTCATGAGGTTTCTGTGTTAAAAAAACAGCACATAAATTTAAAATCCGAAATGCTTTTCTTACTTAAATTAAAAATATAATTGTTTTTATGGATGTTTGAAATTTAACAATAACAAACAGCAAAATTCTTCCGGCATCTGTATGAGTTTAAATTGAAGGAAATATTTGGAGTAATCTAAAACAAACAAGAAAAATACTTTACGACAGACGTTATAAGATTCTTTTGACACGCGCGATGTCCTTCTATTGATCTTATAAATTAGATGTCACGCTACAAATAAAAGCAGGATGTACTAAGTTTTTCAGAAAAATGTTGGTGTTTAAAAATGAAATTATGAAATTTGGCATACTCGTGTAAAAATTATTAGATGTAATTTGATATATTTAGATATATTTAAAATCATACATATTATAAAGGGTGATTTTTTTTTGCAACTTTCTTTTTGGCAACACTGTTTTTAGCAGCTCAGCTGTTTTCGTGTAATATGTTACTGTCAAACATGTTCAGTTTGGTCTATAATTTAACCAAGAATCGACTTACTAACAAACAACGCTTGCAAATTATTTAATTTTATAATAAAAATTCGTGCTGAGTGATGAAGTGTGTTTTCATTGAAAAATTGTCTTCAGCAACGAAGCTCATTTTTGGCTCAATGGGTACGTCAGCAAACAAAATTTAGTGTGAAAAGCAGCCAGAGGCATTGCTAGAACTGACAATGCATCCCGAAAAATGCACTGTTTGGTGTGGATCAGAGAACTGCATTTGCTGATTGCAAAACGTTCATACGCAATCAACACAAGAATAAATATGTGTTTGCGTTCAAACGCTGAATATACTCCAACACACATATTTGTTGATAATTTTAAATCAATCAAACGACGTGCAAATTGTTTTGTCACTGATTAATAATCATCGGTCGTTGTTAAACCATTGATTTTATTCTGTTCATTCAAGCCAACAATAATTATTTTGATGTAGAATAAATCAGAAAAAACAAGAACGTGTATGAGTGTAATCATAATTAAAACAAAATAGTTTCTTATCTATAAAAAGGGGGTGGTTTTGTAGAAACACATTTCATAAATGTTATATGTATATTAGGGTGGGTCTAAAATACGTTTTTTTAGAATTTTTATTAGGAATACCAAAAATATTGTTCTTTGTGAACAATTTTTTTTTTTAATTTAGGTCGACATTTTAGGCTCACCCAATCCGGTTAAAGTTAAATATTGCCTAATTTTCCAATCAAAATAGATGAAAAAAATTTAGACAATATTTAAATTTTTCCGGATTAGGCAAGTCTGAGATATCGACCTAAATTTTTTTTCCAAAAAAATATTTATATTTCACAAAGAAGAATATTTTTATTACTGATCAAAATTCTAAAAAAGTGGATTTAAGTCCCACCCTAATGTAAACAATATCATTTATGAAATGTGTTTCTATTTTGTTTTAATTATGAATACACACATACGCATTGTTTGTTGTTTTTTCTGATTTATTCAACGCTGACTTTTTGTTGAGTGATTAAATTTGCAGTAAACATAATCGACATATGATTCAAACTGATCCGAATTACGCGTTCAGTAACATGATGCTGATTTTATTCTACAGTGAATTTTGTTAAATGTGTATGATGAAATCAAGAAAAAAAGTTGATTTTGCAGTTCTCTGGTGTGGATTAAGGGCCTGTGGCATCATTGAACGGTACTTTTTCAAAGACGATGAAGGCGGGAAAGTTACTGTTAATCAAATCCGAAAGCTCTTAAAAAATCACCCATTATATAGAACGTATTGGTTATTTTTCGTTGCAAAAAAAAATTCTAACAGTTTTTTTCGGAAAAATATTTTTTTGCGAAATTTCTTCTACAGTTTTTTGGAATTTTAATTTTCTTTATATTTAAGTTTATTGCTCAAGCGATTACCCCTATTATTTGATGATAAGATTATGCTAACAACTGTTTCTTTTCTTTCAATCAGAAGTTTATGATGGCAGATTTAAAAAAAATTAATTCGCAGTGTTTCTTTTAATATTTTTTTTTTCTTTCTTTAAAGAATGTCAATGACAATTTCGTTGTATTGTTATATGTATAAAAAAAGAAGAATTTCAATTTCATTATGATTTTGCTTTTTCTGTTTGTTTGAATAAAAGTTTAATAACCCACATCTGGCTTTTGTATGCCACTTCATTTTGGCTGGAGAACAAGTTTTTTTTATTTTTTATTTTCCAAACAAAGATTTCTTATGTTAGTGTAGTTGGAAAGCCAAAGACGCATCATAAAAAGTATCTGGTAAATCAAAACCAGACTAGACACTCAAAAAGTCACATTGATGAATACATGAATTTGTTTAATGTTTCTTATCGGGCAAAAAAAATAAAAGTTTCATTTTTTAAACATTTTCGAACTTTTCTAAAATAATATAATGTCATTAACACTATTTTGACTAACATTGTATTATTAAATTGTTTCACTTGGTTTATCACTTTTTACAACCAAGAGACAGACATAATTCAGCAAAAAAAAATGTAATTAAATTAAAGTAAAAGTTAATGTTAATGTTTCTTTTTGTAATTGAGTTAATAAAAAATACAAAAGAAAGTTATTTTATTTGTCGTTATTCTAAAATAATCAATCTACAAACAAAAAATTTAAATGTAATAAACCAAGTTTAGTTAAAACATGTTAATAAAAATGGAAAGTATTGTAATTTAATACGTAGCATCTACTTATGCTTCGTTTCTTTTGAAATTTATGCAAAAAATAAAAAAATTGAAATGTTAATTTCATAAACTAATGGACCATAAACGATCACTACAAGACAAAGCGAAAAAAGCCCTACAAGTTAAAAAAAAGTAAAAGTAGTTGTTTTTTAATACAAAACTATTGCAAAATATTTCTGCTTTAAATTTCCTCAACAGGGAAATATATATCATTGTTCAGCTTAAGGGTGTTTTTTAAGGTATTTTTATACGACTTGAGTTTAGTGATTTTTATTATAAAAATTTCTTTTCTTTCTAATTTAAAATATTTTTTATCCTACGAGAGCGGATCAATAAGCCCGTAACTTTTCAAACTTCCCTCGTAGTTATATGAAATTCAACGCAGATCATGTACCACCTGTTAATAGACTTCTATCAAATTTTGAGCAAGTTCCATTATTTACTTTGCGTTTAACAGCTGTTCAAAACATACAAAAAGTGAAAAAGTGAATTTCGAGTGCTCATTAAGCATTATTTTTTGCGAAAAAAAAACTTTCAATCAAACCAAGGAAAAGCCTGATAAATACTATGGGGACTCTGCACCATCGATTTCAAAGGTAAAAAAGTGGTTTTGGTCGCACAACAGAGAACTGCAAAATCAACTTTTTTCTTGATTTAATCATACACAAAAATTCTTGTTTACATTTAATAATTCAACAAAATTCACTGTAGAATAAAATCAGCATCATGTTACTGAACGCGTAATTCGGATCAGTTTGAATCATATGTCGATTATGTTTACTGCAAATTTAATCACTCAACAAAAAGTCAGCGTTGAATAAATCAGAAAAAACAACAAACAACGCGTACGAGTGTATTCATAATTAAAACAAAATAGAAACACATTTTATAAATGATATTGTTTACATTAGGGTGGGACTTAAATCCGCTTTTTTAGAATTTTGATTAGTAATAAAAATATTCTTCTTTGTGAAATATAAATATTTTTTTGGAAAAAAAATTTAGGTCGATATCTCAGGCTTGCCTAATCCGGAAAAATTTAAATATTGTCTAAATTTTTTTCATCTATTTTGATTGGAAAATTAGGCAATATTTAACTTTAACCGGATTGGGCTAGCCTGAGATGTCGACCTAAATTAAAAAAAAAATTGACAAAGAACAATATTGTTGGTATTCCTAATAAAAATTCTAAAAAAAAACGTATTTTAGACCCACCCTAATATGCATATAACATTTATGAAATGTGTTTCTACAAAACCACCCCCTTTTTATAGAAAAAAAACTATTTTGTCTTAATTATGATTACACTCATACACGTTGTTTGTTGTTTTTTCTGATTTATTCTACATCAAAATAATTATTGTTGTCTCGAATGAACAGAATAAAATCAATGGTTTAACAACGACCGATGATTATAAATCAGTGACAAAACAATTTGCACGTCGTTTGATTGATTGATTTAAAATCATCAACAAATATGTGTGTTGGAGTATATTCAGCGTTTGAACGCAAACACATATTTATTCTTGTGTTGATTGCGTATGAACGTTTTGCAATCAGCAAATGCAGTTCTCTGTTGCACAAGTACAAATGACGCTGAACGTTCTGGACGGCCAATTGAGGTCAATACACCCGAAAATGTCGAAAAAATCCACGATATGGTGTTGGCCGATCGAAGAGTAAAAGTGCGTGAGATTGTTGATGTCATAGGCATAGGCAAATTGTATAAAAGCTAAATGTTGGGTCGCGAATTTTCCAGCAGTGTAAGAGTGGTAGCAAAAGGGTTAAATTGGAAACAATTTTTTGTTTATAAAAAGCAGCTAATGTAAAGTTTTTTTTTATTGTAACACATATTTTTAAAATAAAATATAATGCAGAAATTCATCTTCATAAATATATATAAAAAACGGAAAAATAAAGCAAACTTGACAAATAAATATTAATGTTAAAAAAATATATAGCGTTAAATATCTATATCTATAAATAAAATAAAAAATCCAACAAAAAAAAAACCGAAGAAATATGTATACATGCATCAAAAGTGGCAACATTGTCATTGAAATTGTGTTTTAAAAACGCATGGCTACTTTTCGTAAAACTTCCGCGTAAAAAGTTAAAATATATCATGCAATTTGCAATGTTGTAAACGAAAAAAGAAAAGCAGGTGTTTGTAAGAAAAAGAGAAGCAAAATTCACATACAATGTAAGACTTAAGAAGAAGAAGTCATTTGTAGCAGTTTTTTTTTTATTGCAAAAATTGCAAAATATATCTTCTTGGCTTGACATTTAAAGCTGTAAATATTAGAACTTTATTGGTTTTTTCTGTTACAAAGATAAACAAATTGTCAACTATAATTGACTATAAATTTATTATCAGTATAATAAATCTATATTTAAACAATTTTAACTAATTTTCCTTTAAAAGTTTAATGACATTAACTTACCGCAAATATTTTTTATAAATTTTGAGGTTTTTTTGTTAAAAAAAGGAAGTAAATGTTATTACCTGGAAAGAAAAAAAGAGGAAGGTAAATTATTAACAAAAAAAATATTTATAAAACAAGTTAAACACACACAAAAAAAATGTTAAAAGAAATTTCTAAAATTTAGAGATTAAACAGGTTTAAATTAAAAATTTCCAATATTTATTTAATGTATGAATTTAATTAAAAAAAATTTAATAGTAAATTTAAATTATAAGCATTCTTTGTACATATATTGTTTTGAAACATGCTGTAACTTGCCATTGCATGCCCTTTTAATTTATATGTATTATGATTTTTATCATAAAATGTGTAACATTTCATTCATAATTTTTTTTATTTAATATTCATATTGTATATAAATATATACATTCTTTCATTCATCATATTTCTATATCAGTAAAATACATAAAAAAAAAACTGCTCCCTTTTAATTGGTTGAAATGTTGTGCATGTTCTTTCTTGAAAATTTTAAGCTTACGTGACTTAATAAAATCACGTAATTTATGGTCTTCTGTAAAAGAAGAATGCCACAAATTGTATACAAAAATAAGGGGAACTAAACACCTTAAATTTAAAAAGATTTTTATTATATAAACACTTTAAAATTTGACTTGATTGTTTTTGTTATTTAAAAACGAATTCAGAATTACAGTGGTTGGAATGTTAATAGATTTTTAAAAGCTTCGAATTTGTTAAGTTGCTGGATTTTAAGCAACTTTTCTATCAAAATATTGTAAGATTTGTAACGAAATGGCGCCCACATTAGAGGAAATTAAATTTTTTTCTTATAATATGGCTTGAGGCATATTAGAGAAGAAGGAACAATACTACAAAAGCTTTAGTAAGAATAATCAAACGTTACCCACGTTGTGCGCCAAGATAATGCAGCTTATAATCTGTAGAGGAAGAAACCTTTCCAAAGAAATTGTTTAGGATTCGAATAAATTATTTTTTACAATATGGCCCAAACCGTGAAGGTCAATGACATAAAACGTATTTGGCGTAATTTATTATCTCCCATATGCATAAACATTTTTTTTTTTTTGATTCTTACATATAACAGTCTTATAAAGAAAATTTGTTGTTGTTTCACATGTTAATTCGATTTATAAGTGTGTTATAAAAATCAATAAAATGTCTATGCATATGGCTGTATTTCTTTAATTTTCTTTCCTCTACACTGAGAAAAAAAAGTTAGTAGAAAAATTTGTAAACGGTTTTCAATCCCACTTTACTATTTTTGTACTGATTTTTAGTAAAAAAAATATTATTTAGCAAATCTTTTTGCTATTTACATTTTACAAATTACAGAGTTTTTACAGAATATCTACAAATTTTCGTTGCTAATTTCAGAAATCATTTTACAAATTTTTGAAAACCGATTTGCTAAAATTAGCAAAAAAAATTACTAATTTTAAAAAAGTCGATATTAAAGTAAATGTTATTTCTAATAATTTAAACTTATACATACAAACTTAAATTGCCCTAAAATGTTACATAGGATTAAAAAAGGGATCGGAAGTGAAGATACCGACTCATGTCTAAAAATAGGACATCCACTTAAAATAGCACTAAAGTTTTTTTATTTCTAAAAGTCAGCCCTAACAACAATTTAAATTTCACCTTAAAAGTAAAAAAAAAAAAAAAATTGACTAAAATAGTTTTCAAAACAGAAATTACCAAATGAAAACAAAATGATAAATTCGTTTATGTTTTAAGAATTTTTAAGATTTTTAAGCTTTTGATTTTTTTTTCATTTTGTATAAAACATCTTTTAAAAAATATAATTAAAATTTTTGATGCTCGATAAAAAAATAAATCTGAAACTTTGTACTAATATTAAAAGTATTTAGTAATTTTTTTTGCTGATTTTAGCAAACGGATTTTAAATTCTAATATACAAAAAGTCTACTAAAATTTAGTAGCGACTACTAATTTTTCTACTAATTTCATTGTACTACACGTCAGCAGACATGCGTTGCTAAGATTAGCAAAAAATACCGCTAGGCTCAAATTAGCAGAATTTCCCGTAATAACAGCAAAATTTTCAGTTGCCATTACAGACTTTTTTTGGTGAGTGTATAAAATATCAGAATTTCAATGAAACCGGTGGAATGAAACCGGAAATATAATCTTCTTTAGTTTTCTACCCGAAATTATTAGCTTTTTTTGTAGAAATCGTATTACATTCGAATAAACTTTTTTGGGCGCCATCAAAGTGAAAATTAAAATCGCATTTAAAATTATCAGATTTAAAGTCCAGCAACTTTTTTACATAAAATGGATATAACGCTCACTTTTAAGGAAGTCAGAAACTCTATTGCTTTGAAGCTGATTTCTATAGAAATGTTAAAGTTCTTACATTGGGCGCCAAATTAACCAAAATTTTAAATAACTTCTTCGTCGCAATATGAAAGTTGAAATCACACCTATGATTATTAAATAAAAAAAAAACTTTCGCCAGTTTCTCAAAAGTAGTACGGCTCTAATGTTACACTCACCAAAAAAAGTCTGTAATGGCAACTGAAAATTTTGCTGTTATTACGGGAATTCTGCTAATTTGATCCCAGCGGTATTTTTTGCTAATCTTAGCAACACATGTAAGCTGACCTGTAGTACAATGAAATTAGTAGCCGCTTCTAAATTTTAGTAGACTTTTTGTAAAGTGGGATTTAAAATCTGTTTGCTAAAATCAGCAAAAAAAAATTACTAAATTTTATTAATATTAGTAAAAAAGCTTTGAATTTATTTTTCTTATCGAGCATCAAAAATTTTAAATATATTTTTTAAAAAACGAATTAATTATTTTGTTTTATTTTGGTAATTTCTGTTTTGAAAAACATTTTGGTCAATTTTTTTTTTACTTTTAAGGTTAAATTTTAATTGTTTTTAGTGCTACTATTTTCTCTTTTTAGACATCAGCCGGTATCTTCACTTCCGATCCCTTTTTTAATATATGTAACATTTTAAGGAAATTTTAGTTTGTAGGTGTAAGTTTTAATTAGAAATAACATTTCCTTCAATAACCACTTTTTTAAAATTAGTAATATTTTTTGCTAATTTTAGCAAATCTGTTTTCAAAAATTTGTAAAATGATTTCTGAAATTAGCAACAAAAATTTGTAAATATTCTGTAAAAATTCTGTAATTTGTAAAATGTAAATAGCAAAAAGATTTGCTAAATAATAATTTTTTACTAAAAATAAGTACAAAAATAGTAGAGTGGGATTGAAAACCGTTTACAAATTTTTCTACTAACTTTTTTTTCTGAGTGTAGGCGCCAAATAGGTACGGCTTTGCCACAGCAGCAAAATTCACTTTTTCACAGGAGCTAGATGGTCACATCTTTTTATCGTTGATAAGAAAATTGTACATATTTAAGACAAGGCTTACAAAAATGGAGTTTATTTCTTTGTAGAAAAAACTGAGAATATTGAAATTCTGATCAACGTTTTTCTGATTTTGAGCACAAGAACTCACATGTGATAAAGTTTTAATCATACTTTTTGAATGTTAATTTGGATTATATAACCTTCTTAAAATTCCATTATATTCTTTACAATTTAAAATTTATTTGCAATTAAAAAAAAAATAGTTCACAAAAAAACTTATATTTTGGATAATTCAACTTGTCTCTATGGCGCTTTTTTGTTACTGATTTAGGAAAAACGTGTATTGCATTTTAAATTGACCCACATTATATGTATTTTTTTTAAGTTATTATAACCCAAAACATTGACCGAAAAAACAAGTTAAAAAAGCAAAATACAACAGTATTTTACACCAACCCAGTTTTGGTTTATATAAATAATAAAATTATAAACCCCGAAATGAAAACAAACTGTACTGTAAATATGTGTATGATGATGATGATGACATTGTGGTATAGTTAACGTTATGACGCAACTAGAATATTTTATTTTATCCTCTTCAGGTTGGTTTTAACTGCTATCAAATGTATTATTCCATACAACTAACTACACGGAGAGAAAACAGATTTTATGTGCCAACCGAATTTTTTTTCAACCACATGGGTTGGTTCGGTTACAACCACCGAAATTTTTGTTTGTGGCGGCAGAATTTTAATTTACTCAAAAATACATATGATGGTGACCACCAAATAATTGCGTTGCTCCAACGAAACCATTCGGTTGGTAGAAAATTAGTTTGCCACAATGAATTGTTTTTCTCTGTGTATGTTCCACCAACAGAGTATGAATTTTACGACGCACACTTTATTAAACACGTCTAGAAAATTGTGACAGTTAGGAGGAATTTTTGTGTTAGTGACAGCAACAAGTTGTTTTGTTTATATAACTATTCCAAGAAATTATTTTTTCCATCGATTTAAATAGATATTTTTCAAAAAAAAAAGTTATATGAATAATAAATTCTTGTAACAAAAAGGAAGTAAAAATATTTTAAGATTTTTTTTTGTAATTGGAATGTTTTATTCTTTAATGTGTGTTTTTTATGGTAAAGAGGAGATAAAAATCTATTAGTTTTTCTACAATGATTAAGTTCTGATTAAATTTTTAATAGGACCCTCATGCTGTTGCCAAAACGTTGCCCAAAATCAGACTTTTCTTTTAAGAAATTCAACTCTGTGCACCATGTTAGCAACAAATTATTTAAAATCTGATATTTTATTATAAAAGTATAAAAAATCCAAAAAAATATATTGTTGGGCGCCATGTTAATACATATAAGACCTGCTACCTTATCAAAGGATAATCAAAGCTTAATGCCTAACCATAGTTAAGTCAAATTTATAAAGAAAAATCTGTGGTTAACGTTTTACTCTGGTTGTTTACCCGCCCTAAGATGTTAAAAATTTGCCAAATATTTTATAGAAAATTTTGCTCAAAATTTAGCTCTCATATTGGACGCCATGTTGTTACGAAACATTTGCTCAAATAACTTTTTTACAGAAAAGTATACAGTCCGACAGCTTTTTCTAAGGATTTGTAATATTTTATTATGACTCTTCATAACCTTCCATTTAATAATAATACTGACATCTTCAATGACTTGTCAGTAAATTTGTTTTAAACTCATTACATTAATATTTTAATAGTTTCCAAGAATTCAGCAAAATTTAAACTGACATTTAATATTCTTGAATGAAAACAATTTATCATATATATTTTTTTGTTTTTGTAGAAGTCATCAACATGAGACGCATCAGCAGCATCTATCACAAACAACATTTAGTTGTTGCTTTAGTCAAGGACGTCGCTTAAAAAGAAAAAAGTATGTTTATAATTGGTTTTATTTTTGTAGACTCTTTTTAATGTTTGGAAACAATAAACCAGATTTAGTTATAAACAACATAAACAAGAAATAAACCTGTTGCCATCTATGTATCTTGATGATGATACGCAAAATTATAAGTTAAATGCACAAAATTGCAGCGAGTCTATGTCCCAGAATACTCTATACAACTAAAAACAACCACCAACAAAACTCATCGTCTGGCTAATTTTATAGTACTAAACATTCGAGTACATAGTATTAAAGTGTAATTTAATCACATCACACAGCCCTCCTAAACAAACATACAATTGTACTTAACACACGTTGCGTGTTGGTTGGAAAATTTTGATTTTAAAAAACTTGTAATTTTATCTACAAAATATAATCTTTTTTTCTATATGAATTTCTTGTTAGCAAATATAGGATGATAAAGAGGGTCCTCATTTCTCAAGTATTTCCCCTTTTTCTCCATATACAACAACATTAATGCATGTTGTTGATGGTTGCGGTTAATAATCACTCTAAAAAGACGGTCTATGTCATTTTATGGTTTTTCTGAAGATTGAAGATTTCTTGATTTTTTTTTTATTAATATTCTTATATTTTAAAATATATTTAATGTTTATGTTTGTGGTTCATACATTGAAATGTGGTTATTCAATTAAAGGTACTATTTTTATTATAATATATTCAGTTACTTTTACTTTGAAAAATAAAAATTATTTATAAAAATGTATGCTGTGTATGTAAAAACAAATTCCTATTTCTATTAGTTTTAATTAAAAACAAGTAAGAGCGGCTAAATTCGGCTATGCCGAATCTTATATACCCTTCACCATGGTATTCTGAAGGAGATGAATACATCGTTGGAATCTACTACCTCATAGCTCTCCACAAACAAGCGGTATCCCCATTTATTTTTTCTTAAATGTCCAAAAATTTTAATCCAAAATAATATGTCATGTAAAATCTCAAATTTATATTTTTCCATATGTTTCAGCGCTTTTCTTGTCAAATTTGGCATTTTCTAGGCAAAAAAAAGTTGGCGACACTACTATTTATTTTTTATTTATATCATTCACAATAGTTGTGAAACGTATTTAACCTACGTATTTATCTTCACACTCTTATTAAACAAAGGGATTTTACTGGAAAAATTAGAGGTAGTCCTGGTTTTTTGCTAATATCTCAGCCATTTATTAACCGATCTGTCTGATTTTTAATAGCAAACAGAAATGGATCACATGTAACAGAAATAAAAAAGAATCAAGTCCTCATCATGTCTGGGTTCTTCGGAAAACCCATTTCAACACACAGACGGACAGACGGACAGACGGACATCGTTAAATCAACTTCGCTCTTCATATGGACCCAGAATATATATACTTTATAGGGTCTAAGATCAATATTGTAGAAATTACAAACGGAATGACAAACTTATATATACCCTTCCACCTATGGTGAAGGGTATAACAAGTAAGAGCGGCTAAATTCGGCAATGCCGAATCTTATATACCCTTCACCATGGTATTCTGAAGGAGATGAATACATCGTTGGAATCTACTACCTCATAGCTCTCCACAAACAAGCGGTATCCCCATTTATTTTTTCTTAAATGTCCAAAAATTTTAATCCAAAATAATATGTCATGTAAAATCTCAAATTTATATTTTTCCATATGTTTCAGCGCTTTTCTTGTCAAATTTGGCATTTTCTAGGCAAAAAAAAGTTGGCGACACTACTATTTATTTTTTATTTATATCATTCACAATAGTTGTGAAACGTATTTAACCTACGTATTTATCTTCACACTCTTATTAAACAAAGGGATTTTACTGGAAAAATTAGAGGTAGTCCTGGTTTTTTGCTAATATCTCAGCCATTTATTAACCGATCTGTCTGATTTTCAATAGCAAACAGAAATGGATCACATGTAACAGAAATAAAAAAGAATCAAGTCCTCATCATGTCTGGGTTCTTCGGAAAACCCATTTCAACACACAGACGGACAGACGGACATCGTTAAATCAACTTCGCTCTTCATATGGACCCAGAATATATATACTTTATAGGGTCTAAGATCAATATTGTAGAAATTACAAACGGAATGACAAACTTATATATACCCTTCCACCTATGGTGAAGGGTATAAAAAAGATATTAAATATTAGAATACTGGAAGAAAAATAGCTATTAATGTCAGTTAAAAGAATCTTAACACTTCTATTGAGACGTTTCAATCCAGTAACGTTTTCAACAATCATAAATATACTGTTGATTCTAAAACGATTTCTATAAAATTTATTGGCAAAAATATTTTAGTTTAAAGAACTAATATAAATTTTGTAACGTGCCTTTATAAATCTACTTATTCTAATACCCAGTATTACTACTTTTACCCATACCCAATATCATACTCATAGCAACACCTTATATAATTCTCATTAAGTTGGGAAATAATTTACATATAGTGTGAGAGTTAAAGGCTATCAAGACGAGCCAAAACCGAGGAACGGATCGGGTAATACTTCGACCCGGGAACGGGGTATTACCTAATTTCTCTACCGATTCTTGCCTCCCTACACAAGAACTGTAGTTTTTTCTTATTATTAGCTAGCCGTATTCTTTAAACACGAGAACCGTTGTTTATTCTTGTCGTTAGCCAGCCGTATTATATTAACACGACAACCGCCATTTATTCTTGTCGTTCCCCAGCGATATTATTTTAACACGAGAACCGTTGTTTATTCTCGTTATTCGCTATTCGTATTATTTGAACCCGAGAACCGTTGTTTATTCTCGTCGTTATCCAGCCGTATTACTAGAACACCAGAACCGCTGTTTATTCTCGATTGTAGTTAGTCGCATTATTCAAGTACGGGAACCACTGTTTATCCCCGTCGGTTGCTAATCAATCCAACTAGGCGAGCTGAAACTTTTTTTAGAGTTCGGTTAATATTACCTTCGGGTAAACGGGGTTTTCTCTACATCCGTGTCGTATTGTCGGCCATCGTTGTAAAGGGTTGAGTTATCGTGTATTATTTTACAACTACCTCATAGAAAGCAGACCTTTGTCGAATCTGGACAGCTGAGCTATACCCCAGCTGGTAAATAAACTGCATCACAATTTTAATAAAAATTGTATTATAAAAACATGCCGCCCAACGTGAACGTCCATAATCAAAATGGGCATTATTCCCAATTGACATTAAAAGACCATTTTAAAAAGGATATTATAGTCCAGTATCTTTTTTTTTTTTGCTTAGCCGGCCGTGTTTAGGTGTTTTCTACTCTGTGGTACATCCGAAACCGACTGCGCTTAATAGTTTTTTTGTATAGCCTAGCTTAGAGATTTTCTACTCTGTAGTCCAAAGTTTTTATGCGTAGAGGTCTTCGGCAGGAAAATGGAAATAATGGCTAAAAATAGGTCTTTTTTAAACAGCCATATATCCCACTTTCTGTTTCGGAATTAGGGGCCAAAATAGAAATAGGGATAATGTCCGTAGGGGTTATTGTCATAATAAATATGTTTTACATACATAGCTGAATATTTTTATATAGCATTTCTCATAGACTTTTTATTTAAAAAAAACAGTTTTAGTAGATTTTTTCTTAAGTTAAAATATGGGATTTTTTCAAAAGTTAAATATGTGATGTTAACTTAACAGATATCATTATTTTCCATTGAATATTTTGAGCAAAAAGTTTATCTATCAAGAACTAATTTTATTTAGTTAGAATTTTCTGGTTCCACATTATAATTAAATGTTACTATGATATGGAAACCCCCAATTTTTAATAAGTGTAAGACCTGAGTGACCAGCACCTCGTTTCTGTATTTCTCACATCGATAAAGTTTTCGCAAAAAACATGTAAAACGCAACCCTGTTCTGCTTTTTATAGGGTGAGTCACAGGCAATTAAATATATATTAATCTAAGGAAGATAATAAGGTGCTGCATTCTTGTTATTTCTCTATGTTATAAATAATTTTGCAAAATTAAAAGTTAGAAGCTCGAAAAAAATGTGCAGTAAAAATACAATCAACTTTATTATCTATTAGGTCAGCTTGTATAAAATAGGGTGACTATAAATTTCTCGATACGAAAACATCTCGCATCAGATACAGATCAGATACAGATATATCCACTCAGTGAAAAAGCGGTATGCGAAATTACATTTATACAGCTAATGAATTGATTACCCCTACAAATCAGATTTTTCCATCTATTTTTAGACTTTTCCCTGCCACAAAGCCTTTTTGTTACAAAAACTTTTTTGCACGTATAACTTTAACTTGGAAGATGATAACTTGTAAATTTTTTGAAATAATGGGTCGTAATTCGGATGTAAGAAATTTTTCTTATTTTTGTTGTTCTATTGTGGTTTTGTCAGATTCTGATCGATATTTTTATACAAACATTATTTCTTGGGTTTAAGCAAATTGGCACCCCAAGGTGAGGGCCTGATTATAATCAACTTTTTCTCAAAAACACACATAAAAATATTGTGATCCCAAATCCAAATATGAAATCTTTTCGAAAGAAAAAAAAGTTACTTAAGAAACGTCTGTTCAATCCCTAAGGATAATATGCCTTCCAATTTCAATATTTACGTTGGGCGACATATTTTTGGCATGCTTTTTCAATTTCAAAAAGTTGCAAATGACCAATAACAACACTTAAGTTGGGCGCCATATTGTTACGCATCCTTCAGCAAGAATCTGAAAAGCACATCTGTAGAAAAAACGGCTCAGAATCTAAGTAAATTTGCCTAAAGTTGTGTACGACCCAGCAAAATTTTAGTAAAGTGTTGAAAATATTTTAGGTAGTACCTGGAAAAGGGTATCCTTTACCCTTTATTTAACTTTACTTTGAAACCTAAAGAAATACATATTAAATATTGTGATCACTACTTATTTGAAAGTCATGAAAAATTCAATATCGATAATATTGATTACATATTATATCACTACTTATTTAGAGGCTTTAAAATAATAAGTTGCGGACTGTAATAACTGATTTAAAAGAATACATATAATGAGTTTTTTTTTCTTGTATTATATAACTTCTTACATTGAGGATGGTTTTATAAAAGTGTAAATTTATTTAAAAAATTTTTAATTTTAATACCATTGATTTATGTTTAAAATTAATACCATTGATTATGTTTAAAATTAATTGTATAAAAATGAAGAAAAAGAAAAATACATTTTTATTCTTGTTACCCGATTTTCATAAATTTTACTAGTTTTTATTTACATGCTCTTATTTGACATGACATTTTTTACTCATTACGAGTATGTACTTATTTTCTCCCTTATTGCTAATCAGTGATTTCGAGTAACTGCTTATTTCTTTGGGTAACCATTTACCTCCACTCAATCTGATATTTGTTTTTGTACGTATAAGTACTTGGAAAACGCATATTTTTTTAAATCTCCCCATTCATGTAAAATACATATTCTATACATATTTCAATATTAACCCCTACATTTATGAACAAAAAAAAATAAATATTGAGAAAAAAGCGACTGGATTTTTTATTTTGATATATAACATATCATTACACCCCACTTGGCGCTCGTTGGTATGATTGTTACTAAAGTGAGGTTATCACCAGCCATTCATTCATTTCAATTTTATTTTTTCCTTTTATTTTTTTTTTTTAGGTTCAGTTTAGTAGTTCAGTTCAGTCAATTCATTTCAGTCATGTCAGTTTAAGTGTACAATGTTCTTTTTATTGATTTTTCCTTCACTGCTGCTGTTGTTTGTAGTATTTTTATTTTTTAGCATATTCAGTACGTCCTCTATCATTGAAGGAGCCATGGTTTTGACATTTCTCTCTTATTCAGTTTGATGCTTTTTTATTGTTGTTTTAAGTACTTTTAAGCATTTATGTTTAAATTGTGTATGCTGGTTGGGTTGTCAAGTCTAGAGTGTCGGTTTTTGTGTTGTTCGAAAATGTGCAACAAATTCCAAACATAATTTTTTATGTTTTGTACTGTTTATTATTTTTTTAAACTTGTCCATATATAACAGTGCGCAACATCGACTCATCGCCGTCAGCTTCAATGATTCAAATGCGAAATAAAAGTGGACTATTGCTAAATCAAAACCTCAAGGGTTAGGTTGGAAATTCCTGTTTTCTTTTAATGGTGCCAAGGAGCAATATATGTTGCTACTTTTTGTTATTGTCCTAAACAGATAGTGTTAAATATTATAAAATTGGTTTAGCTGTTTAAGAGACGTGACTCAAAATGTGAGGACACATCTAAAATCTAAACTGTTGAGGATAATGAAAATATCTCTCGAGTCTTCGTATTCAAACAAACTGGCATAATTGCGCAGATTTATTGCTGCACTGTGTAATAAATTGAACGAATCGTAGTACAAGTACAAAATCAAGATGGCAGAAAAAGGAAAATTAAAATTATAAAATTAAGCTAATGAAATACAGGGATTGATTGGCTCGATGCTTTTAACTCTGTACATCCTGAAAGTTTTATAGTTCTTACTAAAATCAGCATCGAACCAATCATAAGCCAATACAAATCTGAAAAAGTCCCAAGTTGGGCGCCATTTGGATGAATTAAAAAACTTTGAGTTGGAGAGAAACCTTATCAAAGATTTAAGAAATTTCATTGGAAAAACAAAAACTACAAAATTAGAAGGTTGCTTAAAAACAACCGTTGTTAAGTAAATGTTAATTAAAAGAAACAACACTATAATAAAATTCCTGTCAAACAACTGATGATAAAATGTTTGAAAGAACTACTATTTCATATTTAAAATAAAAAATAAATACAAAGTTAAACATGACAACAATGCAATAAACACCTTGAATAAAAAAAAATATATTGTAAAAAATATTAATTGCCAGAACAGTAATAAAGTTCTACATAACGTTAAACTAAATTCTGAAAACAAAACAGCAACAACAACAACAACAAAAAACAGTTGTGTGTAAATATAAATTAAAACAGATTTTTCACACACTGTAACTGTAAGTTTTAAATATTACAAGAAAATGTTGAACGATGGCAACAATAACAACAACAAAAATAAACTTATAAAGTAGCACCACTACTTCCACCAGTAAAGCTTTTGATTGAAGAAGCCTATTAATGCCTAAAGATGTATAACACACAACTCTAGGTCAATGTATATAGAAATAGACAGAAAAACTAGAAGAGGAAAAAATAACAACGAAAAAAGCCTGTACCTAAAACAATGGCATCTTAAGACAAAAAAAAAACATCTCAAGTACGTTGGAAGAAAAAAAAGAGTAGTTTTGTTCGTCAATGTATCCGTATAGAAACAAATGTTTTACGTGTAATGTGACCAACTAATGTTAATAACATATTCCTTGAAAATCTACTCAAATGGCGCCCAACGTGGGGCATAAAAAGATTTATTCGTCCTTGCCTAGTAAATTTTAAATTTTTTACAAAAACTTTTCCCTTTTTCCTCCGGGGAAACAATATTTTTCACAGTGTATTCTGGAGATTATGATAAAATTTAAAGCTTATGATAAAATTTCCGGCTTTTATGCCCTTAATCGTTTTAAGCATAATCCTCACAATTATTTAGTGGTTCAAAAGTTCTCATATATTTTTTGGAGAATCTCCAGTGGGGATATTTTTTTTATTTTGTTCGATATGTTACAATCGGAATGAGAAAACAATTATACCTCTACCTATGGTGGAGGAAAAATAAAACAACTAATAAAAGTGGTAAACCACTTTATAACTTTTTTTGTGATTAGATAAGATGTAATGTTACAAACCAATTGTAAATGCATTGGTCATTGCAAATAAACAAACAAAAAATAAATAATAAATAACTCGGTACACCGATTTATGACATGTTGTCATTGAAAAGGGATTAATATTACAAATCAGTTAAAAAAATTTAATTATGCATTTTGTCTACCATGTTCACGACGATCATAAAAATCTACACGATTTACTGGCCTTTAAAGACAAAAACGTGTTGTTTAAAAATTCAAGAATATATTTACAAATTCTTAATATTAAGTTTACTTTGACGATCCTTAGAAAAGGATAGTATTTTATTATAATTAATAATTGTACACTTTTTATTTTTTGGATATGGTTCAGCTAAAAAAAAGAAAAAGTCCATATCAGTGAGATCATAGCAATATAGTACAATGAGAATTCACAGAGTGCCGTGCAAGTGTGATAAAAGTCTATTTCCAAATTCGTTATAAGTCATGAATTTGTCATTCTGTTTGGAAAACTTGGAAATATTAATCTAAGACACCATTGAGGTATCCCTTTTATTAGGTTTGTACGAGGTAATTTTGGGTAAAGTCTGGTAAAATGAGAGTAAGCAAAAAATTCTCTCACAAAACTATAAAAATTCTCTCACAAAACTATAAAATGCGAACGCACAAAACCACATTTCATACCCAAAAATAAACGTCAAATTTATTCATACTAAAAAACAGATTAATTAATAAATATATTTGAAATGACAAATATCTATTTACATTTTCAAATGTATTTTTCATTATTAAGAAGGAAAAGTTCTTTATAGTAAATTTTTATAAAACGTTAATTTTTTTCAAAAATGCAAAACAGCTAATTTATTAGCAGCAGCTGATGATTTGACAATTTTACCATTTTACCCAAACAAAAAGTGCGGGTAAACGCTCTCATTTACCCAATTTTTGTTACAAGAAACGCTTTCTGGTAAGATTGGTTACCCGCGGTAACGCACGTCGAACGCACCTATTATGGCATCACCCTACTAGGACCCCAGTTTATTTATTTGTTATTAAATATACGAATTTAAGAAAAATTATACCAGTGCCGCATCGCATCCGAAGTTCTCAAATTTTTTGAAAATTTGAAAATTTTGAATAAATTTTTTATATCATGCCATTTGTCGCTTCTAATTAATATTTAATATTCTTGTGATCGCATCTTCGAGTTGTTGCTACTTGATTTTCAATAAAAAACCGCATTTTTTTAAGATATATAGGGTGTAATTTTAGAGGTTAAGAACTTTTATTTAAAATAAAACACATAAAGACTTACGAAATGATTTATTTTAAATTTGTATTTGATAGCTTATTATTTGGCATTTAGTATTAAAAAATCATTTTAGACACATCCGCATCCACCTTTTTTAAATCTCATTCGGAAGGACTATTTTTATATTTTTTATTCAGTTAAAAGTGACAGACAAATTTTTTTTTTTTTTTTTGCATCATGATAAAATAACCTTTTCCTAATAATAATTTTGAACAAAAAAAATAAATTTCATAAAAAATTACTTCCGTTTGGCAGTATAGCAAATGTTCCGCAGTAGAAAAAAATTACAGCATTTACATTACAAAAAACATACAAATTTGCATAACTTTTGCTTATAAATTGGCCCATACAAGAGAATGAATTTTAATGATGAAGACTTAAGTATTTAAATAATTAACTTTCAACTTCGTAAGTATGTGTTTTTTTTTTAAATAAAAGTTCTCAAAGTCTCAAAAAAACTCCCGTTACTTTGTAAATTGTTATCTAGTGCAAGTATTCGCTTGGTTGGAATTTGTTAGCGGGGAGTTTTAGATCAGATTTTCGTAGCTCAAAATGGCGGACCCTATATTATGATGATTGTAAATTTTTCGTAATTTTATACTCGATATTCAAAATTGCCGATTCAAATTATTTAGAGTTTTAGCAGACTATTTTTTGGAAAAATGAAAGATGTTCTAAGAGACAATTTCCCTTTTTAAAGTTGCTTCCAAAGTTATGTCTATTTATACGGCAACTTTTTTGCTCTTAAACCGAATGTGAATAAAGCAACAAAAGAATAAATATGAGTGCAAAAGAGAAATTATAAAAACATGCACGAAAACTGTGATTTTTTGTTACCCATCCGCCACCAAACAAGTATAGCATGCAATAGTTGCATGCAAAAAAGTCACCATGTAAATTGGCTCTAAGAGATAACATCTCAAACAGTGTTGCCATATTTGAAGTATTTTATCTTTCGGCAAAAGTTTTTTTGTTTGTATTAAATTTGCTTGCTGATTTTCAAATTATTTAATCTGGCCACTCTGGTGCCATTTAAAGCTTGACATAAGCCTTTAAAAGCTTGAACAGGGTTATCAAAATTTGTTCTCGAAATGGGGAACTTTTTCAAGAATTCAAATTTATTAAAAAATGTTATTTGTTACAAATTATTTATTAATTTCATAACAATCCCGGCTTAAACATTATAGCTGGTCTCGTTTTTAATGTGTTTAACAAACTTAGCATGGGTACACATTATGACCTCTTCTTTATGGTATTGTATGTTTTTTTTTTCAGTCTATTTCTATCATATACACAAATTTTGTTAATGCTGACGTTTGTGTTCGTTTCTCATACATACTCGTATTTATGGTTGGTTATTAAAATCATCGTAGCGCGCTAACAAATTCCAAGTAGTATTACATTAAATCGTTTTGGAGTATAAAATATATAAAAATAGTAGTAGACGACTGTTTCTATTCTATTTCATTAAGAATTCTTAACAAACATCTTTCGATTAAATTTTTGTTTTGTTTTGTGTCTACTCTATAAAGAAGAATTAAATTCTCAACCACCACCACCCATCATTTTTTTTACAAAAACAAAATAAGTTCAAATGTACTCGCTTTTCAAGAAACCAGATTTTTGTATATTATTTTTGGTTAGGGACAGATAGGGGGATGCGGTAGCGGGGGTTTCTTACACAAGATAAACAAGTTTTCGTGTGGAGTAGAAGGGGGAAACAATATTTTTTAAATTGTTGTCAATTCCTTTTAGGTGCTCTATTTCGTTTGTGCCTTTTGTTATAATTTTTTTTTGTTTGATGTTGTCTTGTTAATATTGCTAAATTATTGTCTGTTTTTATTTATTATTGTATTTTTGGGCACATTAAATTTAGTTTTGTGTTAATTTGTGAAAAAAAAGATATTTTGGTTTATTTATTATTGTATTGTTTAAACAGTCAAAAATAGTTTAGTTTTTATAATTTTTATAATTATTTAAATTTTTGAGAGTCCGAATAAATTTCTTTATATTTGTTTATTATATAAAAGTCAAGGTCATTTACAATGCCATAGGGTTTATATTTACATACTTTTCCTTTTTTGCGTCTAACTCCCATTTAAATTTCCTTTTCTATTGTTTGGTTATTTAACAATATTTTTTTTATTTCGATTCCTCGAAAAGTCTTATCATCAAAGAGAAAACATCCATATGTCTTGCCTTTGTTGTTTGTTATCTCTATTACGTACTACATATAAATTAGAAGTTGAAAAATTTATTGTCAAAACATTTGTTCTTTCAAGTGATAACGTATTACTGTAGTTTTTGATCATTTTGAAAAATATTACTAATTTTAACTAGAGGTCAAAATAAATTTTAAGCCAATAAAAAACATTTTAGAATCCTTTTTTATTTTGACTCGTGGAAATCCTGCAATTTGCAGAAATAGATTTATTAGTTGCAACTTGGCAACCCCGTTAATTTAGGAAAAGAGCAATGCTACCAACTTTGTTTATTTGTGTCCACTTAAATGAATTTAAAAGGAAAATTTAATAACTAACAAATGTATGTAGTCTGAATCGGTCCCTATTCAGACCCAAGCATTTTTTGAATTTACGGACTCTACATACAAAACTGTAAACATTTGACTTGTGAATGTTATATGAAACCGTTACCTCCAAATTTAAAGAAAATGGGACAATATTTGGACCTAGTCCCCATATAAACTCACATTCCTAGTATTTGTTTAAATAAATTTTGTTCAGATTTATTTGTATGTTTTCTTCCCTGTTCATAAAAAATGAACAGGACCCTCCCGGAATTAATTCCACTTCCCGAAATTTCACGAAAATTATACTTGGTATTGGGTATTATATAGACGGCATATCTGATTTTACTAGTTTGAGAGTAACGGTATCTTAGTTATTTTGATAACGATACTTCGTTTATGTAGGAGGAAAATATGTCCAAAATTTCAATCATAAACGCCATACTAAAGTCTGAATTATGACCGAGATATTTCTTAAAATAATGTTTAAATGTCAAGTGTGAGAATGTTAAGAATCTTCTAAGAAAAATTGTACCTAGTCCTGTTGGTCGAGTAGAGGAGTTTTTCTTTTTATTCTAAGCCTTTCTAGCACCGGCTTCGCTAAAAAAGCTTATCTGTTCTCTTGGATGTACCAAACTCCTAGTTCGTCAAATAAAGAATATTCGTATCTTAACGAATTTTGTCCATTATCCTTACCATTTTGCAAACGGTCATATCCCCCATTATTTTTAGGTCCACATCATTATAGGTCTTATGCCCTTAATTTCAAGCCATAGATACTTATGATCTACTGGTTTTTGTTCGACTACACGGTAGGTATCTAAGCACTAGTAGGTATATATTGCTTGAAATTACGGGCATAAATTCCAGTATCCAGAATTAGGTATAATTTCCGTGGGAAAATGTCTGTAGCCGCGAATAACTTATGCCGATGATATTAATATTTACATATGTGAGGATTTATTTTATTTCTTGTTTTAAATAAAGAAAAATCTACAAATTAATTCAGTAGTTTATTAAATAAAATGGATTTCGTTAGATTAAATAGGTTTTTGTTATTTAGACAACTGACAAATCAGTAAAACAAATGATTATTCAGTTGAAAATAAATAATTAAGTTTTACCTACCAATTCAGTATAATAAATGATTATGCAGTTATTTGAAATTGTTTATGTTTTTTCTTTTTGTTTTAGTTTTTTTATCTGCAAAATGTAGACTCACACACTCCATAAACAGATTTTTGTGAATGGCCTTATAAGTGTGTGTGTGTGTGTGTGTTTATGAAGTTCTTGTTATTTGAATTAAAATAATTTTGTATATAAACAATTTAAATAAAAAAAGTTTTGATTTTTTTTTTTTTGAAAAATACAGCAAAAATTTAAATTTGTTATAAGTGTAACGGAAAAAAATAAACCGCAAATTTCCGTTTTATGGGAAAATTTTTAATAAATCTCAAACAAATGAAATTGAAAAACATCGATAAATGCCAGTAAATCATTTTGAACAAATGTATAAAAGTTAAAATAAATGTTTCTTTGAAAAATAAATGTTTATTTCTTTATTTTAAACTGAACTAAAGAATTATTTATAAAATACAAACAGCAAGCTACAAAATATTCTGAGTGTGTTATTTCACAGACAACTATGCCGAATTTAAAAGTTTTCTGATACAATTTTACAAATTAAAAATAAATGACCAGCTAGGTCAGAATAACATGGTTTGAGCAAGAAAAGTTTTGAATAAAGCTTAAACTCTCCACTTTAATATGGTGGACAATTTTCTCAAGATACGAGGGTTGGGTTATTTTTATAAAGATAAGAATACACCTTTTCTTAGACTATTTTAAAATTTTGGTGTTTTCCTCTAACACTTCGAAACATAGCTCAATACAATTCTATTTGCAGTTTGTAAATTTGTTTATATTATAAAAACCATTCACATGTTAAAACGACAATTTAGAGGTTAATATAATAACATAACTAAAAATTACAATAAACGAAAGGGGGTGATTGTTTGTTGGTTTGTGGGGTGGGTATTAGGTAGTAAGTGAAACAATTGTGCTGCCAAATATAAAAATTTACACATATAAGCCACCCTCGGTAACAACTAAAACACAATGTAGGAAATTCTCTAATGTAGTCAAGTAGTAGTGAAATACTTAAAATAGAATCAAAAGCAGGTGATTAGGTGAAAGGAAAATAGCTGCAAGATATCCAATAAACAATATGTTGGCATTCAAGTTAAATTCCAGACACACTGTCAATAGTATTTTCCATCAAAAAGAATACTTAAGTTCATGTAGAACATTATATTGTAAACAAAGGATAATTGAAGCCATGAATTAATTAAATTTAAGCTTTTAACCCATTCTATTTTAAGCCGTTTAAAAAAAAAAAAACTTGCTAAAAATATATTAAATAAAAATTTAAAAAAAAATTTCGAACGAATATTAAAATTACACGAATTTCCAAACTGTTACCATAATTTGTATTAACTTCATTTTAACTGAAAAAATTTGTTGAATTCAAGGTATTTTTGAAGGGCTGAAACTTTTTATTTTTCGGTATTTATTGGGTAGTAAGGGTTTAGAAAAGGCATATTTGGAACGGCTAATTATATATATTTACAGGTAACAAAAAACACGTGCTTGACACGTTTTTAAAATAATTTCAATATGACAAGAAATTCAAAAATGTGTAGATAGAACACAAAAATAAACTCAAAGAAATTTTAGAAAAAGCAACCACAACCTTAACTGATTATATACCTCCTAATATATCGATAGTCATAAGTTCATAGGGCATAACTGGTAGTTAAATTTCAATTTGAGTTAAGCATAGCAAAAAAACTTTAAACAAGAATGGGCTTGGTTCTATCCGATTTGGATGAAATTTTAATAAATTGAACTATATTTCTATTTCCTTTTTTTCAATCTTATGTAGAATGGTTAATGAGGGGGCTACATAATAGCGGACATTGCCATTTATTCTCTCACAACTTCCTTGTTAGCCATTTAGCATCCATATCTCAGTTACGACTTGTCAACTTATGACCATCGACATTTATTTAGAAAATTTACGACTGATTAAACAATAGTGTATTTTATTCCAAATTTCAAACTTGTGTTTTGAAAGACTAGGTATAAATTCAATTTAAATAATAATAGAAATTTAAACGAAAAACACCCACATTCAACTTGGAGCTTATGGAAATTAAACAAAAAATCTCACTTGGGTGCTTAAATTAAAACCTCAACAAATATAAAATGAAAAATGTGAATTTAATTGAATACATCCTCCCCTTTTTGCATAGGTCATCATCATTTCCATAGAGATGAGTCTATTAAACAGGTTTTTGTTAATTATAATCACTAGGTTAGGGAGAGGAGACATGCTGAGAACCAGTTTTATAGTTAGCACTTACAGGGGTATTCTCCTAACGCTTATACTCTTATTTAGATTAAACTCGAATATGTGATAGGAGAGGAAAATTTAAGGTTTATCGGTGTTTTATGTCCCATCTCCGAAGTTTAGGTGGTAAAGAAGGTTTTTTCTTTTTTGATATATATTTTGCCATTTGTATAAATAGAAAAGAGTTTTCAAAGGCCCATGAAAGGGTACGTTTTTTACAATTAAAATTGCTATTAAATTTAATCGAACAATTCTTTTTCGATATTCATGGTTTATTGGATTATCAACTTTTATCGAAGTCTGTTTTTCTCTTTTCACGAGTATACTATTTTTAAAGCTATTAACATTGGCTTGTGTCACTAATATACAAAATTTGGCATAAGTAACGTTAAGAGTTAACACTAAACTAATGGCTAATAAAAATTTATATGGGAATGGCATAAGCTAACGTTGATAGCCTGCCGCACAAACACAACTTATGTTAAATTTCGAAATGCAGCCCAACAAAAATGTACCAAAAATATTGCACATTTTTCTAACCCTTAAATATTGAAAATGGCACTACAGTAAGAAAATATAAGTTTAATATTTGATTCGGATTCTCTATTACAAATCCAATTCGGCGTATAAACGGTGGGGGATTCCCCTGCAGGTACAATTTTTGTCTCAAATATTAAAATAAAAAATTTTGTTTGAACATTTCATACTAATCCCCAAGGATGACATAAAACATATTTTTTACAATAAACAATTTTAAAGCGAGAAGTATGTAAAGTCTCGGGGTTATATAATCACATTGTATTTGATTTTCTCTAAAATTAACTTTCCAGCTAATATATTTTTTGGGTTCAGTTTTGTATTGTCAAATTTCAATTACACGAGGATTTAAGTTTACAATAAATTGAATCACTATTTGAAGTGGCATTAGCAAAAGGATAATAATCTTTCTAGCTCATGTAACAAACGAGGGTGGATTTCTAATAAGAATTTCTTTTTTTTTTTAATTTAAATATAAAATTTTAGTTTGCTCTAGAGGTAATTTTTAATATTTCATAGAAACTAAATGTAAAGTACCGTTTTGTCGGCAATGGGTAAAACTTCTAAGAGTAGATTTTGATTGTTTATTATATTTACAAAGCTGTTATAAATTTTAAAAAAATCATTGAAAAAAATCTCAAAGTCTTAGATTTTTCTTTATTATGAAAAGTAATAAAAAAAAATATTTTCAGAATCCATAAATTTTCTGGAAGAACAATATTTTTGACTTTTTCTACAAAAAAGTTGTTCTAAATATCGGGATAAACAAACCAATATATCCCAATACAGAGACAAGAAGAGACACCAACACTGTAGTAAGCCTACGAATAGGACTTTGCCAATTTTCGCATAAACACCTATTGGAAAATAGCTACCACCACAATGTACAACATGCAACACGCAAGTGAATGTTATCCACATCTTAGATGAGTCCCCAGCTTACAGCTCTTCCAGAACAGAACTATTTGGATCAATTTCACCTACTCATCTCTTAACAGATATCTGTGATAGTAGCATAAAATTAATGTGTAAATATATATTTGAAAATAGTCTACAAATCCAAATATAATCGAGTGGTTTATTTCGGTATCGAAAGCCTATGTTGCCAGTACTCCTTTCTTTTCTATCTTACATTTAGTTGTAATAATTATATTTTATAACTAGTAACAAAAAAATAAAATATCGGGATTTTTTATGAAATAAGTATGTATTCGTAATTAAAAAACCAATGTTTCTTAATTCCCTTTCAAAGTCGCTTGCAAAGTTATGTCCCTTTATACGGTGACTTTTTTGCTCTAAACCCGAATGAGAATGAAGCAACAAAAGAAGAATGCATATGAAAGTGAATGAGAAATAACAAAAACATGAACGGAAAACAAAAACCGTGCTTGTCGTTTGCTTCTTTACCCCATTCGCCACCAAACAAGAAAATGGCACGCAATAATTGCCTTTTGCATCTCCGAGTAAATTTGCTCTAAGAAATTCTTTGGAAAAATATCTTTTAAATTTAATGAATTTACCGTTTCTTTGAGTGTTGACGGCAACCCTAAGCTTATTTTAATATAGTTCAATTATGAAGTACCACACTCTGCAGAGAGGAATTTGTTCTCTTCTTTTTTGGACTTACAAATATTTGGTATCATGCCATATAGAGTATTCAAAAAACCGGCCTTTTGAAAAAACCTGTTTCGGTTTTCTTCGAAAAATCTAATTTAACAAAAACCGGTTTCGGTTTTTGCAGAAAAAACCGGTCAACCGATTTTTTTCAGTTTTTTTAATTTAAATAAAAAGCTTATATAGTTTTTAAAAAACAGAATTTAATAAAGCTAGAAGTGGAAAAGATTGTTTCACTATTAGTAGATGTTGGACAAATAGTCAAAAGACAATTATATAAATTGTCCAACTTTTCAGTTCTTTTGTCGTAGTTATCAAGATATATGAAATCATCATATGTGACCTTCTCCGAGAAAACAGACCTAGTGAGTCAAAAAACGGGTTTGGACTTAAGAGTGGATTCTGATACCTAAAAGGGTGTAGAATAAGATGAAATGAGTTAGATTTCTGATAAAAATTTATTTACCCCATAAAAACGTACAAAACGAACTTGGGAAAATCGATAAAAATGGAAAAACATTCAAATTTTACTTTTTTTGATTTTAAATTGTTTTTAAATTGTCACTCTTAAAGCGAAAAAAATACGTCACCACATAGGCAAGACGTCACCAAAGTCGGCACCCAATCATAACCAACCATACCAAATCGCATTTCCTAACTGAAGGTATATTCACAGTGATAATGCGTTATAAAACTTTAAATGTTTTTATCCCAAAACTTCACTTTCACACACTAGGTCCCTTTTCTCGGAGAGGGTCACATATAATGATTAATGATTTTGTACAGTCTCTTTTTGAGGATTTTGAATGCTATATAGATCAGAAAATAAACTATTTGAATTTGGAATATCCTCATCGGAATCTATCAGATTTACATCTAAATCTTCATAGCCAAACAAACGATTATAAAATGTTCGGAAAAAATAAAAGAGACCAAGTAACCCAGTTGGTGATGTAATTAAAAAAACTGGTTAACCGAACAAAAAAGACCGGTTTTCTTCGAATTTACAAAATATTCGAAACGAATCGGTTTTTAAAAATAAAGAAACCGGTTGACCGGTTTCGGTTTCGGTTTTTGAATACTCTAATGCCATATAACTCCGCAGAGTGAAGTGTACATTCAGTGTGAATCTTATTTAAAGACAACTTAAAATAAATACGTTTTAAAAAAAGAAATAAAAATCAAACACTTATAAATTATCTTAAAAATAAACTTAAATATTTTTACAAAAATTTAACATTTTTAACTATGGTTAATTAATAAACTTTGATTATTTTAAATTTAGTTAGCAGATAATTAAATCTGCTAAAGAAAATTTTTAAAAGTTCATACATTTCCTCACAACTTTTAATAAAAAAAAATCTTTTGATTACAAATTTTTAATTTTATCTATCGACCTTTTTTTCTACTTCATTAATTTTATTTTTTTTTTTTTTTTTGTTGGTTATGATTAAATTACAAACAATAAACGTCGTATTGGTTTGTCTGGCCATACAAGTTTTAAAAATACATTTTTTTGTTTGTTGGCTTTTAAAATTTTTTTTTTAATAAAAATTTTGCAAATGAACTTGAGTTGTTCTTCGTACCTAAAACTCTGTGTATTGAATTGAAAAAAAGAAATCTTGCAAAACTTGTTTTACTTTCTTGCTTCTAGTTTTTTCATCTTTGATTTCTTATTTTTTTATACTTTTTTGTGTGTTTGAAGAGAATTTAAATTAAGTTTAAGTAGTGTAGAAAAATAAGATGAAGACGCTGCGATGTATGGAGTGTATTTAAAGAAGTAGTAGTTTTTATAAGCAAAATATACAGAAAATTCTAAGTAACCAGCTGTTTTTTTTTTTATTTATTGTGTTCATGAAGAGGATTTGTACATTTCAATAGTTGGCTATTTGAAATAAATTCTATTATGGACTATAATGGGATTTTGTCTTAGGTCACTTTCCTGTAATAACTGAGAAACTTCAAACGAATAATAGTTTTAAAAAACATTTTCTTTAACTTGTTTTATGAAAAAAAAAATCTTTAAATGAAAAAATGTGTTAAGGTAATGCATAATGCCGACGAATGTTATGGCATAAGCAGATGGTTTTCATTTGCTCCTATCCGAGTTCATAGACCAATAAATGGTTAATTTTTTTAACTGAAGGAGTGGTCCGATCCTCAGTAAGATGAGAATGAACATCAAACCGACTATCGGGCTTTAAAACATTAATTTCCTATTTTTTACATTAGTCGCTTTAGAAGTTTATCTTCACTTTCTATTCCCATTTAACTAGGGAGGCTCTTATTGTGTTTTTTTTTATAAATGCGAAAAAATTTGCCACAAGTTCTAAAAAATAAATATAAATAAATTTTGAAACAGTATTTATCAAAAAGCAAGATTAGAAGACCCCAGAGAAGCATGGGCAATCTACAGAGCTATAGAAAATTTGTATAAAGTTAAAATTTGCATTGAAAAGTTTAAATATATTAACAATAAAATAAACAATGCAGAGACCAAAAGCAAACGTGGCGTGAATTAAAGGACTTAGTGATAAAGAAAAATCAAAATGTGATAAAATCTGTGTTACTTAACAAAGTAGAATATAAGGACAACGGCCAAATAGCTAATCAGTTTAAGGAATATTCTATAAATAGCGTTAAGAACATAAGAAACTCAATAGAAAATGTGCAATATACAAACCAAATACAAATGGTAAACCAATTATTCAAAATTAGTGCAATAACAATTTTAGTAAACCGGACTATAACAAAATATCTACTAAGATTATTCTTGATAATTGGAATTTAATGGAAGAAATAATATTGAAAATAATAAATAGATCACTAGCATCTGGAAAGTTTCCTGAATACTGGACAGAATCAATGGTTACTCCAATTGAAACAGTAGCGAAAACTAATAAATGTGAAGAGTACCGTCCAATAAACACCCTAAAAACTTGTGAAAATATTAGAAATGGTAGTAAAGGAACAATTAGAAAAATACATCGAAAATAACTCTCTATTATCAAAATATTAATCTGGTTTAAGAGAATAAGAAATAGAATATCGATAATTACTGCAATAAATATAAACAACACGATCATAAAACCTCAATTTATATTTTGTTCAACAATAATATACACATTATGCAGAGAATACCAAATTGAAAGATTACAAAAATAAAGTACTTTTTGTTAAAAACAAAGTTATTTAAACATATTTATATATACAGGTTGGTTGAAAAGTTCCTGCACTCGAAATGAAAGAATACTGTTTTTGTTACGAAATATATTTTTTTATTCAATATAACCTCCCAGAAGCTCAATACACTTGTTCCAATGATCTTCCAATAATTTTATCCCATCCTTATAATGGTTTTCCGGAA
Source organism: Eustalomyia histrio (assembly GCA_949748255.1). NCBI lineage: Eukaryota > Metazoa > Arthropoda > Insecta > Diptera > Anthomyiidae > Eustalomyia > Eustalomyia histrio. The sequence goes on from OX456526.1 coordinate 149,605,407, forward strand.
GCTCTGCAAAATAACCGTCTACGGCTGCTATGGCCTCTTCATTTGACGAAAAATGCTTTCCACGAAGGAATTGTTTGAGATTTCTGAAGAGATAGTAGTCACTGGGAGCCAAATCTGGTGAATACAGTGAATCCAGCTGATCCAAAAAGCTGCAATAATTTTCAGAGATGATTGTTTTACCGTTCTGAAGATAATCAATCAACAAAATTCCATTTGCATCCCAAAAAACTGATGCCATAACCTTCTTTGCTGATCGTTGTGACTTCACCTGCTTTGAAGCTGAACAACCAGCTTCAGTCCACTGTAAACGTTCTTGTTTCAATGTAGGATCATGGTGGTAGATCCAAGTCTCATCCATAGTTATAAAACGACGCAAGAAGTCGGTTTATTAGGCTTATAACGCTCCAAATTACGCTGAGAAATTTGTTTTCGATCCAGTTTTTGTTGAATTGTTAATGTGTGCGGCTCTAACTTTCCAAACAGTTTTTTCATACGTTTTTCTTCATGTAAAATATATAGTACTCTTTCGTCTGAGATGCCTATGGCATTAGCAAATTTCACGCTTAGTCAAACTTGGATCTTCACTAACCATATTATGTACCTGCTAAATGATTTCTGCTGTGGTTGCAGTTTTTGGTCGTCCTTCGCGTGGATCGTCTTCAAGGCTGGTATGACCACGTTTAAATTCACCAGCTTAAAATTCAACGGTGCGTTTTGAAGGTGTGGACTCCTTATACACTTCTAGCAATTGTTCATAAATTTCCTTTGCTTTTAAACCCTTCAAAACAAAGAATCTAATGACTGCACGATATTCAATTTTTTCCATATTAAAAAAAATCAATGACACCTCAACTTCAAATGGCTTGTAAACAAAGAAAGAATTGACAGAATGACTTGCAACTTTGTATGTGTTCTCAAGACAGTTATACCAACTTGAGAAAAAAAAAGTTTGGAGCTAGCAGTACCATCCCTTGGTCAGCGCAGGAACTTTTCAGCCAATCTGTACATACACATATTAATTATGGAATTCTAAAATGTGAATGTTAATTTTTAAAGTATTTTGAATACTAATAAATAAATAAATAAATGAAATAAATAAATAAATAAATAAAAATGAAAAGTTAGTATCTCCTTACAGATCGCACAAGCCGAGCTTTTCCCCGAAAATATTTTAAGCTGATAGGCTTAAAATAGAAAAGAGTTCAACACTGTTTTTAAAAATCAAAGGCTTTTTTAACTATTGAAAATATATTTTTGTTTTTTTAACATTTAAAAACTGAAGTTTAGAAGGAATTTATTTTCAATACTATAAGTAACAGTATTATGAATGAAACGTATATTAACTTTATGCTATGTTTTCATTTTCTAATTGGTGTATTTTTTTAAAAAAAATTTATGGAAATAATATTTTAAGATAATTATTTAGACACTCGATACAAAAAAAAATAATTATTCATAAAGTTCTAAAAGTCTATACAAATTTTTACTGAAGTTAAGTTTTACGGTAACCCCGAAAAAAAGGATGAGAACCTCTTAAGAAATAAATAAGAACATTTTTGTCTATTATGGGATAAAGGGAACGTGGACAATGGATTCCTCTATGTCAAAAAAAAAAAAAAATAATAAAAACAGTACAGCTATAAACATGTAAGCAAGTGTTCTCAAATGAAAATAAATTTTCTCACGACTTGAAACTGCATTTTGCATTATGATCCATAAAATATAGCTTCCACCAGATCCATTTAAGATTTCCAGGAAGTCGAAAATAACCATCTAATGTAAAGTATGGCTATGCAAAGGAACAAGATTTTCCTTTCGAACTCAAATGGAAACATGAAATTTTCTACTGCGGCTCTATATACAATTTGAAAAAAAAAGCCTCCTGCGTCACTCATCCAGCGGGTCCCACGGCCCAGCCCCAATACCAAATAGAAATAAAATTATATTTTAATTACAGAGGGGGTCATATTTTTTAAGTACACGAAAAGTAAACTTTTGCCCAAATTTTGTATCGAAAACTTAAGAAAAACTAAAATTTCATGTGTTTTAAACTTACCTTATATTCTCCAATAACTCTGATGCTTTTTGAAGATTTTAAGTCTGCTACTGAAGACAGAGAACTAAAAATTTTTCACAATTATTTAAAAAACAACACTTTTTACATATAATTTGCTAAATTCCTACATATAAAACAAATCCAAGTAAAATAAAATAAATGATATGGCAACTTTAAATTCTTGCCATAGAAAAATTACGAACTGGAGAGAATAAAAGCACTGAATAAGAAAATGAAGAGACAAGAAATACCAATGAAAAATATTTATGAATGAAGAAAATTAAAAACCACAAAAGCAAAATTTGGTTGAATTTTTTAAAAAAGCAATTTAATTTGCAAATATTTGTTTTATAAATTAATTAAATATATGAACTAAATGTAATTAAACAATAAACGACGCCTTTTTATGTATATTGCTTTGCCCCTAAAAAAAACCAGTTGGTTTTTTAGCTTTTTTTTTTGTAATTGCTATCTCCTTTTCGTAATTTTGCCATTTTTTTTCTGCAGCAAATAATTTTTATTTAATAAAATTTGTTTTATTACCAAAAATATAGCAAATTTGTATGCAAATAATTATACAATTTTATATTATTAATTTTGTGGTAGTTTTTTTTTTATTAAAACACTATATTATTTAACAATTTTTTTCTTTTACTTTGCGTTACGTTTTATATGTAATATTTTTTTGCGTTTTCGTTGTGATTGTTTTTTTTTTTTATATAAATTTTACTTTTAATCTATGTAATTTTTCTTATATATTTTGTGCAATATGTATAATGGAAGCTTGCTATTACGTTTTTTTTTTTTTTTAAATTAAATCATGTTAATGATTTTAGCAATTTATTTTTGCACAAATATTAATTTTTTTAACACACGCTACAGAAAAAACACTCCGACGCTTTCCGGATACAACGTTCTTTGACAAATCGATCTTCTCAACTGTTGACAACTCTGCGATGAATTATTTCAACTGGCTATGTGTTTACGGCTTGGCCGTTTTTACACTATACAATATTTGCCAACTGAGCGCTTTTCCGTATAATTAAGCGTTTTTAGTTCTCGCAATAAGAATTTATTTGTGCTGAGATAACATGCCAGCTTGTTGGCAAGCGGGACGAAGAGAATGGTTTTTGGCGGCGAAAAGTTTTAACCAGCTTTTACCCCGCAGCAGCACTACAAAGCGAATACAACCCAGATGAATACGAAAAGAACAAAAATTCTGCACTTAAATATTAGTCTCTGGTGTGTGAAGAATCAGTGACATCTTGATACGGCATCACTTTGCCATTAAATTTTCTATAGCTGTGTTCATGCGGCAAGCTATCAAGGTAGGATTGTGTCATTGCCATTAAAATTTGACATAAGTAACGTTAAGCGTAAACACCAAACGTCGGCTTCAGTCAAATTTATATGAGAATGACATAAGCCAACTTTGGTAGCCTGCCGCATACACACAGCTATTTTTCGACACTAAATTACTGAAAGTTAAAGTTTTTGGGTTTTAAGAAAAAAATTAGCATTTTCGACCAAAAATCGGAAAACGTTTTAAAACCATCAATTCTGCAAATAGTATTCTAGCAGCACTGCAGATTACACTAAATTTTGTAAAAAAAAACCGTAGCAAAAACCAAATACACATCAACCCTATTTAATGTTTACCAACATTATTTCAACTCTGAAAATGTACATAGCAACATTCTTACAAAAACAAAAAAGTTGTCCAATTATTTAAACATGTTGCAGCTGAACTCTGTAGCATGTTGAATTTCTTGAAGATTAGTTCTGACACTATACATTTGTATGCTATTTGATATTCTCAACTGTTGACAACTCTGAGACAAATTTTTTGAACTATGTGCCGTTTTTACATTTCACGTTATTTGCTAAGTACGCGTTTTATTTCTCGCCAAAAAAACGGTTGTCAGAGGAATGTAAGAGTCTCCTCTTGCAAAATTAGTTAATATGTTTTCTTCAGGACTCACAAAACACCGTCAGGACACGTTTTACGAACATCTCTTTAATTCAAAAACCAGTTACCTGATTTTTTATACTTTAAGCACAGCTAATACATTGCATTCCCAACGGCAATTTTGACGTTTTTCTCTATATTTAGATCAAGGCGAATTTACACCAGTTGTTGTTATTAACGCAGCTGAGCTGTGTTTTTTACATATTAGGAGCAGGGATGGAAAACATGGTACAATTGTACTTTTTTGTTACATTTTACCTTGGTTGGTACCGTGGTACTACCGCGGCTCATTTAGTTCAATTTGAAATTTTTTAAAATTTTCAACTTATAACTTGATAAACCAGCTTAACATAAAGTCGACTTTTTTTAAAAGCAACTTTAAATTAAAAACCTGTTTTTATTTATTCAGCTACTATAGTAAAAAATAAAGCCTATTTTAAGTTGAACCGGCTCTAAATTGGTGTCCTATCAAATGTATCAAATGTTTGCATACACATTGTACTAAAATATTCGGAAGTGGCAGCATTGAACAGCTGATTTTAAATTACCTCTCAAAACAAAAAAGTGTGTTATTGTTAAAAAGCTATTAAATGCCTTTCAATTTTTTGATAGCTAATCCTGAAAAGGTTAAATTGCCCTCTAGCGAGGTGGACAGAAAGAAAAAAAGGTGTGAAATTTATAAAAATTAGAGTAAAATTTTACAAAGTTTTGTGGTAATTATACGACTGCATAAAATTAACGATAAATTTTATTTCACCCCGTCAATATAAATTTTTTTAAGTATTTTTAGTGTCTAAGCTAATCTGACTCAATACGATAAAATTGTTAAAAAAAGCGGAAAAAATTTTGGTACTGTGGGGATCGAAAAAGTACAATTTGTTTGTCTGGTTGGTACAATAACAGAAAACATATTTTCCATCCCTGATTTGGAGATATCGTTAACTAAAGCAACAATAAAAAACCATGTTGTTTCAGTAATGTTGTACTTGGTGTAGAATTAACACCACCTGTAAAGTGAATTCGCCTTGAGTTTAGATTATAAAAATTTTTAACTTAAAAACGAAATTGCTCTCAATTATGGAAATGTGTAATGAACAACAAAAATTAACTATAAAGAGCAAAGCGGTAGACAAAAGTGTTTCCAAAAGTTTTCTGCAGAACCCCGCAGTATAATAATGACAAAACAAAATACCAAACATGAAAACAAAAGAAGAAACCGAATATGTTAAAACCAAGCACAGTGTCTAATGCAAACATGCAGCAAAGCAGTAACAGTAAAATGTGAGTACCTCTAGCAAATAAGTATGTAATCGGGTACAGAGCGGGTCTGGGGTGAATTTGAGTGTTGAATTTCTCTTTTAGGGAGTTTAACAATTTTTTTTTGAGGATCTTAATTTAAAAATAGTGTTTCCAATTAATCGATTAATCGCTTAGTAGAAAATAAATGTATTTCATTCATTAATAAGAACACAAAGAGACTTATCTGCTATCAAGATAAGTCTATTGCATTAGTTTATAAAGTGTTTGTTTAGGACAATTCAAAGTATCCTTAGATTTTTTAAAGAATCATTCCTCACAATCTTGGTTTTTTTCACATGAATCTGACGACAAGAGCTGCCTTCAAAAATATTCAATAACAAATTCTTAAAAATATGGTATGAATAGTTTTTGCGCAATTCACAAAGTTTGATAGAACTGCCACTGTTCTTCCCTGGCTTTTTCACTGCCTGGTTTAAGCTTTAGAGTTAAAGAGGTTATCTATTTGAAAAGATATAAAATTCACACATATTCCCGACAAGTACGAATCGATTTTTCTTTGTTTGTGGAATTAAGAATTCAAATAAGCGAATTCTTAAATATTTTTGACTTAACAACTTTCACAGACTACCCAGACACGAAACAGCTGATTGAACCCAAATGGCGACTAGAAAATGAGTAAAATGAAATGTCAAAATTGCAGTAATAAACAGAGAGGAATATATATACAATAAAAAAAATATGTACCATACAATTTGTATGGAGTTTATTGTTTCTATCTCATTTTGAAAATAACTGCAATGTCAAAATAAGCATACGATTCGAGAATGCTTGTTTTGGATATGACCTTGGTAACCTGTCTGTGAAGTCTGTGACAAATTTATTCTACTGAAGTTTCTACTTCATTTAAATTTGCTGATAAATCAAATTAGAAATAAAATTCCTTGTTATTTTTTAGTTTTCATAAATTTCTTCATATAATTTTAAATGACTTTTTTTTTAGAAAATACAGTTTTCGAATTTAAGGCAATTTCATATTTTTATTTTATAATATAAGTAACGTCATAGTGCTTCTTAGTAATATGCCAAGTCACGTGTTTCATTGATAAGGACAAAAATATATATTTTAATAGGTTTTTTTGTTAAAGCTCTGCTTAAAGGCTCTAGCTTTTCATAGGAATTTAAAAAAAAATAACAGAAAAGTTCATATCAAAAATTTTACCCGTTAATCGACCTATTTTAATCGATTATTCGAGTAGAATAATTATTTTAGTTTTAAATTATTTGTTTCTACATTAACCAAAATATAGTCGATTAATTGAGGAATCGGTTAGTGGTTTAACCGAATTGGAAACACTACTTAAAAATGCGTCATATTATAATATTTGCCTGGTAACACTGACTATATTGTCAAAGATAATATTATAAATTAATATGTAGAAGACAGTGGCGCCACTGTACTTGCAAGATTTTGCAAATAATGGCGCTTTTTGATTGTAAACTTTATGAAGTCGCTAGATGGCGCTAGTATTATGCCGCCAGGGGTGTTAAAATCATTGCAAAGCTAAATCAAAGACATTCGTTTTCTAAAGCAGACATTTGATTACTAAAGATGGAACTTTAGTTTTAAATTTTTGTTGCCAGGAGACGCAATATAAAGTGTATTCGCTTCAATAAACATATTACAGCTAGTCTCCATTAGCAATATTGCGCTACAAAATGCAACAGAGTATTATTGATTTTCTGTTTCGTTCGTAACTTAAATGAATATTTTCTAAAAACTATGTAAAAATATATATTTTATGTGCATATGATACTTAAATTTTTTAAAGAAATCGTCATTTACATGTTTAAGAATACGAAAGTGCAATTTTTTCATACCTCATTACATAAAAATTAAAAAAAAAATATATGAAAAAATACCACTTTGCTCTTTGAAATTATTTTTGGACAGCCTTATACGTTACAGGTTGAAATATGTATTTCAATTTAATTTTTTTAATAAAATAATTGTAAGCCAAACCCAGAAACAAAATAACTAGGCTGGTGTAGGGTATTGTTAAATTTGTTAATTGAATGTCACCTATTAAAAAATACATAAATTCCAATGGAGTAAAAAGTTTTTCCATTTTGCATTATAGAGCTTAGTTTATGGGGAAAAAATTGTCATTTCACAAAATGGCGAGTACCTCGAAAACTAAGTGAGATATCGCAAAACAAACAAAATACTTGCAAGGTCCGAGGGGAATGCAGATGAATTATGTTTCATTTTGTTCTATAACTAAGATTGGAATAAAGCTCTATATCTATATACTATTGAAAATCTAAATATTTTATATCGGACTTACACATTTTTTAAAATGATCATGAGACCGAGCGAATATATTTCCTCCCTGATATCAGAAATTTTTTCTCCATTTTAACGATTAGAAAAAAGCTGCGCCATCCACATCTTGTCAATCTGATTGTTGTCCTCACTATAAATTTGTTGAGCAGCACAAATTTTTTAGCAAAAAAAATTAGTTAAAAGTTAGTTTATTGCTGAAAAAAAAAATTTCAGCAAAAAAAATTAAAAAAAACGAAACAAAAATAATCTTATTACAATTGATGTCAATACAATGCTAATTAAATAATCAATTAATTAGTCCCATGTTTGCGTTGAAGTGATTAAAAATGTTTTTAATATAAAAAAAACTTCAATAGTATTATAATGCGAGTAAAAATTAAAATAAAATAATGGAATATTTTTGCAATATAAAAATAACAATAATTTCAAGAAATTGAGAAAAGAAAATGAGGAAAAAGAAAAAGACAGCTGCTCTGCTTTTAGTATTCTTATACAAAGTGATACACTCAGTTGATGTGGTACAATGTTGTGTTATTGACTTTAACCCATTTGGAGTGGACTGTTCAATTTTTAATTAACAATTTTTGTTTATAAAAATAAAGTTAAGTGAAGTGTATTATTTACCTCGTAGCAAAATTAACTTTTACATAATTTTCGAGGTAAGGTAACAAATAAATAAAATATTTCATTAGCATAAAAAAATGTCCTAATCTCATATTAAGGAAATGTTCATTCTCTTTACCTCTGATCATATAACATAAATTTGAACTTTCATTCAGCTAAAACAATTTGTTAGTTTACAGAACTATAGTTCACTTTTCAACATTGATTTTTTTTCTTCTTTTAGCATTAAGTTCTGGTGCGTGTGATATTTACTTATGTTAAGCTTAAAATGTATTAAAAATACACAACACCGTCAACAAACTTAAAATTGAAATAAAAACGATGATAAAAAAAAATCTTAAGAAAAACTTTATTTTTCTTCTTCTTATTATTTTTGTTACTGTTGTTGTTATTTTTTTTATTGTGTATGTTTTGTAAAAATTTTATGATGCATAAAATTGTATGAAGAATATGAGATATATAGAGCAAACGATTTTAATTCTTCTTTAAGAAGGGACTATTAGTTGAAAAGAAATAAAATTGGCTGATTAAAAGTGCAATAATTTTAAATATAAAAGCAAACAAGATAAAAAAAGAAAATTGAAAATTTGTAATATTACATTTACACTTTAACTTTAACAAACAGTAGTTTTTTAAAACTACTTGTATTTACTTGTCAAATTTCATAAAAATCTTAAATTAAAAACTAAAAATTTTTAAAAGCTACTAGATTTTGTTTGTAGTGTAAATTGGGCCTAATAAAACTTTCCTACACTAAAAAAAATATAAAAACCAAAATTTTATGTTTATTTTTAATAACGTTTTATTTAAAAAATAGTTTCATAATACTTAAAATGATTTGTTCGTTAAATTCGTTAGTTTACTGAATTTTTTTTGTTAGTTTACTGAAAAATTGCATTAAAACTTGTCCAATAAAATTCTCTAAGTGTAGGAAAAAATAAAAAGACAGTTGCACTGCTTTTGGCTAACAAATATTTGTCAAGTTTTCGCCAATTAAATTATTTTTTGAATTAATTTTTGTTGTTTTTAAATTCAATATATTTTTAATTTTCCTTGTTTGGATGAAAATTCCGTATTTTTATTTTCATTTATTTTTCATTCGTCAAAAATATTAATTTTTAATAACAAAGAATGAATTTTTGCAACTCTGATGATTTTTGCCATTCTGTTTTGATAACCTAATTCAGGTGAAAATATGGCAAAAATTTTCCAAATATTTTAAATATCGGGGGTTTGCTGCAGCAACCTCGTATTTAAAAAACTAGTACTTTACAGGAGACAAAAAACTTTTTTTTTTTTAACTAAACTTTGTGACATTTTTTAATTTTTTTTTTTTGAAAATTTAAAATTCATTACTTTTTTAATTAAATAAACAAAAAATAAAAAATTATTAAAAAATATTTTTTGTCTCTTCTAAAAGTACTAGTTTTTGAGATATGAGGTTGCTGCAGCAAAAGAAATGTGTCATCATCATAAAATCAAGTTGCCTACAGCAACAAAACATATATCGGGTTTTCCAATAAGGACTTGACAACTTTATTTTTCAATAAAATGCAAACCATTTGAGATATTTCCAAAACTTTATGATCGACTGGAAATACAATCAAAACATTTATGATTGGAACTCGACTTCGTTCATATGGCCACCGCGGGCACGTCGGCAGCGGTCGATTCGTTGGACCCAATTTTCGATGACTCGGTCACACATTTCGGCCGTAACGGCCGTTATTTCGCGTTCAATGTTGGCTCTGAGTTCTTCCAACGTCGTCGGCTTGTTGGCATAGACCAATGATTTGACGTAGCCCCAAAGAAAAAAGTCTAGAGGTGTTGAATCGGCCAATTGACTGGTCCATCTCTTGATATAACACGCTCACCAAACTTACTTTTAAATAAATCGATTGTAACGTGTGCTTTATGGCTTGTGGCACCGTCCTGTTAAAACCACATGTCGTCCAAGTCCACGGCCCAATGACGCCGCCGGCATGCAAACTGCACCAAACAGTTATTTTTTGTGGATGAAGTGGTGATTCATGAAGCACATGTGGATTTTCAACAAACCAATAACGCATAATTTGCTTATGGATGAACCCATTGAGCCAAAAATGAGCTTCGTCACTGAAGATGATTTTGCGACGAAATTCATCATCTTGGCGCATATTCTCCAGAGCCCAATCGGAGAACGTACGTCGCGTCGCGTTAAATCATTCATCGGCTTCAATTCTTGAGTCAGCTTGATCTTGTATGGATGTAAACCAAGATCTTTACGCAAAATTCGAAAAAAATGGTCTTGGCGATGCCCAGATCTTCAGAACGCCGCGGAATCGAATGATTTGGATCGTTTGCTACGGACGCCTGAATGGCAGCGATATTTTCGTCACTTCGACCGACCTGTTGTATCACACAATGAATATGTAGACTCAAATTTTTGCCCTAAGCTTGTTATTGCTTATCCACTTGGGCGAGAATAACGACCGAAAATTGGAGTTAACGCTCTTAAAGTTGCGGTCATCGACTCCGAATTTCGGTAGTACATTTTTATAATTTGCATGTTGTGTTTACTGAAAAAAGGAAAGTAACAGTTAGATGTTCAGTGAAACAGTGCGTTAACAAATTACATTCAAAGTTGTCAGTGATAGAAGAAATTTGATTCATTTGATATTAACATGCTAAATAAAGCTGATGTACTCAGTGCGTCGTAGCGAAAATAAAATAGATTCTATTACGACGACAAATCCCCGAACGACATGTCCACATTTAGCTTTTAATACATAGTATGTATTAAAAAAGCATTTGTCGTTATCGCCGTCGAGCCAGTTGTGATTAATCTGTTTTAATCAGCTGTTAAAAAATAAAGTTGCCAGATCTTTATGAATTTATCAAGAGGCATTTAAGAGATGGCAGATTTTAAAATGGGTTTCATATTTTAAAATTTTTTATTAATTAAAATATTTTTTTATCACAAACATATCATTAAAGGTTAAAGTTGTAAATGAAATTTTTAACATTTTTTAAAAGCAGTTGAATTTTTATGTCACATGCTATTTAGCACCATAAGTAGTTTACATCGTCATTAAAAAATCCTTGATTTTGTGCAAATTGATACTTACATCTAAAATTTGTGTACATTTGAAAATAAATCAATTCTGAGATAAAAAAAAAACAAAAATCTAAAAAACCTTAAGAGTTAGCTAATTCAACAAAAGTTTCAATACAAAGTTTAAAAAAAAATTACATAAACTATGAATTTTTTATTTTAACAAACATTAAACTGATTTTTTTTTTATATTTGGAATTTCAAAAAAAAAAGATATTAAATAAAAGAACCCTCTTTTATTGCAACTAACATAAAATAAAATATTTTACATTTTTATTACACCTTTATCAAATACAGAGTTCAAAAAATGCAATTTTATATATTTGTTTCTATTATTGCATATTTTCTACACCCTTTTCATGTATAATTAAAAAAAAAAACAATTTTGTGGCAGTTTACTGCAAGAACATTTTTTTTTTTTGAAAAATAATTCAAATACATTTTTTTTTTAGAAAATTCATGCAAAAAGTGTTAATTATAGTAAAAAAACTGGAAAAAATTTTTCGACAAAACAACTTGTGTCCTTTTAAGTTCTTTTGTCTTAAGTGTTTAGAATTGTAATTTTAAGTGATTATCAAATTTCAATTCAATATTTTGACATTCAATAAAAGTGTTCTCAAATGTAGGAAAAAAAATCAAGTAAACGCAACATTAAATTAAATAGAAATAGTTTTAAAATCAAACAAAAATTGTTTGCTTTTTCTTTTAAGTATATTTCTATTTATTTTTAATATACAAACTGTGGAGACATTATTTTAATTAAGAAACATTTTATTTTAACTACAATCATATTTAATTTAAAAAGGTTCATATTTAATTTAAAAATGTTTATAAAAAGTTTAATATTAATTCAAGTATGACCTAATAATGGATTTAATTATATTTTTTTTGCTCTGTATAGGAAATGGTGTACTCGTAATATCTTTTTCGCATTTTTTTGTTGTTCTTCGCTTGGCGAAAAATTGTTTAGCTAGTTTTATACGTGCTTATGAGCTCTGATGGTAGTTTCATTCGCAGAGGTGAAGATTTTTTAATGTAGATTGAATTTTGTTTGTGATGGCAGAAACGAAATAAAAAGTGGAAATATACTTCAGAAAAATGTTTAAGTAGACGATGATGTTACGATAGTTTGGTGAAGTAGCAGCAGTATCGTACTACTGCCACAATCAGTACAATGTATATTAAAACAGTGTAAAACTCGTAGCAGTATGAAGTTGTATTAAAGTTAAATCCAATTTGTGTTATAATCTTGTATTACAAAGATAATGATAATTGACAGTTGTTTATAGTAGTTTAGTGTACTTTAATTTGACATTCAATATTAGAATAAAAGAATTCAAATTCCTTAAAGATTTAAGAAGGGATTTAATGTTGCCCATCAAAAATTTAGAAGAGGTAAATATGAGTGTTGCTTCTTTTATGCTTTCTCCACATTATCTTCCTCCACATCATCTTAAAATCAATAGAGTTTCTCTATCGCACTTTATCGGCTTATAAAATAATGAAAGAATTAGCTTAAAAGCCCTATACTTCGTTACCGGTAGTTTTAACTAACGGAATAAAAAGAAAATTTAATTGTTTTTTTTTCTAACGATTTTCCTCGCTCAATAATTATGTTTATCCTTTTTGTGTTTACATACAAATCGGTAGATATCACTATAATCCAGGGTAGATCCCCCCTTCCCCGTTTCTTTCTTTTTCATTCCCCTTGTCTAGTAATTCAATTTCACTTGTTGCCCGTTTTATAATCATGCCCGTGTCATGTGTTTAAAAAAATGGGTTTGGGCAATCCGTTAAGTGGGAAATTTAAACCTTTATTTTTAATATGTTCTCCACAAAAATTTCAAAAACATATATTTTAAATCAAAGAGGTTTGAGCAGGCCGTTAAGTGGGAAATTGTTCCTCTATTTTTCACGATTTTGCCCGTAGATAATTAAAAAAAACAGTCTTATCTTTGAGTAAGCTAAAAACATATTCTATACTTCTCGTTTTTCGCTAAAGGAGTTTAGGCAGGTTGCCAGGGGAACTTTTCCTTTCTGGCCTTCCCAGTATGATGGATTATGTTTAGTGAATCAGTGAGTAAGTCAGTAAGGTTTTCTATAAAATAGTGATTAAATAGATTGAACGTTTTAGTAAATGACAACCTTTGGCCCCCGTATTTTTTAATTCTTGCTGGGGCCAAATACTAAATTGTTGTGTAAAATCTTCACTTTATTAAACAGATTTTTTTGAATACATATACCAGTAAGTCAATAAAAGTTATGAATTAAAAATTTAGCCGCGAGACCCAAAGGTTGGCTTTTTATATTGCAATACAATATAGAATATTATTAATTTAGTTAATGGAAACAAATAGTTTTTACATTTAGATTTTTAAGCATCAGAAATATTTTTAGTTTTGGAAAATTATAAGTGCCGAATGTTGGCTTTTTGTCAATGTCTCAGCTGGACAATTATTTAGAAAATTGAGCTGAAAAATTACGTAGGCAATCGTTAGTATTTTGTGTAATTTTTGTGATTGTCTAACATTTTAGGTTCTGAAATACCAGAAAGGCCCAACCTTTGGCCCCCATTATTTTTTGAGATTCACAGGTGCCAAGGTTGTTCATTGCTGTTATTTTTTAATCTTTATTAACTAGTCAATGAATTGTAAAGAAACATTTTATGCGAAATTTAAGAATATAACAATGTAAAAGTCGAGATTGCCGACTATAGAACACCCTACACCAGTCTGTTTGAAAGTCAACTAGATTCTGGAATCGAAATTTGAATGGGTTCAAATGGACTTGTGTTAATTTCTGTCTATAAATGGGTAAACCATTAAAAAATAAGTAAAAAACTTTGATTTTCCTGACATCAAGTGCGATTAGTCAGCTGTGATGGATATATTCATCTAAAGTACATAATCTCTAATATGGGGTATATCAGCGATAGGTCCGAAAATGGACAAATTATATTCCTATGTCTCGTACCCTGTGGGAAAAGGACTTATCGCATGGCACGTGACGTGACCAGTTTATTGTAATTTTGGACGGGTCACAGGACCGATCACCTTTACATAGGCTTGTCCTAGGAGGGTGTCAATTTCCCTCCCCATGTAAAAATCGAAATATATATGAACATACATGACCATACATGAACTTGTATATGATCATATATGGGCATACATGGCTATATATTTCCATGCATGGTTCAATATATGACCATACATGATCTCATATATGACCATGACCATATGATAACTTCGGATCCGAAATTCGAGGGTGTATGTTCGTATGTGGTTATATATAATCATATATGTGCATATATTATTCATGTGTACTCATATATGAACATATATGACCATATACCCTCAAATTTCGAATCCGAAGATATATGATCATATATTGAACCATACATTGACATGTAGGACCATGTATACCCATATATGATCATATACAAGCCCATGTATGATCATATATGTTCATATATATTTTGATTTTTACATGGGTCTGTCACATTTCACGGGAGTGGTCTAAAAGAACATGCATGACACACATTAAACCCCAAAAAACCAACGCAATTTAACATGTCATGACTGTTAAACCGGTCACATGGTAGTTAGTTTAGGATCCAGTCTTTTATCTTTCTTGTTGTATGTGTTTTCGGATCCGTAGAGTATAAATATATGCAATCAAAAAATTTTTTTTGGTATAATCTACCGAAAATGACAGAACAAAATTTTTTTCAGTTAAGTAGGCAACAAAGATGTGTATCTTTTTGCTTTTGAGACAATTTCCAGCAAAAATCATCATTAATATAATCTACCCTTCAACAGACTTAAATGCTAAATAAGTTGTTCTGTGGATTTAACTATTTAACTCGGATAATCTGTAACATTTTTTTCACAAAAAAAAAAAAAAATGTAAAATTTTATAACAAATTTCGTTGATCGTACTCTACTCGAGTGTAATAAAATTTTATTTTGTTACAAGAGTTTAAAAGAAACATACATTTAATAACTTTTCTTTATACTTTTTTAAAACAGTCTCATTCGTTTTTGTCAAAGAACATGATAATAATCATAATTTTGTTGTTATTTTTTATTTTTATTGATTTCTTATTACAAGTATTTATGTATACTTAAGACGTCTGTGTCTCTTTTTTTAACAACTTGTAATTTGTATTATTTTATGCATATCGCCTTTTGTATTCAGCAGTTATAAGTAGTAGTGACTTATAAAAATACAAAGAAATAACAAATATTTAATAATAAATTTAATTGTCATAAAAATTGAATTTGCCATAAAATCCCTAAAAGTCGGAAAGTGTTGCAGATGAACAAATAATTTAATGATGTTGGTGGTTGTCATGATAATATATCGAGTATATCATGAATGTTTGGTTTGATAATGAGAACAAATGGAAAATTTTCTTTTTGTCTATATGCAATAAATAAAAAACAAATAAAATATAATGGATAATTGGTTTTAAGTTGAATGAATGAAAATATTACAAAAGCACATATAAAAAGTTTGCTTTTAAAATTGTTAATTTCAATTTAATGTCATTATAAATTTTATGTGGGTCGAATTATGTAAAATTATTTTATAAATAAGTTATTAAGTTTTTATAAATATTAGTCAAATAGAAATTATTACTAAGATGCAAACGATCAATATTATTATGTATTTTTTTCGTGTAACTCATATGTAAAAAAATTACACTTCCCATGTAGAAATCGAAATATATATATGAACATACTTGATTATACATGAACTTGTATATGATCATATATGGGCATACATAGCTATATATTTGCATGCATGGTTCAATATATGACCACAAATGATCTCATAATGACCATATATCTTTGTATTCAAAATTCGAGTGTATATGGCCGTATATGAGTATATATAATCATATATGATCATATATGCGCGTATATTATTCATTTATATTCATATATGAACATATATGACCATATACCCTCAAATTTCTGATCCGAGATCATATATGAGATTATGTATAGTCATATATTGAACCATACATTGACATATATGACCATGTATACCCATATATGATCAAATACAAGCCCATGTGTGATCATATATACACATATATTTTGATTTTTACATGAGTACAACAAAGAAAAAACTTGTCAAATATGATAAAAATTTTGTATTAAAAAAACAAAGAAGTTTTTTAAAAATTACTAAAAATTAGATTTTAAATCTTTTTTATAAATCGCTTGAACTTCAATGCGTATAATGAATATTTTCTATTGAATTTTTTCCTATACATTATGAGTAAAATAAAATTGTACAAATTAATTCTTTAAATTTTCTGATACATTGTTTACCAGTTAAAATTATATTTCTACAGTTCACAACCTTATTTTTACTTAATTGAAAACTTTTCATTATAATCAAGTTTTCTTCTCCCCCTTCACCGTAAGTTGTTTATTTATAATTCTTTGGTAAATTTTCACAGTATAATAATCCTGTTTTTTTGAAATAACTCTTCAACCAACACCTTACAAAAATACATATTTTCATTTTTAATAAGAATGTCAATTGTAATAAAATTTAATCATAATTCTTTTATGTGGAAAACCTCCTCCACAGGTGGTGGGCTGCAGTAGTTCAATACTTTTTATATAGTGAAATCGGAACTGTTGTGTATTTACTCCTTTACTTTTTCTTCTCATATTTAATAATAAAGCAAGAAAAATTGAAGTTTAATTTATTTATTTTCTTTTTTTTTTATTGGCCCCAAAAGAAATAAAGTAATTCCACCACACATAAATATAAAATGTATGACTTTATCATTGTGGAATCAATACATTTTATACAAAAGAACAGCTTCTTATTGACACTGTCAGGTGAAAAAGTGTGATTGCTTGAATGTGTGAAGGTGAATATGTGTTTGTGTTTTTGCCAGTGTAAAGATATGTTATATACAGAACATAATACAAGTTGCATGAAAAGCCATTATATGAACGTTTCTTTATCTGTATGTGTGAAAATGTATAAGTTGTTCTTATTGCCAGGCTTAGAGTAGCTTTTATTCAAGGTATAGTAACAATAATGGAGAGATAATACTATGAAATAAAGTATCATGATCTCGATCGTAGAAGATTTTTACACTAGACTCCCAAAGTGTTTGGCGCTGCGTGGGTACAATAACATTTTATGTTTATTAAAATTTAAAATTTTCATTCTTTGTTCAATACTAAATACAATTACACTTGAAAATAAGTACAAAAATTCTTTACTTTAAAATTCAGAGAATAAACACATCGGAACTTTATGAGGAATTTTTCCGTTATATATTTTTGCCCTATATCTGCTATTTTGCCATGGATCATTTACTTCCTTTTTTACAAGAAATACCAATATCCCTCTAAAATGGAAATTTAAGAATCAAAATGTTCTGTGAATATTTTCTTCTAAAAATTTCACTAAGGGTTGCCCAACACGATTAACTTATACGGTAAAACCTTACAAAAGCTAGTTTGTAAATTATCACTGGCATACAGAGGAAACAGTTTTATTGTGTCAATCGAATTTCTTGCCAACTGAATGAATTGGTTGCAACAACTGAATTATTTGGTTGTGGCACAATTAAAATATTTTTCTTTAAAGGAAATTCCATTATATTAACCGAATTTCTGTTATGTTAACCGAATTTCTGTTGCCACAAACAAATATATCGGTGACTCCAACCAAACCATTCGGTTGGCAAACAATTTGGTTGTCACAACGAATCTGTCTTCTCTGTGTAGCCCTGTAAAATAACAATGTAGATGTACTTCTAAAGAAACTTGGATGTTTTGATGCCAATAGTAAAAGTTTTACTTTTTCAGTTTTATATTTTAACCCTTTCTATCCCTTTAATCCGAAAAATGGGAGATAAAGAATTAAAATATTTAGCCGAAAAATTCCTAATATAATTTAAAAAAAAAACACAATTTCTTAGAAGTAAATTTATAGGACTACACAAAGAAAAAAATCAAATTTAAATCAATTAGAAACCTGCACACAGAAAACAGATTCGTGCTTACAACCGAATTTGTAGCCAATCGAAAGGTTCAGTTGCAGCAACCGAAATTTTTGGTTGTGACTACCGAATTGTTATTGTCGCAACTGAAATACTGTTGTCACAGTCAAATTACTCATGTTTTAATTGGTTTTTAGCTATCGCAACCGAAAAATTCGGTAACCACAACCATTCTCTATGTGTTTGGTTTTACACTTGCTTGACACTTAAGTAAGCCAATGGTTTCCTTAAGAAATCTTGTTTTGTCAGCCGGTTTCAAACCCGGAAAAAATGGCTAGTTTTTGAGGTAAAGTAGTGGAACGATCCTCAGTAGACTTCGAACCGAGGAGCGCTTAAGCGTTTGTCCTATTTTTGGACAAGAGTCAGCTGTGAAGTGTTTCTTTAGAATTAGAATTTTATTTTATAAGCAGGCCCCATTGGACTTCAAAGTTTCGTAAAAATTTTAATTTACTTGAAACTATATATTCTAGAATATAATTAGCTTTTAATCGTAGTTTAAATTTTTATTACTCTAATGTTAGAGCTCTTTTTCTAAATAATGTCATAAATAATATTAATCATACGCTAAGGTGTACAAATTTACTTTTTTTTTATAAATATTTAAGGTGTATGTAATGATACTTGTTTGTAATTAGATGAATCAGTTTATATTAACAAATTTAAAATTAAGTTTCACCCTAATACAAATATATGTGAATAATGATTGTAAATGTCGGTATAATATCTTGTTTATTGACACCTTTAATATGGCATATTTTTCTTTTATTTTTTTTTTGTATTTTTGCTAAATAAAAAGTGAAAAAAATATAGTTAAGCCTTTTAAAAAAAAATGTATATATATAAAAATCTTATTTAAGAAATTGTATGAATGGAAAGCATAATATTTGCATAAAGTTTACTTTGTATTAGCGTGGATCGAGTAAGGACTTTTAAAGAATTTTTATTAGCTAGACAGAGCTAGAAAAGATGTAAAAAATATTTTTCAAAAGTTTTAAACAAATCAAAATTGGGTTTCAGCTTTTGGAACAAATAGAATTTTTTTTCAGAAAAATATTTTTTATTAATAAAAAAAAATCTGGTACAATTTGCAGTCTTCAAAGTGAATAATTGAAAAAAGTATATTTTTACACTTCACTCAGTATCTTTGTATTCTAAGTGCACTAGGGAGATTTCAAATTCAAAGAAATTAAATCCATCATACTGTGTGTTTTTGAATTATTACTCACAATATTATTTCGTTAAAAACAACTTAAAATACATATTAAACTAATCGAAAATACAATCAAAAAGAGGACTACTGATTTTCCATTATAATCAACCCATTTTGTTGTTTATTTTCAATCATTGTTTAATAATCGATAAAAGTAAAAACTTTTAAAATAACCATAAAATTTTAACTGACAAAAAGTTAGAAATAACTACTTTTGTGGTTTGTTTTTCAAATTGATAGTTTTTTATCTGTATGTAATTACAAAACATAACACAACACACACAGATCTATATATTTTTATTGGCTTTGTGTGTATGTATATTTAAATAATTTCTTGTAATTTTTATTGAAATAATTTTGTATATATACAAACTATTTTGGTAAAAAAACAAAAAGGAATTATATGAATTTCTATTTTTTGAACTAGAAAACATAAAATTTTACATTTAACCGAAAATATCAACTCTTACTGAATGTCTGTAAATTTTTATAGTTTGTTTTATGAATGATTGATTCAAATAGTTAAACAATATATTTCTATGAATTTTAATTGATTCTTCACTTAAAAACAAACTTTACGTATTACTTTTTAAATAAACTGCAGTCGGTAACGGAAAATATATTGTGAGTGTATGTATAAAAATTCCTAATAATGCATACAAAATAAAAAAACTGCTTTATTTTTGTATTTCTTTTTTAAATTCTATGAATTCTTTTGAATGTTTGTTTTTGTAAATATACGGAGGTTGAAAGCTCACTATTAACTTGAAATAATAAACGAAACACCACGAAGTATACATATATACTCGAAGTATATATACTACATAAAAAAAAACTAGTGTACATTTGTAATTATTACATTAAATTGTATATCTTTGATGAAAAAATAAATTGAATTTTTTTTAAAAACTTAATGATGTTTACTAATAATGAAGCTTAATTTTCAACTCTTTCCAGAAATATGTTCAAAATTATAATGAAATGACATTATTCTGCAAAATGAAAATATTGTAACTGACATATGCAAAATAATGAGGTCACAGAAAAAAAAATATACAATTAAAAAAAACAAGAATGTGGTTAAAAAGTTAAGGGGATAAATACAAATTACGTTTTTAAAAATTTTTATCATAATTGAATTTAAATAATAAAAATAATTTTATAAAATTTTTTTCTGCTACCAAAATTCTGTAACGTCTTTTAAATATGACAGCTTTATACTTAGAATACTATTTATATAATACAATTCATATTTATTGTCTTATATTTTTTTAACCTCGTATCTTTTTTTGAAATTGTCATTTTATTATTTAACTTTTGTTGTTTATTAATAATTTAAGAACATCCATCTTAGTCCTTCATGTACATAAACTTTCATTAATGCGACTTGAAGTTACCAACACAAAATATTATTAAAAAAAAACCAAGAAGCAAATATTTTCTTGGAATTATTTCTTCTTTGCTAACAACAAGTTATTTACGACACAAGTTAAAATAATGCCTTTGAGCAACACTTTACCTTTACTCAAAAATAAACCATACAAAATATAAAGAAAAATACATACATAATTATTTTTATAAATTTTCCAACCATATCTTTATATGATAATGATGGTGAAGTTGACGGATGCAGTACAGACATTTTAGGGTAACTATTACTTAATAGTTAGGGTAAGGAAAATATTTAATAAGTATGACATTTAAGTAAGGATAGATATGCATATTTGAATTAATTTTTTTAGTTTTGGCAGAACCAATAAAGACATTCGATTTTAAAAAAACATATTCCATAAACTTTATTTAACATTTAACCCCTTAATGTATAAGATTTTTAACGAATTATTTTGCTACCAAAATTATATACCATAGAATAATTTTCCTAAATCTTAATAAAAGGAAAATTAAAAAATAAGGTTTCTTTTCATATGTAGGGGGCAGATATTTTAGTCAGTACTAAGTATGAAGTTCTACTTCAATAAATATGTTTTCAAACAATTTTTTTCTTGAGTAAAATCATGGTAAATGCACAATTAAAAAACCCTCTTGATTTCCAATAGCCTAACAAAATATATTCCCCCAGTTAAAACCACTTAACCCTTTGATGTCAGAATTAAAGTGGGCGTCTTTAAAAGTATTTTTAATATATTAGGTTATTGGTAGAGCCTTGAGTATGAACTGATATCAATTTCACATCTATAAATTTCAGTTGAAAAAAAAACCGTTAGCAAAAATAACTAAAACTATAGAAACTATATATAAGCAACATTTTGACATTTGAGGGTTAAATAAGAAATGAAAGCTATTTTTTCAAGTTATGTTAAAATTAATATTAATCATACGCCAAGATGCACAAATTCATAGGAGACAGAGAACTGAAAAATCAACTTTTTTCTTGATTTAATCATACACAAAAATTCTTGTTCACATTTAATAATTCAACAAAATTCACTGTAGAATAAAATCAGCATCATGTTACTGAACGCTTTATTGGGATCAGTGTGAATCATCTGTCGATTATGTTTTATGCAAATGTAATCACGTAACAAAAAGTTAGCGTTGAATAAATCAGAAAAAAACAACAAACAACGCGTATGAGTGTAATCATAATTAAAACAAAATATAAACACAGTTCATAAATGATATTATGTACATTAGGGTGGGACTTAAATCCGCTTTTTTCGAATTTTCATTAGTCATACAATACTAAAAATATTTTTCTTTGTGAAATAAAAAATATTTTTTTGGAAAAAAAATTTAGGTCGATATCTCAGGCTTGCCTAATCCAGAAAAATTTAAATATTGTCTAAATTTTTTTTTCATCTATTTTTAACCGGATTGGGAGAGCCTGAGATATCGACCTAAATTAAAAAAAAAAAAAATCACAAAGAACAATATTTTTGGTATTACTAATAAAAATTCTAAAAAAACGAATTTTAGACCCACCCTAATTTATGAAATGTGTTTCTACAAAACCACCCCCTTTGTATAGATAAGAAACTATTTTGTTTTAATTATGAACACACACATACGCTTTATTTATTGCTTTTTCTGATTTATTCTACATCAAATTAATTATTTTTGACTCAAACGAACAGAATAAAATCAATGGTATAAAAACGACCGATGATTATAAATCAGTGGCAACAATTTGCACGTGGTTTGATTGATTTAAAATCATCAACAAATATGTGTGTTGGAGTATATTCAACGTTTGAACGCAAACACATATTTATTCTTGTGTTGATTGCGTATGAACGTTTTGCAATCAGCATTTGCAGTTCTCTGATAGGAGAACACCATTGCGAATTGATTTTCATGGACTGGAAATAAGTTAAATTTTACTCTGGGTGAAAAGTCAGCAAACTACGAGGGCGGATCAACAAGTCCGTGACTTTTTGAATGAAACACATTTTTTTTGCAAAAAAAAATATTTTTCAACATAATTCCCTTTAGCTCAATATACTTAGTCTAACGTTTCTCCAATTTTTGTATCCCTTCCAAAAAATAGGATTTTTCGAGGTCTAAAAAATAGGCATTTGTTTGATCAATAATTTCATCGTTAAAGTTAAATCTTTTTCCACTAAGCCATTTCTTTAGTTTTGGAAATAGGAAATAGTCACTGGGAGCTAAATCCAATTGAAATCGATGGTGCAGAGTCCCCATGGTTTTTATTAAGCTTTTCCTTGGTTTAATTGACGGTTTTTTTTTTGCAAAAAATTATGTTTAATGAGCCCTCGAAATTCACTTTTTTCCATTTAAAAAAAAAATCCACGAGGTTGTATGTTTTGAACAGCTGTTAAACGCAAAGTAAATGACGGAACTTGCTCAAAATTTGACAGTAGTCTATTAACAGGTGGTACTTGATGGAAACAGTATTGCATTTCATATAACTACGAGATAAGTTCGAAAAAGTTGAATGGACATGGCTTTAACAAATTTTGGGAGAAGACAATCAAAGAACAGTTTTCGTGCCTTATAGCCTTAGAACCTGACTCAAACAACTCATTAGGGCAACACTTTCGTGCTTGAAATTTATTAGCAGCAAGTTTTAGACCAAATTTTATAACAACATTGCTGATTTTGTTTTGCCAGAAGACTTTCTAGTGTCAAGTTATAAACATCATTTACAAATCAAATTAAAAGTTCTTATGAATATTCTCCTTCATTATTTTTTAATAGTCTTCTAAGAAAAAGATATTGCAACTTATTTTCTACCACACAATAAGTTAACTATTTTACCACTTTATATTTTTTTTCGAACTAATACAATACAATCTTGAAGATTTTCATACACTTTAGACAACAACTAAATAACAATTATATATAATTTACAAAGCAATGATAAAAATAAATACAACTATTTTCCTTAGAAAAAAAAAATAAACAAAAAAAACTGGAAAAATCTAAACAACAATTGCATGACATAGAAAAGATTCTTAACATTTGATGTTGAAATATTTACAAGAGGAAAAGGAAGAAAAAAGAAACTTAAGAAGATTTTACTGTTTTTCTCATTTGTTTGAATCAAATGCAGTTTCACAATAATGCTTTATTCATTGTACTTTTCTGGTTTTTATTCCTCTCGCTTTTCCTCGAATTTTCAGACCTTATTGTAAACTGTTAAGTGTATGTTTTTTTGATTTTAAGCATCTATAGTTTTTCATTTAGTTTTTTATACAGGTTATTAAATTAAATCATTACCTTAGACAATTTAGATTGTTTTGTTAGGTTTTTATACTTGAAGAATATGTTGTTGTGAACACATACATACATATGAGGATTTCCATAATAACTGGCCCGATGCTGAAAAAAATATGTCGTATTAATGTTAAGGTTACCGAATTTATATGGAACAAATATGGAACAAATTTTTTAATTTTTCTAAAAAGTGGGCGTGGTTAATTATTGCTAAGTTTAGAAAGTTTTTATATACGCAGAGAAAAAATATGATTGCAACATGATCACTGCTACTATATTATGCTTGCTGCATTCGGGTATGGTTCTCACAATCAAGTTATTGCTTTATTAATATGTTCTAACCATTAACATGGTCGCTACCATCATTTCTATAGTAAATTTTTTATTATTTCATGATTGCCACTTTCTATTTTATAACATACTGTAGTAATAAAAATTCTGCTAACGACAATCAATGAATAATTTTAAATCAAATAAAACATAAATTTGACATTTACAGTCATAATACCGTCTTGTTTTCATAAAAAAAATTTATCAGTTTAGTCCCCCATGTAAAAATTATAATATTTTCACCTGGCGGGTATATATATAATATCTTAATTTACACTTATCAATTAATTGTCGAAAACATTCATTGTCAAAAATATTCTATATATGTAGATTTTGAATTTTTTTCTAAAAAATGTGTTTAATTTATTTCTTGTAAAATGACGACTTTGTTGTGGAAAAAGTACTCAATATACACATTGCTACAACTTTAGGGAAATTGTTTCAGTTTTTATATTTTTTAATTCTTTTTCATTTAAAAAATTAATAATTTTTTTTTAAATAATAATAAATAATTGTGGAAAATTACTGAGAATATTATTAAAATAATTTTTTTTTAAGAAAAAGTCTGTAAAATCCAAGAGTTGTGTTGTACGAAAAGATTTCTTGAACAAAAATCTATATTTTAAGAAATTTCTCTGATTAGAATCTCAGATTCTGCAAACTGTTTCTTAGTTAAATACTGATATATTTAAAAAAAAAAAAACTTAGATTCTAAAAAATTTTTAGATTATGAGGAATTTTCATTATGAAAATTACTTAGATTTTAAGAAGTTTGTTTAGTAGAAATAAAAAAAATAAAATAATTATGGGAGTTAATTAGGTTAGGATTAAAATTAATAAAATATACAAAGTCGAGAATATGGTGCTATAAGATAAAACAACTCCATAAGGACAATCTGATGATGATACTTGGTCGTATTTGAAAATGTATGGAATAGTTGTTTTTATAAAATTTTTTTAATTTTGAAAATAAAATATTCTTAGATTCTAAGGAGTTTTTCTAAAATGAAAATTTCTGAGAATCTGAGGACTAAAAAATTTTAAAAATATCCTTAGAATCTAAGATTTTTTCTATTAGAAAAAGTCCATAGAATCTATATTTTTTTTTTAATAAAAAAGTCCTTCGATTTTAATAATTTTTTTCAAATATTTTGTTTTTAAATGTTTTTTGTAAGAAGTTTTCTTGGCAAAGTCCTTAATATAAAATTTTTTCTTTAGGAAAAACATTTTTTTAAGAAATTTTCTTTAATTTAAAGAACTTTTTTATAGTTCCGAATCTTGGTATAACTGTAGGGACTATATTATGGTAAAATTGTGGTTATTTTTTTTACAATAATGTGATAACTATATTATAGTACGACTATGGTTGGTATGATTACCCCAATCATGTTTATTCTCTGCGTGTAGGCAATTTAAAAAAAAATAAAGTGAAACGTATTTAGAACTAGCTTTCAATTTTTAGATAACTCCATATTTCTTAAAATAGGCCAAAAGATTATTTTACATTCTTCCTAGAAAAAAAGGAAACTACGGATGCTATTCTATTGGTTCAGAAAATTTTAACGAGTCAATCCGCTTTGTTTAAAAAAAAAAATTGCTGAATATTGTACATAGCAAATATTCGGTAAAAATACATATTTTCTTCTATGCATTATAATTAATATTATGTTAACTAAACGTACAGATATCCTAACTGATTATAGAATTTTTATTTAATATTTGCGATACTTACACTCAGAATATTATGTAGTTTACTGTTTGTAGTTTAATAAAAAAGTTTTCCGTTCCATTTAAACATACATTTATTTTTCAAAGAAATATCAATATTAACTTTTTTATACATTTATTTGAAATGATTTACTATCATTTACCGATTTTTTCAGTTTCATTTATTTTTTTCATTTGTTTGAAATTTAATAAAAATTTAACCACAAAACCGAAATTTGTGGTTTATTTGTGTCCGTAACAGTTATTACAATTTTAATTTTTTTTTAAATATATACAAAATAATTTTAATTCAAATGTCAAGAACTTCATAAACATACATACACAAACACATTCACACAAAAAGTTACTATAGCTATGCATACATACATTTTGTATTGTATATTAAAAAAAAAACAAAAAATACAAAACGGGAAACAATTTTAAATAAATGATAAAATCATTTATTTTTTGAGGAATTCGTAGGTAAAATTTTGACATTTATTTTAACATTTGTTTCATACGGATGTGTCAGTTGTTTAATCAACATTTAATTTAAATGAAAACTAGGTAGACCGGTTTTTATATGAAATATCATTTCTTGTAAATGACATTTTCTGTTGTTTTAACTTACAAACTAATTTAAGTGTTATATTCAAAGAATATTTTCACTAAATCCTAGTCGAATAACTAAAACTTAAGAAACCGATAGAAAAATGTCTAAACTTTTTTTTAGAAATAAAGAAAAAAAATAAATTTTTAGTTTTAAATACATAGAGTTATCTACTATACTAAAAATTTAGAACTAGTTTAAATTTTTTCCAAATTTTTTTATTTTTTTTTAAATTTTACTTATAAACTTCCAGCATTTCCCAAACTAAACTAAATTATAATAAATTATATATTAGGAGGAACCATTAATAAATTTGCCTATATAACCACGCCTATGTTTTATTCGTATCAAATAGGAAAATAAATTCTGTAAGTTTGATATTATTCCGACATACTTTTTCCTATAGCGATGCTGTTGGTATGGAAAATCTCATATGTTTTCTTTTCTCGCCATACAATAGAAAAGTGTTTTGTAATTTTTATAAGATTTTATTTTAAAGAAATATCTATGTAACAGTAAAACTATTCGGGGGAACGATACATAATTGCAGGAGTAATTATAAAGGAAAATTGTTATTGTTTTTTTTATCTATAAGACACCTAAGCGTATGTGTATTAACTTTGTTGTACATTAATTTTAATTATACGTTTTGTAATTAATTTTGTTATGCAACTTAAATACTTGTAATTATTTTAAATTAATATTAATTACATATATAGCGGTATTTTAACACTTTAAGGGACACATTTTTATTTATAATGCAATTTATGAAGACGTGTTTAAAATTTAATTTTATCGTTTAATTTATGCTTTAAAAGCCAAAGAAGTATAATTAAATAAACCTGGCCTAAGCGAAATACCTCTAAAAATCGAATTTGAACAACCCTAATGTGGAATAGTTTAATTTATTAGTTGCCCGCGTATTTAACGATAGATTTATGGTAAAAATAATATTCACACAATTATTGGTCCACTCTCGGCTTTAAGGCCTAAAAATGGGTTAATATTTGTTCAATGTGTAAATTATAGGTTTTACAGAAAAATGCTCTATGAGCATTTCAATACTAAATTAAATGCTAATTTTTTTTCCCATAAATACTTTTGACCTAAAAATTACGCATTATAACATTTTAAGTGATGAAACTTAAAATTTGCTTCATTTAGTATTTTTTTTGTACTACGTCTACTTTAGAAGTAGTAGTAGCACATAAAAGCTTTGAACTCATTTCAAACAATTTTAAGGTTTAAAAGTTGAGGATGACTGGTATGTTTGTATGCGACAAAATGCATGGAGATGGAAAATTGCAAAATTCTATAGACTTCATGAGTTTTCTAGTGTAGAATTTTTTAATTTTCTTTTGCTAAATTTTAAAAGAATTTCCTTATATTAAACAAACTTGCCTGTAACATCATGATTTTACATTAGTAGGCCTATAAAATTATTTTGTTTTTTATCTGGCTGTTATATAGAGTTTTTTTCGTTATGATTTATTTAAAAATAAGGTCATTTTCATTTAAAAAAAAAAATACTAAGAACTTTTATAACAAATAAGAAACTTTCAAATTATAATCCTACTTCAAACCATTTCATTAACCTTTTATTCCTTTTTAAACAAAAAAAAAAAATAATATTTTTAATTTATGTAATTCATACTCATTCATAAATCACTCAACTCAATGTGTCCAGTTGTTGCAAAAAAAATTCTTTGCCAAAAAACTCTCATACAAACACAGGGCAACAGAATTCAAAGTGTATGAATTTAAGCTGTATGGATAGATGAATGGATGGACAAATAAGACCATATACATAGAATAACAACAACATAAACTTTATATAAAATCTCTACAAAATTTATTGCATTTTCCTAAGAGAGAAACAAATACACAGACGCACTAACGGATGGATGGCAGGGTGAATGGATGTTTGGATGAACGGGTAACAATATAAAGTTGACAAGCTACCACTTTAATAAATACCATATATATGATGCTTTCCATACAGGAAAAACAATGTCAGATTAATGTCAAACTTACAGTATTTATTAAACTATATATGGTACGAAGTAGATATGGAGCAACTTTTTTAATTTTTCCAATAAGGATTTAAATATTAAAAAATTTTGGTTTTCTTTAAAGGGGTTTGGGAAATGCTGGAAATTTTTCAACATCAAGAAAGTTATTTATCTATATTTTGAAGCAAATTAAAAATTTTTACAAAATCGAATTTTAACAGAACTGGTAGTTAATTTTTTTATTTACAAAAAAACAGATGTTTTTTCATCGATTTAGATAATTTCAGCGTGGCTTTTTTTAAACATAATTTATTAATTTTTGTTTCAATTGTTATATTTTATTTAACCTTTATCTGTTTAATAACTAATTTATTTTTTGAGCTTAAGGTTTGTTTTTTATTAAAAATATTATTTATTTTCAATATTTCGCTACTCCATTGTGTAGCATCTTCAGGAAATAATAAATATTTATTATTTAATTAAATTTATTATTTTATTATTTTATAAAAAAACAAACCTTAAGCAAAAAAAAATAAATCAGTCATTAATTTTGATTTAGCAAAATTTTAAATACAGGGTGTGTCATCGTTTAATAACTTTCTAATATGTCAACTGATTGACTTAAGATATTTTTGAAACGTCAGTTCAGTACAATTTATATGATTATTCAAGCTCCATTAAAGTACAATAAGTAATAGAATACATGTTGGTTGAAAAGTTCCTGCGCTCACCAAGAGATGGCACTGCCAGCTCCAAACTTTTTTTTTTCAAGTTGGTATAACTGTCCTGAGAACACATGCAAAGTTGCAAGTCATTCTGTCATTGATTTTTTTTTAATATGGAAAAAATTGAATATCGTGCAGTCATTAGATCCTTTGTTTTGAAGGGTTGAAAAGCAAAGGAAATTTATGAACAATTGTTAGAAGTGTATAAGGGGTCCTCATCTCCAAAACGCACCGTTGAATTTTGGGCTGGTGAATTTAAACGTGGTAGTACCAGCCTTAAAGACGATCCACGCGAAGGACGACCAAAAACTGCAACCACAGCAGAAATCATTAGGCAGGTACATAATATGGTTAGTGAAGATCCAAGTTTAACTAAGCGTGAAATCGCTAATGCCATAGGCATCTCAGACGAAAGAGTACTCCATATTTTACATGAAGAATTACGTATGAAAAAACAGTTTTGAAAGTTAGTGCCGCACACATTAACAATTCAACAAAAACTGGATCGAAAACAAATTTCTCAGCGTAATGTGGAGCGTTTTAAGCCGAATAAAACCGACTTCTTGCGTCGTTTTATAACTATGGATGAGACTTGGGTCTACCACCATGATCCTAAATTAAACCAAGAACGTTTACAGTGGACTGAAGCTGGTTGTTCAGCTCCAAAGCAGGTGAAGTCACAACGATCAGCAAAGAAGGTTTTGGGATGCAAAAGGAATTTTGTTGATTGATTATCTTCAGAAAGGTAAAACAATCAACTCTGAATATTATTGCAGCCTTTTGGCCTCTTCAGAAATCTCAAACAATTCCTTCGTGGAAAGCATTTTTCGTCGAATGAAGAGGCCATAGCAGCCGTAGACGGTTATTTTGCAGAGCTTCCGGAAAACCATTATAAGGATGGGATAAAATTATTGGAAGATCATTAGAACAAGTGTACTGAGCTTCTAGGAGATTATATTGAATAAAAAATATATTTCGTAACAAAAGCAATATTCTTTCATTTCGAGCGCAACAACCTTTCAACCAACCTGTATTAAAACAATTTTTAAATTTATCAATATTTAACTATGTCACTATTTGGAAAAATCGATTCATATTATATTCGTATCGGTCAATAAATACTGTAAGTTAGAAATTGATAGAATATATTTTTCTTTTGTTAGCTGAACAGTTGTTATGGAAAGCCTTATATATAGTAAATTGTTATGTTGACTTATATAAACAAAACTACATACATACCAACCAGTTTCTGTTTCATTTTTGCTACAATAGAGACTTAAAGGAATAAAACATAAGGCAGGATTGTTGCAACATGTTGCTTGACATACATATGATGGCATCTCAAACAGAAAAAAAAATTAACAATATAAATAATAAAATGAAAAAGCTAAAAAATAAAACCAATTGGATTTTAAATTGAGCAAAAAAATAAAAAAAAAAATATTAAAAATATAAAATCTTTTGTGTAAACCTAAATTAATTTCATTATAAATATTAAAGCATTTTTCATATTCCATCATATTTTTGTTATTTATTAATAAAGATTTTTCTTTTGGGTCTTTTAGTTTAAGGTTTGTTATATTAGAATTGTTCTTAAAATTTTGTAAAACTTTCTTATGTAAACAAAATGTAATCGTTTATTTTCTTTTATGTCCTTAAGCAATGGGAAATATGTATAAAACTTGTATTAAGTTGAACATAATGGTTTATGGTACGATTAATCAAAATTTAAAATCACTCATATTTATTTTTATCTAGTTACTTAAAGCAAAATAAACAAAAATGGAATCACTCCCTAACCTAATAAAGGCCAAGACATTTTTTTTTTAATTTCATGCTGTATTTTGATGTAGGAAAGTCACGAATTTAAATCAGGTAATTACTTTTGTGTTTCATTTTTTTCGCTAAGCTGGGCATTGTTTTAGCACGATAATGAAGGGCTGGTCTCAACAATATAGATCTCAGTCCGCGCAATGTTATATGGCATCACTGGCCGAGAATGGTTTAATTTTATATAAAAAAAATTAAATTTTGGGCCGACTATATTTACCCTACAAGAAGTAATAGTTGGAGTCAATTTTCTGATCGTTATTTTATGAACAGGTCATAAAATATGAAGATAAATCTGACTG
The DNA here is from genome assembly GCA_949748255.1 of Eustalomyia histrio. Classification (NCBI taxonomy): domain Eukaryota; kingdom Metazoa; phylum Arthropoda; class Insecta; order Diptera; family Anthomyiidae; genus Eustalomyia; species Eustalomyia histrio. Next base: position 149,637,220 of record OX456526.1, read on the forward strand.
AAATTGCCGAAAAAGTTCGGTTAATACAACTGAGGTTTTCAGCTTTGACTACCAAATTTTTGCTAGAGCAGCAGAAATCCTATTTTCACAGTCTCAACTGATTTTTTATTGTCACAACCAAAACCACCACAAAATTCGGTTACCAAAAACAAATAACTCCATTGGCTATAAACTCTGTTGTCACCGCGAATTTCTTTTCTAAGCAACTACTGGGAAGTTTAATTCATCTGTGGTCCGAAAACAGTCCCGAAGTCCTATAATTTAAAATATAATTAAAGTTTTATATATATTTTTTTTTATATTTGGATTTATCAAAATTTGCATTAAAATTAACAAATTTGATGCTTAATGCAAAAACATAATTAGCTTAAGCAAGATATCGATATGAAACAAAAATTCAAAATTTTATAAAATTTAAATTTTTTTCCTATAACTTCGTTTCATAGCAAAACAAAGCTTAAGTCATTGCGACAACGAAATTTGTTTGCCAACCCAATGTTTCGGTTGAGGCCACTGATATATTTGTTTGTGGCAACAGAAATTCGATAAATACAACAGAATTTCAGTTAAAGCTAAATATATCAATTGTTTCAGGCTATATTTCATTACCACAACCAAATAATTCAGTTGCTGCAACCGAATTATTTAGTTGTCAAAGAATTCGGTTGTCACAATTAATCTGTTTTCTCTAAGCAGGAATAAATTCTATATATACACAGAGAAAACATATTCAATGTAAAAACAAAATTTCTTGTCAACTAAAAATTTTGGTTGCAGCAACCGAATTATTGAGTTGTCTCAACAAAATGTTTTCCTAATATAATTGAAATATTTGGTTTCCAGCGAAATTCTGTTGCATTAACCGAATTTCGGTTGCGACAAACAAATATGATGGTGGCTTTAACCAAACCCTTCGGTTGGCAAGAAATTCGGTTGTTACAATGTGTCCGTATTCTTTATATACAATTCATTTTGTTAGGCCAACTAAATGCAGTCGCTGGTTAAATTTTAAGATATTTTACTGTTTGTTTAACTACAATGAAATATCTTTTACTTTCAATTTATAAAAAGCCATTAGGAGAAGCTTTTACTGTATGCATGTAACATATTTTTTATAATATTTATTTTTTTTTTTGTTTAAGTCATACAAAACATAAAATAAATATATTTACTTATGTATTTATATAACCTACTAGTACTACTAGGAAAACTATATAAATACATTTGAAACAACTTCTAACAAACTTGTTGTACATTTGAACTATAAACAAAAATGTTGTTACCAACAAAATACAACTCTCCTTTAAGGCATATGTTAATATTTTTATGCACATAACACAAGCAAAAGAACGTTTATAATATTTATTTTAAGAAAAGCAGCTCTTTGAAAAAAAAAAAATAAATATAAATAAATAAAATGTTGGATATTTGAAACTACATAAATATATTTTAAAAATGTTTAAAAAAAGTAAAAAACAACTGGGGAGAAATGGAAATATAAAATAAACCAAAAGATTCGCAGATAATTTAGTTGATTAACAAAGAAACGAGTTAATACACAGACACAATAGGTTCATTGTGACAACTGATTTTCTTGCCAACTGATTAGTTTGGTTGTAGCAACCAAATGTTTGAAATGTACGGTTTCTACCAAAATTCTTTTGTAGTAACCGAATTTCGGTTGCTATAAACAAATATGTCGGTGCCTCTAACCAACCCATTCAGTTGGCAATAAATTCGGTTGTCACAATGAATCTGTTTTTTCTGTGTAAAAAATCCTCAATTGAATGCACTTTTTCTGATAAAAACTAACTTTTTTGATATTTATACAAATTTCAGATATTTTTCTTCCGAGTTAGAAAGTTGTGGCTTCATTTTAGAGTAAAATATTTAATTATTCAATAAATATTTAAATATTTGTTCTATTATCACCCTGTGGGAAAAAAGGGGTCAGTTGGAAATTCTAACCTGTCCCGTGATAGATAAAAACTGGACCGGTTCCGAAAATATATATCACGAGAAAGGTGAAAAGAGAACCGGTTCTTAAAGTACCTACCACGTGACCGATTCAAAAGTCCTGACATGTTCTTTTAGACCAGTCCTGTGATGTGTCAAAAAGGGCAATTTACCCTCTCCTAGGACAAGCACATGTTAAAGTGATCGGTCGCGTGATTGGTCCATATCACAATAAATCGGTCACGTGACGTCTCCTGGGATAGGTCCTTTTCCTGCAGAGCAGTTAGTACCCTGCGGGAAAAAAGGGGTCAGTTAGGAATTGGGACCTGTCTCGGGATAGGGGAAAACTGAACCGGTTTCGAAAAAACACATCACGAGATAGGTGAAAAGAGCACCGGTACCTATCACGTAACCGGCTTAAAAGTCACGACATGTCCTTTTAGACCAGTCCTGTGACATGTCACAGAGGGAAATTGTCCCCCTCCTAGGACAAGCCCATGTTAAAGTGATCGGTCCCGTGACCGGTCCCTATTACAATGAACCGGTCATGTGACGTGTCCTGGGATAGGTCTTTTTCCCGCAGGGTACCTCCATATGTATGTATACTTAATATTACATCAATTTTATGTTTTTTGTGATAGAGACATTCAAACCAAACAACTCTTATACCTATAATTTCAAGAAATAGATACACCTGCCCAACAAAAAATCAGTACACTCAGAAAAAAAAGTTAGTAAAAAAATTTGTAAACAGTTTTCAATCCCACTTTTCTATTTTTGTACTGATTTTAAGTAACAAAAAATATTATTTAGCAAATCTTTTTGCTATTTACATTTTACAAATTACAGAATTTTTACAGAATATTTACAAATTTTTGTTGCTAATTTCAGAAATCATTTTACAAATTTTTGAAAATCGATTTGCTAAAATTAGCAAAAAATAAAATTACTAATTTTAAAAAAAGAGGATATTGAAGGAAATATTATTTCTAATTAAAACTTACACCTATAGATGATATAGATAAACATAGATTAAAAAAAGGGATCGGAAGTGAAGATACCGACTCATGTCTAGAAATAGGAAATCCACTTAAAAAAGCGCTAAAAAGTTTTTTTATTTCTAAAAATCAGCCCTAATAACAATTAAAATTTAACCTTAAAAGTAAAAAAAAAAAAATTGACTAAAATATTTTTCAAAACAGAAATTACCAAATTAAAACAAAATGATAAATTATTTTTTTACAATTTTTAAGCCTTCGATTTTTTTTGTATAAAATATTTTTTGAATAAAATAAATAAAATAAAAAAAAAATTTGATGTTCGATAAAAAAAAAATAAATTGAAAATTTTGTACTAATATTTAATGATTTTTTTTTGCTGATTTTAGCAAACAGATTTTAAATTCCACTTTACAAAAGGGTTACTAAAGCTTAGTAGCGGCAGCTAACTTTTCTTACAAATTTAATTGTACTACATGTCAGCAGACATGTGTTGCTAAGATTAGCAAAAAATACAGCTGGGCTCAAATTAGCAAAATTTCCTGTAATAACAGCAAAGTTTTCAGCTGCTGTTACAGACTTTTTTTGATGAGTGTAGGTATCTATCTACCGTTAGCTATAAATTGCTCAAATTATGGTCATCATTAGTATTAATAAGAGCTTTTTCTCCTGAGCTCATATATATTAAGTTCAGAATGAATATTATAAATTTCAAATTCTATCTCTGCTACCTTAGTTTAAATGGGAAACTTTGTAATATCATTCAATCTTCTCCCCTCTAGAAACAAAAATATATTTTTAAATTTCCATTTTTCGTTAATTCAAATTATTTCCTACTACTAGTAATTGCTTTTGATATTAAATGAATGCATATATTTTTTTTATTCTTTTGAAACTTGGTTAAGGTGTTCAAGTGTACCATTTGAAAACTTTTTGCATAAATTCTTTATAATGGCAGCATAGGGAGCAAAGATTTAGAAAAAAAACCACAAATACTTTTTGTTTGTAAACTAGAGTATAGTATAATGTTCATATGGAGAGTTTTATTTCAAGGGCTATTTGCAATAAAATGATTTATTTTAACTTAAAAGCATTCAAGTATATTTTTAAAATGCTAACAACTAACCAACATTTTTTTTTCAAATAACTTTTGATGTAAAAAAAACTGCCAGCATATTTATATGAGAGGAAAAGTGGTTGACCAGTATGATTATCTTAAGTACGGGGAAATAGTGAAGAGTTGGCATAGAAAAATAGGAATAACTAAAATTAATACTCAAGTGAATGTTCATTTAAATTATTTAATATATGTAATTTAAATTAAAGAAACAAACAAATGGAAAACTTGTGAAAAATATCAAAAATTTTAAATTACCAGGGTAGTAATTTTAAGCTAAATCTTTCAGAATTTTGTTTTTGATTATACACAGATATAACAGAATCGAATGGTTCGATTTTGTTAACCGAAATTTTTTGAGATATGAGTAGTTTGACTGTGACAAAAGTATTTTTGTTGCCTTGATAACAATTTGGTAGTGACAACAATACAATTCGGTTGTTGCAACTGAGCTATTCGATTGGCAACACATTCAGTTGTCAGCACGAATCCGTTTTCTGCGTGTTTATATTTGGGACTAAAGCATTAAGACAGTGTTTGTTTTTTCATATAAATGCCAATGCCTTTTTAGTGTGTATGTTGGGTTATTAGATTCGTCAATTCCAAAAGGGTGGGCCAAATACAGGTGTCTTTTTGAATCATATTTTATTTTGGCACTGATACACCCAGAAAAAAGATTGGTTGCAATACGATCAAAACCATTAACATTTATTTGTAAGGATTTTATTTTATTTGAAATAACCTATAATCCATTATTATACCAAAAATATGGCATTAGGAATTAAAAAGAGGATGAAGGAACCAAAAAAGGATACTATTATCCAATTATTGGTATTTCCAATCAACTTTACGAATAAAATTCGTTTAGAAATTTCGTACAGTAAAATAAATCATTTATTTAGTGAATCTACTAGAAAATTAGTACAATCTATCAAATTTATTAAAAAATTGTCAATATTCGAAAGTGGTAACTACAAATTCGATTATCCCAATCAAATACATCATTTAATTAGGATTTCAGTTGAACCAACCGAATTGTGGTTTGTATTGATTATAGAAGCCACTAACGATTGGTATTTGTAAACAAATTTCCTGCTAAATTTATTTTCCTAAAAAATTATTTAAATTCAAAAAAAGTCATCAAAATTTATAAGTGTTTGTGGGCTAGTGGGTAGAGAGCTAGCCTAGTACTCTTATATATATTTTTTTATATAAAATAAAATACTCAAATGTTTAAATAACAAATATATAAAAGAAAATTAAATTGTGAGAAAATTAAAGAGTGAGAATTATGAATTTGGAAGCCTGGGTTCGATACCGGAAAAATATAAAAATAATTTTGTTTTAAATAAAATTTTGTAAAACGTTAAAATATATATGTGGAATATAAATACTAATTAGAAAACTGAATATTGACTTTCACAACTAAAAATATATTTTAATATGAAAATAGTTGTCGTAACCGCCAGAATCCGATTGGCAACAAAATCTGGGTGTAGATTTTTTCTGTTTAAAATACTTTACTATCAGTCAGTCATATCTCTGCCGACCAAAATAAGTCGCTTAACGCTTGAACAACATAGGCAAATATTGCAAAACTATTTTCAAAATGAGTACAGTGTTTACAAAACTGTGAGATTGTTGAAAAAGTTTGTAAGCCTGGCTTTGCTGATGGACAACACTCATGGTTCAGTCACACAAAAAGCTTTACTCAACGAAAAAGAGCTTTATTCGGACATAACATGGATTAGGAAACTCCAAAGCCTGGCCACAGGCCGGCTGCGCAGAAAAACTCTATCTTTACAATGAGAATTATTTCCTTTTAAAAAATCCCCATTTTGGTTTAGGGAATATTGCAGAACATTTTTAGGACATAACATAATTCCCAAACCATTATTGGGGAGCTAGCACGGTTGCCAGTACGAAGCAAATTTTTTTTAACTGGGATTTTTAGTAACCGGTATTGAGGGTTTAATTTATTTTTACCTCGGTAATTTTTTGATATTATTTGTTTGCATGATGAAAAAATTAGGAGTAAAAATTACAATTCATGTAATCATCAAACATCATTATGTTTTCCTTATCCTTGGCATCCTTTACCTACAAAGAGCATCACGTCATCTTAGTTATTGCATTTAATTGTTTGGATAAATCCATACATATGTTACAATAAATCTACAATTTGCTAAAAATTTATTCATGTAGTATACATTTTATTTTCACTATGTAGGATTTTTTTTTTTATTTTGCTCAAGTACAACCTACTAATGTTTAGTCACGTCCCTACAGGCATTTGATTTGAGTATTACCCGTATAGTGTCACCAGATTTGGCCACACATACCAAGCCATAGTACTTACAGCAACAACAACAACAAAAATGCCCTGAAACAATTTCTGTGATATTTATGCGTTGACAAGAGTTACTAAAGTTCAAGTGCAGTTTATATAAAATGTTAAAAATTGTTGTTATTGTTACGGAAAGGGTTCATACAAATTATAATGAAAGTGCTTTAAATATTTTTGTATTGAAATTTTGTATTCGCTTTTATTAATAAAACAAAACAATTTTTATAATAAAAGCAATTTTAGAATCAAATAATATGTCATCACAAAATTTTATCCTTTTTACAATAAAAAGTATAATTTAAAGTCATATTTATGGTAAATGTTTTCCTATTTATGTATTTGATTTCTTAATGCAAAATTTTTACCTTTTCTTGGAGCTTTAAATGATTAACAAATCATGTAAAAATAATTGTTTTGCTTTGGCATACTGTGGCGTATGATTAATATTAATTATGCTCATATCCCAGCAAAAACATGGTATCCACTACTTACCAGGCTATTTACTCGCTGAATTACTTTTGTTCGCGATGTCCAAAAAGTAATGGGTACTCATTATTCTTTGGCTGTTCGTAAGCGGGAGGGTAATGACTACCCATTACATTGTGTTTTTTATAAGTGAGAAGGTAATGACCACTCATTATATTTGGGACATCGCGAGCAAAAGTATTTAAGCGAGTAAATAGGCTGGTAAGTATCTGAAACCCTGTTTTTGCTGAGTATGTTACAATTTATTACATAACTTGTTATAATGAATTTTATATGTTCTCAAACTAAATATTTATTATAAAAGGATAACAGTCTGAGGTTATTTTTTTCAAAAACAAAAAAAAAATTATATATTTGTTATTCATTTATTTCTCCAAAATTGCTATCAAATTTTGTATGATCCCTTGAAAAGTTGTATTTTTTTTATTTGGGCAATGTTTTTCTTCTTATTAACACAAGATGCGTGTGACATAGTATTTTATTTTAGGTTTTAGTTTTTAGTTTTTATTTTCTATTTTTTTCATTTTACTGTCAGCTTTTAGTATTTTCCAGTATCTTAAGTCATACAAACTTTTGTGGGTGTTGTATGTTGGTTATTGGGTTGAATTTAAGATCTGTTTTCTGGTTTCCTTAGGTTTTTGTTTTACTGGTAAATAAGACAATCGTAAACACTTGACTTAATATCTAAGAAAAATTCTATTTTATTATATTTTTGCCTGGGGTTTTGTTTTTCGTTTTGTGATTTCGCTTTAAAAGTTAAATTTGTATAAATTGTATTTAAGTAAAATATTATTTTTAATCTACGTTTTTCTGTTGTTACTGTGTATTATACATTTCATTACAGTTATTTTTTTCCTTTCATTTTTTTCTCATCAATAAAAATAAACAATTATATGTAATAAATTATCGTGTGGTTGATAGAATAAATGAATATAAAATAAATTTAATACAATCAAATGTAAATAAATATTTTATGGAGGCATATGATTAATATTCATTTAAATACTTAGTAAATTTTTTTATTGTTTATTGTTTTTAGTTTGAAGATGTATTTATAGTTGAATGAATTTACTTTTTTTTATAATTGTTTAAGCAAATTAAAAAAAAAAAAATAAATAACGAATTTAAAAAATTCATATCTTTCAATGGAAATTTAAATATTTTTTTCGCAGTGTTTTACAGGTGAAAAAAATTTTACATATGACAACCAAACTTAAATAAGTCCATTAAGGCGTAATATGCCTGCCAAAAGCTCTTTGTTAAGACATGGGATTGAGGACGGGTATGATTTACCGATTACCAGGTAGCCGAAAGTTGAGTAGGCGATGGCTTGAAACATTGTAAAAAAGGTTTACCGCTTAGTTTGCATTCGCAACACGGGGGACAATGAGAACCTCTCCCACTGTTACACTTGAGGCACTCTGGATATTCCCTCTCTTCACATTCTTATGATGGACGAGACAAGTAGAATAGCCTTATGTCTTCCGGATGTGGGCAATATGAAGTGTAGTAATTTCACGAGATATATGGTGGTTTTGAAACTATTTGAAAATTATACCATAAAGGAGGTCACTTACAATATGTTGCCCATACTTACTCTGGACAAAAACTTCTCTATCTAGACACTCGATAGAAGTGACTGGACTGACCACAGGTATAAGCGCCGTATTGAGGTGCAGGTGTGGTTTACAGATGGCTCGAAGCACAGTTTCGAGTATCTTTGGGTCAAATTTCTAACGTTTTCTTACAATGAGGAATTATCATTTCATATTTCATGCGGAACTTTTTGAGATTTTTCCCTCCAAAATTTTCGGGGAGAAAATTTTAGGGGACTAATATTTTTATTATCTCTAACAGTCGGGTGGCTCTCCGGCTCCCCTCTTGGTCATGGATATCTTTGTTATCACTTGGTCATTCATTGACAAAGATCTGCAAGTTCTAAGCAATATGGAATGAGACTTCAGGGCTTTGTGAGACATAATTTGGTCATCAATTTCCGTGTAATAACGTGCATTTTGGTCTTTTAAAAAATATATCATCACATCTTTTTTGTTTTTCATTAAATTAAAAACGTTTTAGAAATTTGAACTCTTGAAAAACTTTTAAATGCTTACTCATGTAAACCTATAAAACCCACAATCGCCTTTAAAGATTATTGCCTTCTTTTTGACTTAAACTTCCATATATCCTTTTACCAACAAAAAACATGTACTCATTTATACCTGATTTTTTTTTTTTGTACTTTCGGTTTTGCTACCTTTTGATTACCTTGTCACTTGTAAGTCTTGTGCCAAAATCATGTTTATAAAATTTCTACATACAATATGTTCAACAATCTGTGTAATATACACATGTTGTGGTTGAATATTTTTGCTTTTTGTTTTAAGTCTTAGCATTGCAATTGGAAATAGTCCTGTTTGTTTGTATGTATGTCAATTCAAAACATTTACATCATTTTCATTTATTTGTCTTTCCAGAAGAAAAAGAGATGTAGAATATAAATGGGAAAGGCGCAACTACTCTTTTACTAACTGACTTTTGTACAAATTTTTAACACAATTTGTTTTGTTGTTGCAATCCAATAGAAAGAGGATTTCCATTTCTGTAAAAAATACATAAAATACAAAAAATATATTTGGACTGAAAAATCTATGAAAACACTTGAAATTACTAACAAAATGTACGAACCTTAGGGATACAACCAAAATTCGGTTAATTCCTACAAAGTGGCCAGTTTTGTATTGAGTATGAAAACAGTTTATTGAAATCATTTTGAAAATGGTAAATTATCTTTTTCATTTTCTTAAAATATCTCAAAAATATTTTTGAATAGCTATAGACATGATTATAATTAAATGAATATCCTTAAAAGAACTTCCTAATGTAAAGATACAATTTCTTGAAATTCAGTAAAAAAAAAAATTTCCTAAAAAGTAAAATTTTTGTGTTCGGTATACCAATATTTATTAAAAATTACACAGAGGAATCAGATTCATTGTGACTACCAAGTTTTTTGCCAACCGAATGGTTTGGTTGGAGCCACCGATATATTTGTTTGTGGTAACAGAAATTCAGTTAGTACGACAAAAATTGTGTTAATACAACAGAATTTCGGTTGAAACCAAATATTTCAATTTTATCTAGAAAATATTTGGTTTGGACAACTAAGTAATGCGGTTGCTGCAACCAAAATATTCAGTTGGCAAGAAATTCAGTTGTCACAATGAATCTGTTTTCTCTGTGTATATATTTGCAAAATAAGTTAATCCATTTTTTCTTTAATTTCATATACCGATTTTCAATACTTCACTGCAGAGCAAATTTTTAGCGGCCGCATAAAACTGACACCATTTTTCTTTATAGTTTTTTTTTGCTCCTTAAACAACGGGTAGAGCCCGATTTTATATTTGATTTTTTTTTAAGTCATATCCCTAATACACATATGCCAGTGGAAACTTATTTCCTAATAATATGTACTTCAGTAAGTATTAAGCGATATACACAATGTACTACTTTACGTATACTTACTATGCAATATGAAAATCATTCAATACTCATACGTCATGCAGAACATGAAGTACATGCATTCCCTATTTCTCTGCTTCTTTTTTTTTGCCATATGAAAATGGCAATTTTTTGACCTGTCACTTGTATCGTATAAATTGCTAGAATTGAAAATTCATTGCCATTAGTTTTATATGCTGACTGCTTGAATATACAATTTCCAAACTAAAAATATGTGTAGATGCTATTTTGAAGAGTTAACTTTTAGGAATTAAAATGATGAGTTTGGGGAAATGTATTGTTTTCTAATACAACAATTTTTTACCTAATGAGTGTTAGATTTAGTTTTTGCAATTAAAATTTGTATTTCTTTTTCCAACAAAATATAGTTACAATGAAAAAATAGAATTGCATTGTATTGTATTCATTGTATTGCAGTATATTGTTAGAAATTTGAAAAATATTAACAATTGATATTTAGATAATTATTGATTTTCTTAGGAAAACTAAACATAACAAGCAATACAAAATTAATGTTTGGAAAATGAATTTTGAGAAGAGAATATGTGGGTAAATTAAAAGTCTTTAGGAGTTACAAAAAAAATCATGGCAAAAATTTGAGTTACAGTGTTGGCTAGAGAAATTATTTCTAAGATCTCGTATTTTCAACAATAACGCTTTTTCAAATAATGGAAATTATATATAATAAATAATTCTATAATCCAAAGATCATAGTTAGAATTATAAGCTTAACTCCAAATAAAATATACACTGACAATATTATTTTGTTAAAAATAATCTTAAATATATATATATTAAATTAATCGAAAATACAATCAAAAAGACGACCACTGATTTTTCATTATATTCAGCCCATTTTGTTGTTTATTTATTTATTTTATTTATTAAACATATAATTACAAATTATATGTTAATACCCTAACCGAGCACTAGCAACAAAGGCCTTCGGCTCGTTGTAGCGAAAACAGACCAGAGCCTCTGGTGGGAATTAAACCCACGACCCCCGCACTGATAAGCTAGCACGCTAACAACTAGCCTACCGGGGCGCTCATGTTGTTTATTTTCAATCAAAAGTAGTAAAAGCAATCGAAAGTCGTTTAAAATAACCGTCAATTTTTAACTGACAAAATATAGAAAACAACGATTTTGTGGTTAGTTTTTCAAATTGATTTTTTTTTATTTGTATGAAATTTTACAAAACACAACACACACACAGATGTATATTTTTTTATTTTCTATATTTGAATAATTTCTTGTAATTTTTATTGAAATAATTTTGTATATAAACAAACTATTTTCGTAAAAGAAAAACAAAAAGGAATTATGTATGTGAATTTCGTTTTTTAGAAATAGAAAACATAAAATTTTACATTTAACAAAAAATATCAACTCCTACTGAATGTATGTAAATTAAAAAAATATATTTCTATGAATTTGAATTGATTGAATTCATTTAAAAACAAATAAACTACAGTCGGTAACGGAAAATATATTGTGAGTGTAAATTAATAAAAATAAATATTAAAAATAAATATATAAAAAATATTACAGTAAATTATTTTATAATCCAAAAATCGCAAATGGAGTTAAAAACTTAATAATGTGATATCGTGATATTTTTTATTTAGTTTTTACATTTGTTTTTATTTGGTGCATATATTGATGAAGTAACTGTGAAGAATTTTGTTGAATATATCCTTAAGGATGGTGGGAAAATCCAACGAAACGTCGGATAAATGAGAAAATAATTACTTTTTTATTTGCTCTGTAGAACCATTTGACCTTGAAAACTCACTTAGATTATTCTAGAATAATTTACACATTTTTCTTATGCTGAATTTTGATGGAGGAGGTTGATGATAATTTTGATTTCCCGCCTTTTTTAAAAAAATTTATATATATAAGTTTTTATTGTTGAAAAAAAAAATTATATAATTTCCTGGAAGGAAATAATAAATAATCATTATTATTTTTTATAAAAAGATCTTGAACTCGATTTTAAGGAATAATATAGTAAAATATTTTTTATTTATTTTTTTAGTTAGGATGGGCATTGTGCTCACCCGAAATAATTCAGAGATAATAAGCTCTTGTATATGAACTATATATTGTATTTTGTTTCCTTTGGTTACTAATAAAATTGTAAAAGTTACAACAAAATTTAGAAATTATATCATAATAAATATTAATCATACGTATAGGTAAATAAAAATCTTTTAAATAAAATATATGTATATTTTCTAGATTTGTAAAAATATTGTGTTAAAATTAGTTACCCCAATATAAACTAAATGCAATTTTATAAATTTAAATAACAAATTTTGTTTTTTTTTGACTTTAAATTCTCTTTATTTTCTTTAAAGTGGCCTGTATATTATTTGCTCTTTAATAATACAATAATTATACAAAAAAAAAAGTTTCTCTTTTAAATACCACACAATATTTTTTCATTAGTGGCAAAAAAGAAAAAAAAATCCAATACACAACCATGTCCCGTTATAAACATAAACTGTCAATGAGTTATGTATGGCCTGAATAATAATAATAATATAATGATGATGATGACGATGTAGATGTGGATACATGCCATGCCCAACATTACCAATAACATGCACCACAATTATTTTTTTTTCTTGGTAAATCTAGAGCCGTCATACAAAAAAAAAAAAAAAAAAAATTATGCCAATAACTAAATGGAGAAAAAAGAAACTGTACAGAACTTCATAGAGAAGAAACGGCCGGAAGAGGAACCGGATGTCATGTGTTGGCATGTTGACAAAAAGAAGTGATTTAAGCGTAAAATACAGACTAAAGTATAGTTAATACTTTACTCATATTTTTTCGTAGTTTGATTTTTTTAAGGGGTTTTTAGTAAATCTTAAACAAAATATTAACCAATTATCAATTTTTTGTTAACAAAAACTTTGTTAAAAAAGTTATGTTTTTTTTCACTAAGGTCCACATATATTTAATAGGGGTTTTATAAGTTTGTGTCAACAATAATAACAAATTTTCATTTATTTATATTTAATAAACTTTATGTTGTTATATTTTGATTAACTGTAGTATAAACCTTGAATAAATATTTGTTTAATAAGTAACTATATAACCATTAAGTAAATTACAAACATTTAGCATGTTATATAAAAAAAATCCTAAAGTCCTATAAAACCTGTGAAATGTTCCTAGAAAAAAAAATTATAAGAAAGTTAAAAAAAAAAGTTCAAAAAATGGGTCTTAAAGTTGTAGAGTAAATTATTTCTTCTAAAAACATTATTGAGTATTTAATGTTAGCTGTTAATTAAATTTTATTTGTTAAAAATTGTTAAAGTATTAAAAAAGTTATAAGCTAATTTATAAATATATACATAATTAAAATTAATCATACGCCTAAGTAAGCGTAAATTTATTATTTATAATATTAGGTTAATAATTGCTATTTTTATAATTTTTAAACAATCATAATTAGCACTAATCATGCGCCTAAATGATTTTTAATTTATTATTTAAAAATTTTTAGAAAAACAACGTTTTTTTTTTACAAAAAATTCAGTGCATGTGTTGTTACAGAAAAATTATGTTTATTTAAAATTGTGTTTAAAAATATATATAATTTGAATTGTTAATCTAATTTATATCATGCTATTGGTCTTGTTATTGTTATAGAAATATTTATATATTAATCAATTTTTGGTTAAATATTTAAGTGATTCTAATATTTGCTATTTTTTCCTAAAGGCTAAGTTTAGCAAATAAATCATTTTAAAGATTTTTGAAACATTTTCATATTGAAATTTATTTCCGTTAAAAAACATAGAAAAACTAATCATCTTACAGATTTTCGAAAAACTCTACAATAATTAAAATCAATATTTTTTTAAGCAATTTTTTTTTTAGATAAACCTATTTAATACGAAATTGAAACAGTAAACCTTATGTAGATGACCTATGCTTACCAAATTACCTGGTTCAATAAACAGCCTTTAAGCTGTAAATAATGTTATGCAAACAATTTTGTAATTTTATATTTTTAGCCATTGCAACAAATACAAAATTTTGCAGAAAAAATAAAAAAATTTTTTTCTGCCTGAAAAAATATACATTTGAATTTTAGTAAACAGAAAAAAATAGCAACATAAAATATTCTACAACATTCTAAACATATTCAAACTTAATATGGTAGTTAGTATAGAGTGTATACAATTTTTAAATAGTTTTCCATGCATATACACCTGCAATCAATTTACTGTTTTGTGATATACACAAAAAAAAATCCATTTAATATTTTTGTAAAAAATTTCAAATTGTTTTGGCTATAAATGGATTTTTGCCGTTGTTGCAACTGTTGTTATTGTTACAAAAATATTTGAATTTTGGTGTTTATGTGTAAATTAATGTTTTTTTTTAAATTTTTCCCAAACGAGATTTTCCACTGCTAGTGGTTGGTCAGGGTATGGTTAAAATGTTATATAAATATAAAAGTTGTATGTGTTTAGTATTTAGTTTATATTTAAATAAATGTAAATATATATATGGAAATAATAAAGCAGAACAAAATTAATGCCAAGATATTTTTCAATTTTGAAATTCCCAGGCAAAATTCTGCATTTGAAATATTTAAAATTAATAATTATGATCTATATATCCGTTTAAATTTAACATTTTATTTTATTTGATTTAATTAAAAAATTGAAAAAGTTGTACAATGCATAATAAAATGAAGTCATAATTAATATCAATCATACGCTATTGTGTACCATATATTGTAAAGTTCGTATGCCACAGCAAACTAAACTATTTGTTTTTTAGTTTTTAATAAATTTTTTATGGTTTAAAATTCTATTGCAAGTGGTTTTATACTAATTTTTGCTTTAAATAAATTCATCTCTATACTCTCTCATTTTTCCACATCATCATTAATCTCTTACTAATTTCTTGCAATTCGCTATATATTTGTATGTATACAATTCAACCTTTTGACATTTGATAACCTTTGTAGTCATATCATAACACATAAAGTTATGCTAAGTAAATTTATGGCTTGTAATCATCATTGCCATCAACATCATTATCAACAATATTTCTAACTAACTACTATTTGCTGTATCTAAATAGCAATTGTTTCATTTAATCCTGTGTTTATTTGCCTCAATAACAATTTGTGTGCATTGTTATTAGATCAAACTTGTAAACGAGTATTATGGATAAGTTGGTGGTATTTGACAAAAAAATGATGATAATTTAAAATTTCATATAAATTAAAACGCATATGTACATATAGGTGCATTAGGGTGACAACAAAACATTTGTATTTTCTTTTTTTATTTTTAACAAAATCCGAGCTAATTCTTGTGTATTTAGGGCTCACAGGGTCACCGTCGTAGTAACATAACAGGACAATGAACAAAAGAGCTTCAATAAGTTCGCAAACTCTCCGTCAGATGGCCAGCAACAATAACTGTTCAAATCGCACAATTAGAGTATTGCTATAGTTGAAGGCCTTCAACTTTCATTGCCTTTGATATATATCTATCCCCTTCCAAAAACAAAAAAAAAAAAACAATATTTAATATGATGGTTGGTAAGCACTGTCTTTTTATTATAACGGTGGTTGTCTACCACGCTCTGATCAGTACCGATAAGAAAATTTTAAAACTACGATTCCAAAAGTGATATGTGTCTTCTAATGTCACGGGGTTTATTTCATAATATTACTTTAACATTTTGTTATATCTGCAAAATACCGTTATAAATCAGTGTTTTTGAATGTCAACCATGTTAAATACAAATAATTTCCCGAGAAGAATTTCTATCCAAAAAAAAATTTTTGATTACTTCTTGTGATACATCGTTCCTATTCAATATTACAGGTTGGTTGAAAAGTTCCTGCGCTCACCAAGAGATGGCACTGCTAGCTCCAAACTTTTTTTTTCTCACGTTGGTATAACTGTCCTGAGAACACATGCAAAGTTGCAAGTCATTCTGTCAATTCTTTCTTTGTTTACAAGCCATTTGAAGTTGACGTGTCATTAATTTTTTTTAATATGGAAAAAATTGAATATCGTGCAGTCATTAGATTCTTTGTTTTGAAGGGCTTAAAAGCAAAGAAAATTTATAAACAATTGTTAGAAGTGTATAAGAAGTCCTCACCTTCAAAACGCACCGTTGAATTTTGGGCTGGTGAATTTAAACGTGGTCGTAACAGCCTTGAAGACGATCCACGCGAAGGACGACAAAAAACTGCAACCACAGCAGAAATCATTGAGCAGGTACATAATATGGTAAGTGAAGATCCAAGTTTGACTAAGCGTGAAATTGCTAATGCCATAGGCATCTCAGACGAATGAGTACTCCATATTTTACATGAATTACGTATGAAAAACCTGTTTGGAAAGTTAGTGCCGCACACATTAACAGTTCAACAAAAACTGGATCGAAAACAAATTACTCAGCGTAATTTGGAGCGTTTTAAGCCGAATAAAACCGACTTCTTGCGTCGTTTTATAACTATGGATGAGACTTGGATCTACCACCATGATCCTAAATTGAAACAAGAATGTTTACAGTGGACTGAAGCTGGTTGTTCAGCTCCAAAGCAGGTGAAGTCACAACGATCAGCAAAGAAGATTATGGCATCAGTTTTTTGGGATGCAAAAGGAATTTAGTTGATTGATTATCTTCAGAAAGGTAAAACAATCAACTCCGAATATTATTGCAGCCTTTTGGATCAGCTGGATGAAAAAATTCGTGAGAAAAGACCTGGTTTAAAGAAGAAAAAAATCATTTTTTATCAAGACAATGCACCTGCTCACAAAAGTGTTTTGACGATGGCTAAATTCAAAGAATTAAAGTACGAATTACTTGAACATCCACGGTATTCACCAGATTTGGCTCCCAGTGACTACTATCTCTTCAGAAATCTCAAACAATACCTTCGTGGAAAGCATTTTTCGTCGAATGAAGAGGCCATAGCAGCCGTAGACGGTTATTTTGCAGAGCTTCCGGAAAACCATTATAAGGATGGGATAAAACTATTGGAAGATCATTGGAACAAGTGTACTGAGCTTCTAGGAGATTATATTGAATAAAAAAATATATTTCGTAACAAAAGCAGTATTCTTTCATTTCGAGCGCAGGAACTTTTCAACCAACGTATACAGGTTGGTGGTGAACTCGAATATAAAAACAATTTTGGAATTGAACAAACTGTTTTCGAGATATCTTAAGAGCTTCCCTGGGAATAAAACAGATTCATTGCGGCAACAGAATTTTTCGCCAACTGAAAAAATTTGGTTGCAGTAACTGAATTACTTGGTTGTGCTAATTAAATGTCTTCCTGATAAAATTAAAATATTTTGCTTTAACTGAAATTATGTTGTATTAAAAGAATTTCTGATGTGTTAACCGAATTTGTGTTACCAAAAACAAATTTTAGTTGTCAAAATTAATTTGCTTTCTCTGTGTATAAAAATATTACTATATAAAAATTTCCATATCTTTAATTTCCTATGAGGAATTTCAAAAATGTGTTCATATTTGTGTTTATCCTACGAAATTTTTATAGGAACGACAAGAAAAATTTTTGTTCCAAAATTCTAAAACTTTAACCTCTAAGCTGCACAGCTTTATTTTCAACGATTTCGCTGAAGTTTTATTCCTCTCATTTTAGACCACATTAGTTTTAGAAGTAATACAATATACCGTCCGAGCAAAAATCTAAAGTTGAATTGTTATTGCCACCCTAATATTTATTATGTACTGGCTTAAGAACCCGATACTTCTTTACCGTTTAGTTTTGAATTTCGGAATATATTAAGAAGAAATTTGAATTCATTTTTCCAAGGATTTTTTTCTTTACATAAATCTGTAAAACCTTTTTGTAGAAAATGTTTTAACATGAAGTTTCCGAGTTATAAATAAAAAGGTGGCGCAAGCGGTTTGGGCTGGCTGCTAGGACCTTTTTGTACCCCCACTTTCCTACCGAAAATTCAAAAAAGTGACTCATCAGTAAATTAGCGCGTAATCAGCGATCATGTATTTTAAATTTGAAATTTCTATCCAGAGAGATTTGAGCAGGCCATTAGTTGGGAGTATTTTCCCCTCCATGCCAAATTTTAAGTTCCTAGCTCCAGCAATATAATTAGTCACTTTATTATTTTATAGGGATTAAACTAATCAACAATATTATCATATTGATGGAATTATTAAACAATTTTGTTACGCTTACATACACATAGAGGGAAATGTTTGTTGGGGATGAATTTGTCTGATTTTAAACTTGATTTAATAATTAATTTTATGATAGTTTTTGATGATTTATAGGCTATTGTTTTTTATAGAAATTTTCCTGATATTACAATTTATGTATGTAGTTATTGATGCTTTGAATGGAAATAATAATTATTCTTTAGTGGGGAAATATTTTTTTTTTTTAAATATTTATCAATTTCCAAAAGAAAGAATTAGAAATCAAATAAAATAGGAAATGGTTTGTGAATAAATCTGGCATATGATTATTATTAATTATGAATTTATTTACAGTTTTAATCACAACTCCTTTAAATATTTATAACTTAAAAAAAATTTAAATAAACTTATACATATTATGATTTTATATCCCATATTTCATTAATTCATTTTCCCTATTTTATTATTTTTATAATGTTTTTTGTTCATTATTTTAGTTTTTCTAACTTTTTGTTTGTTTACATAAATTATCATTAATTTTTTGTTAGCTTCTAATAGTCGAGTTTCTGCTAGTTAAATACAAAAAGTTTCCTTTTCTGCACTTTATTGAAGTTATGATAAATATTAATGCTTTCAATGTTATGAAGATAAAAAAAAATTTTTTTGAACAAGAATTTTGTACTGTTCCCTTCCATTAATTTAGTAAAAGTTTTACCAGTTGGTTGGTGATGTTGTATGAAAACAAAAGCTATTAGGGTTTAGTATTTAATATGTTGATTGTATATATTATCAAATAGGGAATACAAATAATGGTATTTAAAATATAGTTGTGAATAAAAACTTTTTTATAAACTATTGGCGCTTGAAGTTAAATGTTTAATAAATTATTGCTAACAAATCCACAGATATTTACAGTTTTAATTAATATTTAATATATTATATTTTAAATTTTATATAATTTTGATAGTTAAAGATTTTTGAAATTAAATTTCACTTATTCTCATTTTATACATTTCTAGATTTTCTTATTTAAGCATTTATCTATTTTAATTACAGTTTTTACTGTTTTTAAATCTCTACTTCATATTGCTTTTTTGATATTTACTTACAGTTATTTTGTTACAAAGCCAATTATCTATTCAATCTATTCTATTTGACAAACCCATTACATTTATAATCCAACCCAGCAAAATTTTAAGGCTACTTTTTGGATTTAAAGTAATAATTTTTAATTAGTTAAGGTCACGATTAAAGAGTAGAACATATTTGTACAAGTTACTAATAAATTTGTAATATATATGATTATTAATAGTAATTATACGTAAGGGTGAACAAAATTAAATTTTTAATATTTTTAAGAACTTTAAAAAGAATATTTAAAGACGTATTTCCTTTCATAGGGACTTTTAAAAGAACAATATTGTGGAAAATAAATGTAAAAGTAAAATATGTCTTATTAAAGAATCTATCTTTAGTTTGAAACTGTTGTAGTTTTCCTATTCAATGAAAATTTGTCCTTTTTAAATATTTTTATTGTGACAAAATTATTTTCCTCGTTTGGTTTAAGATCATACAAATTTTTGGCGGAAAATGTATATTTTGAGTTTGTTTTATTAAAATTAAAAAAATATTTACAAAAGTTATTAACGAATTTACAAAATAAGTTATAATTAAAATTAATCATAATCAAGGGCAAACAAAATTTACATTATTATTTTTAAGAACTTTAAAATGTATAATTAGAGAATATTACTTTTAAAAATAGACATCTTTAAATTTAATTTCAATTTAAGTAATAGTTTTTTATACCCTTCACCACAGGTGGAAGGGTATATATAAGTTTGTCATTCCGTTTGTAATTTCTACACTATTGATCTAAGACCCTATAAAGTATATATATTCTGGGTCCTTATGAAGAGCGAAGTTGATTTAACGATGTCCGTCTGTCCGTCTGTGTGTTGAAATGGGTTTTCCGAAGAACCCAGACATGATGAGGACTTGATTGTTATTTATTTCTGTTACATGTGATACATTTCTGTTTGCTATTGAAAATCAGACAGATCGGTTAATAAATGGCTGAGATATTAGCAAAAAACCAGGACTACCTCTAATTTTTTCCGAAAAATCCCTTTGTTTAATATGTAGTATGTAGAATTTTACGCATAACAAACACATCCATTTGTTGAAATTCTTTTCTTTCATCTTCACCTTTTATACACAAACAACAAACACATACAAAAATTTGTCATTTAAATAAAAACCAAACAAATCTCTAATGAACGAAGACTTTTTATATATTTACCTCTATTAATGATGATTTTGTGTGAGCTTCAATAGCTCAGTTGTCTAGACGCTATGTCACAAATACTTTTTTTTCTCTAAGGCCGCGGGTTCGAATCCCGGTCCATTCACTTTTTTTTGTACATTTTTTTTTATTTTCTTAAGATTTTTTTTTTGTTTATTTTTGTTTTTTTTTTAACATTTAATAATTAATTTAAATAAAATTTTATATTAATAATTAAATAATCCATAAATAGGCTAAAAACATTAAAATTTTTATAAAAACCCTCTGATACAAACAAAATACAAACGGTTTTATTTCTATTTTTTGCTCCGATTTAAAAGATTTTATAAAAAGATTTTTAAACCATTTTATTTCTCATATATTAAGAAAATTTTATACATAATTTCCCTTTGAGTGCAACTATTTTAGGTCATAAGTTATAACAATATATAAAAAAAAATTTATAAACTATTTTCCTTCAAATTTTTAAAATTAAGCTAAAGAAATTAAAAATATTTTTTAATAAAAAAGCGAAATAAAATCCCAAATGCTAATTTGCCAGCTAAATCAAACGTTTTTGTAGAAATAAAACACATGCAGTTCTAGTGATTTCTTTTAACGATTTGTTGAAATTCTTTTCTTTCACCTCAGCACCTTTAGAGCTGTAATATGACTTATATAGAAAAGGATCGAAAATCTTTAGTGTAACATATTTGCTGAAAAAACTCGGAAATATTGGTTGAGATACAAAAAAGTTATGCCCAAAACATAAATTTTTTTTAAATACCTATTTTCTGGAATTATAAATCTCCCCGAGTTCAAGTTTTATCACCAAACTAAATGGTTTATTTCCTCTTAAAGGCGTCCGTATATAAATCTGTCCATTCCATATATGTCCATATATAAACTTCAGTTTTTTCCCAACCATGGTGAAGGGTATATAAGATTCGGCATAGCCGAACTTAGCCGCTCTTACTTGTTTTTATTTTATTTAATTTTATTTTTAATTTCAATTACATTTTTGTGTCACCAAATTATTGCTGGTTTATTTTTGTTATAAATATTGGACTGACTGTAAAAGTATAGAAAATTTCTGTTAGGAATCCTAATTGTTTTTGTTTGTTTTTCATTTCATTTTCACTACAATTTCTATTACTTTTTTATTATTATTATTTACAAAGCTTTATTATTGTCTATCTTTTTGATTTGAACTTTATGTGTTTATGGTGTGTAAAAAATTACATAGATTTGCAGATTTTTTTCTTTGTTTTGGTTTTATTGATTTTTGTACACAATGTAATTTTTGTTGTTGTCTCTTTTTTCTTGAGTCATAAAATCTGAAAACTATAAAATGTTTTGATTTTATTAGTTTTTTTTTGGGAGGGGAGGAGGGTGAAATAAAATTGAATTTATTTAAGGATTTTCCAAGTAAGGGAAAACTTCAATGTTATTTAAATTAGCTTTCTTTGATGTTATTAAACTTAAATATGATAGATTAAAGAACAAATATTATAAATCATGTTATGGAAATATTTTTTAAAATAAATTAATTGTAGTAAGGTTGTAGAGAAACCCAGACGGAAAATATAACAGAAAAAGATTAAAAAAATACGGACCCAGAAGGTTAGTAAATCGTCAGTAAAATATGTTTATCAGTTTTTAGAGGTAATCGGTTAAGACAACTGAATATTATTATATTTAGTAACTAAAATAGACTTCACAATTCAGTTTGTACTTTATTTTTTGGTGTGATATACTAATATTTTTAATATCCCTGGTTCTTAGCAGAAAAATTTTGCCTCTCTATATCCTTAATCTAAATTTAAAGAAGAATTTACCTATGGCGTATGATTAATATTAATTATTATTGTTTTTAAATTAACTGCCATAACTTTAACAATAACTTTTCAATTTTAATTTGGGTAAATCCGAAATTAAATCAGTATTTAAAGCTTTAAAATTTAGTAAATATGTTTAGAAATTTTAACCGTTAACTTCGATTTTTTTTTTGCAAAAATAACTTCAACCATTCAGTTGAACTCTTCAACAATTTTATTTACAACTATTATTATTGATGTTGTTGTTTTTGCGTATGTTACTGCAGTGACTGTTGTTATCATTGAAATGCTATTTTTAGTGGCAGAAATTTAAAGTTAACTTTTATTTAAGCCTCTAAGCGTATATACACAATTTTTGTGCTTCACGCCTCTATTAGCATTTACTCAAGTGCAGTTTGCCAATGTTATGCCTCCTAGAAGAAAAATAGAACAAAACAAAAATACATCACTTTATAAATACTACTACTATACAGTTATATAATAGGATGTGGGCAATACAATGTGAATACAATTCACTATGGCATAAAAATTGAAAATGATAGAAATAAAAGAAGTAAAGGTATTTTATTAATATTTATCCAAACTCAATGAAACTTTTATCAAAAAATTAATTATTAAATTAGATAAAGTAAAAATTTTATGTTTTTTTCGAAGAAAACCTAGTTGATTCAAGATAAAGTATATTTTAATATTAATCTTTAATAAAAACTGTTGTTCAGGGCCATAGTAAAGACAGTGGTTTTATATATGAGTTTTGTATATATTCTCTAGTACTTTTAAAATGCATTTTACACATGTATCTGTGCACCACGTTTACTTGACTTACACAATTGTGACATTGAGTTGATAATGTTGATGGTTGTTGGTTTTGTACATGTAGTTGGCTTTGATGTTGAATTCGTAAACCAAAATTTCTGGATAACAAAACATAAATATACACACACACACATGTACAGGAACACAAAAATAAATACATATAAATAGTTTGAAGTTGTAATCAGCTTTGTACCCAAATTTAATTCTTAGAATTTATGTTTAGAAAACTGTACCAACATCTTCAAATATGTTTTGATAGTTTCCTATACTATCTATACTATCAATTTACAGGTAAAATTATTTTTAATTAATCAGTTTTGGAATTTTGTAAATTGTTCTATTTTAGTTAAAAAAAAATCTTGTTTATAGAAAAGTACACGCTGAAAAAAAACGACGTGCTGGAAATATAATATGCTGGTAATATACATGTATTTGTAAACGCTGAAAGTTATATTTTTATCGCATTTATAATAAAATATGTTTGCCTGCAAATATAATATTTTTGCTTGTAAACAAATATATGTTTGGATCCTTCGATATATATGTTTGCCTGAAAATAAATATATGTTTGTTTATTATTGTTATGTTTGCATCCCACATGGAAACATATATATAATAACCATAAATATAAAATAATTGGAAATATACTTCAAATATACATATGGTAGTTTCTAAACAAATATACATTTGCCTGTAAACATACTCAAAAATATCTTTTTCCTGCGTGTATATTAAAATTTTATTTTTGCTGCTTCAAATAAAAACAGATTCGTCCTTACAATGGAATGTGTAGGCAATCGAATGGTTCGGTTGTGGTAACAGATTTTTTCAATTGTGACAACGAAAAAACAATTGCTGCAACTGAATCATTCGATTAGCAAGAAATTCGGTTGACAGCATGAATCTGTATTCTGGTTATACATACACTTAAAATCAGGTAGGCTTTGGGTCTACTCCAGGGACCTACAGCTGAGTATTGCGCGGAGGCTGCTGAATCACTGTAGTATTTTTCAGGCTGAAATTCAGGCCATTAGAGAGGTAGCGGAGTGGCTTAGGTATAATGTCCTCACAACGGTGAGGATTAATATATTTTCTGATAGTCAGGCTGCCATTCGATCTCAGGATTCTGTCTTCCTGGATTCGACATTAGCCCTGAACTGTTGCAGATTTCTTAACGAGATGACTCAGCAGTTCAGCATCCATGTTATTTGGGTGCCGGGCCACAGGGACATACCAGGGAACTGTAGGGCAGACGAACTTGCAAGACTGGGGACTACCTTACACATGCCTCTGGCCACTTGCAAGTTTCGGCTGCGGGAGAGTGCTTATGGGTTAGCAAGAGATAGTTGGCCCTCTGTCCGTGGTTGTATTCGTTCCAGACAGATGTGGCCCCGTCTGAATAGGAAGCGCACGCACAGGTTGCTGTCACTGTCAAGGCCCGATATGTCCCTACTTGTGTCCGTCATGACGGGACACTGTCTGATTGGAAGGCACGCAGTTAGGTTGAGGGTTGCGGCTAGTGACTTTTGCAGAAGCTGTGGTGACGAAGAGGAGGAGTCTGTGGAGCAACTTTTCTGCACTTGTCCTGCCCTGGCTCGCAGGAGGGGACTGCATTTGGGCTCATGTTTCTTTGAGGACCTGGGTGATTTGGCTGATATCGATATCGGCCGACTTAGGGGCTTTTTTGAGGCAATCGGTATGGTTCGACGGGGGAAGCTAATGATATAATTTTTACTAGCTTCCGTGGTATCACAAGGGACTTTATAGTCCAAGTGAGTCTGATTGGCAGGCTACCACTTCTACCTTACCTAACCTACACTTAAAATGATATCTTTGTAAATTAAAAAAAAAAATTTTAATTTATAGTTCTTAACTGAAAACTTAGTATGTTTAAAGAATTTGGCGAATAAGTCTATTTAAATTGAAGGTTTATATAGGGAACAAATATGGTTCTGGTTCTGTGATAAAAAATTGAAGTAATCATAATTCTTGGTCCTGCTTGAAAAATTTTATAACTGTAAATTATCACAAATATGTGATTTATATTTTTAAAATTTTATAATTTATTTTGTATAAAATTTTTCTTTACTGTTTTTTTCTATTAATAACCAATTTTGCATATTTTTAAAGTATTAACCGAAATTAAGTATAAGTATTCTTACTTTTTGTAAACAATTTGTTTTAAAATATCTTCATTCAACACTGTGGTAAGATTAAGGGTTTCTTATTTTAGTTTTGAATCTTTTACTTTCTCGACTTAATTAAGGTAAATAATTATAAAACTATTTTATTGAAGTATGCAACATTTTTATATAACTTAGCTTTAAGCATAATAAGCTCATTATCACTTTTTCCAACATTTTTCAAAAGTACGTTAAGACATAAGAAGACAAAAAAAAATTGTTGTAACATCAAATTTAACTGCATTATAATGTTATGGAAACATATGTTGTTTTCACTAAACAGTAGATAAAAATTAAATACTCTTTATCAGTGGTTATGAAATGTTAGTATATAAAAAATAAACATCTTATAGCTGCAAGCAGAGATTATTATGCTGATTATGATATTTTTTTGAAAGTTTAAATATGTTAAAGTACTGAAGTACTGTTTAAGAAATCGTTAAAATATTAATTACTATAGATAGCTGGTTTTCTTAACAGGGCGTATGATTGTTATTAATGATCTCTCTTTATATAAATTTGAAAAATAAACATATTTGAACTTAAAATTCACTTACCACTTATGGCATGTCCTTCAGTAAAAGCTTTTAAGCACAATTGTCAAATCTAAGTATAGGCCACAAGACAACACACAAATTGCATAGTCCTAGATCTATTGTGGAAATTCAGTTGCATTTCATAGTAAGCGCACATGCCCTTACAAACAACTTCTACTATAGTCACTTGTCATAACAAGTAGCTAAAGATATGATGTGAGAAACTTTATGGAGGAAAATTGTAAAAACTCGTTGTCATTTGCACATAAGGGCGGTGGTAATTTTAGTTTCAATTTCCTTTCAAAATAAGCATAAACGAAAAAGGCTTTTAGACATAACAAGTCATTTCCGTCTTAATATCTCAGAAAAACCATTTTTCAAATACTTTACAGAGAAAATTGTTAAAAGATATTAAAAAAGGAAATAAAAATTTTAAAATAATTTTAATACAAAAAATTAAACCTTAATGCTGATAGCAATGACCATTAGGTGTAATAGAATAAAGCCTTATGAATATACTTTAAAAATCAATTTTAAATACAAAAAGATAAAGTGAGTTTAAAATTGTATTTTGGTTATGACAACTAATAAATTCGTTTAGCACAACCAAAATCAAATGTAATTACTGAATATTTTGGGTCTTGTCACCAAAATTCTGTTGTAGTAAACGAATTTTTGTGGTGGAAACCAATATTTAGATGTATCAACCAAGTTGTTAGTAGCTACCAAACTTTATTTGGAAACTGAAAAAATTTTAAAATCTATATTGATAATTACTGAATATAGTAATAATTAATATTCGTTATACGCCATGTGTTTCAAAATTAAAAAAATTTAAATTTTCTTTAATATTTCTTTATATATATTTTGAATTTTGTGTAGTCATCTTAAAAATAAATATTCTCTTATTGACTTTATTGGGTTTACAAGTTCATAATGTCGATTTTTTTGCTTGAAAAATTCATTTGTTTTAATAAAAAAAGGAATTGATACATTATTTAAAGTATTGTCCATCGTTAGCCATTACTTTTTCCCATATTTCTGGCAGCATATGGATTCCGCGCCAAAAGAACTACTCCGGTTTTGAGGTAAAGAATGAATCAAGCCAATTTCTGATACCCTGCTGTGAAGTGTAGCGTATTATAGCGTTCTGCATCGATCGAAACAAATGGTAGTTAGAAGAGGCAAGGTCTGGGCTATAAGGCGGGCGAGCCAAAACTTCCGTGCCGTGCGTTGTCATGATGGATGATTATGGCCTCGTGTCTGGTCGAATATTCTGGTAGTTTTTCGTTGATTGCTTCCTTAAAATAAATCAATTGTGTTCGGTACAGGTCCCCTGTGATCGTCTGACCCGATTTCAACAGCTTATAAACAAAACACCCTTTTGATCCCACCAAATGCATAGCATTACCTTGGCGCCATGGATATTTGGCTTCGGCGTTGATTTAGCTGGTTGGCCGGACTTTACATATAACTTTTTGTGCTTGGGGTTATCCTAATGTATCCATTTTTCATCACCAGTAACAATACGATGCAAAAATTACTTCTTTTTGTAGAGTTCAAGCAGCATTTCCGACATGCACAATTGCCTTTCAACGTCTCTCGGCTTCAATTCATATGGGACCCGATTTCCTTGCTTTTAAATGAATCCCAATGCTTTTAAATGTATGGAAATGGCTTGTTGTGTGACTCCTAGTGATAATGCAAGTTTTTCTTGCGTTTGACAACAATCTTCAAATTCCTCATCTTCAAACTTTTTCGGCTGACCAGGTCTCTCCTTGCCTCCTGTGTCGAAATCACCACTTTAAATCTCGATTTAATAGAGATTGAAAAAAATGCGTGTTTACACTTTGGCGTCTATCGAATACTGAATTATAATGACAGTTATTTACCCTCCTAAATACCATATTTTTTATTATTGACACAAACCATATGTGATTGTAATGCCATCTGTTGTAACTTGTATACCCAATATTAAATATCATTTGTTTTTTTTTTATCATGTCCCTCACAGAAAACAATTTAAGGGTTTTTAAGCAGAAAATTAAAAAAAACATAAAATTAACACAGTAAGGCAGATATCACTGATCATAATTTGTATATAAAATAAAGCCTAATATTCATAATTTGAAGCAGAGCCGCGAATAACGTTGTAAGCAACAAAATTAAAATTGTTGAGTAATCGAAAAAAACATTTTATAACTTGTAGGTGTATTCCACTGACTGACTTCTTTAGGTTGCATTTTGATAACGAAATCCTGAATAATTTTCTAACGGTAATCTGGAAAAAACAGGTTTTGTAAAAATTGTAGCTTAAAACGTTATTCGCTGCTCCGCTTCATTTATAAATCAATTTTAATATTAAAAATCCAAACATTTTAAAAGAGTTTTCTAACAATTACTGCAAATAGTCATAATTAAATTTAAATTAATTTTTTTTAGGGATATAAGAAAATTAGGAATTTTAAAACAATTTTAATATACAATTTATAACTTAGTGAACATATAACTAATCATGAGTTTAATATAAAAATAAAGCCTTATATACCTACTTTAAAAATCTAGTTAAATATTTGATATCTAAACATATTTAGAAAAGTTATAAAGCAATTACTAAAAATAATCATAATTAATATTAATCATACGCTTTGAAGTACAAAATTAAAATCTTCTGTTATTGACTGTATTAAATATCATGTTACAATTTCCTCTTTTAAGTTTCCTAATTATTTTAAAAACTTTAAACAAATATGAACTAAATTTCAATAACAAAATTTTCCCCTAACATTTTCCTTTTTGCAATACTATACCATTAATTAATTAAAACAAAAATTTTAAAATGACTTTAACCACAAGAAAGCTTATCTATTTTTGTGTTAAAAGTTTTAAACTGGTTATATGTATACTCAGCATTCATTACAAATGGTTTATGGTTCTATAGTAATTACCACTCAATAATGGCCGACGGCTATGTTAAACGAAGCGTGTCAATTAACATTGAGCGTTAATTTGCGTAAAGACTGCGCTGGCTGTGTGTGTAAAAAGTACATATATACCGCCATTACCAGTATCACTAATAAAATTTTCCATTGAACATAAATGTATTTATACATAAATATTCAATAATACCACAATAACAAACAATTGTATTAATTGCGAGGAAAAATCATAAAGTTGTACAAAGTTTTTTTTTTTTTTATTTTGTGTGCGGGTTTGATGTTGTTGATAAGAGATAATAGCAATAAAAGCAGCATTTGTTTTAGAAATTTAAGATGATTTAATTTTTTTTTTATCCAGTACATGAATTATTATTTCGGTATTTTAACGGCTTTATAATGGGGATTGTCCCATACTGGCATGGAATAGAATTTATAGAATTGGTAAAAAGGGCAATAAAACGTATAAATATTTGAGACAAATAACTCTTTTTCAAAATGTTTATGCACTCAGAATATTATGTAGTTAACTGTTTGTAGTTTAATAAAAAAGTTCTCCGTTCCATTTAAAAGTAAAGAAACATAAATTCTTGAAAAGAAATATCTATATTAACTTTTTTATACATTTATTCGAAATAATTTACTATAATTTACCGATTTTTTTCAGTTTCATTTGTTTGAAATTTAATAAAAATTTACCCACAAAACAGAAATTTGTGGTTTATGTATTTGTGTCCGTAACAGTTATTACAAATTTAAATTTTGTTGGCTGTCTGTTTCAAAAAAAAAATATTCAAAAAATTTCAATTTGTGTTTTTATTTAAATTGGTTGTATATATAAAAAAATTTTCAATTCAAATTTAAACTTCATAAGCACACATACATACACAAACACATACACAAACACATTCACACAAAAAGTGTCTATCGCTATACATACATACATTTTGTATTTACAAAAAATACAAAACGGGAAACAATTTCAAATAAATGATGAAAACATTTATTTTTTAAGGAATTGGTAGGTTAAATTTTGACATTTATTTTAACTGATTATATCATTTGTTTCTTACGGATGTGTCAGTTGATTAATCAACATTTAAAAATAAATAACAAACGGCATTTAATTTAAATGAAAATTAAATAGACCGGTTTTAAAATGAAATATCATTTCTTGTAAATAACATTTTCTGTTATTTTAATTTACAAACTTTTTTAAGTGTAGATGTAAAAAAGTAAAATCTTAAGAAAATACCTTGAAAATCAATCTTATCAATAAAAATTTAAATATTTCTAAAATATTTTTGTGATAATTACTGAATAAAGAAGTAATTAATATTAATCATACGCTACGAGGGCGGATCAATAAGTCCGAGACTTTTCCAACTTCCCTCGTAGTTATATGAAATGCAACACTGCTCCCATCAAGTACCACCTGTTAAAAGGCTACTGCCAAATTTTGAGCAAAAGCTTGATAAATACTATGGAGACTCTGCACCATCGATATCAATGGTAAAAAAATGGTTTACTGACTTTCGTTGTGGCCTTACAAGCACGGAAGATGCCGAACGTTCTGGACGCCCTGTTAAGGTCTCTACACCCAAAACAATTGAAAAATTCACGATATGGTTTTGGCCGAGAAGAGATTGAATGTGCGACTTTAAAATCAATATTAAAAAAATTATATTTTGAACGTATTTAGTCAAAACTATTAGTGGTTCAAAATTTATTCTGTTTTGGTTTCGAAAAATTCTTATGTCGAAAAAATATATTGGCGATGGGAAATGAAAAATTTTGTATCCCAGATATATTAAACAAAATGTATTCAGTCTTTAGTAGTTTTATTTCCAAATATTTACAGAATCTAAAAATTTTGATCCTCGGAAAAAGTTTGGCTATTCGGGGGGTACAGATGATGGATTACAGATGATGGATTACAGATGATGGATCAAATAGAAAAAAGATTTAGAATTCAAATTATATATATAATACCATTGCATATAAAAGTCTGCTTTAATACAATTTAATATGACAAAAATATAAAATAAATTTTAAATTAATATGACATTAAATAACTTTTTAATTAGGTGAATGAGATGTTTCATAAAGAATGAAAATATGTTTGACATAAACGAAAAGTCAACTAATAAACAAAATAATGTTTATTTTAATATATTTTATTTCAACACCGCAAGCCAAAATACTCCAAAAATAAAACTGAAATTAAAAAATTACAATGCGCAACAAAAGTTCATATGATTTACTTTTGTGGTGGTGCAATAGGAAGAGTAAGACAAAGTTAACAACAACTGTTTGTGAAAGTTGTGTTAAAAAACGAGTATATATGATGAAGTAATGGTATTTATATATTACCCCATTTAAACCATAATTTTGTATATATGTGGTTCATATGCTGCAACATTTTTTCCATATAATGACTGAGGGTTTTAGCGAGAAAAATGCCAAGTATAATAAAATAACAATAATGCTGCATTATAAATTGCTATAAATTATTTTATTAGTTGGGAGACTTCAATAAAAAGCCAGAGGATTTAATATAATCAAATTCTGTATAAAACTTATCATACCACATGATAGAACATTAAAATTCTGATTGCTTAAGCTATGTGTAAACCCGCAATAAAACATTTATTATTCTCTTTAAATGACCATTCCAATATTTATTTGATTAAATATTAAACATCTTTAAAAATATTTTAAAATCTTAGAAAATTATTTTTTATAATTTAAACGAACAAGGCGTATGATTAATATTAATTAAGACTAATTTTACAAATTTTTAAATAACTTTTATACAAATTATTCTTTCTACAGTAAATTAAGTGAGTAATTAAGCTATAAAATAAATTTCCAAATTTAAATAAAAATATTTTGGTCAATTAAATTTTTTTAAATCTCTCTATAAAGCAAACAGCAAATAAAATTGTTTGCTGAATTCATATGATGGCTTGTTGTATATTAAAAAATGTATAAAGTTGATAGAAAACAGCTTTATTTTAAATATATTTTTTTCACATTTTCCCTTTAAAACATGTGAAGAGCTTTAACCAAAAACTTTTTTCTACATGAGATTTGTAAGGTTTTTGCTGTTCTGGCATTTTTTATTATGTGACAAAATAATAATTTATTTATGGTGGTTTTATATGTGCTTTTATTTTACAAAAAAAGAAATTTAATATTTTTCTGAAGTGCAAAAAAAAAAACAAAAATTAAAAATAATTTAATGGCTAGTTATTTTGTTTGAATTTTTTCTTTACGTCAGGCAAACATATTTGCACACTTTTCACGTTTTTTTTCCACAAAAAATTTTATAAAATTTTTGTTTACTTAATTTATATTTAACATTATACAAAAATTGTGCTTCCTTGTGTTTGTAATTTTAATGTGTGTTACATTTAAAAGGTTTGTTTAAAATTCCAACACGTTAGTTTAGTTCCCTTTTCGTTTTCCGACAAACACAAAAAAAAAATTGTTGAAATTTTTAAAAGTGTTGAGGTGTTTTTTTTTTTCAACTTTTATTTCGTTTAAAAATTAAGCTTTATTTAAATAATTAAATACAAAAAATAGAGTAGAAAAAAGGTTAAAGCTTAACAATGAAAATACATACTTGCAAAAAATAAATGGATATTTTTTAGTAGCAAAATTAGAAATTCATACCAAGTAAATTCATTGCATTTTAAAGCAAATTTAAAATAGAAAAATAACAAAATATTCAAATAATTTCAAAAATAAATTTGATGGAGTTCTTAAAATCATTTAGAAATGTTATTTTGGTAAAGAAAAATTATAATAAAATCTTAACTGAGCAAAAAAATATGAAATTTAAATATAATTGGTTTACTGAGGCGTATGATTAATATTAATTATAACGATGTGAGTATAATTTCTTTAATAACTTTGCCAAAAATAAAGCGATTTTCATTAAACAAATTTTAAATAAAAATCGATATCCTTCAATTTCATTTAAAGCTAAATATTAAATATTTACACCAATTTAATCAAACAGTTTAAAGAATTAAACAAAAAAAAATCATAATAGTCTAATGATGGATTGAAGGAGAAAAACATTTATAAAAAGTGTAAATGTACACACAGTTTCTATAGATAAGCCTTATGAAACCAAGAACCTTACAAAACATTATTAAAAAATCATACAAACAGCAGCCAACAATGTTAAAATAAAAGAAATTACATAGTAAACACTGAATGAATTTTCACTGAAAGCAATCGCCCACAAAAATAAAAATAAAAAATCAAGCAACGGCTTGATTTAAACAAAAGGCAAGAAATAAAAAACCAACACTTACTACAGACATGCAAAAAACCCAGCAAATTATAACTACTCAAGCATGACACATACAAAAAAAAAAAACTACAAAAGCTACTGATAGGAACACAAAAAACTCTTCTGGGGGAGCAAAAAAAAAAAAAAAAAGAAATGGAAAAGAAAATTAATTGAAAAATTTACATTGCTACTAAAATGTAGAACAGTGATTATACCAAAGCTCAGGGTATGCAACAGAAAACAATTGAATACTCTAGAGACTGTTGTAGCATTACTAACAAGGGTGCTAGTAGCAATTGCTTTCGAAGGGGGCCCATCATAAATTTATTTTATTTCCAAAAAATCAACAATCAATAAAATAGTAAAACTTTGATTTGATGAATTTCCAATAAAACCACATTTTTCCAAAGGTTTTTGTTAACTACAAAAATTTTTTATTTTATGTTTTGTTATGATTTTTGTTAAGAGATATTGTTCTATATTTATTCATCTTTTCCCATAACCAGATCAATAATATACCACATTTGAGAGCTATTCCATCACGAAATTCTAAAGTTTTCAAAATTCGCACATCCAATTAATTATGAAACTTATTAAATTAAATATGATTCTAGTTTAAATAGACTTTATGGTAGTTATATTTAGCAATATGCGAAAAAATGTAATTTTTCGGGTGTAGAGTCAGGTACCTTAATTGCTAATTAGAGTGTCCCTCACTTTTCCTAAAACGGAAATTTAGGGTGGCCCTTGAAACTTGGATTTTTTAACTTTTTATGAATTTAACGCATTACTTATGTTAACGGCTACAAAAGCAATTTTATTTGTTGGATAGTTAGTTTGGGTAGTAATCTTCCATTTTCGGATATTGTTTCAATAATACACTGAAAAAAAAAATGGCAAAAACCAAACTTTGAAGTAAGAAAATACTACTGCTAACATTATTTAAAGCGGCTCAAATTGGGCTGAATATTATGTCTTGCCATTTAATAGATTTGCTAATGACTTGAATATCAAAAATTTTGCGGTAGTGTGTAAAAAAAGCGAAAAAAATGCGCTCTTTTCACCTACATTCATATATAACTTTTGAAGTAGGAATAAAAGCTTAAAGCACCACCGCAGGAAAAGGACTTATCTCGTCACATGACCGGTTCATCGTGATAGGGATAGGTCACGGGACCGGTTGCTTTAACATGGGCTTGTCCTAGGAGGGGGTCAATTGCCCTCTGTGACATTTCACAGTATTGGTCTTAAAAAAACATGTCATGACTTTTAAATCGGTCACGTGGTAGGTACTTTAAGAACCGGTCCTCTTTTTACCTATCTCGTGATATGTATTTTTGGCACCGGTATTCTTTTCACCTACCAAGGGACAGATCCCGGTTCCCAAGTGACCCATTTTTTCCCGAAGGGATAGTCATCAACAACTATGTTGAATTTGTGCCGTATAAAAATCATTAAAACCTATTAAAATTAATCTCGGAATATTTTCCTATTTTTGTCCCGATCAGGGCGGGAGTGGGGGAAAATGAAACGCCCTAACTATGAAAAGTGGGGTCATTTGTGGACCCAGCCGGGAGTTATAGGGGTCAATTGACAGGTCTACTGGAGCCGAAACTTTCCCTAGAACATTCCAAGGAGATACCACCGGGGGATACCCCAAAAAACGTAGTGGAAGATATTGCGTACCTGAATGTACCCCTGGGGGAGGGGGGTGGGGCTGATGTACCCTATTTTTTACCCGATCAGGCGGGTCCATAGGACCAAAGGAGGTACTTCTCGTAGGAGCCCCGGAAATCGATTTCCGAGATTAGGCGCAGTCAAAGAGTTTTCTTAGGAAAAGTGGGGTCATTTGTGGACCTAGCCGGGAATTATAGGGGTCAATCAACAGTTTTCACTGGAGGCGAAACTTCCCCTGTAAAAATAACTAAAATTTTATTCGCAAAACTAAAAATGTAAGTACGTACAAAACTTTAATGATAAATTAAAGTTACATACATATTTTAATATAAATTTGAAACTATTTCTTTCCCATTCGGTTATTTTTCAACCAATTTTCAAAATTTTTTTTATTAATATACCTTAGTAATTGCTGAATATAGTTGGTGCAATTTATTGCCGTTGGATGGCGTAAAATTCATTTTTATTGAAAAATGCACCAACACACCCTGTATTTGCAAATATTTTGTACAAAGCCAAACATTATTTGGTCGAATTCTGGAAACTTAAAGGTCAAAATTTATATTTTCTTCAATAACCTATAAGTAAGGGTAATTTTCTAAAAAAAACGGAATTATAAAGAACAAAAGTTGCTGCTGAAGCCCTAAAGAACCATTTTCAACAATAAAAACGGTCTTTTTAATATTTTTTAGGTAATAAAAAGTCAAGCTTAAGGCCAATTTTATAAAAACTTATTTATTTTCTGTCCAATATTTCGCTATCTCAATGGATAGCTTTTTCAGAGATTTTTTTAAATTGGGAAGAAAATAAATAGTTTTTTTTTTATAAAATGGACCTTGAGTTTGACAATTTATTACCTAGAATTTATATTAAAAAGGTCGAAGAAATTAAACAAAATAATTTATTTAATATATTTTTATATATAAATAGGCCCCTTCTGAGTATGGCCCTGACTTTTGCCACTATGAGTGCCATTTATGAATGCTTGATTACATGCCAACATAAAAATGAATATGAAAATAACAACATCCCAGTAAAACGTTCGTTAAGGCAAATATTTAAATGAAATCTGGTAATTTCTCACATGAAAAATTCGTGTCCACCATCAGTCAACCTTAAAATCTTTAAAAGATTTTTTTTTTAAATTGTGTATTTATTAATTTATTACAGAAATAAAAAGAGAAAAATCAATATAAAAACTGTGTTCATGTAAAAACAACTTTTTTTATATTTGGTTACTCCAGACGTATGATTAATATTAATTGCGAAATTTAAAATAAAAAGCTCAATAACTTTGCCAAAAATTAATAGATTTTTAAAAAAGAAAATTTTAAACCGACACCCAGAAAAGAGTATCAGTTGTGTCCACCGAATTTGTTGCCAATCGAATTCTGGCGGTTACGACCACAACATTTTATTGAAAAAAAAAATTATTTAAAATTTTTTCCGGTATCGAACCTGGGCAATCAGATTCATAGTTCACATTCATGCTTACTGCACCACAACTAATTTAAATTTTCTTTGATATATTCGCCATTTAAACATTTGAATGTTTTATTTTAATTAATTTTTTTTTTAAATGTTTGCCTTTTCCGGGATTTGAACTCGGAAATTCTGAATTTTTATGGCTAATTTTGAATTTAAACAATTTGTTAGGAAAACAAATATTAGTATACAATTTGTTTAACAATACCAATCATTAGTGATGTCTTTTATCAATACAATCCACAATTCGGTTGCTTTTACTGAAACCCTAATTAAATGATATATAGGGTCCGCCAAATAACTTTTTTTTTTTTAAATGCTATAAAAAAAACTACTGAATATTTTTTCAAATTTCTTTTTTTATTTAAAAGTACAATCCTTCCGGTTAATAATGGAAAATAATTTCATTCAAATGGCTGCCTCGGCTGGCCATGCAGTAGCCTACACGATCGGTCCAATTTTTAAGCACATTATCGATTGTGTACAGCTGTATTTCACCAATGGCTTTACGAATATTGTCCTTTAAAGCGTCAATTGTCTCTGGCTTGTCGGCGTAATACTTATCTTTGACGGCACCCCACAAATAATAGTCCAACGGTATCAAATCGCAGCTCCGAGGTGGCCAAACGACATCAGATTTGCGGCTGATAATGCGATCTTCAAAAACAGGGCGTAGCGCCGTCCTGTTGAAACCAAATGTAGCCAATATCCTCCTCTTCGATTTTTGTGAACAAAAATTCATTCAACATGGCCCGATAGCAATCGCCATTGACTGTAAAGGCCACTCCTTGGTCATTTTCGAAGAAAAATGGCCCAATTATGCCTCTGGACCAAAATCTGCACCAAACAGTGACTCGTTTTGGGTGCATCGGCTTTTCAATATATGCGTGCGGGTTTTCTGTGCCCCAAATGCGACAATTTTGCTTGTTTACATACCCGCCAAGATCAAAGTAAGATGACATTGAAAAGATGACATTCTGCAACATTACCATGATTTTCAAAGTAATGTCGCAATATTTCCCCGCGTTGTTCAAGCGTATACACAACCATATTCGTTCAGCGGAAGGATAAAACTAATTATCTGTCAAATCAGACATGAGCTAAGTGTTACTATTCACGAAATAAGCACTAGTTGAAAAAAAAACGTTAGATGGCGGGCGGACCCTATATTTGATCAGAATAACCGCACTCGTATGTTAGTTACCACTTTTGAATATCGACAATCTTTTAATAAATTTGATAAATTGTACCAAATTTTTAATATATTCACTAAATAAATGGTTGCTTCCACCGCACACAAATATCAAACGAATTTTATTCTTAAAGATAATTGGAAATACCAATAATTGAATAATAGGACTGATTTTTCTTTTCCCTTTTTTTGATTCCCAATACAACATTTTTGCTTTATTAATGGATTTTAGGTTATTCCAAATAAAATTAAATCGTTACAAATAAATGTTAACGGTTTTGATCGAATTGCAACCAATCTTTTCTCTGGGTGAAAGTAAAGGTTTCAAGATTTTAAATAAATTTGTAAATTTATAGAAATTTGTTAAATAGAAGTATGAAAAAAATACTTAAATATAATTCTTATATAATTTTAAGTTAAAAAGATGTTTTTCAACAAAATTTGATTTTCATTCATCAAAATGATAACAACATTTTTGATAAATAATAACTATCTTCTTAAAATCCTTATTGGGAAATATTTACATGCATGTATAAGTTACTGATTGTCGTCATAAGTAAATTTTGTTTCTTTATGTGTATGTGTGTGTGTGTGTTAATTCAAAATCATCTAGAACGCATATTAATATGCATATATTCACACTAAACATATGTGAGATTGTGTGTAGGTGCAACTTGTGCCAATGTTTGTAAATTTGTAAGCTATAAGTTGCAGCTTGATGACCGGAAATTAATTTCGGTCACCACATATCGTGTTACTATTTCCTACATCTATCGTATATGTTTGTGTGGTTGATTTTCGCCTCCTTATTTAATCGTATATGAGTGTGGACATATCTTGGGAATGATTATTTAGGTTGTGGTAATAATAGTTTAACTTACAGTCAACATTTACAACTCATCATGAAGTTGATGATAATGATGATGTTATAGATATTGATGATAATTATGGTCTATAAACATCCCCTTTCAATGTTTTGTTCCGAAACAAATCTACCATTACCACAAACGAAGAAAGCATTTATGAAGTAAAATAATACTACTAAATATTTATTCAAATAGAAAAATAGTTTTGCACAAGATTTCAAAAAAAAAAAAAAAGGTTTCAAACAATAGTGATTAGTAAATTACAGGAAAAAAATGGTAATTAGTATACGGTAAAAAGCAAAGATATAAAAAATTTAATAAAATATAAGGTACTTTTTAAATGAGATTTTTGATTTCATCTCAGTTTGGAATGAATAGCAATCATACGACTAGGTATGCAGATTAATTGTAAATCTGCATTTTTCTTTATTTTAGTTGTTTTTTTATTCAAATAATTAAACCTTTTCTGTAAAAACAAATTGTAAGATATTGCTGCATTATGCAAATTATTTTGAATTTAGAATTTTCAAATTAAATTGTAAATTATTTTTAGTTTTAATGAGTTCTTTTATTATGAAAAAAAAAAATAATATAACCACAATTTACCTACAAGAAACCTTTAATTTAAATTTGTCAGTTTATTATTATTTTTTTTTTTGGCTTAAAATAAAACATCTCTGCATTTTCTGTAAGAAAACAACAAAAAATTACTATAAGAACCTTGAAAGTTTTCACTATTTAGTTGCAACCACTTAAACCACTAAAAGTTAATCTGCTTCCACTGTCCATATTTACCTTCGTGAGTTTTCGTTGTGCTGTTTGTAGATTTTACTTTTTCAGTTAAAAATAAAATGAATGTTTGCAGTTATAATTTTATCGTATTTAAGACAACATCAAAAACCACTTTAATTTTTTTTAATGGATTTGTTGTTGTTACAATACAAATATTTTTATAGTTGGTGATGCTAATGCAACATTCACAGTAGTGTGACAGATGTAACATTTAAGTCTTATTAGTTGAAATGTTCACACGCATCATTATCATGATAAAATTAATATATTCGAACTAAATCCCAAGTTACACTAGCACCAAAAACTGGTAGTTTTGTTTTTTAACGGTTAAGTGTGTTCCGAAGGCTCTAAAAAGCGTATTTTTACTGATTTTTTTTATATACATCAAATGAAATATTTTATTCAAATTATTTAGCATATCAAAGATACATAATTAACAAATATTTCGTAAAAATTTTTATTTTAAAATTTTAAGAATTCCCCCATTAGAACCTCAGTTCCCTTGACCTCTTAAAAAAGTTATCTCGGGATAACTCATCAGAAATTAAAAACACAAATGTGCTTGAGCGAAGGAAAATAAAGAAAAATTAAAATTACAATTTTTTTTGTGAACAAAAAGTATAATTTTTGTTCAGTTTGTACCACGTATTGCCTCATAATAAAATTTGTGATAAAAAAACTACTAGATAATGTTGTCTTGAGAAGTGTACAAAATTTTAACAAGATCGGTTCATAACTTTTTGGGGAATCATCACTACCGATTGAAGTCTTAAAAAACAAAATTTTTCTTTAAACTTACATAGAATTATTGTTTCTGGCACCATAAACTTAACTGCTAAAGCGGCAATAACCATGGCATCCTTTTGCTCTTGCGTCTGATATAAAAAGTTATCAAAACTACGGAAAAATATAAAAAAACCCAATTTAGCAAATATTTCTGAAAACGGTTTTGAAAACACTTTCTACAAACTTGAAATTAAAATCCTATGTTCCTCGTATTTTGAGCTAACTCACTGATATGATATGATATTTGCAGTACCATACGAGGCGGGGCAAAAAGGGAAAAGTCTCACCCTTGAGGGTCTGCAAAAACCTCTTTGGAAAGAAACCTACAATTTATTTTATGTGTTACCTGGAAATGGACTTATACTTTATTGAAGTTTCGCTAGGTGCGAGTGGAATTGAAACACTTAAATTGGGAAAGTAAATTGAAATAAATGAAGAACGAGTGGAATTGAAACACTGGACAAGAACACGAAATATAGAATAGCGGGGATTGTTTGAAATTGAAGCACTAAAAAACAGGACTGAAATCGAATGGAACGGCAAATTATTGGAATTGAAACACTAGACAGGGGGACCGAAATGGAATGGAACGGGAAACGAGTGGTAGTAAAGACAGGGGAAACGAAATGGAATACCTGGGATTTAAAACACTGCACTAGAAAATTGTAATGGAACAGTGTACGAGTGAAATTTAAACAATAAAAAAGGAAATTATGTGTAATGGAAGAAGAAACGAGTAGAATTGAAACACTAAGCACATGAATGGAATTGAATGGGGCGAGATTGGATTTTAGTAATATTTATCGATATAATCATATTTTTTTCTGTTTTTGGCAAATTTTTCTTTATTTTTTTATTTTTTTAAAATCTTTTCCCTTAAAGCTAATTATTTTTATACCCTACACCATTCTGAGAAACAGGTTAAAGTTTCTACTGATGTTTGTAACTACCAATCAACTCAGAACCACTTACTATATCAATTCAGCGATACCCGTCCGTGCAACCTTCTTCCGTCCCTTCATCTGTCCACGTAAAACGAAAATTTTTTGAAATCAAAATACAAGTCGTAATTCTGAATATAATTAAATGAAATTTGCAACATAAGTTTATAGAAAAGTTAAAATCTATCCATGTTTTTTTTTATCCAGTAGCCATTAGAAGTCCTATCTGAGGTTAAATGCTGTTGGCAAACCAAAGCGATTTTAAGCAATTTCTAGGTTTTTTTTTTATATAATCAGATAGAGCTCATTTCTCACACAAACCCGGATCCACCTTTGGCTCTATTGTAGTATTATTCATCTTTGATATAAAATTGCGGAACATATCCTACCACTTTGGAAAATAGAATGGAAAATTTAACTGTTGATCTAAATTTTGGCCTCCTGATCCGCTTGGAAAGCCAAAAGTTTGACTTAAAAGAGTTTTAAGGCCTTACAAAAAAAAAGAAAACAAATTCACGATCGCCATTTTGG
Source organism: Eustalomyia histrio (assembly GCA_949748255.1). Taxonomy (NCBI): domain Eukaryota; kingdom Metazoa; phylum Arthropoda; class Insecta; order Diptera; family Anthomyiidae; genus Eustalomyia; species Eustalomyia histrio. The sequence continues at coordinate 149,679,005 of OX456526.1, forward strand.
ATTTATTACGGAAAATTAAGAGCCAATATTTGTTTTTTAATAACAAGTAATTAGGTTTCATTTTTGAATTCTGAATTATTTTAAATGCATTTCTTATAAAGTTTTTATTGTTTTATAAGGTTCTACTTTAGTTAAAAATCTATTTTTTTAATCTCCAGTACAAGGAAAAAGTTTATCCAAAAAAATATATGCCTCCTTATTGCATATGCAGCCATACCAAAATAACTATATAAAATTGTATTTTGTTTTATGAATATATGCCAACAAAAATCTGTGCTAGTTCACAAAATTTTTTGGTATAGAAAACAAATTTTTTATTTTTTTTTATTTTTTTGGGAAACCATAAAGATTTTAATATGTTAAATGGGAAAAAAGGACTATAGGGGCTGAAAGAGTTAATAAACTTGGTGGATTTTTTAAACTGCTGCTGATGATGATGATGTTGTTTTGATGATAACTTTTTGTAATGAAATGAAGTACAGGTATTTAATTTGAATTTTTCACCATTTGTGCAATTGTAACAAATTTATTTTGGCAGCTTCTATTAATAAAGTTTAGTTGTTGGCAATAAAGAAAATAAAAATAATAGAAAAAAATTTTAAAAGGTTAAATGATGTTGAATAACTTACTTAACTAAATAAATAAGTTAAATAAGTTTTTACAAAAAAAAATGACATTTGTTTAAATTTCATTTCAGAAACTGGAAATTGCATTTATACATATAGGAAAAAACAAAATTTTAAAATTAAGCACAAACAATATTAAATTAACAAGAAACAGCTGAAAAATAAACTATGATAAATTTTATTTTTCATCCAAATATATTTCTATTTATTGATAAAATATAAAAGCAACATCTAAAATATTTAAATATAAATTTAAAGAGCTTAACTGGAATCATATTTGCTTTAAATACAATCAGCATTTAAAAATATTTCTAAAAAGTTAGATATTAATTCAAATATGATATAATAACTGAATTAACTTTGATATTTTTCTCTATGGATATAAGAATATACCGCCTCAGATATGTGTGGTACCTAAAGCGTCCCAAACTCCAAAAAACCCTTTAAAAATATCTTGTTATTCTTGATACTTTATCCGAAAATGTATGTATTGAAAAATATCGTCGTTTAATTTCATTTAAAATCATTTACTACTTTAAAATGATAACCCTTTGCCCTTTAATAAAAATGCGATTGACTATAACATTTCATTGGATACCGGATATTGTATTGCTTTCAATCCGGTTCCTATTTGTTTTGCTAACAAATTCGAAAATACATATAAAATATTTTCATTGCTGGTTGCCATACATATTTTGTGACACAGCTAAAGTTGCACTTGACACAAGGTTACCATATGCAAATCAAGTTTATACAACTGCCACAATAACAATAACAACTAAAACATACAAACTTTCAAAACGAATCACTTACATGTGCAACAAAACAAACAATCAAATGTGCAAGTAGCAAACGAAGAAAAATGTCAAAAGTACAACATTTTTTGTTGAGTTTCCTGTTAAAATTGTTCTTTCTTATTAACAGGCTAAACCCTCATCTAAATACAACGACTTATACATCTAACTAAACAATTGCTTAAACAACCTTTGTTTTTTTGTGTTTACAACATTTATTTTAGTTGTATATTTTGTTGTTATTTTTCCCCTTTCGGTGATAGTTGAGTTTTTTTTTTTGTACCAGAATTTCAACTACATATAAAAAACTAAAATTTTTATATTTTTTTAATCACTGTTGTAAAAAGAAATACAAATACTTGTACCATGTTGTATTTGTACTGGTGGTGGTGATGGTAGTACTGGTGTTTTACATTTAGTACGTCTATGTGTGTATGTGTATGTGATGGATAACAATACAATGCCAACTTCAGGGTCTAAGCTAATTGACTTGGGAACATGCTCACATGTTGCTTTTTCTACACTCATATGGTTTGAAATGTACAACAACTACTTTTACTATGATGATTAGTGTGGCACTTATTGCTACATTAATTAAAAATAAATATAAAATCATTTGAGATCGTTCGCTATGAAAAATTAAGCACGTAAGCGTTTAGTCACATATTTGAAATTTAGTACAGGGGGCGTATGATTAATATTTATTATATTTTATATCTTGGTCTATAACTTTAATAATAACCTGACGATTTCAAATTAAAAAATTTTATATGAAAGTTGATATATTGAAATAAGTGCCTCCGTAAAGCTCATATGAGCTATTAAGTATGGGTGCGCTTATTTCGACCCTGACAACAAACTAGTATTTTTTCCTACATATGACAAGGAATCAAGCATTAAAAAAAACGCGAGAGTAAAATTCAAGTGCATAAAAATTACATTTAAAACTATGCAATATACTATTTTTTTTTCGTGGAAACTAAAAACACCAGAAAAAAAACAAAATAAATAAAATAATGAAAGAAACATTGGGCAGTTTAAGAAAGTAGCTCTAAAATAAAAATTTATCAATTTTGAAGTCTAGACTTAAAAAAAAAAATTAATATACTATAGTAAATTCCGAGTAATTCTGAAAATTAAAGAAAAAGTTTAAGCTCTTTTCATATAAAGAAATACAAACCTATTTTCGTTTTTAATTTGGTATAATGTGACGTATGATTAATATTAATTATATAATATTTTATATATTGGTTTATAACTTTAAGCAAATCCATCTCATTTCAGTTTAATAAAATTTTTATGAAAGCTATGATTTTAAAATAAGTACCTTCCTAAACATAACATGAAGAAGTAAGAATGAATGTGTTTATTTAAGTCCTGACAACAAACCAGATATTTTTTTTTAAATAACAAGGAGTTTACCATAAAAAAGCTCTGAAGTAAAGTTCGATCAAGTGTATAGGAATTATGTTACTATACAATATATTGTTCTTTTTTTCGTGGAAATTAATAATAACAGAAAAAACGAAAAAAAAAAATAAAATGCACAAACAAACTAACGAAAAAGTGCTGGAAACCATAATGGATTAATGAAAGAAAAATTTGAAAAATTTAAACAACTATTTTTAGATGTGGTGAAAGTAGCTTTCAAAAGAAAATTCTAGGAAAAACTAATGAAAAGAAGAAATTTAAAGGTACACCTGATGCTTAAATGCAAAAGAGAAAAGGTAGAATTAACTAATTTTTTAATTGAAACATGTTGCAAACAATTTTTATGTGTTGACTTTGAAAACACATTACAGACAAATAAGATATTAGTTTTTAATTAGTTGGTCTAAATTTATCTATAAAAGAAACTCAGAAGTCGTTTTAAATATTAATGTAATTGATGTATTTAAATTTTTAAATGTACAATGAGTGTAACTTCTATTAAAATTATCAACTTTAATGAAACAAAATGCATTTGTAAAATAACAGTTCTATCCTCAAAAGCTTTTATCTTAACTTTTGTTTAAAAATTTATCAAAACCTGAAAAAATGGAAATATTTTTAATCATACAAATTACACTGTACAAAAATTTCAAACTTTTTCTTAAATAACGGGGTTCCGACGATTGATTCTTGTTAAGGAGAAAATATACGTGTATCGGCATTTTGATAGATCACATCGGAAAAAAAAAATTAAAATTTTCCAGCTCTGGGCTATTCTTGCATCATATCGGTATATAAAACTATGTTTTCTTTACATCTGATGTGTAGGGTACGTTCGACAAATTTATAGATAATGGTATGGCAAAAATTTTTGTATTGGCTTTATTCTAACAAATTGTAAAAAACACCCTGAAAAGGGAGAAGGGCGGGGCTGAAATGTTCTACAAAAATGTCGGCCATAAAATTCTACTATAAATGTTAGAATACCCCAAAACCCAAAACTTAACACAAACACCAAAAACCAATCAAATTCAAGATTATCCATTTTTGGTCTCCTTAACATGAATCAATCGTCGGAACACCGTAATTTTTTTTGTGTTAAACTGTGTTATTACATCAGGGCGTATGATTAATAATAATTATGATACCTTTTACAATTTCCTTTATAATTTTTATAACAAATCGTTAATTGTTATGAAAAAAAAAATGTATTTGTAAAAACAACATTTCAATCTTCAAAAGCTTATTAAAATACATTATGATTATTTTTACGAAAACTCTAATTTAAATTATACAATTTTAAAGTTAGACATTTGAGACATTGAGGAGAGTAGCAAGTTCCAAGTTGTTTATTGATAATGTTCAGATTTAATTTTGTTAAAAAAATTACGAAAAATCGTTCAAAAATAGATGGGATTTCAACAAATTTTTATATACACACCAAACCACACAATTTTTCTATTAAAAACACACTATATTTTGTGAAACAAAATGCAGTTGTGAAATAACATTTCAATCTAAATTAAATCATTCTTTATCAGTTGATAAAGGAACAATCAGTTGATAAAGGAACAATAAACAATACAGATGGTTTTCAACTCCGCGTTTTAGCGACAGATATTTAAATTTTTTTCCTGAAGATGAACAGGGAAGCTGCTTCGAAATATTGAATTATAAATGCTTTGAAAAAAAATTAAAAAGGATATAGTTTCTTATTTTTAATTAATTTAAGTTTTAATTTTGTTAAAAAAAATTACACAAAAATCGTTTAAAAATAGATAAAATTTAAATATTACAAATTTTTATATTATGGCGTATGATTAATATTAATTACCATATATTTAAAAATTTCCTTATAACTTGTTAAAAAAAAACTTTCAATTCTTATGAAACAAATTGTATTTGTAAAAACACTTTTCAAGCTTGAAATCAATTTTCCAAAATAGCAAATTTTTCAATTTAAATTGCAATTTCTATCAACCTACATGTATTTGTTTCACTTAACCATTTCACATTTAAATTCCTAGAAACTTTTACCAGTTTCAAACAACATTTCAAAACTTTTTTGCGAAACTTAAATGAAATCATAATGAATGTTGCATAAACACTTGTGTGATTACAATTTATATTTATTTTTCAACTTTCTTGAAAACATGTTTGTGTAGTTTCTTTTTTTTTGTATTATAAAAAAATGTTTTTCTGAAATTTTAATATGCGTTTTTTTGCCTAAAAGACATATTTAACATTTCATCGCTTTTTGTTTGAGTGCAATACATTCAGCACATACACAAAGACACCAAAGATTATTACATTACAATATAATTAGTTTTATTTATGTTTACATAAAATAAAATAGTCTATAAATAAAATAAAATAGTCTATAAATCTTTCAAACCAACAAAATAATTATTGATATGAAACACTTTTCATTTATTATGTAGTAGAGAGCTTTTTGTTTCATTGTTGACGTAACCGTTTGATTTTAATGATAGTAATCAATTACATTTCATATTGATTGGAAAAATGTGTAATGTAACCAGTTAAGACATGAACAGCAAAAATAAAAAAAATTAGTAAACAAGAAAAGTATTAGAATTACCCAGGAATATGTTTCATCAGACTTTAAAAAAAAACTTTAAAGAAGAATATTTTTGTTATTATTTTACAAAATATAGTATATATATATCTATGTTGTTACTAAAGATGTTATGACAAATATCCCCAAAAATTTTAACATTTTACAAATACATGCTTTAACTTTCATATATTGTAGAGATTCCTACAAATTTCATTAAAAACCATTAAATTTATTCGTTAACAAAATAGCATATTCTATTGCATTTTTTAAACTCTTTGAAAACGTTTTAATTATTATGCTGGGATGCATTTTTATTGCAAATATTCTGTCTTTAGTGTAATAAATATGAGAAAATAACAACATATGAAATAATTAATCTTTGTACTAAAACCCTTTTTAATAAAATAATATGATGTTGTTTTACAACAAAAACTATTTGATGATCTTTTAAAAGAAATTAACTCACAATATATTTTTTCGTTACCAACTGTAGTTTATTTAAAAAGTAATACGTTTTAAATATTCAAAAAACAAACTATAAATATTTACAGACATTCAGTAGGAGTTGACATTTTCTGTAAAATGTAAAATTTTATCTTTTCTGTTTCTTAAAATTGAAATCCCATGTAAAAATCGAAATATATATGAACATACATGATCATACATGGGCTTGTATATGATCATACATAGGCATACATGGTCATATACGTCCATACATGATCTCATATATGACCATATATCTTCGGATCCGAAATTTGAGGGTATATGGTGATATATGTACATATATTATCATACATGCTCATATATTATTCATGTATGCTCGTATATGATCATATACGTCCATATATCCTCAAATTTCAGATCCGAAGATATATGATCATATATGAGATCATGTATGGTCATATATTGAACAATGTATGATCATATATGAGATCATGTATGGTCATATATTGAACAATGTATGGACGTATATGACCATGTATGATCATATACAGTCCCATGTATGATCATGTATGCTCATATATATTTCGATTTTTACATGGGATTCATATAATTAAAAAAACAAAATTTTTTTTAACAAAATAATTTTTTTATATACTAAATTATTTCAATAAAAATTACAAGAAATTATTCAAATATAGATACACACATAGAAAATAAAAATATATACATCTGTGTGTATTGTGTTTTGTAAAATTACATACAAATAGAAAAATTTTCAATTTGAAAACAAACCACAAAAATCGTTTTTTTCTAACTTTTGGCAGTCAAAAATTGATGGTTATTTTAAACGACTTTCTATTTTTTTTAATACTTTTGTCGATAATTAAACAATGATTGAAAATTTTTTCTAGAAGTTTGTTATTAAGATAGTAGCTTTAATTAACCACATAAGGCCCTAATGGCTCGGTTATGTAAATGAAGATTTAATAAAAAAAAAAAAAAAAAAAATAAACAACAAAATGGGCTGAATATAATGAAAAATTTGTAGTCCTTTTTTCAACTGTATTTTCGATTGATTTTATATGAATTTTAAGTTGTTTTTAACGAAATAATATTGTGAGTGTATGTTTATAATGATTTTTTCGAGACACTTCTTTGGTTATAAAACTTTTACAATACCATTATTTTTGTTTTTTTACAGCAAATTTTAGAATATTTATAAAAAAGTATTAAAAATATTTATTTTTACTTTGATATTTATCATAACAACCTTAAAATTACGCATTTAAATTACAGACCTACATTATACAGAAAATATGCATAACGGTGCGTATGATTAATATTATTTATGAACATTTTAAAATAATCTTTAATAACTTTTTTATTATAAATGCAATTTTATTACAAAAAATTGTATTTTAAAGTAGATATTTTAAGATTGAAATTTTTTTTAATATTTAAGAAGATTTTGATTATAAAACTTATTAGTTTAAGCTTTAAATTATATATTTTGTAATAAGCAGAAATTACTTTTTATTAAATGCTCTAGTTTTTTTTCTGTTAACTGTTCTAATTTTTTCTATTTATATATGCAATTAAATAAAAAAATGATAAATTTTAATTTTTTATTGTATTGTTTTGACTCCGTATGATATTTTTTCTAGGTGGCACCAAACATATAAAAAACTTATTAGATTACTTCCCGAGTGTATACAACAAATTTATATAATATTTTTTATTCTATTTTTTTTTTCTTTTATATTCTGTTGATGCATTGTTTGTTTAGTAACAACTTCATACATATATATATTTCTAGTTTATTCTATATTCTACTAAAATGCAGCAATTACTGCATTTGTAGATGAAAAAAAAAATATATATATAAAACAATTCTCTTGTGGCATATACATGATATTCCATGCCATAATCAATCTTTGTCATGTTTCAGTTATAATAAAAGGCAATTGAAAACTATAATGTTGTATGAAACTAAACCAAATAAGAAAAAAAAAAACAGACTCTAAGGAAAATATATTTGAAAAATTTAATACTATTTAAACATCATGTGAGGCAATTAAAAAAAAAATATATCGTTAATATTCCATATATGATACCAATAGGTACACTCACCAAAAAAAGTCTGTAATGGCAACTGAAAATTTTGCTTTTATTACGGGAAATTCTGCTTATTTGAGCCCAGCGGTATTTTTTGCTAATCTTAGCAACACATGTCTGCTGACGTGTAGTACAATGAAATTAGTAGAAAAATTAGTAGCCGCTACTAAATTTTAGTAAACTTTTTGTAAAGTGGAATTTAAAAAATCAACAAAAAAAATTACTAAATACTATTACAAAGTTTTAGATTTATTTTTTTTATTGAGCATAAAAAATTTTGATTATATGTTTTAAAAGATGTTTTATACAAAATTAAAAATTGTTAAAACATAAACGAATTTATCATTTTGTTTTAATTTGGTAATTTCTGTTTTGAAAAATATTTTAGTCAATTTTTTTTTTTTACTTTTAAGGTTAAATTTAATTGTTTTTAGGGCTGATTTTTAGAACTAAAAACCCTTTTTAGTGCTATTTTAAGTGGATGTCCTCTTCTTAGACATGAGTCGGTATCTTCACTTCCGATCCCTTTTTTAATCCTATGTAACATTTTAGGGCAATTTAAGTTTGTATGTATAAGTTTAAATTATTAGAAATATCGACATTTTTAAAATTAGTAATTCAATATCGACATTTTTAAAATTAGTAATTTTTTTTGCTAATTTTAGCAAATCGGTTTTCAAAAATTTGTAAAATGATTTCTGAAATTAGCAACGAAAATTTGTAGATATTCTGTAAAAATTCTGTAATTTGTAAAATGTAAATAGCAAAAAGATTTGCTAAATAATAATTTTTTTACTAAGAATCAGTACAAAAATAGTAAAGTGGGATTGAAAACCGTTTACAAATTTTTCTACAAACTTTTTTTTTCTGAGTGTAGGTTAAATTGTAATTTTTTTTTTTGTAAATTATATAAATTTAAATAAGCGCTAAATCGTTCAATATTTTAAAAGGGGTTCCATTATTTAAGAACAATAAATATTATAAATTTAATATTGATACGATATTTTGTGGAAAGCTTCATCTTTAATTTTATTCAGAAGAAAATATTTTTTTTATTTATTTTCTTAATTTATGTATGTATTTAATTATTTAAAATAAAATTGTTTAACAAAAGTTATACAAAGATTAAAAGTTTTTATATTTAATTTCATATGTTGGTAACATAAAAAGTTAATGAATAATTGTTGCAGAACATTTTTGTTTTTTGTTTGCATAAGAAAACAAGTTCCAACAATAATTGTTAATTTAAAGAAACACATGGTAAACATTTGTTAAGAAAATTATGGTTGAAATTAAAAAGAAACAAAGTTTTATTTTAAAAATTCGCATAACCATAACATTGAAAAAAAAAATGAAATATCTAAATATTGAAATTTAAAATAACTATTTGATAACATATTTTAAAAGAATTTATACATTCTAAAAGTTTTAAGTATTAGCTCTTATATTTAATTTAATCATACGCCATGGTGTATAAATATTTAATAGCAAATTACTTTTCTTTGCTGTAATATTTTTAATATTTTTTAAATTTTAACAAAATTATAGAATTTAAAAAACTCCGAATATGTTGGTAAATTTAATAAACTTTGATACTTTATATTTCGAAAAGATAAAATACAAAAATAGCTTAAATGAAAAAATAAATATCCCCTGCATAACACAGATGAATGAAAGAATATTTCCTATCAAAGATTTTAACTTAAAATACTGTTAGAAAGAAATTATCAAATTACGTAAATGACACGCTGTTATTGAATTTTAATTTTTATTTTTTAATATCTCCCAAAAAAAAAAACTCTACGAATTCCCGAAATAAAACTGTCTGATTTATAACATTTGTATTTTCCTCTTTTGAAATCGATTCTTTGCTATTTTTACAACAGTTAGTCTCTTGTCATTTGTATCAATTTCTCTGTAACTAATTTAAATCAGTTTCTTTTATTTCCTTTCAAATGTCATCAACAATTTGGTTTGTCATGCCACTCCCTTGTTAAGAAATATCAGAAGACCTTAACTGAAAGTAGCAAGCAAAGTAGTTAAAAGTGGAAACGAAGTTAGTCAAAAGTGTTTTTATTTATGTTGTCACATTTGTGGCATGCTTGTAATTTGTTGTAAATATGTATGATACAATGTTAAAAATTCTAAGCACGTGTGCTTTATTTGAGCAACTGATTGTTATTTTTGTTGTTATTGCTGACTATTTTACTTACTATTAAATATTGCCACTCATGTGGCCCAGTGTAAAGGTTTTTGTACATATTTTTTTTCTGCTTGTTTCTTTTAAATATACTTTGTTGGTGTTGTTGTTGCTATTTATTCTGGTGTGCAATAGAAATTTAAGCGCAACACTTAAATAAACACAATAGTAACACGTAATTCAAATATATATTTACATACCAAATACATAATATAATAGGGGAACAGTTAATTTCAAATAATATTATTAATATCAAAAAAAAAAAAATCTTAAAAAATATTGTATACAAAATTGTGTAAGCCCCATTAACACAATATTCAGCGCTAACATATTCACCGATAACCAAAGGACGATTAGGGCGATATCAGCTAGTAGGGTTAAGTCCATAACCTTGCTGGACTGTAGAAGAGCCATTACCGAGTTTTCCTCTGGGGGCAGGATCCTTATTATATGGGTACCGGGCCACTCGGGGATATCCGGGAACGAAAGGGTCAATACACTAGCCATCGGGGGAAGAGCACTCGAGGCAGTTAACTTGGCGAACGCAAAACCGTTTGAGGCAACGAAAGCAGAATTAAAGGCGTGGGCAAGAGAAACCCACACGGCCTGTTGGAACAATGGGATGGTGGCCAGGACCACTAAGATTTTGTGGGGTAGCCCAGACGGGAAGAGGACTAGAGGCCTCCTCAATGGAAGTAAGTTCGAGGTCAGTATGATGGTACGTATTCTGACTGGTCATGTAGGATTACGGGCACTACTGTACCGGATTGGACGAGCAGATTCTGACGAGTGTAGAGCGTGTGGCGAGGAGAGCAAACGCTGGAGCACTTTCTCTGCCACTGTCAGGCATTTGCAGAGTTAAGATCCAGGCACCTCGGGGGCGATGTTATATCGGACCTAGAATCCCTGAGGAACGTCGACTGGAAAACCTTGAGCAGTTACATTCGGGAAACCAGGTTTCTGAATACCGGACGTTAACAATTTCCATGTTCTTAAGGAGCACACAACAGGCCCAGCAGAGGCCTAGGTGTATATCGTAGCGATCTGAGGTTGCATTTCGATGCTTCATCCTCCTTTCGACCTAACCTAACCTACTAACTGGAAGTAAATGTGAGACATTTGTTGTTGTTTTCCGTGTTATTATGTTATCGTGTCTTACTAAAAAGCGAGGAAAACTTAATTTTTGCTTTGAGATATTAGTGATTAAAAATTTTAAACCTTTTATTTTAAACTATTTAGGAATAATTATTAAATATTTCTCTAAAATTAAACCAACTGTTAAATTCAAATAAATAATAACAAATATGCCGGCTAAAATACCAGTTAGTACCTAACCTGGAAATTTTTGAAAATATTGCGTATGAGTGATATTAGGTATTAAATAATTTCATATTACTCATACGCAACATACTAGTACTTGTTGAGTTGAAGTTTACTAAATCTCTTCCCTACAAATAAATTTGAGCCTTATATTTTCACATTTAAATTCTTGTTACATACATGTGCTTGTGTAAATGTGTGCGTGTACTTTACACGTAGGCTAGAAATTTCAACATGTTTCACATTTACACATGAATAATTGCATATTTTTTAAATAAATAGATGTAGCAAGATAAGTAGGAATGAAATGAGAAAACAAATTTGTAGTGAAATAAGCAAAGAAAACACATAATGTAATTTTTTTTTTGTTTACGGAAATTAAAGTTTTTCCTAAAGGTGCTAGTTTTGAATAGCTTGCTTTACTTGATAAATTTTACCTAAATGGTCTCTTGAATATTTGCCTAGTTTGTTTGAGTTTTAAGAGAAGAGCTTTCATATAAAACTCTGTTTTGTGTTAGAGGAATCCTGTTTCTTTATTTTTTAGTCTATAAATTTGTATAACAGCAACCGTAAAAAACCAACGTCTTTTATAAACATTTCTAGACCATAACAATTTTACATTGTTGTTTTAGTTTGTTTTAAGTAATATAAAAAGAAAAACAATACAGTAAATTTACTGAACTAACTTGCATACACATAAGAGGTAAAAATAGCAGTTAGAGAACAACTACTACCTACTATGGACTACTAAAATACAACATGTCACTTAAAGATAAAAGTTTATGATCTAAACAACTATAAACACAGTAGGTTATGAAATAAAAAGAATGATGAGCGAGTTAGAGTGGAGAAAAATATAAATTTGGTTTTTTAAAATTATTGGAAGATATAATTTATCAACCTATATTTGTTGAATAAACCTTAATAAAAAAGTAAAAAAAATTAAATATTAACAAAAAAGCGAAAATTACTAAAAATTAGCTTAAAGAAGGCTGCAAAACCAACAATATAATTTATTTCATATAATATGCAACTGTTAAATTATATATATATGAATATTTACTATTTATAGCCCCCATACATATATACAGATATTTTACTTGCAAATTGTGTTTCTTTTTTTTAATATTATCTTCTTTTTTAACTAAAATTGTGTCTAAACAAATATTTCCATATATTGTATGATACAATAAAACTTAAAATTTCACTGAACTATAACTTTTTTGTGGTGTAGCATGTAATATGGAAAACTTTTTGCTGTTCATATTCTATAATTTGTTTCAAAATTTTTTAGCTTCTCATATTTCGTTTAGTGTGCTTCTAATAAAAGTTTTAATTTTGTTTATTTTTAATGTTAGTTTTTTTTTAGATATTTTTTTGCATTGAATTTATTTTTATTCAGTATAAAATGACTACCCAGCTATCAGACGAGTCCAAGAATGAATTAAAAATTGGTTCAACGTTTATTTATAAAATTCAGCTTAAAATGGCATCGTATATGATTTTATTTATATTTCCGTCTAAAATACTAGGATAATATATGGGTTCAATTTATGACCATATATGGTATCCTATATGACCATATATGTTTGGAACCGAAATTTGAGTATGATCACGAACATATGTGGTCCTATATTGCACCACCTCTGGGCCTACATTGAACTATATATTAAATTATATAATACGCTATACCCATTAATACTCATATATGATTCCAATTTCACCTGGAAAGTTAAAACTTATGTTTGATAGTGATTAATCCAAAACAGCCTTTTTTTAATTAAAAAATTACCCTAAAATGATTTTAAAAAATTCCACAGACTTAAGAATTAATACTTTTTTGAAACCTTTTTGCATTTTCACTAAATAATCTAATGTATTTACTTTTGTGAGCCATATTTTAACTTAATAAGTTCAATAAAAGTTTTGTACCTTTTATTAGTAATTTTTCACAAATAAATTTTAAAACTTTGCCAGCTGGGTAGTGTATTTATTTTACTTGTATGTTAAATTAAAATTTTATATTTTGTATTTGTAGTTAATCTATTAGATGACTGTAAAGTTTGTTTAACTTATTGTTGATTTGTATGGTTTTGCCAAAAAAAAATGAGTATGGTTTTATTGAATTTAGTTATAAGCCAGATATTTTAAAACACATACACACCAAAACAATTACACTCTTGTGCTAAAAATCTCTGTACAGTAATTTTGTTTATGGAGGTATTAAAATGGATTAAAAGTTTTTTTATGAGGGATTTCGTGTAATGATAGAAATTGTTTTGTTGGTTTAAAAATTTAATGATGAGATTTATTTGTTTGAGAAAATGAACGTAACAGAAATATATTTTGTAAATTTAAATTAGGATTTAAATGAAATATATGTTGTAATAAAATTTTGTAATTAAAGGCACCTTTTTAAGGTACTTAATATAGAAGGTACTTTTATAATAAAAGCATTTTTTTTTAATAAAAAATACTTTTTTAATAAAAGGTACTTTTTTAATTAAAAGTACTTTTGGAATAAAACATACTTTTTTAATAAAATGTACTTTTTTAATTATAGGTTATTTTTTAATAAAAGGTAGTTTTTTGATAAAAGGTACTTTTTAATAAAAGGTACTTTTTTAATAAAAATTACTTTTTTAATAAAAGGTACTTTTTTAATAAAAGGTACTTTTTAAATAAAAGGTACTTTTTTAACAAAAGGTACTTTTTTAATAAAAGGTACTTTTTTAATAAAAGGTACTTTTTTAATAAAAGGTACTTTTTAAATAAAAGGTACTTTTTTAATAAAAGGTACTTTTATAATAAAAGGTACTTTTTTAATAAAAGGTACTTCTTTAATTAAAGGTACTTTTTTAATAAAAAGTACTTCTTAAATAAAATGTACATTTTTAATAAAAGGTACTTTTTAATAAAAGGTTACTTTAAATAAAAGGTACTTTTTAATAAAAGGTACTTCTTTTATAAATGGAACTCTTTTTATAAGAAGTACTTTTTTAATAAAACGCACTTTTTAAATAAAAGGTGCTTTTTTAATAAAAAGTACTTTTTTAATAAAAGGTACTTTTGTAATAAAAAGTACTTTTTTAATAAAAGGTACTTTTGTAATAAAAGGTACTTTTTAAAAAAAAGGTAATTTTTAATAAAAGGTACTTTTTTAATAAAAGGTACTTTTTTTTTAGTAAAAAGTACTTTTTTTTAACAAAAAGCTTATTATATATAAAAACGGGTGGGATACCAACACTGGCCTCTTTTTTATAAAGTTTTTTAAACAAATTTGTAGTGCGCAAGCAAAATTGATCTTTATTTATTTTTTTAAATTTAAAATTTGTGTGTCCAGAAATAAAAATCGATTCATGATAAGGACTAGAAAATTTAGTTCGCATTAGAAATCGTCTTAATTTTTTTCTTTTCTAATAATAAGTTATGAGTCGACAGTGGCAGCTAATTCTTCCGTTTCTGAAAATAGGTATATAAGTGAGTAGCAGCTCTGGCAACTGGGGCTAACGAAAGTTAAAACTGATGTGTTTTTTTTAACTACTTCCAGAACCTGTCTCTTTTTTATAAATATTTTATTAGACTTATTTTATTAAAATATTTTTTTTTGAATTTCTAACAACCGTTCAAATATTCCTAATATAATTTTTGTTCATACCGTATAAATCCCCCTTAAGGAATTTTAAGTTTAAAATGTCATATATATATATATTCTCTTTAAAACTTTCAATTTATTTCGAATTCATATTCATTTTCTTTTCACCTTTACCTGTGTGTCTTTACCATCACTATCATATCTATAGCCAACTTTAAATTCATTTCATCCTCATTTGCAATATTCATTTAATCTTTTGCAGATATCGTAAATAATCATGAACTTATTCAAACACCAAATACACACACATACAGCGTTACTATATAAAACTCGGTAATGCACTTTCCTAAATGTGTTTAAATGTGCTGCATTTTGGTGGTTAATGGCTCATTTTGTATGCCGTTTTTATCTCTCTGAAGTACATTTATCGTTTATCGACATTTGCTTGTAACCGCCAAAAAGTAAAAAAAGAGTTAAGATAACAGACACACCGATTAACCTTATTATAAATGTGTGAAAATCAATTGAAGTTTATTTAACGGTTTGACCATAAAAAAAAATAACAGAAAATGATAATGTTTAAAGTTAATCGTAGCGATTAGCTTTTAATATCAATGAAGGTATTATCAGTGTTATGCAAATAATCAGAAAAATCAATACCACTTTACATTTCTTTAAATATCTTAAATGTTATTTTCAGCTTTTCATTTGGTTTAATTTTAATTTCCTTTCTCTTGTCTTACACATCATCAGAGACAGAGTTTATAATCGTATAATGTGTCATAATATTATTATATGTATGGTCTTATATGTTGTTGCAAAGTCACGTACAGTTAGTACTTTTGTAAATGCTAACATAGTATGTATAAGAAAATTTTGTCGCATAACGTTTAAATTTCATTAATCATATGCATGTAAAATTAAAAAGAAAAAAAGGAGTTTCCGTTCACGTTTTTGCGACTATTGTTTGGTATGTGTGAAAAAATAAAAATGTATATAAACGTCGGTGGATTCGTATATGCTTGTACACTCAAGGAAAGGGCTTGATTTAAATGATAATCAACGTTTAAATCATAAGCTAGCGGAATTCGATTCTCAAACAATAAAGTCTAAAATTAATTTATTTCGAAATTAACAATTAAAGAAAAAATAGGGAATGTTAAAATTCGCTTCTAAAAGTGTGATACAGAATACCATAATGTTTATAGGTTTTAATTGATAGGATTTTCTTCTGAAATCCATAAGTGTTCTTTAAATTTTCTTAAGCAAAAAATTCACAGTTACTTTAAAATCTCCCTTAGAAACTACATCTAGAAATACTTAATAAAAATAAATTTATATCGCCTGTTACTATAGCTTTAGTAAAAATCCAAGGTTCCTTGATGAGATCGCTTTTAGTAAGAAAGCCTTACTCATCATTCGAGTTCAAATTGTGTTGAAAGTGGTGTTAATTTCTGTAGTTTATTTTTATGAATATATGGGATTTTTCTTTGAGTGTATCGTATATGTTTCAAATATCGATGCACGTAAATTGACACCTTCCTTTATAATTTTGCCATCATCTACATTTTACAGAAGTCATTTGGTAACCTAGTTAAACAAAATTTAGTTACAAGCTGTCGTGTTATACAGTGGGGAGCAATAGTGAGCACATGAAAGTGCGTCTGACATAAGTTCAGGCCTAAAAATATCAGATATTGGGACTAATTTATAGTTTTCCTAAAAGAAAAGATGCGCTGAATACATTACTGATCCTAGAATTGTCCTCTTTTACCAGAATTTTGAGCTGTATAAACGAAAAGAGAAACCCATCAAAATTTAGATCTTTCGCAATTGGAAATCCTAATCCTGCAAAGTAAAACTGTAAAAATGTGTTAATAAGTTTTCTCAACGGACGATATTTCCAAGAACAAATAAGTTATATAAAAAAATTTTTTAAGTACATTTAAGAGGAAGAGTAGAGTTTTTAGATGGCGTTACGAGTCTTGTGAAGAATTTATTTCGCAGAAACATATATTGCGAAATATCTTATTAGCCCGATATGGAAGAGGAATTCTGAGATCAAATTCGCTATAAGAAAAGTATAGTTTATTGCAAGTGTTAGATATTTTTTTGGCCTAAAGTACTAACTTATACTCTTCAGTACTTCCCACTGTATGTATGCAAAGGCGATTGAACCATAGGTTGAGGGAAAAAAATCAGCGTAATAAATACAGCAACAAAGGGAGGAAATTAAAATCTTTTGTTATTAATAAATGCTTACAACAAACTGAGTATAGATACAAAGTTTACTAACAATAAGAAATTATGAAAAATCAACAAAAATGTCATTGTAAAATATTCTCATTCTTTTAAATCTTTTTTCGCTCTTCTTTATACCAACACAAACTCAAACTGTTTAAGCCCAGATAATAGCTATTGTACACAAGAGATTTTGCTTTTTACGTATGGCTAAAGTAGAGGCAGCGGCATCACCAAACAATACTTAATATATAGAATCATATATGGGAAAAAAGCCTTAACATTGTCATAAGTTTACACAAACAGAATACAGCTATGGTTTATCCGTAAAGTATGAGATATAAACGGAAGTAAAGTTTATTATTTATGTTGATGTTAAGAATCTTGGTGGGTTGCAAGTATGTATATCAGAACTGAGGCACGTATTGAGTTAAAATATTTATAATGCAAATATATTAATGGGTCTTTATGTCGCAGTTGATGACAAAATTATTGAATTGAATTTTTGTTATAGTCGTTTTTCCAAAAAATATGTTAATTAATATAAATTACATTATTTCTTTAAATATGTAACTTGAATAATTGTAACACAAATGAAAGTAAATTTGAAAGATCGTTGCTAAATTTAAATTAATTTTTAAAGCTTAACTTTTTCGTTTAAAAAGTCTACATATGAAATAATCTCCCCACTACTTGTATCCTTTTGAAATGTACTAGTTTTTCATACAATTCATGAATTATAATCAAAGAACCCTTTATAAATGTTAAAGATTTTTTTATTTCATTTAATATTTTTTATTCATTACATTTCCTTTTATCCAATAATATTTTTGATCATAAATCATTTCATTACCTACAGATTACAACATGAAACATTATTATTATTATAATTTAAAACATGTTTACTTTGTGTCTCAACATTTACCACATACACTCACATTCAGTTGTAGCCTCAATATATCAGTTATTGTTACAGCTGCTGTTGCACATTTATATTGGTTTCATACAATCTTGTTGTACTTTATTTTCTATAGCCTCAATACAATTTACTTGTTTTGTAACTCCAATATGTATGAGGCTTGCCATACCAAATGTTCAAGAAAAATTCTAATAGTACTCGTAGCACTAACTGGTAGGTACTAGCGTATACTTAATATTATGTTAAGTATACGTTCAGGTGTACACTAATTTAATAAACAACTATTTATTGAATATGTACGATGTACAATGTTGAAAGTATTTTTTCTCAAATGTGAAGCCGAAAAATGCTCTGAAACGTTCTGAATCGATGGAAAAAGATTTCAACTTTCTTTTTGTAAAAATAAAACAATTTAAGCCAAATTTTAGCTGATTGACTTTACTTTTACTACACTTTTATTTTTCTAAGACAATTTTTAGCCTTTTAACCAAATTTTTAAATAAAATTAAATAAATAAAAATTGTTTTCTTGAACCCACACCCCTGGGAACACATATCAGACCCTACCTGCAAAGATGTCCAAAAATCGATTTATAGTGGATGTCTACTATTGACGAACTTCAAGATCTTAGCTTCAGCTGTTGGGATGGTTGATTATGGATGCACTTTTTACCAATTAAACTCCATTTCGGCCAATTTTTATCACGATCATATCTGACATTTCAAGAAGCATTTTCCAAACGTTTATGAAAATAGATTTTAAATTTCAGATTTCTAGCAGAAAAAGTTTCTATGCACTGACATCTCTCTAATAAAATATTAAAAAAATTATGTTTTGAATTTTTGACAACTTCGATTATGCAGTTCTTACATCAAATATCCTTTTAAATAAAACTCGTGTGTGTGTATTTTTTTTTTTAATTTTTTCATCAATAAAATTTGTTATTTTTTAATTTTTTATTTATTTCTTTTTTCTTATTTCAGTTTTTTAATAATTCGTTTAATTGCAGTTTCTTCAGTTGCTTAATAAGGTAATTTTACACGATTCATTACTATTTATAATTACACTTAATTTAGGTATTTTGTTTTTAAATTTTTCTAACATTTTATTTTATATTTTTCTTTGGTTTTTATTAATATAATACAACAATTAGCTTTGCTAATATTTATTTAATTGTTTTTTTTTTATATTTTATAATACAAATAAACTTAAAGCTAAAACATTTAGCTAAAAGTATTATTTTTCTTTGGAAGGAAACAATACTTATAGGAAAAGAGATAAGAAATCAGATAGGAAATTAGGGAAAAAATATAATATATATATATTTTTTGAAAATATAGATCAAAGATTAAGTTAAAAATGTCCATAAAGTAAGGACTGGTATAAGAGGGACCACTTTTTAAAATCTTAATATTTCAGAATAAAATATCACTTAGATGTTAAGAATGTACGAGTACTTTAGTGATTACTGTAACACATAGGAGGTCATAAAGAATTTAGAATTTTATTTAAGTCCAAAATTATAAAATTGTATAACAACTAAAAAATACACAGTAAAATTATCATTCTAAAATATTTTAAGAAGTTACACAAATCTTAAGAATTGTATGCAAAAAAAACATTTCCAAAAACATACAATTATTTTTTTTTAAATATTCTATATTATTGGAAAAAATTTGATGGCAAAGTTTTTGACAATTTCAAAATAAAAGTTTTGACATTTTTAATATATAATTTAAAAAATGGCTATTTTAACTAGCACAAAGATTTTTCAATTTTTATCTAGGAAGTTCTTTTAAAATATCTAAAAGTTTCAACAATTTTTCCTAATAATTAATTTAATTTGTTAAACACAATTTATTACTATGAAAATTTAACATTTTTCCTGATTTTACTAGCATTTTTACTATATACATTTTAAAACATTAAATATATTAATTTTCGTTAATATAACTATATATTTTTTTAATGAATTAGACTACCTTAATATAAACTAACAATTTATGTTTAATTTTTTCTCTTGAATTTTATGATTTTTCAAAATGTTTATAATCTTTTTTTTTATAACTATTAAATACAATTTTTTATATATATATTTTTTTAATTTTTGTTAAAAGTCTTTTATTTCATAGGAATTTTTTTGTGAGTGTATGTTATTTTGGTTGAAATATTATTTCAAATGCAGAACTATAAGTGAGTTAATTTAGCATAAAAAAAGAAAAGAAAAGTTTAATGATTTTAAGCAAATGTAATATTCGATCATATTCATGACACATTTGATCATAATTATGAATATTTTGGGTTAACGAAAATTTATGAAACTTATAAATATATATATGACCATATATATTAGGATCCGAAGTTTTAGAGTATATGAACATGTATGTTTTAAAACGGCCATATACTATAAAATTTCGCTAACAACCATATATGGTCATATATAATACCATATATAACGCAGCAATATCCCTGTAGGAAGCCTGGGGTCAAGTGTCTACAAGTCGACTGTTTTGGGTGACTTTTTCGTGACATGTCCACAAAGCGTCTATACTTTTTACATTCCTTTTTTGCAGCTGTGCTTGTTCTTGATTTTTTTTTTTTGTTTTATTTTGTTGAAATAACATTTGCATATTTGCATGGAAAATTAAAGGTTTTAATAAAAGTATAAAGAAAAATTAATTTAAAAGTTAAATATACAAATTTGAACAAAATACATAATGGTAAAAAGAAATTACAAAAAACTTGTAAAAAAAAAAATATAAAAATAAAAATGACAAGAACGAGGCAACAATTTTTAGTGAAAATTGCAACTCTAGAGATTTTGTGGAGCCTGATGATGATTTTGTGCAGTCTTTTGAAGATTTGTCTACTCCAAAATTAAATTTGAACGAAATTTTTTTTTACTTTAATGAAATTTATAAAAAAAAATATTAATAAAATATCTAATTTAACAAAATTAATGCACCTGTTTAATCTTGTTTCCTTCCTTGTGTGGAAATCAAGTAAAAAGTTCAAAAAGTGTAGACTAGAATTACTAAAATGTACTAGTGAATCCCTGGTTCCAATGTCAACACCTAGTCAATAGTTGTGTAGATTCGCATAGACACGCACATGTTAAAAGTCTACAGCAGAGAGCGTTGGCTGGGGCATAATTAGTCAGTAGTACTGGTGACAGAGTCAATAGTGAATCAGTACAGTCTCACTATCGATATTTCCTACAGGGATATTGAACTATATGTAAACATATACATATGATCAGCTATGCTCACATATAGTCCAATGTATGATCATATATCTTCCTATACGATCTCAATTTCAAGTGAGTTTCTTAATCCAATTATAATTCTGCCTTAAGTGTGTATTTTAATGTTTTCTTTTGAATTTTTTAGTGAATAGATTTATTTTTTATAAAATTTTGTATGCATAATTAACAATTTGTTTTTATGTGCGTTGTTTTTTTTTTAATTTTATTTTGTATGGAAAAATTTTGTATTTACAATGTAGTCATTGATGTTGTTTTAAATGTTTCGTATGAATGTTTTAGTAATTTTTATATTAATTTTTTTAAGTTTTTATTTTTAAGGTTATAGTGCTGCCAATAGGCTTGTAGAAAATTTAGTTATGTAGTTTTTTTTTCTGCATTATTTATTTCTTTAAGTTATTAATCATTTAGTAAATGCTTTTTATTTTAGAACATTGAAATATTATTGATTACAAACGCAAAGATTTTTAAAAATTTGTAATTGTGATCATTAAATACAAGAAAATTTTAGAAAAGTTTGAATAAAGCTAAGGAAGAATATTAGAAATCTGAAAAACAGTGTATTTGCTCGACCTTTTAGATATAAAATGCTCCTTAATTTCATAAGCACTTTCAAACCATAATGAATCCCACCACATATCTGCTATGTTAGATTTCACATATCATCGAAATCGTCAAGTTTTGCTTGGAATATTTTACTGTTGAGTATTTTTTCTCCCTCAAAAATGTTCTTTCCCCCAAAAGTTAATTTAGCAACATAAAATCTTTTTTTCTTTCAAAAGTTGTTGCAATAAATCAAATGCATATCAAAATCTGAATGATTTAGCATAATCTTATTTTTTGCTCGTTTGTTTTAGGGGAGAGGGGTAACAATTACCGTATAGAACAGAGAAAACACTGCTTTCTTAATGCAGATTTCGAGATTTTACGAACGGCAGATACCGGTGGTTTGTGTCTAAATATGGTCAGATTTTGCCAAATTTCAAGCAGCTATCTACGGTTTTGTGTGTCTCAGAAGAATTATAATATGTAAAGTAGGGTGAATATAAAAAATTTCAATTCTTTCTATGACAGTTAGGCCCGAATATGGAACTATTGTAACCAAATTCAATGGGGTTCATCCTTAATTTAAACTTATGTACCATAAGTTTCATAAAAATATTTTTTTTACAAGGACGGACATCATTAAATCAACTCAGAAAGTGATTCTGAGTATTTTGCTAAACTATATTCAAATTGTTGGTGGTTACAAACATGAACTCAAATTAATTATACCCTGTGCAAATAGTTATGTAAAAAAAGAAAAATGATCTCCTATAACAGTCTGCCCAAAACTGCTATGACCAAAAACATGAAATTTAAAACATGTATTACACGTTATATTGGATAATTCATGAATAAGTTACTTTTTTAAATTTTCGGTTGAAAACGAAAACGTCTCCCTTTAAAGGATTTGCTGGCCAAGCCACGTTGGTTAGAAAACTGAAATTAAGTATATGTGTTCCCTGGAGTATGGTACATCTTCAAATTTTCGCCAGGTAAAATGGGTATGCCCAAACCGCTTTGGCTAGAAACCTAAAATTATAAAATATTTGTCGTGAAGTAAATAAACTAAAGTATAATTTTTCTTTTTTTTTTTTTGAAATTTCAATTATCGTATATAGGTAAAGGTGGGTTTGTATAGAGTGCCCCCGTAATCACCCAGCTCAAATCGCCGAAGCTAGGAACTTGAATTTGGGCATAAAAGTTCCAACTTCGGCTTAGTCAACAAGACGGGATTTTATTAACAATTTTATGGGGCAAAAGCGGAAAAATCTCCCCTTTAACGTTCTTAACATTTTTGTCTATAAATCAAGTATTCCCTATGGATTATTCACTGAAGAGATACTTCTTATAATTTTCAATTAAAATGGGTTTACAAAAGGGGGAAAGATGAGTTTTGCATGACTTGTATAAATCTGAAACTTGAAATTAAAACATCCTTCATGCAAACATCCATAAAAAAAGAGGAGATTCTTAAAAAAATAATTAAATGTTTTTAATATATTTCGATATTTAAAAATACCAGGCAACGGAATATCGAGCTTTTAAGGTAGAGATTATGAATCTTTGATAAAAACATGTATAAAAACTTGGTGAATATTTTACAAGGAGTTTTTATTTGGTTGTTTCTGGTTTTTTTTGTCACATATCCAAATTTCATCAAAATTTGGAGTGCTTAGCTTGAGGTGCTTTCCTTGTTAGTTATGCCGGACACAAATACCTTGCTGAGTTTGATCAACTTTGTAAGTAGTTGTGTACGCCAAATATTTGATTTTATATATTTTCAGCATTTTATGAAATTTCATAAAAAAAAAGAAGCAAAAGTACTTGTAGTTAATCAAATTTGCGTTAAACAATTTTTCTGAAATTTTCTGTTGTTTTCTTCTTAATTTTTTATCTTTTTTACTATTTTAATAATTTTTCTTTATTTTAATTTTTGTAATATTTATATTTTAAATCTCTTAAACATTTTTTTCGTTTTTCTTTATTTTTTTTCACAAATCTCACTAAAACATTAAAAATTTCCTTTCTATATACAACATTAAACTTTCAACTTTTGCTACTCTCTAATTAAAAGGAAACATGGATTATAATTTAATTAAATTCCTAATTTTAAGTATATTTTAAATTATATACATAAATAATATGATAAAATTTTTAAAATTCCTCATTTAAAACTATCATTAAGTCAGTTGATTTTTATATATATATATATTTTTTTTTTGCTTTTTTTTTAACTACATAACTGTGGACTTTTGACAAAAGGACTTAAGTTGACTTAAGACACTTTTCCAAGATTTTTGTAGTACACAAAACTTTTAAATACTTATGGGCAAATCTATGGTATAGTACGATTCATGTCACTCAAGTTTTTAACCACTTTAAGAGCAATATATAATATTTCTGAAAGTGTCATAATTTTTAAAGCGACGAGTTTAACCTCGCCAACATCCTAAAGTTTTATAATTATGCTGTTTACCCTTATTTTGCTTGTAACTTTCGAAAATTGTTCAACTCTTTTGGCTATAACTTTTTTAGCATAAAAGGAAATCGTTCTAATCCTTTTGTGGATGATAGTAATGATGTTGCAAAATCTTCTATATGTTAAAAAAAGCATGTGCCATCAGTCAGCAATAAATGGTAGCTCTTCAAAATCTGTCACTCTGTTTTTCCATAAAACGAAAATTAAGAGGATTTTCGTTTTTGCGCTTTCAGCCTCAACGTAATTGCAAATTTTGTTATATTGGATTATAAAC
Organism: Eustalomyia histrio; assembly: GCA_949748255.1. Classification (NCBI taxonomy): domain Eukaryota; kingdom Metazoa; phylum Arthropoda; class Insecta; order Diptera; family Anthomyiidae; genus Eustalomyia; species Eustalomyia histrio. The sequence continues at coordinate 149,703,829 of OX456526.1, forward strand.
GACAAACATACTAACAAAAGGCGACCAACCGAAACAAAGAAACTATGACATTACAAACATCATCAGGTCCATGCGTGCAGATCATGAAATTTAATATTTTTTGAAAAGCACATCTGTAGTTTGAGAAATAACTAGTGGCAACCCTGTGTGATCGGTAAATATCAGTACTTCTAATATTGTGTGTAAGTGCTAAATAGATCGAATTATTATTTTGGTGCCGAGAGCCATTTAATTTTAAATTTTCATAGGTTTTTCAAGCTTAACTTGCAATAGAACCAAAAGGGATAATCCGATCGTTTTAGCACTTTCACAAAACAATAGTGCCTATAAACTCTATGATATAAGCCAAATTTCAACCTTTAATTCTTTAAACTGCGGATGTGCCAATCAATTAAAAAGTTAATTTTTAGCGTTCTGTGGAGTAAAAAGTGCCGTCAAGCTAAAAACGTCATCCGATCTATTTAGCACTTTCACATAATAATTGCATTGATCATACGGAGAATTTAAGATATATTTGATGCCATAATTCTCAAAACTGCGGGTGTGCCTTCCATTTTAAATTTGCCTTTCAGCGAATTTTGGAGAAGAAATTTGAAAAAAAATTAAGATAATTGTTATCTTTAGCCTTAATTTCCTCCAAAAACCAGATGTGTTGGACAAAATTGGAACCCAAATTAGGACTAAGAATGGAAAGGCTTTTCGAAAACGTGTGTTTGCATCCCCCAAAAGTTAAAAATTTTACCTTTTAAAAATTCTACGATTTTTCTCTTATAACTTTTTCAGCACTTGAAAAAAATGATGCACGCGAGCAGATTATTTATTTTTAATGTGTTCTTAACAAGTTGGTGCTAAAATAAAACGTGTACCACTAATTTGAAATTTTTCATTTTTCAAAATTGAAATCGTATTATTTCGTAGATTTTCCCTTATGTTTCTGTTTGATTCTCACACTGCTATGCCTAAAGCTTTAAATGATATGAGAGTCCTCAAATCAACTTTTACACAATTTTATTAATTTCTGTTTCAAAAAAAAGAACTTGTTTCCTTTGTATTATTTATGATTTTTACATCAGCAAATTTTTTTTCAGGCAAAACCCTTAATTTTAAACAGAAATTAATAATTTATAACGTTTCTATAGTTTTATTTTTTAGCTCTCCTGAAATATATGTGTAACTTATTTCTTTACAAACATTCCTTCTAATAATTATTTAATAATTATTTACAATTGAAAACTTATAGATAACATTAAATAGAAAAACTTAATATAAACTTAATGAAATAAACCTAATGAGCGAGTTCTTGTTTTGTGTTTTTTTTTGGTATTTTAATGAAAAAATAGGTACAAAATTTTTTGTACAAAAGTTATCGATATTTTTTGGTTTTTAATAATCCTTTTTATAGTAAATTCTTTTATTTTTTATCTACACTTTTTTATATTTAACTAAATTTTTTTTTACTATTATTAAACTTAATTTTTGAAATTTTCGTTTTATTTTTCAAAAATTTGGTTTAGTTATTATTAAATTGATTTAATTTTATTTAACTTACAACTAAAATTTAATTAAAATTTACCTATCACGTAAAGGAAATTGACACGTTTTTTCATGTATGATGATCGTGTGTATCTGTAAATAAATAAAAATAAAAAACATTTAAATGTTTAATATTTAGTTACTTAGTATATATTGATTTTTTTTTTTCAAATTAAATAACAAAATCACAGTTGGAATTTATATGTGTTATTTAGTTTTTCCAATTATTGTTATTCCGGAAATATCACTGCTTTTTAATATAGCAACTATATTATTCTGTTATCCTGACATTAAGTCATGAACATATAATTTTCCAACTGTGAATTTTTTTTATCACGCAAATACATAAATTTTAACATTTTATTGTGTTGAAATGTGTGCTTATGTGAATTTTTTTTAAATAACAGTGTTTTTTTTTTTGTGGTAATTTATGTAATAAGGTGTGTTTAGTTTTGCAAAGTGAGGTGAATATTATATAATATTTACATATTAAATAGTATTATAAAATAAGAGTATATATTTTTTTGTCATTTCTTAAGAAACAAGAACGTGACCTGTAATATGAAAATTAATGGATTAAAATGTAAGCCAATAAAATCTTATAAAAGTAAACTTCTAATTAAATTGGTGTTTTTGAAATTGTCTTTGGTTTTAGTTAAACTTTTGATGACCGAACCTAATCTGGTAATTTCTAAAAAAAATATGTGTCTCCAAAAATAGTTATTTCAACTCCTTATATACAAAATAATGGTCAAAATATCGTCAACAGTAAAGAGTTCGTCAACTGAAAAATATTATCAACAAATTCCATACGAAAGTAACAGCTAAAATAGAGTAAATTTTTTTCTAATAACTTTTTAAAGAATGTTATTCCATTTCTAATTTATTTTTGGAATATGTTTTTAAAATCGAAAAAATTATTCAAACTAATTACTTTCAACTAAAAAAATTACTTTAAACTAAAGTTTTCCTTTGACGATTAATAGGATATATATGTCCCATTTGATATCAGTGTCTTGTAGGCAAGGGATTTTTAATCATTTTAAATATTTTGGTATTCCTGACAAGTGGAAGGATTGGCTCAGGGCATATCAAAAGATTTGTCTCGTAGTTTGAATAATATCAATAATATAAAGAATATCCTTTAAATTTGGACTTACTCTATTTGACTTTGAGACCATATTGGCTTAAGTAATTCGTGGAATTTAAAAGCTGTAAGCTACTTTCAAAATAACATTTTTGGAAATGTGAATAATACATCAAGAGAATTTTTTTTGGCGATTAAAAAAATATATATTTTTTTAATTCAGAACTGGTTCTGAATTTTTCTGAAAATCGTCAGAACTTTTTTTATTTACAAAACAAAAGTTTAGATATTTTCTATCGTAAATATTATCTACCTCTATTAGGATACAGTGCGTATACTCGATATGATAAATACGATATTAATTATACGTACTGGTGTTCTAACTAATAATAGAAAAACATTTTGTTTATATTTTTTTCATATTTTTTATTTAATCAGGCTCAAGATCATAATTTTTTTTAATGATACTAACGAATAGTAAACACTAATTTTTTATATTAAAATGGAAAAAACTGTAAGGATCATTTTAATAAAAAAATTAGTGTTTACTATTCGTTAGTATCATTAAAAAAAAAAATTATGATCTTGAGCCTGATAAAAAAAAATGTAAATAAAACAGATAGATCAAATAATATTCAAATATTTATATGAAAAACATTTTGTTAATTTTTATAACACACTTATAAATCAAAGTAACATGCAAAACAACAACACATTTTCTTTTAAAGGCTGTTACAAGAATCAACTAAATGTCTTTGCATACGGCTGTAAATATTTAATTAAGCTAAAAAGGCATGACAGGATATGTTATGAATTACAGGCATTTTTGGGGGAGTATAAACATTACAAGAAATCTTACATCAACATAATATGAAAAAAATGTATATGCCTGCTGAATTACACATAAATTAAAAAAATTCCAAATTAGAGCTCGAGTCGATTGGTGCAAAAAAAAAAATTATAGTCACAGATGAATTAACTTTATTCATAAGTATTTGAAACTAAGCAGCAGTCAGCACAAAGGGTGTTTAGAAATAAATCAAGTGCAAAAAAATTTGTTCGTAGTAAAATTGATTCAAATAAAATCATGGGGTGTTGCTTAATAATATCAAATCATGTTTTAACTATCAGAAAACTGTTAATGCAGATTGGTAAACAATGCTTATAATTTATTTATTTATTATTTGAATAAGAAAATATTGAAATTATGACACACATTCCAGACCTGACAGCCAAAGATTTTTATCTGTTGATTTTTATCACAGAAAAAGTTATTACACACCAATCGAATGGAAAGCATTTTGTGGTCAGCCACGATTTGAATCAACATTCTTCTCATCTTATAGTGTTTTTATTTTAAATGTCTCCTATTTATCCTTTAAAGGAAAAATCTGATAAAGCTAGCGAGCAAACATTGTAAAGAGCTTCCCTAATAGTACTTTATGAATTCGATATTGATTCAATAAAGTTAATATTTTTTCATAAAATCAATAATTAATTTAATGTGTATTTTTTTTTTTTGCTATTGCGTGAAATAATGATTTGTAAATTAAGACATGGAATTGTAGACATAAGGCCAATATTATAGTCAGCATTTAAAAAGAATTTTTTACTAAAATTTTACCTAAGTAGGAAACTTTTCTTAATTTTTTTTTTGCAAATTCCTTACTTAAGTCAAAATTTAAGTCAAAAATCCTATTAGACTAAGACTAGCCCATAGAGTGCTAACACTTAAAACAAACATACATTTTAAATCTTTATAATTAAAAATATTTTCATTTTACCGATTCCCACAAAAATTGCCAAAATTTCTAAAATAAAAATAAATAAAAATTAAATTAATACTTATTACAAAAAATTAAATAGAAATAAGAATTTAAATTATATGGTATTATAAAAAAAATATTAATTAAATCCCGTTAAACCTACTAAACCCATAAAACTTTTTTTAAAAGCTATTTGTTATGGGTTTTAAAAACAGTATTAGTTAAAAACAGTATTAGTTAAAAACCACTGGCCTATAAAACCACAACATACAACAACTACTTCTAGTTAAAGCCAAACAAATTTTTATTTACAAAAAAATTATAATAATTTTAAAACAAATAAAAAAAATCGTTAGCCAATTATGAAAAGGAAAATTTAAAATTCCTAACCTTTTTTTCTTCGCTAACAAAAGGCGAAAGAGTTTTTTGTGTTTGGAAACTAAAATGCAAATTTTTGGAAAAACAAAAATAAACAACATTATTTCAGCCCAACTCGATCAAGACCATATAATTATAAAGTTTTAGCCAACAACAGCAAGCATCACCACTACCACCATCACATGTGTATGTATTGAGTTTCATAGATAATCATCAGAAAATTCAAATGCTGATGATTGACTAGCAGCCCTTGAACGCGTTGTCGATGTTGTTGTGGTCAATTGTGAATATCCACCACCACCACCACCGCCACAACTACTCATGCAGATGGCACTATCAAAATCCGATGCTGAGGTCGTTGTTATACCCTCAGGTTGTATCAATGATTGTAATGCTGAATCACGTTTACTATTTTTTCTACTAAATGTTCGAGAGAATGTTTTTGTTGGTGTTATTGTCAATAATGTTGTTTCAACTGGTAATATTGTTGTCGATGTTGTTGAATTACAAGAAGATTGTCGTTGTAAAGAATTTGTGATTATTATAGGGGTTGTTGCAGTTGTTTCTGTTTTATTTAGTATTTGTGGAAAATTTGTTAATGTTAATGATGTAAATGACGATAATGATGATGCTGATGATGATAAGGATGATGGGGTTAATGGCTTTATTGTTGAAGTCGATGCTGTTATTTGAGGTTCTACTAACAATGATAATGATGATTCTGATAATGCTATTCCTGATGATATTGATTCTGATGATTGGTTAAATTTAAATGATTTTCATTCGATTTTTATAGGAATGGATATGATAGGGAGAAAGTTATTGGAGTGCATACTATGGAAATATATATTTACCTTGTGTTATTGCTAATGATGCGGCGGGTGTTACATGTGAGGACAATGCAGAGGTATGTACCGATAATGAGGTACTAGTTGCTGCTGTGGCGGCGGGTATTTGTTGCTGCATATGCAAGTTGCTGGCTATTGTGTTTGTTGTACCACAGCCATTGGCTTCCGAGGTTTTTATTGATGATTCTCTTTCAACTAAACGTTGTCGTAGTAAGCGAATTTTTTCCTCTTTCTAAAAAAAGCAAAAAGGAATAAATTAGTATATTAAATTGAATATAAACTCTTCGATTTCGTTAGGTTATTTTGCTGATGTATTTAATGGAATTTTTTTTGCTAATTTTTTCTTATTGCGAAATGACTTTTTAGTTGGATTTTTAAAATCCAACAAGTGATAATTAGCTCTCTTCGCTTTTTGGAAAAAAGACTTAACAAAATTTAGAGTTTTTCCGTATTTAAACAGTTTTAATACAGCTTTAGTTTCATTGAAATCGAATATTTTTTTTTGTATAATTTATTAAATAATTAGTAAAATAATTGTTAGTAAAATAAGTATTAATACGCCACGATGTCCCAAACTGACATTAGGAGTATTTAAACTATATTTGATTTTATTTAAAATAATTATTAGTATTAATTAATGATGTTAATTTTCAAAATTTGAGCAATAAAATATTTTAAGTTTGAATCATAATCAAATAATTAGTTTGTAATGTAACTTAACAAATATTTCTAGAAAATCTGAAAAATTCGCCACCTGATAATTTTCTTAAGCAAAACAAACTAGTTTTTTATAATTTGTTTAATATATTTAGGATTTTGGAATTTTAGCATATTTAATTATTTAAATTACAGTTTTCTTATTTAAATGGTTTTCTTTTCACTAAAATCGGGTATGTTTTGTAGAAGTTTTAAAATAATTAGTAAAATAAATGGTCATTAATATTAATCATACGCCATGATGGCGGCCAACATTGATAAAGTAGTACAATTTTAAAGGCCGATGTTGAATGTGAACCACATTCGACATTTTTAAATTTCAGACTAACTCAATTAGAAGCATGAAAAGATACAGGCTAATTTTGAAAATGGGCGTTCAAATCAAAATGCATTTCGTGCACATCGTGATTTTTTTTGGTCAGACCAAATGTGTCCACAATCGGGAGAGTTGTGGGCAAATTTTAGCAAACCGGGTCTGTGAAAAGACCTGTGCATGCTTGCCAGGTTCGTTTTGCAGAAAACATTGCTGTTTTTCGCGATAGTGTGTCATGAGGTCGGCCAACCTTTTACCGTGAATGGTTTTCGCTATTGCGAGATGATAACGAACTTATTGTGGCCAGAAATTAAGGATATGACCCTGGACGATATGTGGTTTTAACAGGACGGTGCCACTTGCCACACAGCTAACAAAAGAATGGCTCTTTTGCGCAACAAATTCAATGGCCGTGTTATCTCACGTGGTGGCGATGTCAATTGGCCGCCAAGATCATGTGATTTCCCACCGTTGGACTTCTTTCTTTGGGGTTATTTGAAAGAAAAAGTGTAGGTCGATAAACCAGCAACAATTCAAGAGCTAAAGGATGAGATAATTCGGCACATTAACGGCATAGAACCTCAATTATGCCTCAGCGTCATCAAAAATTTGAACCATCAGATGGAGGTGTGCCGCGGCGGCCATTTGGCCAAAATTTTGTTCCATACATAATTGAACCATAACATATTATCATAATTAAAAGAAATGACAATAATTTCCTAAATAATTTGTGTTTTATTCAAAATCAACATCGGCCCTTTAAATTTTACCACCCTTTCTATAAAGTTTAAATGACTTTTGAGCTCACTTTTAAGTTTAGATTTTTTATACAAATTAAGCCAGCATGAATAATAAATTTTTTTCTATATAAGGAACCACGTTTAAGTATTGATTACAAAGTTAACCCCGCCTGAATCAAGATTTTGGTAATATAAACATTTTTATTTAAGCAAAGATTTTAATTTGAAATATTTACATGTAGTTCAAGCTTTTGTTTATTAAAACATCCACATTAAATCCTAAAATTTTATCATTATAAGATCCATATTTAAGCCTATTATTGATAACAGTATATATAACGAGTATAAAATTATTTCTGATAAAACTTAAGTGCTTATCCAAGATTTTTATTATGCAAAGATACACTTCTAAGCCTAAATTTTGATTATAAAAACAATTTTAATTTATAAATTTATCACATTTAAGCCTAGGTTTTGATTACAAAACGTATCATGTTTAACGTAAAAAAAAAAATATAATAAAATCTTGCTACACTTTCAAGCTTAAAACTAACATCAACACCCAATAAAAATTTAAAAAAAAAAATCCATATTGTAACAAACACTCAAATATTAAAATGACCTATAAGTTTTTCTTACCTGTGCTATCAGTCGTTGTAATTCTTCATTTTCCGTTACCAATTTTTGATAACGTTCTTCATCTTCTTTTGATATACCCGAATCGGGATTATATTTCGATTCAGCTTTATCTTTAGGATGGCGTATCACTTCAATTACCTTAAAACGGAAGAAAAATAAGGATATACAATTTATATTTAACAATACAATTTATATTTAACAATTTAGTCATAAGAATTTTACAATATTTTTTTAATTTATACAAAATTTTCGCTTTCACTTTCTTACCTTTGGCACAAATATTAGCAACATACTTAAGAAACAACAAAATATCACAGCTAATGACACAAATACAAATGAAGCATCCTGTTGTGATGCTATGACCATACCCACTGGTGCCGTGATTAAACATAATACTACCACATTATAAATGCTCATACCCACATAACGTGAATCATTTATTTGTTTAACTTTTATCGAACGCGTTTCATAAGCCAAAAACAACCCGAACACTAGTATCAGTCCCTTGTAACCATAAACGAGGCCTAAAATAAAATAAAGAAAAAGAAAGAAATAATTAAAAAAAAACAGGGATTTTAAATATTAAAAAAAAGAAAGTTATAATAAAGATGGTAAATAATAATAATAATAATAATAATAATAATAATAACAATTAGTTGGTATTTTGTTTTGTTACTTACCCAACCACATGGTGTTCTTTTGACTTTCACAGTGTTCCAATTCTGGACGTATTTTTATATCATCAGTCGTTGATATGGGATCTTCTAGGGGAAATGTTTCTAGGATTCTTTGTAAAGGATCAAATATTTGCCAGGCTAGTAAAAGTATTAAATCTACGGATAGTAAACCTGTTACCATGGTATAAAGTTTCCAAGGTTCAACTTTTTTCTGAAAGGAAATAATATAAAATGGTAAAATTTTATATACAAGCTATAAAAACGAGGATAAAAATATTGAATCTTTACTATTAATATCTAAACAGAATATAAAGTCCTTAATATTAGTGTTTTGTTAAATTTCAATTTATTAAAGTCATACACTATTTAAAAAAGTTATAATACTATCAAGTAAAATAAGTCATAATTAATATTAACATAATTAATATTTATCATACGCTAAGGTGTTTAATACACCATATACATATCGGTCATTTGCGAGAAGACCGGCAACACTCAGGAAATTCTTCCTACTTATTACTCGCAATGTGTTGCTTTCTTTGGAAAGGGAATAGAGAAGAGTAAGAAGTTGGTGAAAGATGAAAGACTTCAAGTATGGCAACACTGTAATTGCACGAGATGAACAGTTGTTCCTCGCCATTTGATAGGAATTTGGCGGAAATTTTTGAAGATTTTTAGTTAAAAGCCCTGTTTTGTTATTTTACTTCGGTGGGGTTAAGTACTATAAAAACACCGAAGATGGACATTGCGATATCTATGAGGAAGAGAAAAATCTCACATATTATTTTTTCTAAATTGATGGTGCCGTCGCAAGGGATTGAACCCGCAACCTTATATGTAACAGTACAACAATTACACCAAAATGCCCACATAACTCAAAAAAGCGATTTCGAGATAATTGCATTTAAAGTTTTCAGTTTAGCCTAACTGGTGAGTAAAATACAAAACACTTTTAGTCGCCATTTAATAAGGGAAAGAGATTTCAATACCATTTTTTATATGTTTTAGATTATGGTGTGACCCACATTCCTGCAAAAATTGTGTTTTTTGAATTATGCCGGTCTTCTCGAAATTGTGCGATGTACTTTAATAGTTTTATATTAATTGTTATATTTTTTTAATAAGTGTCCTGTCCTTAAAAATTAACTCAAGGACTTTGTTTTTAATTACCTGAAAATTAATAGGTAATTTTTGTTATTAATCATCCTTGTTTTTTTATCAAAACTGTCATAAATATGAATGTAAAATATTTTTATCGATTTTATTTGTTCATTTCTGGTTTCTTTTTGTTTATTTTATTTATATTTCATGTTTTATGTCATGTTAATATTTTACTTGTTTTAAATAAACATTAAAAAATATGTTCAGTTCCCATGCATATGCATGCATTTCTCATTATTGTCATAACATTTGTGACAGTATCAGTTAATTTATAAAATGTCAGTCAATGTATATTGGCTTTAATATAAATACGAGTATGTATATCAATTGTATAATTATGTTGGTATTATACGCATTTTAATAAAATTTCAAAGGAAATTTAATTATATACAAAATAAAGTGAAAATTAATTTGAACTAGTACAAAGATTAAAGTCAGGCATGTCGACTATGTGATACCCTACGCCAATTATTATTTGGGTAATATTTTGGGAATTGGTTCAAATTTCAGGAAGGTTCCTGATCTTTTTTTATAAATAGTGCGGAAAATATAAAAATTAATCTGAACCAAAAAGCGAACAAAGTTAATTTAAAAATCATAGGAGTATGACCTTGGACTTCGGTGTAACACGACCGGTGGAGTTCCCGGATAGGGAAGTTTGGCGTGGATCCAATGGACTGTTTGAGGGGTGGGCAGTATTTACAGACGAAGATGGACACTGGCGCTGGTGCAGGTGTTTATATTGCTAACACTGACGTGAAAAGGTCATTCAGACTCCCGGATGAGTGCAGTGCCTTCCAGGCTAAGATCCTAGCGATCTGGAGGGCGACGGAGGTTATACTGGATCACTTCGTAGGGGGGTCTGTGTTGACAATTTACGTCGATAGTCAGGCTGCGCTAAGGACATTGAGCCTGGTCGCACGGTGTAGGAATGCTCTGAGGGAGCTCATGGTTGCATTCACAGTAAGGCTGTGTTAGGTACCCGGACACTGCAAGGTGGATGGCAATGAGGTGGCGGACGAACTCGTGAGAAAGGGTTCGAATCTGGACTTAGGGGTAAGGGACAGGAGGGTTAAGCCCCCTTATGTCACTACTATGGGGTGATACGGGAAAGGTTCCGTGATGCCGTTAACCGGTCCTGGAGGAATAGAGTGAATTGCAGGGTGTCGAGGGCGTAATGGCCCGGATTGAACGCAGGGGCAACCAGAGTTGTACTAGGATTGGATAGGAGTGGTCTCAGGACCCTTATAGGGTGCTTGACGGGACATTGTTCTATTAGGGCTTTTACGAGTAAATGGGATAATGCCATACCGGACTTCTGCAGACTGTGCGGGGATGTCGAGGAGCTAGAGACGGCAGATCACGTACTCTGCCACTGTCCTAGGATGCAGGGTCTTAGGCAAAAATGGCTAGGGTATAGATTTCACGACGAACTGGGGTGTATTGCTAGATGAAACACATCCGTGGGCGCATAACCCTTCTTAACCTAACCTAATTTAAACATATTCGGGGAAGATGGGATTATATGTTAAATTAGATTCAAATATGATTTGATTTTTGGCGTGATTTATGAATTCATATAACTTTCATAGCCCATATGTTTAAATACCATTTGAGTACAATTCAGAAAGAACAATTCTATGAGTGGTAGGTTTAAATATGAACTGATTGTAACCAAACGACGAGCTTATCTTTATCCAAATTTCTTTATATTTGCGACCTGTAGTTTAATTATAAGGTTTTAATGGACCTACAGACTAACATCCTTATATGACTCAAAAATCAATTTTTATTCGATTGGTATACTATGAAGTGAGACTTGTTACAGACATCAGCACAAACTCATTATAACCTGACCACCTTGTGGTGTATGGTATAAAAATGTTGTGTATTAAATGAAGTTCACTTAAACGTATGACTGTTTTAAATAATAATTTTATACTAATTATGCGTCAGAATTGTTTATGTATGCAACAGCTGGAGAAGTAATTAATTTTTAATGGAATTTTTTACGATTTCATGCATCTGATAGTATAATTAAATTATAGGATATTAATCATTAGTTGGCTCGCTATCAGTTGGAATTTTTTAAAAACTGTTTTTAAAAATAAAAGATAGTTTAACAAAATATTTGTTTTTTTTTTAATACAGATAAAGCTGATTTGCGCGTGTGTCTTGCTTAGCTCCCATCCTTTGAGGTCTTGCAAATATCCTGTGAATGTTCTTGAAGGTCCTGCGAATATACTTTCAGGTCTTGCAAGTATTCTTTGTGGTCCTGTAAATATCCTTTCAGGTCATATGAATATTACTCGAGGTCCTATGAATTTTTTTAGAGGTCCTCCGAATATTCTTCGAGGAACTGCGAATATCCGTTGAAGTCTTGCAAGTATACTTTAAGGTTCGATGAATATTCTTTGATGTGCTGTGAAGTTTCTTTGAGGTCTTGTGAATATCATTTGAGGTCCTGCGAACTGCCTTTGAGGTGCTGGAAAATTTCTTCGAGGTCCTGCGAAAACCCTTTCAGGTCGTGTAGGTATCCTTAAGCTTCCTGTAAGTATCCTTTGAGGTCATATATATATATTCTTCGAAGTACTTTGAGGTCTTGCGAACCTATAAGTATCTTTGAACGTGTTTTTTTTTAATCTAAGAAGTGTCCTGCCATATCCAAGAAGTGCTTTTCATCTAGGAAGTGTATGCTGTTATTAGGTTGTCTTCATGAATACCTTTCTTGGCATATCCTGTAAAGGTCCTTGAAATTGTCATGTATTTTATTTAGGAAGTATATACCATTCGTATGTTGCCTACTTGAATATCCTGCAACATCCTGAAAGGGTCCTTAAACATGTTTTTATGTAGGAAATGCGTGCCGTTCTTGGGTCGACTTCTTAACTATCCTTCGAGTGATCTGTTATAACCCGAACAGGTCCTTGAATATATTATTCAACTAGGACGCGTTCTTAAATCTACATGGAGCATTTCTGGAGGTCTTCAAATTCCTTATATGTTTTTCGACATCAAGCTACGAAGGACCTAAAAGCCAGCGAATTCGCGAATAACAGACCCAACCGGAGGCGAAACTTATCTCCCCATATCCAAGTTTTTTTTATAAATAAAGTCCTGTTAAAATTTAACCAACAGTTAAATTCAAAATTTATATGGGAATCAACAATAAATGTTTCCGTTAGTGTCCCAGTTAGTAAAATTAGGCTAAATACAAGCTAATAAATAAATTAAGCTTTTTAACTTTTTAAATCAAACCTTTTGCTCTCTGTTAATAAATAAAAAAAAACCTGTGACTATCCCTAACTCCATGAGCTTACTCCAGCGTTACAAGGTACTTTTTATTAATATATTTTTTAATTGTTATGTTTTATTTAAACTTTTTCTTTTTAATAACTAATTAATTTTTTTTTGAGTAGCGAAATATTGAAAAATAAATAATATTAAAAAAAAAAACAAACCTTAAGCTCAAAAAAAAAAAAAAATTAATTAGTTAGTTAATATATTTTTTTATTTTTATAGAAATACTTTTTCCTAAGTCTAACAATAAATTTTATATTTATACTTCCAATTGTTTGTGTTACTTACTTGTTGTGGTTTAAAATATTTACTCACTTTGGGATCGCTTTTCGCTTTAGTAGTAAATCGATGTACACGCCATACCTTACTAAACATAGCACCATATGCTAAGGTAAAACCGGTGGATAAAAGCCAAGCTCTTGCTTGACAAATCTGCAATGAAAATAGGAAATAAAAACTTAGACAAAAAACACCACAAAAACTAATTTTCTTGCTTGATCAAATATTTAATATAAGACCCTTCGAAAAATAAAACAAATATAAAGCTTCAAATTTCACTTCTTAAGAAATTTGGACTTTATACAACTCTTTTTTTTTGTCTTCTTTCACAAGGATGACCATACATACTTCACTAATATTTACGGCAAATAATGCCCGATGAAAATGAAATAACATTTTTAGAGTAACAGCAACGTATGCTTAAATGTTGTTATTTAAAAAAATTTTATTTCATTTTAATTGGGCATTATTTGCGAAAGATGTTAAGGAGCTATGTCGTAATTAATATTAATCATACCATGGTTAACATTTTTGAATAATTCTTCTAAAATGAAGGTAAATAATATAATAAGTAAAATGTTTTTATTGGAATAACTGTTTTTGAACCCGCGAGTTTTACTGTAAGTGATGTAGTTCAGAATCAGTATTTGATTTTATTAGAAACAGTTTATAAAAATCATTCTAATCTCATTAGAAATTAAATTTCAGCCCTGACTCAAATATTAAGGAGTAAATTTAAGTATAAAAAGTTTATCAAAGTTATATTTATAAAGTTTATTAAATGACGTTTGATCCAGATTTTTTTTAAATCATTATATTTTTAATTAATATTAATTATATATCAAAATTTGCTAATGCATTAATATTAGCGTTTTTAAAATTTTAAAATCGAAAAAAAAGTTTTATATAAATTTATATTTGAATTGGGGTTTTATTTGAAATTTTCGGCTGCTAAAGGGAATTGCAGATTAAGTGTATTGTATTTTAAACAGTTTTCCTTTGTTCAAAAATCTAGTCGCCAATATTTTTAATAATTAAGTTAATACAAATATTTGCTTTCTCCTTTATATTAAATACTTCAAGCAAAACATTTTTCTTAATTATTATAATTTGTACTTACTATTGGATATTCATCTGGACTTACAAAACGTCCATCCATACCAATTAATATTACGGATGTTAAACAAATAATAACACCAAATAGCATAATTGTATTACATACTGGATGTGATGATTGTATAACTCTGAAAAAAGAAAAGTGAAAAAAAAAAGAATTTTAAAAATTAAATATATTCAATATTAATCTCTTTAATACTTAAATATATCTTATTAATGTCAACATGTTTAACGCAAGGTTTATATAAAAAATAAAATTTTACAATCAATTAACTTTAAATTTAATCTTGCGAAAAATACCTACATGTTTAACTTATTTTAATGGTTGAAAACTCTAATCCTCTTATATATCTTGAAGAACACACATGTGCACTTTAATAAATATTTTGTTAAATTAAAAATTCTTCAGTTATTGCCAAGGTTATACAAAAGATTGTAAAAATGTTATAATTAATATTAATCATACGCTAAGCTGTATGGAATTTTAATTTATGCTGTGAATTGTTTATTAATGAAATTTTTTCTTTTTTTTTTTTCTTTTGAGGACAAACCCCATAACGCATTCGACACAAGTTTGTACATATGAAAAAATCCAATATATTCGGAACTAAAAATTTATGTTAGGCATGCCGATTATATGATACCCTACACCAATTATAATTTGGGTAAAATTCCGGGAAGCGATCTAAATTTTGATAAGGTTCCTGATCCTTTTTTTTTATTGATCGCTTATAGAAATATAGAGATAACTCTGAACGAAATTAATGAAAAAGGTAATTTTAGCAAATACCGGTAAGATGGGTTCCCGGTTTATCCAAATTTTAACTAGATATTTATGTTGTATCAAAACACTACATAAGTCCAATTCAGATAGGAACTTTCTATGAAATATCTATCTAATTCAATAGCGCCGAGACAGCTTAACTGATTCTTAGTTTATTTAAGTATTCTGAGATTGATTTTCTATATGAAAATATCCTTCCGAATTTGTATTACCTTCATCTCCAATTTTGTTCAATAAATAATTAAAATATAAATGAAAATGTTGCACTATTGAAATATGATATCTCCTAGGTTATAAGTGCTATTAGACTCAAAATAGTTTGTGGTTTAAATTAACAGAAAGCGTAATTTGAAATAAATGAAAAATCTCTTACATTTCCTTGTAATCAAAAGAACTTTTCATTTATTTTTAAATGTTATTGTAATAAATTATTTCACAATATTTGTAAATAATAAATGATTTTTTCATTTATTTTATGTTTTAAAAAACTAACCACAAATCCGTAAAAATAAATAATATTTCCTTTATTGATTTATTTATTTATTTATTAATTTATTTATTTATTTGTTTATTTACTTATTTATTTATTTATTTATTTATTTATTTATTTATTTATTTATTTATTTATTTATTTATTTATTTATTTATTTATTTATTTATTTATTTAGTTGAGGTGTCAACTTATTAACTACAAAATCCGTAAAAGTTTATGATTTTTCCTGTATTTTGTTTTATTAACTGTTTCACTGTAAAAATATTTTGAATATAATTTTAACTTTTTTTATGAAAAATGTTAAAATAATTTAAAATTAAATATATTTTAAATGTGTCGTATAAAATTAAAAATATTATATATAATCAGGAATTATAAGCTAAAAATCATTAGAATTATATTATTTGGTACATCAAGACGTATGATTAATATTTATTATTTTTTATTGTATTATAACTTTTGGATTAATATACACATTCTTATAAAAAAAAAAACTTAGCAAACATTTAGAATTTACAATAAATAATTTTAAATTACAAAAATAAACATTTCAAACTTTGGTTATTAGAAAAACAATTTTTTTTTGGATCCCTAATTTTTTTATTATTTTAATTCAATTTTAAAATATTTAAATTTTTTTATTCAAAGGAGAGTTATTTATAAAAATCAGTTTAACTTGTTGACCTTTTTGTTTGTATCATGTAAAAGATTATGCGTCATAAAACTATACAATTTTTCAAGAAAAAATATGTTTTTGAATAAACAATGAACTATAGAAACAAACAATATGTGGGACAAAAGAAATTCTATTATAAAAAATTAATTAAAGGAACACAAAAAACAGAAATATGCTGAACAATTTCTTTGTACAACATTACAAAATAGAAACCTCTGATAACAGATTCTTAGGAAAAATATACAAAGAATTTTATAGGAACATCTTCTACAATCCAGCATTATGTATATTCTCCAAAATTGATGAATATTATTAGAATAAAAGCCATCATAGAGAGTTTTCTGTTAAAGATTAATCTATAGTCGTTGGTCTTTTTCTTTTTATATACTCAAGATGACTGTTATGTCTAAGTATGAAATGAAGGAGTAACTGAATTAATGACAATTCAAGGAATTATAAGAGCGTGTAAATTTGTAAAAGAAAACAAATGCTGGAAAACGTTTGGCTGTTTAATGAAAGGTACGTATTACCAGTTTAACAACAAATAATTTGGCCCCTACACTTTAAACCAGTATAAACTGTGGAATTGAAATAATGTTAAGCATTTTGAAGAACGTAAGAACAATACACAAGATATTTACAAGTGAAGCAGCAGCCGTATAAAGTACCCATTTTGAATAAACCACAATGATAATGACAATGACAATAAGTTTAATATCCTGCTATAAATCTGGTCGGTCTTATGTTTGTCCATTTATATACTATACTCAGTTAAACAAAATTTCTTTAAGATTTCCTATCATATTTCTAAAGAAATAATAAAAAAAACAACAAAGTAAAAAATAGGCAAAAGTAGTTGTAAGTAAGGGAAATGGCAAAAGTTGTGTAAAGAATATGAATATAGTGGAAATTTAAGTCTTGTAGCATTAGTTAAGTTTTGACATCCTTTTATATTGTAGTTTTCCTCCCCTTACTCTGTTGCTGGTTAAATTTCCTTTTAACTTTAGAATACTTAGTTTTTGTTGTTGTTGATTTTTTAGTCTTGATTTTGTAGGGACTGAACGCACTATACGTATAGTTGAAAGTCTCCTTTATATTTCATTTAGCCATTGTTGTTTTGGGGATGTTAGTGGGTTGTTTTTTTTTGTAGTAAAAAGGAAAAGAAACTTATTCTATTTAGCCTATTGTTATTTTATTTTTATTTTATATACTTTACTTCCGTTTTAGTTAGTTATTTTTTTTTCTTCTTCATTATTTTAACACAATTGGTTGGTTGATTGTTTCATAAGAACAAAGATTAAACCTCAGTAAGAAACTATTGTGAGGTTTGTTTATATTTTTGAAGAAAAAGAAACATCTTTATTCTAATATTGTGGCAATATGAAAATATTCTAAACAAATTTTAATAAAATTTTTGGGAATTATAAAATTTTGCTAAGTTTCTTTAAAAGGAGTACATATTTTAAACCAATCTCCATAGGGAGGATACAGTCTTAAAAACAAATCTTTGTTTAAGAAAAATATTTAAAATTTTATATCATTACATTCTTCTCATAAATGGTATATATATATATGCTCCTTTTACTCCTCGAGGGAGCATAGGGCCATAACAAGGTGGTTCCAAGAAGATCGAGACTTCGGCTAGATGCTTGATTTCGTTCCACTTCATACGCAATCTGGAAAGTTCCGTTGTCAGTTGCCGCTTTCAGGTATGCGCTAGTCTCCCGACTCGTCTACTTCCCTGCGGTTTCCAATTTAGGAATTTCTTGGCAATATCATATTCTGGTTTACGGATGGTTTTACCTATCCAACTCCATTTTCGCTTACTTATTTCCATACTAATAGGCTGCTGGTTTGCCTCCATCCTGAGTTGGTTGTTGGATATTGTTACAGGCCAGAAAATCCGTAAGATTTTGCGAAGGCACTTGTTGAGAAATACCTGAAGGCATTGTATATCACGTGGTCTCGCATCCATATAATAGGTTGCATTTTATGTTAGAGTTAAATAATTTGATTTTGGTTCCAAAGATTTCCAAATCGGGTTTAACTGGGCAAATGCACCCCGTGCCTGATTTATGCGACTAGATATATCTGCTGCTGAGCCAACAGTTGTGTTAATTGTAGCAGAAGGACTTAACATCTTTAATATCTTAATCACATACGAAGAAATGGCGGTCTGTGTTGCTATTAATGCGGAGAGATTTTGTTTTGGGTATATTTATCTTCAACCCAACCAATTTTGCAATGTCACTGATGGTGGAAATTTTTGACTGCATCTCTGAGAATGAGTGGCTAAGTAGACATGTGCCATCGGCATAATCTAGGTCCTCCAACCGCCCCTGTAAGCCCCAAATAATACCTCTCTTATGATGGCCTGTTGCCCTCTTTATCGCAGTTAAAAAGTAGAGGTGATAAGACACAACCTTGGCTAACTCCAGTTTGTACCGTGATCCTGTTGTTCAGTTGTTTTTTCATGCAACACACGGCAGGTGGCATTCTTGTACAAGGCCTTGACTAGCCATGTTAGTTTCTCGGGGACACCCTTGTATACCAGCGGGTTCCATATATCGTTATAATTGAGTGTGTCAAAGGCCTTCTCAAAGTCTATAAGAATGAGGTATAATAGTGATCTCCACTCCACTGATTGCTCAACGATAATCCAAAGACTGTTTAACTGACACAAATTTAAACTTGAAATTACTTTAGGATTCAAAAATTTAATAAAATTCAAAATTTAGTTTCCTTTCCTTAATACAATTTTGCACCGATTTTAAATACCATGAAAATCTATGTGTCTGTTGCCTTTTATAGTTTTAAAAAACAGACAATTTTCCTTAATAAAATTATGCACCAATTTTAAATACCATTACCATCTATAAATTTCTTTTGCCTTTTATCATTTGTTAAAGAACGATTTTACCAAAATATATAAATGATTTGTTTATTAAAAAAAGATGAAAATTTTTAACTTAAAAAAATTCTACAAAAACCTGCCTGAAATTTCAATAAGAAATATTATTTGGTATATCACGGTGTATGATTGATATTAATTATAGTTTATACATTTAGTTGTTATTATTATAACTTAAGGCAAATGTACAGATTTAAATAACACACAAAGTTTATTGGTTAATCTCACTTAAATCTGTACAAAATGTTATTAGAAAATAAAAAAAAAAAAAATTTGGTACATCATGACGTATGATTGATATTAATTAGAAACAATTTTTTTGTTTTTATTATTTATTATCCACAAAAAATGATTGCAATGATAGCACTATAATATTTTAAAATAGTTTAAATTTAACAAAGTAAACCTTTGAATTACTTATTTTTTTCACCTAAATCATGTTTATCTATTAATCCTTAAAGAACATTAACATTTTTATAAAGTTTATTTACCACAAATAGTCAGCATAAAAATAAACATTCATATAGTTAAGCCAAAAACTGAAAAAATGTATTTGCAATATGTTAAAAGAAAAACTACTTGTTTTTTTTTTCTTTTACCTAAAATATTTTATGAAAAAGAAAGCAACAAACAAATTTTTACTTTTTCCAAAACCTCATACTTAAGATAGCAATGCCTAGAATAATGTATTCTCTTTTATAATTTTTCACAAACAAAGAGCTAACATTTTATATAAAAATATGCTGGTTAAAGAAAAAAAAAAATGAAAAGAAAAATATAAAGGATATGTAAGATGGTTTATGATAAACAACGTACAAGATTAAAAAGTGAAATTTGTTTTATAACTTTGGCAAAAAAAATTATATAAATTATTTTGAGTTTTTTCAAGAAAATATGTAGCATTGAGATTACTCTTAATTTTTTTGTCTGTTATTTACTATTTTACGATAAAGTGGTTGTGTGTTTATGCGTTATGAAAGCGTACAGAGATAAATCAAAAGTACACAAGCGTTTATAAATATTACTTGTTACAATAATTTATTTAAAATAATATTTATAAAGCGGCAAAATCTGGGGTCATCCTTTGAAAAAGGAAAAAAAGTCCTTAGATTCTGAGAACGTAAGAAACTAAGATGTTTAGTTAATCAGAAAGTGGCACATATCTAAATTATAGCTCTACAATCTGTATGTTTTTCTATACGAAAAGCTTTCATAACACAACAGATTTAAGTTTTTAATTTTAATAACTTCCTGGTAGTAAAAGTGCTGTCTTTTCAATTTGATAATTATTTACTTACAAAAAATTCTTAAATATTTTTTTTTTTAGGAAAAAACCTGCAGAATATGTCCATTATGCAAATGCAATAATTCCCAAAAATATAAAAATTTGGATAATAAAAATTTATTAGAACCTAGTCGATTTTTAAATGAAACAATCTTTAGATTTTAAATATTTCTAAAGAAAAAAGCCTGAAGAATTTAAAAATTATACATGTATTTAATTATAAATGGACTACACTACACCAGTTAAAAAAAAAATTACAGGCTAATTCAAGGTTCTCGGAATATATTTCGACGTCCGGAGAATATGCTTTGACGTCCTACCAGTATTCTTTAAATCCTGCCAATATCCTTCCAGTTCCAATGAATTTCCTTCGAGATACGGGGAATATTTTGCGAGGAGCGGCAAACATAGATTAGGGTCCTGAGAATATCCTTCGACGCGACTTACAGAAGTCCTGCTGAAAATATGTGAGTATCCTTATAACCGTTTAATCTATATCAATTTAGCTTTTAGTTGAGTCCTAATATTAATAGCCCTCGAAGTCATGGAGCCTGTGAGCGAGTGTGTGCCAGAACCCAGAAAAGATATTGGTGCTTGCAACCGAAACTGTTGCCAATCGAATTGTTCGGTTGTGACTACCGAATTTGTATTGTTTCAATTGGTTTTTTTGTTGTCGCCACCGAAAAATTCGGTTACCAAAACTGAACCATTGGATTGGCTAAAAATTCAATTGTCAGCACGAATTTGTTTTCTCTGAGAGTATTCTTTGAGTCTGGCTCGGGCGCAGGTCACCTCCTACAAAGATGCTGAGAGTGTAAGTCAAGCGTTGGGTACCTTCCACGAGGTCCTATGAAGGACCTAGGAACAACTCCTTAGACATAGCCAGAGGCAAACCAAATCTCACCCTCCGGAGGGTGTTCTTTTTAACAATCTCTCAATTTAAGGTGAATATTTAAGGATATTAGGGATATAAAAGTTTATAACATTTTTGAAAAACTGATACTGAAGCAAAAAAATTTTCAGCGAGATTATCCCAACTAATGGAAGAAAACTCGCGTTACAGACTTCTAAGAAAACTCACCAATTGTGTAAAATATTTCTAATAGAAAAATTTGTTGGTATAAAACTTTTTTTTGCTGCAGAAGAACCTAGACATTCAAAGGAAAAATTCCTGTGTTCAGAATTTTGTATTTTCTTATAAAAGAATGACAAGGATATGCATCATTTTAACTATAGTTTACAAATTCTGATATTCCAAGTTTTTTTCTTATAAAAGAAAATTACATTTTAATGCTTCGAATATCAAAGTTTAGATTTTCTTAAATTTTAAAATTTTAAACTCAAATGTTAAACGAATTCACAAATAATATCACTCATACGCCATGATGTTACATTCAAATGAATATCAAGCGTATGAGTGATATTAATTTTTCTTATCTAAGTATATTACGTAGTATACAAAGTATACAAAGTTTTATTTAAATTGAAAACAAAAATCCCGACATAAACCCGCAAATGCTGCAAAAAAAGCGGATAAAGAGCACATCTTTTATTGCCGGTATATTACACAATATTTGTTCCACTTAGATGAAATAAAATACAACACAACACAGTCTGACTTAATTTTAGACTAACAACAAAACTACCCAGCTTGCCTTCTTAGAGCTAAAAAATTTCTTCTTTTGTTAGCTAAAATCACTTTTATTTTTGCTAGATATTATTTTAATATATAAAAGATATTTATTTACAACTTTAACTATCTATTCGTACATTTAAACTCCCCAAACTCAAATACAAACTTTAAAATTACTTCATATCATGTTATTTGACTTCTTTCAACAAACTTTAATAACTTTTTGTGGCTTCAATAAATTTGAATTTTCGTGTTTGTTTTCTTCTAATCACTAGAAATGAACGTCAAAGAATTTGTTTTACAAAACTTGTTTAGCATACTATGGTGATTTATCTTATGATGGCACCCAAAGAGTCAAATATAGTTTATCATCATTTTTTTTCTCTTTATTTTTTGGTTGGAAAACACGTAGTTTTCTAAAATTCCTTAAAATGCAAAACAACATGATGAAAACAAATTGAATGACATGAAAAAATTCAAATAGTGAAAAAAAAACCAGTAAGCATATTTTTTTCCTGCACCGAATCACATTAGGGGTTGTATTAATGTGTTCCATATAAAAATACAGGTACAATAAACAACACAACCACTAAAACAAAAATCCAAACAAAAAGACTCATGATTTTAAAAAACTTTTACTAAAACAATGAAATGCACACGAATTTTTAGGTACAAAACCAGTGAATACAATAGAATAACTACAACATTTCTAAATTATGGCCAGCAGAATTTTAAGCAATTTTTAAAATTCCCCAATATACTATTACAATTTGTTAAACCAAAATTAACAATATTTTAAATTAATATTGCATTTGCTTGATTTGGAATTTAAGACTAATTATTTATGTCAAATATTATGGAAATGGTGTTGAAATTAAAAAAAAAAATTATATGATGATGTTTGTTTAAGGCAACCAAAGCAATATAAAAGGGGTACTAGAAGAAAGAGAACAACAAAAAATGCAGCATCATGCATTTGACGCATTGAATATACAAAAACACAACATAACTACTATCTAACAAATATACACACATACATATAAACTTACACATTCATGTATAAAAAATGCACCCCTTCATTTGCTCAACATATTACCAACAGACAGATTTTGTTTAAATTTTTCTCTGTATTTTAAGTTTATCGTACGTTGTTATAACCTCCCCAGTTATAAAAAAGACTGAATGCTTAAAATGAATGAATCTATAAACAGTATACAACTGTATGCACAAACTAACGCATGCATAGTTTTGTTTAAATGAATAGATGGCTTCGCTGAATGAATGAATTGTTGTATGGTTTTACGCTTTAGTGAACAAAAAAATGAACGTGTAGCATTAAAATCAACGTAATGTTAAAATAGAAAAGAATTTAAAAATACTACTCAAACATACACATACACACATGTGCTTACACACACATCCATTTGGAGACTTATACATAAACATCTGCACTGCTGCTCGTGTAGCTATAATTGTTACTGGTATTTGTATTGACAGTGGTAAGGGTATCATAAAAATAATAATTTTATTTTTATGATGGTCTTGAATTAAGTACACCACTACGTATGATTGATATTAATTTTAAATTATTTTGTAATTTCTTTAAAAACTTCTATAAAAATTTATTGATTTTGTTGCAACAAAAACTAAGTTGAAAAATAAAATAAGTAACGTAAGAATTTTAAAGTTTGTGGCACAAATATTTATGAATTTTTTGCTTTGAGAATTTAATATTTGGGTCACGTTTTTAAAATGGCAGCTATCTTTGTGAAGAGATTGCTTTCAATTTTTACATGTTACTTTGTGTTAAAAATTAGCCATAGAGTTTACCGGCTATTACAGGGAATTAATGAGTTTCTTGCGAAAAAAAATATATGGAATTTAGGCCAAATATCGTGATTCAATACTATTAAATTTGGGAATTAATTTATTAGGAAATTTAACCCAACTGAACCAAATTTCAGCACTAAATGGTCCGTGCTATCATCTGATATGAGACTTATGAAACTGGAATAATAATTATAGTGCAAGATATAAAATGACGGTCTTGACATTTTACTTTCAAAATATTTTTCTTTCCTATAATTAACATACAGTGCCACCTCGCTTAACGCAACTCCTCAATTATTTCAACTCGTAAATTGTTTGCATTGTTGACTCAGTTAACAATGCAACTTTCCTCCAAAAAAACTTGTTTGTATTTTTTATTTATATAAAACTCAATACAACAAAAAAAGTGATATTCTTAATAAACTTGATAGAGGCATATATGCAAAAGAGATTTGCGATAAATATGAAGTGCACAAATCAACAATAACAAGAATTTAAAAAAAAATTAAGCTGCATTGACGAGATAGAAAATGTTGACATTACTCCAGTGTTTCCTAAAATTAAATGTCAGACTGCTATTGATTCTTTTAACATTTGTTTCCCCAAAAACCTTCGTGAAATTGCAGTGCAGAAAAATATTTCATGAAAAATTTCTGACTATGTTTTATTGCTATTTTTACCATTAAGTTTACAACTTCAATTTATACATCCGTTGTACATTAGAATGTGTATTTTTTATTTATTATTTGGGGTTTTTATGTTATTTTTAATAAAATCAATAAATTTATTTTAAAAATAAATGATTTAAATGTGTGATAAAATTTCTTTTTTTAATTTAAACCGTAAAAAAATAGAGACTCGGTTATCGCAACAACCTCAGTTTTCGCAACTGCCAAAATTTCTATTAGTTGCGTTAAACGAGATTGTACACTAGTTACATTTTTTTGAATAAAAAGGCAGCAAATTTGAAAAATAAAATAATACTGATAATACTTTGTTTTTTATTCAATGGAAGTCGCAAATAATTTTCGTGCTAGATATCATCAGCTTATTATTGGTTTGATTTATACGCGAAATAGTTGTTATCGGAAATAACGGTAGATAAAATTTAAATTTTTTAATTTTTGTATATAAAACTAACAGGTAGATCAAAGTTGCTACTGAATATCTCAGATATGATACAAAATATCTAAACAACGGGTTTCTGAATTAAAAAGAGGGCATTTACATTATATATAATCAATTTCTATCTCAATTTTTTTTTCAAAAATGGTCAGTGGGTCAAAGTAATAATAAGCTGACGTTATCAAATATTTTTATTTAAAATATGTTTATAACCTGATACAAATGGTAAAAAATATATTTACAATACAAAACAAAAGAGAATTAATATATAATTTTAATTAGTTTTAACTTATATTTCAACCTTTTCTTTTATACTTTTTGTACTTTTGAAAATTCTTTTTTTTTTTAGCTTAAGGTTGGTTTTTTTATTTATAAGAAAACCCAAACTTAAGCTCAAAAAAATTAAAAAAAAAACCAAATGAAAATTAATTTCATTTAATTTAGGTACATCATGGCGTATGATTAATATTATTTGTAAATTATTTTAAAAAATTTCATCATAACTTCTATAAAAATCTAGCAATTTGTATAGAATAAAATGCATAAATAAACTGACACCTAGTTTCATTTTTGTATTAAGTTCCTTAAAATGAACTCCTTAAAAAAATATTCCAAAATTACAGTCCAAAACACTGTATATGAAATATTGTTGATATTGTTTTCACTACTACTGGAAATATAGCAAAATAGAACTGTTTTTACCTACAGTAATATCGCACAAACATTAGGAAAAAAGTACAAAAAGCTATGAAGCAGGTAAATTGTAATGTGTGTTTTTATTTTATTTTCTTTATATCATGATGTGATGATGTGCAAAAGTATAAAAATAAAAACAAAACTATATTTTGTTTTGTAGACTGTGGATGATATACTTCATTTGTATGTATTTCTAAAACAAAGCAATGTCAGTGCATGTGTGTGCTGTATAAAACACATATTTTTTTTTTTTATAAAAATAATACCTTATTTTACTAAAAAAAATATTAGTAGAACAAATCTAAATGCAACCTCACAGTATACACCTTCTCTTTTCTTTTTTTATATTTTGTCTTATAAATATGTATATATATGAAAAAACTTTTATTCTTTTATTCTTTTGTTGTTTTAATGTTTTTTTTTTTTTTCTAAAAATTTTTACAAACATTTAGCAATGTGTATTATACCCAGTAACAAAAATTTTTTTGTTTATAAAAAATATATTTTGTTTATTCTTTTTTAACTGAAACTAAAAATATCCTTTCTAGCCTGTGGTCTTATTTAGTTTTGAAAACTGTGGTAAAATGTTTTTAATTGTTTTAATTTTATTTCTATATTTTTTGACTCACAAAGAACAGCATTTCTTTTTATGCACAATAAATTATATACATTTTTTTAATAAATAGTTTTTGGCATTTACTTACCTTCTATGCTTATTCCATATATTAAATATAATTAGAGCTAGGGCTACAATTATGCCACAACAGGATATTGTACACATACAAACAAATAATGGCAGCGATACAGTGCGTAAAACACGTCTTACTATTGTACGATCTTGTGGAACCTTGAGGGTGAGGGGAAAAAACAAAAACAGCAAATATGAGATGGGGTTAGTTAGTAAAAATTTTAATGAAAAAGTAAAAGACGACGACATGTATTTAGTCACAGTAATTATATAGAAATTATAATAATTTGTTCTGCTTCTCATCTTACCTTTGCTCCAATCCACCTTTCCATATTCAACCATGTTAGATTATCCAATTGGGTATCATAATAACCTAATTTATCATATTTTCCATTAATCATTTGTTCGATTTGTGTTAAAGCAATACGATCTCCCTGAGAACTGAAAGCAACTACACCCTGTGAATATAAATAAAATTTTGAAAGAATTTTTGTTATTACATACACCGAATAAATTGATTTATGTGAAAAAGTACAATTGTTTTACAGAATAGAAAAATGTAATATAATAAAAGAAATTGGGAGAAAAAAAAACATTGTTTTCCCCCTATAAATACATATATTACTTGCCAGTGCAAGTTTTTATTGGTATGTGCCAAACTTTTATGTGTCCTCATACATACCTATATAAAGGAAAATTGTATTTCTCTCTTGAATATTACATATTCTTTATTATATTCTCTTTCCTTTGTTTGGCAAAATGTCAGAACTTAACTTTAAATTATGTGATTTTTTTAAAGCAATACCCCCCCCCCCCCCCCCCCCCCCCTATGCGGTAATTTCTTATGGTTGTTTTGTGAGGTACTTCAAAAGAGTTGTAACAAAACTTAATGGTTTGTTAACTATTTGAACCTAAAAATTAAACGATTTGTTTTCAATTTATTGAAAATCTGTTTAATAATATTCCTTCTTTAAAATATATTATTTGCCAATACAAAGCTATTGTTTGACATTTTATTAATAATTGATATATTATAATTATATTTAATTTAAAATTTTATTCCCTGTAGATGAAAATAAAGAATTTATCAAATGGAATAAATTTTGTTTGTGTTAAAACAATCGCAGTCTTTATTATGGCAACAATTTAACATCAATTTATACTGATTTTAAACTCAATTAAAAAAAAAAATATTAAAAATCCGAATCTTTATTAAAATTGGCATCATATTTAAATTGTCTAGATTAAGAAAAAATTGAAGGATTCTTTATCAACACTTCTACTTTTTTGAAAAGTGTATCAAACTAGTAGCAAGTATTGTCATACGAGACACACAAGATCAACATGTTATATCTTTTTTCATAAAACTTAAATTTTTCATATGACATGACAATTTTTGCATAATTTTTAAATTTTCTCACTATGCTCCATTTAAACGTATCCAGAGTTATTTTCACGCAAATTTTAGTTATGGTCAGGCTTAAATATCGACTTTTCTACCTTAAGCAACTGTAAAAGTTTACATTAAAATAACTCTGGTTAGTGTTTAATTGAGCTTTCTTCTAGATAAGTTAGCCGACCTTAAACTAACTTATAAAAACCTGTTATAGGGTGAGCCATTGAAAATTTTAAATTTGAATCGTCTACAAAAAAGTACTGATTATTTGATTAAATTTCTGATTTTATTGGAAAGGTTGAACTTTTTCATTTAAAATTGGAACACAATATCATTCATATGACTACCACGACTGGCTCAGCAGTACCTCATCCGATCGACCCAATTTTTGAGTACATTTTCGATTGATTCGGCTCGAATGTGTTTAATGGCAACTTCGATTTCATGTTTCAACGCTTTAATTATCTATGGATGCTTTGCGTAACTTTTATCCTTAATGGCTCCATACAGAAAATAATCCAAATGGCTCAAATCACAGCTCCGAGGCGGCAAATCGACATCACAATTTCGGCTATTTATTCGATTTCCGAAAACAGTGCCTAAAATATCGATGATTGTGTTGGCTGTGTGATATGTGGCCCCATCTTGTTGAAACAAAATGTCGTCCATGTCATTCTCTTGAATTTTCGCAAACTAAAATTCGTTGAGCAAGGCACGGTAGCACTCACCGTTGAAGGTAACGGCGGCTCCTTGCTCATTTTCGAAGAAAATGTGGTAGTCATATGAATGATATGATATGATAGAAATTTAAAAAAAAATCAGTACTTTTTGTTAAAGGCGATTCAAATTAAAAATTTTAAATGACCCACTCTACACTTTTGTATCAATTTCCAATTTCAAATTTGGACAGGTCATACTTCAACGAATACATTTTTTTCATTTCAGATTACTTCCGGAAGGTCTTTGATAGAACGTTAAAGGACATACCTTTCCGATTTTGCCCCTACCCACATACATCTTTATCAAAATTTAAATTCAAAGCTTCAATTTAGGCTGGGTGATAAAGGGGACACTTTTCCCATTTTAACACAATTCCTATCACTTTCTCATCGCAAATTCCAAAGAACATATCTTCAATATATTAGTATATCTATATTTTAGATTACAGATTTCTAGAGGGAGAATTTTTACCACGATTTTGGCAAAAATTCTAAAGCGAGCCTTATTAGTGAATTAGCTCATACTCCTTTAAATACAGGGTGACCCAAAAGCATTCACTCGATATTGCTTAGCTCTATCTTTAAAATTAATCAAAATAATTAAATTTTATGTTTTTTTAATGTTTATTTTAGGTTTTTCTCCATTATATCCGTCAAGTGGGCGCCGCTATTGTTGACAATCATTTGAGATCTTTTTACCGAATTTCCACTGCTCCTAGGAGAACTTTGGGCAATATCTTCTCGCACTCTTGGCGGATATTATCTTTGAGAGCTTCCAGTGTATGTGCCTTGCTCATATAGACCCGTGACTTCAAACAACCCCCGGCCGATCTTGCTGCCCACTGCAAATAGCGAAAACAAGACATTAAGCTACACAGAAACGCGTCATTCAAAATACCAATTTGCGTGCGAGTTGTGTGTCCAGTTGCTCCGAGGGGTAATACATTTTTTTCACCTTGTATTTACTTTAAATTTCAGGTTTCTAGTCGAGGCGGTTTGGGTGGCCCCCACGTTCGAACACCTATTTACACCTTTCATGGCGAAAACTCCTAACAAAACACATAGTCTTAGAAAGGGAGAACCATCTTAGTGGATATCTATGCCGCAGTGTTAATTTCCAAAAACAAAATCCTCTTAGTGGATATCTATCATACTTGGGACTAATAAATCAAATGGACTAATTAATTGATGTGTTCGTACCCCGTTTTATTCCATTTTGTTATACTTGACTGTTAATATGTTAAATCCTTAATAAAACTTCTTGAAATATTAAACACTAACACTGTAGAGTAAATATTGTATATTTATATTATACATACTTGTTTATTTTCTTAAAATTAAATTTAAATAAAATTGATTGAGTTTGTTTGTTCAATAAATAAAATCTTAAAACATTTTTTTTTCATTTTATTATAAACACTTCATAAATAATTAATTAAAATTGAACATCCTTTTCATTATATTGTTTACTAACTATTAAACTAAATTTACTTCATTTAATTCATAGCTACACATTGGCTTATTAACTATTTATCAAATTTACACACAATATAGTTTTCTATACATAGTTTATATACAATTATGTAATATATAAACTCATAAGTCAAGTGTTTATGACAAGCATAAACAATTATGACAGATTTCTTCGGAAGTAGTACAAAATAAAAACACTCAAACGAAGAGATAAATATTTGTAAAGTAAAATGTTTTTAGAATTTTGTAGCTAAAGAAAAGCTAATTTTTTTTCTGCAAGTGCCAAATGAATTGTAATTAAACTTGACCCTGATATTTAAATTTTTTTTTATTATATTTATTTTTTTTAATAATTTTGTTTTACTTACAGAAACTCCTAAAAATTGTGTTGAATTCATGGCGGCATAAATTTCATCAGCAATATCTTTATCGTTGTATGTAAATTCTTTTAAAGATTTGTTACGTTGTTTCAGTCTCTCCATTGTTTTATTAAATGCCAATGCTACACTCCAAACAGCATCATAGGCCAATGGTGCCTCTTGATAACCCTCCGGATAACGATCATGATTAATGTCATAGCCTTCTTCAATGAGAGCATGATTTAAACGTTGACTATTTGTTCGGAAGAAACACAAATCAAAAAGAAATCGAATTATTTATTAAATAATTTAACAAAAGGCCAAATAAATCGAATTCTTGTTGTTCTTACCGAAATTCTTCGGCCGTCATGCCCGATATAGTGGTTTGATTGTTTTGATTCCACATTAAAGCTTCTGTTGTTAAATGACCTTCAGCTGCTAAACGCATTTGTTCTATCGTACAAGTAATGCCTTCATTTTCTAAATTCACTTCATACCAATTATCCTCATACCAGCCTAGAAAAAAAGAAGGAAAATAATGAATTAATATGGTATATAAAAAATTCTTAGCTAAACTTTTTTTCTATTTTATATAAAATATATTGGGCAATTTATTATTAACATAATAAGAATTCTATCCGCACAAGGGAAAAAAATGGACGGTTTTTTATTAATCTTTACATATTTGTTTCTTAAGCTTACAAACAATTTATAGCTGTAAGAAATTTTCAAATATTTTCATTTCTTTTTGTCTTTGATAACCTTGACCTCGTTTCTTTATGGTAAATTTTGCCTTTTATAAAAATCTTGTAATAGTAAAAATACTATTTAATTCATTAGCGTTTTTTTTAGTATTTTCTCCTTCATTTTCATTCAGTTTGATGTCCATATTATTTGTTTTATATTCTTTTTTTTTCTATAGATTTACATTCAACATTGATTTATTTAAAATATTTGCCTAATTGCAATTTTATTTAAATGTCATTTGCAAAAGTTGCTTAAAAAAATGAGTTAATTAAAATGCCACACGGGAGAGGGGCAGTAATAAATGACAAATTTTTAGGTTAATATATTAAAACGAAAATAATGAATAGCATTTTGTTAAGCTGAGTTAGGTTTAGTTATTGATTTTCCAAAAGAAAATAACAAAATTAACACTTTAATGCATTTGGGGGACACTGTGTGCATATCGATATACTTAATGTAGAAAGGTCCTAACTCGGACCTTTTATAGGTAAATGATACCTTTGAATATAAAGCAATAAAGACAAACATAATACACAAATTTTTTCCCAAAAAAATTTTATTTTCTGAGTTTTTCAGATTTTATTTAAGTTTACTTAGGTAAGTTTTCTTCTTAAAAATCCTGTTGCTTATAAAAACTAATCAAATTTCCAAATGATTTCAGGCGCAACTTTCTTATAAAATCGCCAACAACTTTCTTTTCAGTAATTTTTATTAACCCCTCTAATACAAACAGAAATATAAAGTGCCAAACGAATTAAAAAGTATATTTTGGTTGGAACAACTAATGAATGCAATCAGCACAACTAAAATAAAATGAGTTGAAAACCAATCACCGCTTCTTATGTTGGCAACCAAATTTGACCCGGAAACTGACAAAATTTTTGTCTGTGTGTATACATATGTATGCTTCAAAATTACTTCATTTTTATTTATACTAAACATATTCTGATATTTATCTGCTTGAAAGTTATTTATTTTTTTTTCCAAAAAAAAAAAAAAATAACAAAACTAAAAACTTTGTTAAAATTTTATAGTTTCTATTCCACAAAATCTTCTTAAAAGATTACAACAATTCAAAAGTTGCACACACAAACACATAAATATTATATTGAAAAATAAAACTTAATTTTCCAAGCATATACTATTAGCAATGACCTTTTAAGTTTTCTTGGAAAAAAGTTCGGCATTTTCTTTTTTTTTTTTTTGGGGAAATTTTTACAAACTAAATGGAAAACCCTTAAAACCTTTAAATTAACCACAATTAAAAGTTTTAAATTCTGATAGTATTTACATAAACTCTAACCATATGGCTTACTTTACGTAAGTTTTCGTTTACAAGATTTCTGCATCCCTGGCACCACCTTCTACTTAAAAAACCATTGGCCAAAAGTAGTTTTAAGATGAAAAATACTAAAAGAAGATGAAGTATTGTACATGAAAAATCATATAGAAAAAAAAAAAACTAAACTGTTGAAATTAAAACTTAATAAATACTTGAAAGATTTTGGAGAGGGCAGAAGACCGCTTAACGAAGGGGAGAAAGTGTATGTAGCAAAAAAGTTTTAACATTTCATTGGGGTCCCAAATAGTAGGGGTAGTCACTGCAAGAAATAAATTTAAAACATAATTTTTATATTTGCTATATTTTAAATGCTAAATTAAAATTTTTTTTAATTGTTTTCATTAAAAATATTGCCTTCCAAAAGCTTCTGAAATTTAGTTTGAATACCCTAAAATTTTTAGTAATGTTTTAAATAAATATTGAACATCATTTTAATTTTTATTTAAGTCTTTTCACTTGAATTCAATTAAATTTAATTATATATTTTTTTTTTTCAATTGATTTCACATTTCCATTTAATGCCATCATCTTGCTATTAAAGCAATTAGTACAAATTAAAAGCATAAAAATACAAAATGAAGTCTTAAGGAAAAGGCGTGAAAAGCTTAAGAAACAAGGGAGTGAGGAAAAAAATTGGAAAAAGCTGTTAAAGTCAAAATAACCATTTGTACTAATGAACTTAATGAGGTTAATAGCAGTGCAAGCAACAGAAAAAAAAAATCCAGCAAATTTTAAAAGAAAACGTAAATGTAAACTTCAGTTTTATTCCAGACATTTAAAAAAAAAAAAAAAAAACTACAGAAATTACGTGAACAAATTGAAATTATACACACAATTCGAAATGGAAGCTATATATAATAAGGTAGTAATATAAGTTCTGAATAAAATGTGTAATCGTATTTAATAAAAAAAGATATATAAGAACATATGGACTTTATAGTTATTAAATAATCCTTAATGAATCGAGAATATACGGACACATTTGAGTTACAAATGAAATGATACGCTAACATGTATCCATCTTGTTTGTTGTGTGAAGGAAAGAAAAAACGCAGAGCTACATTTTTTAACACAAAATATTTATTTTTTTTATACAACTCCACTCCATAGTGTAAAAGTTTGTTGTTCGTTTGTTATATCAGCGTGTATTATAATTCGTGATATCGTCATATGTCCATTCTAAAGTACTCCAAAATATTAAAGTATATTGAAATGGAAACTTATCAATTGATCACTTTAAATATAAAGTTTATTCTCTTCCATTTGATATCCATACGATATCACCATCATATAATGTGTAAAATCATAAAAATAAAAAAATTACTAAAAGACCTTCTGCCGTGATCATGAATAAATGAGGTCAAAGGTTTACTATACAAGGTCTCTTATTTCGCTTATATATCAATTTTTCTTTGAATGAGAATGACCGTTGTGTGGTGTATACTTAATATAATATGAAGTATACGTATGGGTGTACACTATTATGTAAACTTTAAATTGAATATTTGAGATGTACAATATTCAGCGAATACTTCCTGCAAAACAAGTATGAATAACAGCCTAAAAATTTCTGTATCGATAAAAAGACATGCGGGCTTTTTTAGAAGTAAAATTTTGGCCGGTAAATTTTACTCAAAAAATATTTTTTTTATTTATTTTTTTTTTTCAATTTCCCGATTTACAACTTCCATTATTATACACAAATTGACAGTATATTTAAAATCCGATTAAATAATAATTGAAAAAAAATCCAAATATGTTAATACTAACCAGACCGATATAATTTTTCCGATCCGAAACATTTTTTATATACAAAAATCCTTAAATGTAATAAACGAATACAATTTCACTTTAAAGAGTAAAAAAAACGGTCTCTTATGTTAGCGCATTTTTAGATTTTCGCATTTGTGAAAGAAATTTTGAAGATCTGTCCAAAGTTTTAAAAAATATTATGTATTATATGTATGTTTAGTCTCTTAAAATGGGAGCGTTTATATAAATTTCACCTTATATCACACATTTATACAACTTTCGGCGAAGTATGACGTTTAGCTACAAAGTAGATTCCTTGTAAGTGAAAGCGTGAAGAGACAACTTAAATTTGTACCAAAAACATTGAGAAGGTCAGAAAAATCATCATTGTTTAATGGCACTCCATTAAACAATTTTACTTGTTATTATAAACTTTTCTTTAATTTTTTTATACTGTACCTAAAAGCTGTTGTTGCTTATTAAAATTTCCTCCTTACTTTGCTTCAAATATCTTAATTTCTTTTATGTTAAACTTTTATTTTCTTATTGGAGATTTACAATAATAAATTCAGTGCAGTTTTATTTATATAATTTACAGTAATTCAATAATTGTGTGACAATATACAAACTATTATAAGATACTGTTCACATGGATATAACTATTAATAAATAAAATATTTATTCTTTAAAATAATCGATAAGATTATAAAACCTAGAAAAATACCATACATCTTTTTACATAATTTTGATACGCTAAACAAAAATATTGTAAACATGTTAAAATCGATCGGGCAATTTTCGAGAGTTTTCGTCTTTTAGATAACCATTCAAAAATTCGTTAAAATCTTAAGAAAATGTCAAAACAAGTTCCCCTTGACAAAACAATAATGCAACAATTTTAAACTAAAATATTCAATTTTTAACTCTCTATTTTTATAAAGCAATTGAAATAACTACGCTAAAGGAATTCTATATATTTTGTAATTGTAAGAAAAGCAACTCATATACAGTTCAGGAATTATTAAATTCGCTTTATAAAAACAGGCTGTTAATGTATACTACTAATTGACCTTGCTTTAAGTTAAGTTTTATTAACAACCTAAACAACATTTTATTAGTTTTTTTTAATTTATTTTATACACTTAAGGTCATAAATTTACTTTTACTACACTATAGGTATATAAAAATTCATTGTTTATTGGCTTTTAGTGAAATAAAATTAATAGTTTAAGGAAAAATATTACCAACGGCTTTTAATTTTTAAATAAACGTTTATGTTACACTTTAAAAACTACCAAACAATATTTTACCTGCAGCAATAGCAAAAAAAAAAAAAAAAAAAACGAAAAATTTTTAAACACTGTGGTCAAAAAGTATATACAGATTTATGTATAAAGTGAAATGATAAAATCTTACAATTATATTTTATTTACGAATCCCTTATACTTTTCAACTTAACTGTAATTTTTACATGTACACACAAACCACTACGTATTTGAAATTTATGGCACTCCATTAAAAACGAATGAGTTTACAATTACTTTTATTTAACAGTAGAGGGAGTGAAATAAAAAAACCACAAATAAGAAATCAAACCCACAAAACAATTGAAAAAAAGAACAAAAAAAAAAAAAAATAGGCAAATAAAAAGAAAAATGTATACAGAGTTGGAATTCATTTTCTTTTGTACATAAAACTAATAACCTGGAAATAACAAATTACTTAAAACTTCATAAAGAAGCCATTGCATCAGGAATATTAATATTTATGTTATATACAGTAAAATGTTTTAAAATAGGACATTAATACTTAAATTCTAAAATAGCTGCTAGCCGTAGTACATAACATAATCACCAAATATATATTCCTATCATCTTTTAAAAACTCTATAACTATTTGATATCGACTAATTTTAATAATTAATTATAATAATTTAATAATTTTCCACATGTTATGTACAAGGAATTTCTGTTACCACAAACTAATTTACCATTCGGTTGCCAAAAAATTTGCTTGTCACAATGAATCTATTTTCACTGTGCACAATGCCTCTGGAGGAATTATTCCCATCGTCTTATAAAAACATTTGGTTATTTATATACAGATATTTATCCGATTATCTTTAGAACTGTAAGCTGTAGTTTAATAATAAGTGCAAAGGGACAAATGGATGCACACTGTATGCAATCATTACTGAAACTTTTCACTGTCATTTTGTAAAACGTCAAATAGTTAAGATGTTTAGAAAATTGTTAAAACTAAAATTGTTGTTTTTTTTATCGATATTAATTTCCTTATTGTCATAACTCTAAAGATGATTTATTATTTTTTTTTATCAGTTATAGAACTTTGAGCATCGATTATGAAAATTTCAATGCAACAAAATCCATACTAAATCTCAAAATTTCCCAGATTTTTGTACTTCTAAAAAGTCCTTTCAATTCTCTTCCACTTGAGCTTAGTATTGACTGTAAAAAAATTTAGATTTTTTGCAAATAAGAACACTGTATTTTTAGCAAAAAAAACTAAATGAAAATTTTCACCCAATTCAAATGAATGGAAATCTGCCCAAAATATGTACCCACTCTCTACAGTTGCCATAGCGTAAAAAATGTAAAATGAAACGGCCAAAATCAAATTGGGTAGAAAATTCAAGAGTTCAAACATTTTGCAGGCAGATTTTGTTAGAATTACCATATCTCGCAAACCAGTAGAGATGTTTGTACGAATAGAATAAAATTAAAACAATTTAATGGAATAACCCATTTTCGCCCTGCACAACGAAAACTTTATAAATTTCGGCATTAATTTTTATTTCTTGTTTATTTTAGAAAATTATAAAACGAGTCAATTATTATTTTTAGAAAATTAAAATAAAGCATTGTGACGATTATTTAAATAAAAAACAAGTTTATTTCTTAAGTCTTTTGGGTTATTTAATTCCAATTGTAATTCATATGACCTAACCGGTTTTTGAATAACTCAGAAAATATTGGTTCAATAGGGCTGGAAAACATACTGTTTGAATTTGTGATGCTCTTTCAGGATTTTTTACCGAAATATGATTTCAAGTTTCCCCGTTTTATTTTAGATTTTTAAGCTATAGCAATCATAGACAGTGGGTACATATATAAGGGGCATCCAACAAAACTACTTTTTACTGCGAAATTCCTTCGTGTTTCTGAGAAAATGATGATTATGGAGGA